>JAFFJZ010000050.1:0-1200000 GCA_018340375.1 Gonatopus flavifemur | reverse complement strand
GTACGAAACCACACATAAGCCAAATCAGTAAAGATTTGAGGCATGACTCTTAGCATGTCCTCACCTGAGGTTTCATAACTGTCCATATGATCGGTTAACCTCGACCAAAAATCTTCTACATTGTCGGTAGAACGTCCGGAAAATTTGAGTCGCCACGTCTGAACGATCTTACCTACCTCCCGAATGACACGCGATTGCTTTAGATCGGTGGTATTATGAGTACCGATGCGATGAGAATTCTGAGAATCCAAATATTCCGAATCGAGAGGTACAAAATCTCTACCCGAACAAATTACCATCAAATTCCGGTACGGATGGACCACGAGACGATTCCCTACGTTCAGGTTGTCGATCCAACTGGGTAGCTACTATGGACGGTCTAGCGGTCGACGCAGCAACTGGATAATCATAATTTCGATCCTCTAATCTCGACGAAGAACGATAATGCAACTCATTAGTTTCACGATCAGACCGATTTCTCCCCTCTGGGGCAAATGATACTCGAGATCATCGCGGAGCCGATTCCGTAGGTTCAACCTCCCGGCGAGCGTTCAACGAGGGAGCAAAATCTTCCCTCCGATGCATACTAGGGTCTTGTGGTCGCCAAGGATCTCCAACATTTCTGTCATTCTGCAGCCGAGGTCGATTCCGCGGATTTTCAAGTCGATCCATACGATTCAGATCCGACGAATAGGTAGTCCAAAGCAAATCTCGAGCATTCGCGGTGGAACTATTCTGAGTCATATGAGAAACGATCGGAGCAGTGATCCCAGAATGCGGGAGCTGGCGGCCCCCACCACGCGGTCGGTGGGACACTAACACTGTCTCACCGCGCGTTCGTATGAGAAAGAAAGAAAGTCTAGAATATAGACTTTCTCTGTTCACACGGACACGCGATGAAACAGTATTAGTGTACCACCGACCGCGTGGTGGGGGCCGCCAGCTCCCGCATCCTGGGATCACTGGATCGGAGTAACGGGTGGAGTTTCGCTCATAGACATGGTATTGTCAAATGGAAGTCTAGATTCTATTATAATATCCCCCACAATGTGTCCCGTATTTTGGCCTCGAACATCTGGAATATTGTAATTCCTTAACAAGATATTCTTACTAATTAATTCGATAAAGATACAAATTCAAATATGAATATATGGAATTGTTCTCCCAATACATATTGGAGGAACAATATGAGTCCCTGTCTGAATCTAGGACAACGGATTTCGTCGGCACTGACGAGGAAGAGAGCGCGACAGAGCAGTAACGGATACCACGTTACAAGTATTACAAAGCCAACTGGATGCAGAACCTCAGATTGTGGATGCATCATACGATTCGTTTAGAGACCTCTGAGCGAAATTTTTAATCTGGAATTGTGGAGCTCTGAACAGATCGCATAGCGTACTGGAAACCCTTGACGGTGATTTTAAAGGTATTACGGAAACACGGCAGGTAAGCCCGTGCAATTTGGGCAATAATATTGATAGCAAATCTCATAGTATATGGGCTAATGCTGTGAAAGAGGAAAGTCTTGGCCGACTTAGTCGTGGTCTACTTATGTCACTTCGAAAAAAAAATCCCAGTCCAGAGATCCTTGAAGTAAGTAATTGCTGGATTCTCATTAGAGTGAAAATTAATGAGACTTTTTCAGTATTGGGCATCATATATGTCAAACTCTCGTGAATATGACCTTATTTTCTTGATCTGTTCCAAGTTACCATCACGGAAATTCATCAAAGCTATCCACATGATATTGTTTTTCTCGGCGGCTACTTCAATTCAAGGATCTCAGAGACTAACAACTTTCCATGCAAACTCATCCAAGGAAGTACTCTAGAGACTGATCGCACTCCACACGATATACTCTACAATGAAAGAGATTGTGGACTCGTTGAATTCATGGAAGGGAATGGATTCGCGGCCATCAATGGCAGAATATTATCAGATCCGCCAGCGCAGTTCACTTTTGTTAGCCAAACTGGCCGCAGAGTGATAGACCTCATCTGATCTGGAATTGATGACTCAGACTTTGTGAAAAACTTAGAAGTACTACACTTACCAATCCTGACAGATCGTTTTCCTGTACAGTTGAGTATATTAGTCTGTATTATTAACCAAGTCCCTCATTCGACCATAGGGCGAATGCCGGTTTCCACGAGGATGTTGTGACAGCAGGATAAAACAAATGTTCATCTCCAAAGCATATTCTGGTCGCCAAGAATTCAAATGGATCAGGAATCTAGGTCATTCTAAAAAATTTGACTGACGCAATATCCGAGGCTTGTTCGGATTTCAGTCTGGTCATGAGATCTAGACGCAGAACTCCTGCGCATGAGGGTTCCAAATGGTTTGATGACGACTGTAAGGTGGCCAAACAGGGATATCAACATACACTCGAACATTGTAGAAAACACTAACTTTGAGGGAATACCCATGGTAACGAACATGTGAGTCAAGAAGCGAGCTTATAAATTCATACTGAAACATGAGGAGCTGAATTAGCAAATATTTCCGGAAATGTTTAGATTTTAAACAGGAAATTTGTGAAAATGATCAGTCGTTCAGTTGTTAATATAAAACATTCAACAAATTGAAAAAAACGTGCTTTCCTCATCAGACAGAAAGGAATTCGTCGAAAAACTTGTTGAGCGGTCTTTCAGGAATTGAGAGTCCTTCAAGAATTTTGAAAAACCTCTTCAACCTTCTTACTGTACGCATATGAATGGAAGGGTTACGACGCGTCACGCGTACCATGGTTTCTTTCTTCCCGAGTTGGTCACCAAAAGCAGGCATAAAAACAGCCAATGCTACGCTCGAATGGCCCCCAAGTACGAACAAACAGTTGAAAAGTTTGTCATGAATTTTTCCAAAAATTCTCCAACGAAAAAAAACCCACGAATATCATGGTAACCTTTTTGTTGAGGAACGAACGTTGAATATGAATTCAAGTGTTTCCATGATTTCTCAAACATCAATTCCAATCATATACTTTGTAATTTATAATAAATCATAACACCAATAATAATAGCGACAATAATAATGATGATGATGTTGATAATAATAATAATAGTAATAATAATTTGATAATGAAATAATAAAACATTCTATGAAATTCTGTCACGGAAACGTCCTTCAATTCTCATTTCTAATATTTTATGAAGAAAAATATATTCGTACTAATATTCGTAAATTTTTATGAAATTCCAATGTTACAAACTTGATCACTGGAATATCACAGCAATGATTTTCTCGTGGAAGTAAAATGTAATAGATTTCATCACTGAGATGTTCCAGTGATTTTGTAATATCACCTATTACGTACCGTGAACATCACAGAAATATATTGATGTTCCATCTGCGATGTGGTGGTTACTTCCTGGTTGCATTTGTTGAGTAGGAAATTACTAACATCCAGGACATTGTCGGTAACAAGCAGGTTACTCACCAGTAACAAAAGTGTTTGTCGCTGTTATGTTGCCGCGACAGACTGCGTTGGGTGAGACAATATTTAATTTGTGAATTCATCCATCACAGCAATACGATAAGCATGATTCATACAACACTTATAAACACTCTTTTCCCATATCTTCATGGTGACATGGTCCATGGCTCAGTTGCAGGTCACTAGATTTGATTTTTCCTAAGGAAAAGCCTAAGCAAAAGTCTAGGATCATTTTCCCTCCGGGTACTGTGGACTACGTTTGAGCTCCTAACGAAATTTATAGGCTACTTTGGACTACTTGAACATTCTGTGTAGGTTACAGTTGGTAATGAAAAACCAGCCGAACTATCAGATAGTGAAAAATCGAATGATTCTCAAAATTCATGAAGAATAGTGGATTTTTACCTATTTTCATGAACTTTGGGTGCTTTGCACGACGGGTAATGATTGAGTATGGAAGACTCATATCAAATTTATACCCAATTTGTACTGAATTATTACCAAATGATTGAAAATATTGCGGTATATTTAAAGTATACAAATTTCACAAGCATACGGTATGTTTTCAGTTCACTTTTGATCACGATTTGGTATTTTACCGAATTACCACTAGATTCATACTGATTATATACCATAGGAAAATGAGACTTACAGAATACTGAAAATTTTGGTATGCTCAGATTTGCTAGGGTATAAGGATCTAGATAGGTAGTTTCTAGTTCACAGGAAATGGACGAAAAGTGCAAGATTTCATTACTTGAACCGTTCAATGAAGAGAACAAATGTCGTTTTGGAACAAAACGATCGATATAAAATTACATGGATACATAATATAATTCTGATTTATTCGAGTTGCCACTCACGCTACAATGATAATTCTCTACAGACAGCGCATATAAGTCTTTGCTTATACCTTCGGTAAATGCTGATTGACTGGCTACTGATACTGATTGTCCTGATGAGTCAGATAACAAATAATAATTAAATAATAAACAAATTGAGTACTATATACAATTTCTATTCTGTATACATTTCTATTCAATGATGTATTCTTTTACATTCAAGTTCACTCAGGATTACTCTTGCCTTTTTACAATTAAAGATCAATTACAATAATACATATATATATTGTCCTCATTTCTTAATTCTTAAGATTATGTGAAAAAGGATTCGAATACACATTAGCAAAGAATATTATTGTACAAATAATGAAATATTTGAAACTATCTCCACGTTATTATGATTTTACACATTGATATTTGTATTTTTAGATGCTATGCATCAATTTTCATTATTCAATCAATTCTAGTGATAAAAATCCAAGGTCGAATTGAGGATTATGAAAAACCCGGAGCAGAAAGTTGGGGGCCCCATTATTCTGGCGAATCAAATTTTACTGTTGAATCAAGTTTCCAAGTTTTATATATAACTGATATAAAAATTATATTGAAAAATCATAGAGCGCAACCCCAAAAACTTCTGAAACCCCGCCCTAAATCCAGTCCTAATATAAAGACTTATTAAATTTCTGGAATTGTGTGCATGGTTGATAAGTCTTTATATGGGATTCAAAAAAATTCTGATAATTTCACAATGTTCATAAATTTAAGAGTTATAAACATGATGTATCAATTCATCGACTCATCGATTCGCATTTTTATTTTTCTCCATTTCATATTTTATTGAAAAAAGTAGGGAAAAATCAATTTCCATAATTAGAATGATGGAATTCTTAATCATTCTTTTGCTTTAAAGGAATAATAAAATAATATCATCTACTATGTTACAAAGGCATACACAATTTCATCATTTGACTAGTTGCAAACACAATATCGTGCCTTCGCGATGTACTGATAATTCAGATTAGATTTTACGGAGAGAAATTTAGGATTAAATTTACCATAGACTTATAGCAATGAAGGAACACATCGATTCTTCTATGGAATTCATTATGGAACATCATAAATTTAATCAGTATTTCGCTGTAATTTAATAATCAATTTCATTATGCTAAAGTCAGTCCGTTCCTCGGTTATGGAGTATCATAGTAAATTGAATTGTAAATTTCTCTCAGTTTGCGGATATTTTTTCGTAAATTATTTACATAATTAATTCAAAAGATGTTAATTCAACCCTCGAACCTTCGCACCTTCAAATGGTGCATAAATGGTCGCGCGTGTATGGAGTAAATATCTGTATTGAATTTTTTATTAAATTATTATTCTCTCATGTTTTTATCAAAGATGTCAACTATTTAAAATACTCATTCAAATGGAAAATACTATTTTCATATTTAACATTTAAATAGGTTTTTGTCACCTATTTTGTATTTTATATTTGAACACATAATTTAACCGATTTTTCATGTAAAACCACAATGTCAAATAAAAAATAGTTTTCAAGCAGATATTTTCAAAAAAATTGTACATGCAAGGGAAAAATTGTGAATTCCAATTGAGATTCTTAGTTTAATGATCATTTCAATTAATGTGTGTAATCCAGTTTCGTAAAAAAAATAATTGAACCTAAAAATCTAAATCTGTTATGTTCATTAGAAGATTATCTGGTGTGAGAAAGATAGTAATTTTTCATGAATTTCTTCTGGATAAACTTTCCACTTTACGAATGCAAAAATTCACATACATATTGTGGTAACTCTCAACTCGCTCCTTATATTTTTTATTCACGAAAATAATGATTTTTTTTGTTAATATATGCTATCTGCTATAGCCGATATCTAAGAACTCCTTTGAAAGAAGACGTATTGCGGTGAACACGTGATCTCTGGATTAGACCTTTCAGAATGGGAGAACCAAATGAATTCGTTAATGTGGAGTATTTGAAGAAATGTGGATTTTCGATGAAAATTTTGGCTTCAAATTGTTCATAAAATGGGGAATATTCATCTATGAGACAAAACCTTCTATCAATCACTGGAAAATTTATTTATTCAGCTTCCCAGATAACATTTTGGAGGTCCCCCCTAGATTTGCGTGCAGAAGCTTACCCATGTGCGTCGCCTTGTGAGCGTACAAGGATATTGCGCGCAAATCCTTATCCATGTACGTCGCTTTGTGAGGGCATGTTATCTGGATTGTGCTAGAATTTGAGACTGATCGATTCAGTGTTCCCTGAGAAATCTTGGTCACCGCCTTTGAAAACACACATTGAAAAAAGTATTTATTTGAATAAAAGAAATTGTTATCTGAATAAATCCGAATGAATATTTCTTCAACAAAAGTGAATATTTTTTTGATATAAACAAAGTGTCTAGGGGGGGGGGATACATATGAAAATTGCCCCCCCCCCCCCCCCATGTATCGAGTTCAAATGCATACCACAGATAACTATGTGTGAAACATACAATTATCTCAAAGGATAACTTCGATATCCACCTTGCATGGGTATTATAAAAAGTGAAAGTCGAATCAAGAAGATTAATTCTCTCAAGAACAGCCGATGAAATCTTGATAAAAAAAATTAAATGTCGTAGTTTCCAATAAGGTCACTCAGAGGCAAGAAGTAAAAGAAATTTGGATGTGAAATATGGGTGGACAAAATTATTGTTGATTCTCACAGAATTTGCTTAAGCACGCACGGTGCTCTAGAAGCAGCGATAGGTATGACAAAAATATGTCAACAAACGGGATGCGGGGTCATATTCGGCGTAATTTACAGATTGGAAATCCGTTTGAAATTGAATCCTAACTGTAGCCGTTCTCCAGATATCGATAAATACATTTTCGTTAATTTTATATTGGATCTGATAACACGTTTTTATCATATTATAGAGAAACACGGTTTCATCATATTATAGTGATCAATTCCAGCTCAAAATGCCCGTGTGAACATGTTTTGGGGAAGATTGGATATATAAATCATTGTAAATTCTTATTTCGTTATCTTGTTTATATGCGATAGGTGAAAAAAAGGGTGAATAGACAGTAGTCAGAAAAAAAAACGCAGATACTAGTATGTATTTTATTCGTGCTGTATTTTCTTGAAGTACTCTGCCATTGAAAGATCCAATTTAGCAGTTGATGAATAAATAAACAATATTCGAAATGATAAAACCCGAGTCGAAATACAAATACGGTTTTGGAACTCATTATCAGGTTCAAATTGAATTGCCTTCGTACTGGTTTAGTCCACTTTATGCAACTTTTATATCGACATTTGATAAATATAAAATCTTTAAAATTATATTCAGACCACTTAACCAACAATAATTCAAAGCTTTGCTAGTCCAGGAAGTACAAAATAACTAATTAGTCATACTCCTAATTACTTGTCAATAATAATGATTTCAAACACACTGAAGAAATGTGTAGTGCTGATAACAATGGTATAGAGATTAAAACCAGAAGTTGTGCTGTGATACCTACATTGTGACCTAAATTTCGGTTTGAAATCAATCGTATTGTCATTCTAACCATAGATTTTTTGCATTGTAGTAAAAGAGCAACTCATTTTATGATAACAAAGATAACTGAAGCATATCTACAACGGGTTGATAGTGTGTTTTATCTTGACGTAAACTAGATTCCTGTCGTTTTCGTATAGAGATTCATGAAGTGAATATATGCTCAACACATTCAACAAATGAAGTTACAATGAATCATTCCAAATGTTCACATGAAGACAATAGAAAAAAGTGTGTGCACCTTGTGGTAAGAAAATTTCGTTCGGGAAAAAAAAGGCCAGAACAATTTCCTATAACAGAAGAACATGAGCAGCTTATTAAAACTTTACACACTCCTGCCTTTAGTCTTCAGGATTCAAGGTTTCCATTGAGCATATGCGCAACGTGTCGTATCACACATTTGGAGCATGAGAAAATGAATTACAGGAGACCCTTACAAAAGATGCCAAATTACAATGATTTTACCAAAAGGAACTAGATCTAATGAGCTCATTATTATTGACAAGTAATTATGAGTATGACTAATTACTAATTAGTTATTTTGTACTTCTTGGACTAGCAAAGCTTTGAATTATTGTGGATTAAGTGGTCTGAATATAGTTTTGAAGATTTATATTTATCAAATGTCGATATAGAAGTTGCATAAAGTGGACTGAACCAGTACGAAGGCAATTCAATTTGAACCTGATAATGAGTTCCAAAACCGTATTTGTATTTCGACTCAGGTTTTATCATTTCGAATATTGTTTATTCATTCATCAACTGATAAATTGAATCTTCTAATGGCAGAGTACTTCAAGAAAATACAGCACGAATAAAATACATACCAGTATCTGCGTTTTTTTTTCTGACTACTGTCTATTCACCCTTTTTTTCACCTATCGCATATAAACCAGATAACGAAATAAGAATTTACAATGATTTATATATCCAATCTTCCACAAAACATGTTCACACGGGCATTTTGAGCTGGAATTAACCACTATAATATGATAAAAACGTGTTTCTCGCCTCATCAGATCCAATACAAAATTAACGAAAATGTATTTATCGATATCTGGAGAACGGCTACAGTTAGGATTTAATTTCAAACGGATTTCCAATCTGTAAATTACGCCGAATATGACCCCGCATCCCGTTTGTTGACACATTTTTGTCATACCTATCGCTGCTTCTAGAGCACCGTGTGAGGTCATGTTGTGATGATACACCTACAAATTATTCTTTCAAATAATCTACAGACTATTTCCTTCGGCTATATTTTATTCAGGTTTCTTCTAAAGGTACTTCAGAACTCAAGCAAATAAAGTCTGGCATGGAACGCGGTACGCAGGGAATCATTGCACTCAACATATGTATGTTATCCTTCGGGATAATTGTATGTTCCATACATAGTTATCTGTGGTGTGCATTTGAACTCGATACATGCGAGGGCAATTTTCACTTAATCCTCTAGACCCTTTGTTATTTGACTGGTGGACCAAATGAGAAGTTTTTTTAGATAAACAAAATGTTTATTTCTGTCAAAGAAATATCTATTTGGACCTATTCGAATAACAATTTCTTAGGTTCAAAGGAATACTCTTTTCTTTATAATTTTGAGACAAACGCATCCAGACCCAAGTAAACATTCCCTTGTCATTGACGAGTTTTGTGACGCTTAACTAACCAGGGACTAGATATTTTCAAGTACCTAACCAGAATCTGACTAGGCACCCGCAAGCGTCTCATTCTTTGACTGGTTGATCGTTACAGAATTGATCAGTGACCACAGCATTTCTACTAGGGGAATTTGAAAAGCTTATTACACATAGTACAACGTTTTTCACATACGACTATGTAACTTCGAAAATGTTTGTCGGATTGATTTAAAATTTTCTATGAACATAATTGAATTGTGCACATTAAACAGAGGGAATGAACAAATCCATTTCTTGAAAATCCTGACTGAGTATAATTTCTTAAACAATTGATTGAATTCAAATTTGTTGAACCTATCTTCTATTTGAAAACCTATTCCAGTCACCTATTTTATGTTTTATATTTAAATAGAGTTGATGGACCTACTTTACAATTCATATTGTGAAGAGATTCTTCAAATTATTTTGTATTTTCCACTGAAAAGAGGTTTTTGAATCTATTTCCGACATTTTTGGTTTTTATACATATCCCAAGAGAACATAAACCTTCTAGGTGAAACTGAGACTCATAGGACATCGATTCACGTTCAGTGGGCCATCAAATGTCTTGACGTTCAATGCATCTTTATTGAACATCACTTGGACCTTCGTGTTTTTTTGGGGTATTAATCATCAAACAGCAATTTTAATGATAAAATATTGAAAAGTCACATTATAGTAAGATCATTCCTCACTATATTTATTTATCAAATGTTTCCATACCGTATTTCACGAATACGCATGAACGTTCGAGGGTTGAAGCGCTTGTTAATTCTCCAACAAACTCATTTTTTCTGCTTTTCAACAGAACGAGAATATGAGAAACAATTGCATCGTTCAATATTCATTCGTGCCCTTCATTGAAGGCGCTCGTACATGGCACGATCATTACATATATAAAATGAATATCATAAATATTATAAATGTATAATATATGTAGCTTAAAAGAATCTCATATGTACAACAAAAAAGTATTTTCTATTTTAGAATTTACAAATTCCATCAGACGCACCTATCATTAATCATCTCTACAACTCTTTTTTCAATTAACTCTACAGATTATGCGCTATGGATCAATACTGTTTTGCATTATTTGGCGTGTTCAGTCGATCACTCTCTTTTCACCATTTATATTTCATAAATTAATTATTTCCGTTTTCCAAATTCATTATGATCTCTTGAATGGTAATCGAGGGTGTATTTATACATCAACAAGAAGGATCTTACAGCAGGTACGGGAATTGTCCATCTTCTTGATCATTTTCTTCGTCATCATCATCTTCGGGTTCGCTAGATTCTTGACTCGATGGAGGAGTATCTAGTTGTGGAAGACCGAGATCCAGGTACTCCTATATATTCAAAATCATCATATATTCATCAAATACATTTCTATATCAAATGACGCAAATAATATGCGATATCGGGAATATGACACCTGGCGTATTTACCCACTCGTTGAATCAAGATCAGTGAAACGTCACTGTTCGTGCAGTTATAAGTATACCACTATCCATGTGAAAAAACGCTGCCAGTAGAGAGGCACATGCCTCCCCCGATTGATTTCATTAAATTCAAAATTCCTATCAATGAGGCGAATCGAAAAAATAAATTCCTCACAGCTCTCCACCGAATAGGATGGAACTGATATGGGACCACTATCGGATCATAACTAGAACGTGATATAAATTCCATTCGAATCGGATAATAGGAAGCAGAGATATGCGTGTTCGCGAAAATGTTAATTTTTTACCACATTCCCTCTTGTTCCCCCAGTTTTTTTTAATGAAGCAAGCTGAAACTCATATCGGGCCACTATCACGTCGGTCTACAACTGTGATAAAAATTTCAGACCGATCGGATAATACCAAGAAAAGATATGCGCGTTCGTTCAAATATTGACAACCAGACAGACAGCCATCCAGCCAGCCAGCCAGCCAGACAGAGGACACGGAACCAAATTTTTTTCTCGAGCTCCGACATGTGTTTTTAGTGTTAGAAATTTTGATTTCTGACCCCAAAAATTTTGTTGACCTTCCGCATGATCACTAAGCTCCCTCTATCGAGGAAACAAAATGATGTATAGATTAGAGATGGGCGATCTCGATTCAAATCGATTATTTGCTCTCGATTAATCGATTTTTTGAATCAACCTCTGTGCATTCGATCGGCCGATTAATCGATTATTGCAACCGATTTTGCGATCCGATTCATTGAAAATAAGGATAGCACACTCTCTGAAATTTGACCTTCGCTAATCACTTTTTTTTGTGTATATAAAGTTCATAAATTCTGTGTTGAAATTTCATTTCCGATTTGTATTGACTTCGTATAGATATGTGTTGAATGTTGGGAATTAATGCTGATTTGAGTATAATCTGTACACAATCCCGGTGTGTATATAAGTCCATCAATTCGGTGTTGGATTTTTTGAAAAGTGAATCGATCAGAAATCGATTGTGCCGAAAATTTATTTTAACCCATATAGCCTAGTACCTCCCCGTGGATGATTGCGGGTCTTCCAGGGGGATATTCATGATACCTGTCCTTGATATCCTTTTGATCCATCCCTGGTAGTATCTGCTTCCTTTACGTGGTGGGGAGGATAAGTATCTCAGAGTAGGATCTTTTTTTTGAGTGGAATGAACTACTCAAGAGAAGGAATACAAACTGAGAGAAACGAAATCATCCTAATGCCAGAAACATCGGCAAAAACGGAAGGAAAGCAAGGGGAAACTACCTTCCTTGAGATGTTTCAATACTTCCCGAGGAAATGAAACCTTTTCCTAACCTGGAATATTATGTAACAAAAACGAACGAACAAATTAATGAATACATGATGGCGCTCTCTCGGGTGAAATATTCCTGAGGTAAACTAGTCTCCCGTTCAGATCTCCGGGTGGAGGCTGCTCAAGGAAGCTTCATCAGCAAAGAACGAAAACCGAAGAATAGGATAGGGAAAAGGAACAACATTCTTCGAGTCGGAGCGTGGAATGTTAGATCATTGAGGCGAGCGGGAAAATTAGAAAATTTGAAATTAGAAATGAATAGGTTGAATATAGACGTAATGGGGATTAGCGAAATGAGATGGACACAAGAGGGCGATTTCTGGAGTGGGGATTATGGAATAATTCATACAGGATCAGAGAACGGTCAAGCAGGTGTAGGAATTGTAATGCATAAAAGAGTAGGAAATAGAATAGGAAATTATTTGCAACATAATGAACGTGTGATGATGATTAGAATCAGAACAAAACCGGTAGACACAGTCATAGTCCAAGTATACATGCCCACATCTGCATATTCGGAGGAAGATATTGAAAAAACGTACGAAGAAATAGAAGAAGTGATAGAATATGTAAAGGGAGAGGAGAATTTGATAGTGATGGGGGATTGGAATGCGGTAGTAGGACAAGGAAAAGAGGACAACATAATAGGAGATTTTGCGTTAGGGAGGAGGAACGATAGAGGACAACGTTTAGTCGAATTTTGTGGAAATCATAAGATGGTTATCACAAACACTTTATTTGAAAATCATCCAAGAAGAATCTACAATTGGAAAATGCCAGGAGATACAGCAAGATACCAAATCGATTACATATTAGTGAAACAAAGATTGAGAAACCAAGTGAAAAACTGTAAAACTTATCCCAGTGCAGATATAGATAGTGATCATAATATGTTGATGATGAAATGTTCTCTGAAATTCAAATCTCTGAAGAAGAAAAGGAAAATGCAGAAAAGATGGAATTTGAAGAACCTCAAGCAAAAACAAACACACGAGGCATTCGAGAAAATGTTGGATGAAAAATTGAGGGATCAAAAAGAGGAAGACTTGGGAATAGAGAGGAGCTGGACAAAGATGAAGGGGAATATAAGAGGATGTGCGGATAAGACTTTGAAGAATAATGAAGTAGAACTTGAAAACCCATGGATAACGGGAGAAATCTTAGGATTGATAAATGAAAGAAGAGACTACAAGAATAAGCCATGATTGCCAAGAAGGCCAGCAACGATACAAATCATTGAGGAATAAAATAATAAGAGAATCAAGGAAAGCAAAAGAACAGTGGTTAGAAGAGAAATGTCAGGAAATAGAAATAAGATTGCATTTAGGGAAAATAGATGAAGCATATAGAATTATTAAAAGATTTTCCGGACAAATGAAATTGTAACATGAGCGTTACTAGAAGAGGAAGAGAGAAGAAGGGGCCGCCAACGAGGAGGTGGAAGTGGTAACAGCGGCGAGAGTCGTGATAAGCCAAGGCGGCGAAGACAGTTCCTCTCGTACTCTCTCGATACCTAGACTTTTCTTTAGCCTGGAATAGCCATGTGCCCTACGAGGCAATTACCTGCAAAGTTTAACTTAGTGCCAGTGATTTTTCGGCCACTCAGAATCAGCCACTGGCCATCCATCCAGCCTCGAGCCCTCGATAAAGGTCTTCCCTCAACGGCGACTCCCAGGGGACGATAAGGCCAGGCCGACCGGCCCAACGAAGACGTGACGACACACACACACACTCTACACACCCTCTCACTCTACACACAAATTTTAAGTGGTAAGCCTTAGTTAATTGTAAATCACCTACCGAGACGTTTTTTTTCCTTGAAATACATGTTTGCACTATTATCTCGATATTCAATACCTTTTTCCTTGTTCTCGTCACCCACCCCTCCTCCTCATCCTAACTCCCTTATGAAATCTAGAAGCAATAAGATTAGGAACTCTCTAGGACGACAATTGATCAAAACGGGAGAGAAAATGGAACAGTGGATCAATCATTTGGAAGACTTGTATAGAGGAAAAGATGATATAGCACTTTTAGAGGAGGAGGAGGATGTATATGAGGAAGAATTGGAAGATCAGAATTCGATAAGGCTTTGAAAGAATTGAAAAATAAAAGAGCGCCAGGCATAGATGGCATAATTGCGGACCTGATAAAAGCCTTCAGTGAAGGAACTCGTGACGCACTGTTTGAATTGATTGGAGATATGTACGAAAAAGGCGAAGTACCGGAAGATTTCCAAAAGAACAAAATGGTCGCTATCCCAAAAAAACAAGGGGCAGACAAATGCGAGAACTACAGAACGATCAGTTTAACTTCACATGCTTCGAAGATACTGACCAAAATTATATACAGGAGGATGGAAAATAGAATAGAGAGTAGATTGGCAGAAGATCAGTTTGGTTTTAGAAAAAATAGGGGAACGCGAGAAGCAATTTTAGCACTTAGGACAGTAATAGAGAAAAGAATAGCGCTGAAGAAATCTGTGTACATAGGTTTTGTAGATATACAAAAGGCTTTCGATAAGGTGGACTGGGAGAAGATGTTTGCGATCCTGAAGAAGGTGGGAATAAATTATAAAGATAGGAGAATAATATACGAATTATATAAGAATCAAAGTGCGATAATAGACATAGAGGGTCAGGAAGGGGAAGCACAAATAAGAAGAGGAGTGAGACAAGGATGCTCATTATCGCCACTAATTTTCAATTGATATATAGAAGAAGCAATGAACGAAGTGAAGGAGGAAATTCAATCGAAATTACAGATTCAGGGAGAAAATATAAGTATGTTGAGATTCGCGGATGGAATAGCTATACTTGCTACGAGTAGTACTGAGTCAGAAAATATTCTCAACACTATGAGAACAATATTATTGGAAAACTACTGTATGAATATAAATAAAGACAGTCAAAATTCATGATGTGTAGAGCAGCGAAAACAGCTAGAAGAACGAAAATCAAAATAGATACCGAGACAATTGAACAGGTGAAAGAATTCAAATATCTAGGAAGCATAATTACAGAAAACGGCGAAAGCGAAAGAGATATAAGAGCAAGAATAGCACAAGGGAAACAGACTTTCCACCAAAAGAAACAGTTATTATGCTCAAAAAATATAAGCTTGGAAGTAAGGAAGAAATTCTCGAGAAGTTACGTTTGGAGCACAGCATTATATGGTTGCGAAACTTGGGCAATGGGGAAAATTGATCAACGAAGACTTGAAGCTTTTGAAATGTGTTGTTATAGGATGATGCTCAGAATAAAATGGATAGACAAAGTCAAAAATGAAGAAGTACTCGAGCAGATAAATGAAGAAAGAAATCTTTTGAAACACATCGTGAAAAGAAGAAGCAATCTTATAGGACACACATTACGGCATGAGAGTTTATTGAAAACAATATTGGAAGGGAAAATGAATGGTAAAACTGGTAAAGGTAGACCTAGAGCAAGTTATATGAAGCAAATCGTACAAGACAAGGGATGTAGTAGATATATAGAAATTAAACGTTTGGCGGATAATAGACAGGGGTGGAGGGTTTCATGAAACCAGTCGTAAGACTGATTACTTCATGATGATGATAGCCTAGTACACAGAAAAAAATCTTGATTCCACACCCATTGTCACATACATAACGAAAACAATATTTTTCTTGTTCCAAGTGAACTTGCTTTAGATCAAGAAAATATTGTTCTGATTCAAATTTAGGTTTCAAATTGTTCTTTGACCGAAACAATATTCTCTCCATTCAAAGTGAGTTCACTTGGAACAAGAAGAATATTGTTTTCGTTACATATGAGAAAATGGATGTGGAATCAAGGAAATTTTTTTCCCGTGTACTCTAAAATATCTTCAGAACATTGGCAAAATGTCTTTGCAGTATCTTATGTCATTTTGGTATTCTTGTCGTATGCGGTCTACGTAGGTCCCTGGATTGTCGTATGCGGTCTACCCCGGTAGACCGCAAGCTGCTTACTATATGCTTCTTGTATGGGGTCTACCCTGAGCAGAGTGCATACGATAAGGGTAAGGATTGTATTATGCGGTCTACCCCGGTGGGTGGGAGACGACCTCGATAAACTGCAGCATGCGTAATGAAAAGCAGTTCAAGTGCAGGTAAAAATGCAGAGAAATAACAGTCTGGTACTTATGTGGAAACACCGAAACTTGCTGAATTGCTTATTCATGCAATTAATGATTCTTCGCTGCACTCGATGTCTTCATGCGATTACTGATTTGATCATGGAATCCTAAG
Source organism: Gonatopus flavifemur (assembly GCA_018340375.1). Classification (NCBI taxonomy): domain Eukaryota; kingdom Metazoa; phylum Arthropoda; class Insecta; order Hymenoptera; family Dryinidae; genus Gonatopus; species Gonatopus flavifemur. The sequence goes on along the minus strand of JAFFJZ010000050.1, from coordinate 1,183,421 downwards.
TTTGTTTACGGAATCGTGAATTCAATTATGCAATTGTTTATTCTTTTATATATTCCTTGATTTATTCATGCTGCAAATGCTGCGCCCATGGAATTAATGATTTGAACGTGCAATTAATAGTTTCCTCGTTGAATCAATGATTTGTGCATGCAATTAACGGTTTGCTCGTAGAATTAGTAATTTGCACATGCAGGCAATGACTTGGTCACGCAGTCGATGTTTTTTTCATGCGATTAAGGTTTTTCTCATGCCGTCGTTCATTTGCTTTGTACTCCCTTCACTTTTTTCATTTCAGTTCCTGCAGTTCGTTTTCTGTACTACTTGCCTGCTTCTTTTCCTATGCTTTGCCGCTGTCTCACGGTAGACCCCATACAACAGTCGTTACGGAAGCACCTTGCGGTCTGCCCAAGTAGACCCCATACTGCAACCGTCACCGTTGTCGTATGCACTCTACTTAGGGTAGACCTCATACAAGAAGCATATAGTGAGCACTTTGCGGTCTACTCCGGTAGACCACCAGTCTCCGGTAGACCGCATACGACAAGAATACCGTTATTTTTTTGCTAATAATATGGCGAGAATGTTTCCAGAACATTCCAGTTGATGTTTGTGACATGAGACATCCTACAGATGTTCTGAGAATCATCCTAAGACGTTTTGAAATATTTGTGTTATGTGGGGAGAACGAAATATAGCCCTTCTACACATATTTTTTATAACTCTCCTTCTCCATATTTATATCTTTATGCACACGGTACCTTTAGAAAAATAGAGAAACCCACACACTGATCTCTATTATACACGGAATAGAAAATGAATAAAAATCGTTATGACGAGCAGAAGACCACAATTGCCCATTGCATTTTGGACGGCATAGATAAAAATGGAGGAAACCTCAAAATTATATGGAGTTCTTGTTGCATAATTCACATATCAAATACGAAATGGAGCATAAAAATTTATTCTCTGATGTATATCCCACAATTGAAAGTAAATACAATCATTCATCCAATTGAAACGTTCATGAAGACTCAAAATAAATAAAAATTATTAAATAATTATTCCTAGTATTTATAAATATATTTAACTAGATGAATTATTGTATTTCATGGTATTTTGTTAAATATACATTCAAAAATTAATTTTTCATGCTTTACTTTATATTCAGTATGCGAGTTTATGCAAAAATGAATCCATATAGTTTTGAATTTCCCTCCATTTTCAACCACTCAGCCCAAAATGCAATGGCTGTTGAAAATCTTTCATCATGTTCAATTCGTTACAAATATTATGCATTGCGAACTTCGGTATAATGGAGATCAGAGGATCCGAGATGAAAGATTTCTCGTCTTTTTTTTCAATGGTGTCACACGCTGCAGCAGAGTTGAATTGCAGAAATTGCTAACGCAATGTCAAAAGCATGGCCCGGATCACGTTTTTTCCTTCTGAAGAAAATGGAGTGATTAGTTGAATTCTCCTCCCGAGCCAATCAGCGTGGAAGGATAAATGGAAAACGTGATAATCTGAGCAGATCTAAACTTTTTCTCCCGGGTTGAGCTCAATGTTTCTGATACATCGGATTATACGAAAATGATTTGTGAATCTCACAATATATTGAAAATATGTGAATCTTGACTGAAATATTTGGGGTGGGTGTTTTACTTTATTGATTGAACAGTTAAAATTGTGCGATTCCAGGAAGAGTGGAAATTCCATTCTTATAGAGTGGAAAATGACTTATAAAATAAAAAATGTATACGTCCCATAAAAGTGAGAAATCACTTTGAATTTGAAAGTGAATTCTCACTCTATGAGGATTGGTTTTCATTGTATTATAGTGAAATTTTCACTTCTCCTGCGGTTGCACCATTTGGAATTTTCAAGAGAGAGATTTGATGTTTGTCAAAACTAAGATGAAGCGACTCTATCAAGGGTGTTTTCAACATAGCCATCAGTGGTTTCCGATTTCTTCAGATGCAGATCTAGCTCAAATTTTTAACAAATATAAAACAATTGACAAATATTTTCATACTTTTTGGATCGGTTGTAAAGGAGACGTGGATTTGAATTCTGAGACGATCGAAAGCACTCCTACTGTATCGTCATAATATTTTGTGTGATATAAAATATATTTTGTGTTATCTGAACTGATGAAACCCAAGTAACACCAATGTGCGTAAAATATTCTCCGAACGTTCCTAGAATATTTAAACGTCCTGCAAACATTCTCAGAACGTTTGACGAAGATTGTGTGTTACTAGGGAATGGACATCAGATGACATCATAAGTGTAATAACATAAAACAGGTATTGTAATCATAGAGAAAAATTCGATTGAAAAAAGATCGATCTGGTGGAAAATCGATCATTTTCCCCGATTAATGGAGATCGAAAATTTTTCGATCTGCCGATTTTTGAGTATCGATTATTTCTCAAGATTGCCCATCTCTAGTATAGATTATATATATATATATATATATACTCCATATATTCCCAATGTATATATATTTCTGTACATAATCTATACATCATTTTTTCACATGAGTAATTTCAATCAGTTGCATTCCACTGCATAATCAATGAATAGTCAATGATTCTGCAGCTGGATATTATTTTCTCGGATTTAAATTAGCCATATTTCCCTATGAAAATCAGTGAGTATTCACTGATTTACGGTGAGTATGCACTGGTTCGAAGTGGTATACTTATGACCACAGTCTAGTGGAATTCCACCGACTCAGTTTTGAAGAGCGGAAAAAAATGACTGGATCTGATCGGATCCACCCGGATCTAATTTTTCAGATCTGACCAGATCCGTGTCTCGCCTGGATCCGATCGGGTCTGATCAGATGTCATTAGATCGAATCAGATCTGATCATTCCGGGGGAAAATCATTGTCAAAAGATCTCCAACCCTGGGACAAACATTTAGATCTGATTATATCTCATAAAATCTGCACTGAGAAAAAAAATAGTGGTGTCAACTACGCACGACAGTTGGATACGTTGAAATGCAATACTTGATCAACCCAATTAAATTTGTAGTTGACTCAACTATGCTTACTGGAATGAACCTTGTATTCAAACTGAGTTGACGAAGGATTGTATTTGAACGTATCCAACTGTCGTGCATTAGTGAGTCCACTATCTTTTTTCTCAGTGTGATCATATGTGATCGGATCCGAAATTTGACCCATATATTTGGAAATATGAACATTTTTAGGTCCAATCATACATTATCATGTATAAACATATATGATCATCTTTGCTCATTCATGGAAAATATACAAAATATTATATATAATCAGATAGGGCCGAATTTCAGATTTGATGATGCATTATCAGATTTTATGACGTATAATCAGATCTAAACTTTTTTTCCCGGGAATGTACCAAAAGATGAATATTTTTAGAACAGACCCGAGAGAAAAAGATAAGATCTCATGAGATCTATGTAGATTTCTCACAATATATGCAGATCTCTTCAGATCCAAATTTTTGCTAAAATCTCTTAACATCCACTTACATCTAGAGATTTCCATTTCGCAAGTGATCCAAAAGATGTACGGAGATCCAAAAAGATATGCAGAGATCTCCAGAGTTTTCTTGAATCTCCCCATGCCTCTCTGCATTCCTCCGAAAATTGAAGTCCGCAGATATGGGTAGGCATTGGACAATGTCAGAGATTTTTGTCAAAATTTAGATCTGAAGAGACGTATAAATATCTCAAGATATCTACATAGATCTGGTGGGAACTATTCATACAGAGAGATGGGTACTTGTGAACCTAATTCCATGTTCTGTCAGATTCAACCAGATCTGAGCAGATCTGACGTCGGATCCTATTGAGTCCAAACGGATCCAATCAGATCTTGTTGGATCTGACCGGATCTAGTGGGATCCATCCATACCAAGAAATGAATATTCGTGGAACTAAGTCTATGTCCTGCAAGATCCAACCGAATTTGAGCAGATCTGATGCGGGATCCAATCATTTTTTCCCGAGTATGATTTTTCATTTTTATATGTAGGAAGTTGTTTTCCCGACATCACGCGTATATTTCCAGATTAAGTACGCACCTCGTTAGCAGTTATAGTTAATATTTTATCAAGATCTTCAACCAGTTCCCCAAAAGTTGGTCTTTCGTTTGGTTGATAACTCCAACAATCTCGCATAAGCATGTATCTGGAATCATCGTAATAAAATGTTGAATGTGTTGTTACGTTCATAATCTCCAGATTCGCATGTATTATATTGATCTTACATTTCGATAGAACAACACGGTGGTTTCTCCATCCGATGACCTGATTTCAGCAATGCATATAAAGTTTCAAGTGAAGGAACTGATGGATATGGAGTTCCTCCAAGCGTCATTATTTCCCATAGGAGTATTCCATATGACCAGCTGTAACAATCCAAACAATTATCTCCCGTATTTTGCAAGTTCATAAAACAAGTTAATAAACGATACTAATTGATGATCGAATGTACTCACACATCAGATTGAGTAGTAGAAACACGATGAAAGAGTGCTTCAGGAGCCATCCATTTGACTGGAACTCTTCCGAGTGTATTCTTTTTGTAATAATCATGATTGTGAATGTCTCGAGCCAATCCAAAGTCAGCGATTTTCAAAACATACTCATCGCTGACTAAAATATTTCTAGCAGCTAAATCTCGATGAATACACTTTTTACTCGCCAAGTATTCCATTCCTCTGGCTACTTGATAGGCGAAAGATACTAAATCTTTTTGAGTCAACACTTTTTTCTCTTTTGTTTCTTGATCAATCGTTGGTTCGTATCCTGAGGAAGATGGCCGATGACCACGTAGGAAATCTCGAAGATTTCCATGAGGAGCAAACTCTACCACTACGTATAACGGCCCTCCTTGAGTGCAAGCGCCCAGTAAATTAATTATATTCACATGTTTGCCTATTATCTTCATCATTTCCATTTCGGACACCAAATCCATCATTTCTGCATCCGTGTGGCCTTCTGGTGATAACATAGGAGAGAATCAATGATTGAGGATCAGTAACTGCCATTCATAAAAAATATTTGCTTAATTTAGATGTTCATACTTTCGCTACTGTACATAAATTGACTCATTTGATCGTACAATAGAATATGTATTGCAAAAGTAGTCAATTTTCATTTAAATTTTTGCATTCCACTTCATTTGGATGTAGCAAAATGAATACTCAAATGATTGAGGTTTTTCCTGATTAACCCTTGTTTACTACACTTCACAGGAATCACATAATTGCTACATTGGAGTGATTTCTACCCCAGTGGCGTAACGGAGATCTTGCGGGTCCTCCCGCAAATGCTGGAGATGCGGCCCTTGTAATCCAAGAAAAGACTGCTTTGTGAAAAAATTTTCTAATTTATATATGATTTATATGTAATTATATATAAATTTGGAAATTCTCCCACATGGGTGGGGGCCCCTAGTGACCCGACGCCCCCTGCGGTGCGGTGGCTGAGGGGGCTTTCCCTACACCACTGTTCTACCCCAGCGACAAGAACTGTTATAGCAAATGAACGATCGAATTTTTCTACTTGTAAATTTTTCAGAACTCATTTACTTTACGTCGAGTTGGTTAGTAATTGGTTTCATTGCTTATTTTCAGTAATACATAGAATGATATTATAGTTTACTTTGAAGGACCTTGTAGGTTATACAGCCAAAAATCAGATTTTTGTCCACTGAAAGCAATGAAGTACAAAAAGAAAAATGGAAAAATGACTATTTTAATAAAAAATTCATTACTTTTTTATTTTTCGAAATTTTGAGCAAAAAATTAGAGAACATACTTTCGGAATTTTACTTTTTGAGGGAGAAATCGGTCCTTCAGTGGCTGCTGAGGAAAAAGTATTTATTCTGAAGAATGGAGACAAGAAATGCGTAAAAAATCAACGATGTGTTCTCATTGAAAATTTTCAATTTACAACTTTTAGCAACTGCTTTATACAGACTAATGGGTCCACCGGGATGTTACTGCGCCATAGAGTAGTGGCATCCTTCGGCTATCGATAGATGTCGCTATGGACCCCGTGCCCTTACATAAAGGTACTTGAAATTGAGATAGGATGGGGTTGGGGTGAACTTTGCCCGAGTATGATGAACAAGGGTTAAAAGGCTTATGAATAGCAAAGAAATATCAAATGAGATTTCTGAACACAGGGTGTCCCAGGATTAGCGGACCGGATTCTATTGGTGCATCCTACAGCCAAAATGCAATAATTTCCCGTTTGACAAAAATTTTTTTGAGGTTTAGTTTTTGAGACATGGGCATTTTGAGATGTTATTTTTTCAAATCCAAATGACTCCAAAACATTGAGTGATATAAACTTCAGCTTGACACCATCATTTAAGTGGAAGAACGGCGGATCTCTGAGAGAAAATTAAAGTATTCTATCATTGTTTGTTCCCGGGCTATAGCGATTTCAAATTTCTTAGTCCCCAGCCAATCAGTGTTCAACAACTCTAAATTATTATAGCTCCAGAACGAAGAATGATAGAGTAGTTCAATTTTTTTTCAGAGATACGCTGTTTTCCAACTTGGAAAACGAATGGTGTCAAGCTCAAGTATACGGAGAAAAAATATCATGGAATGATCACCAGCAAAGATAGTAAATTGGTGAGAACTACGAATTTCTGTACGCAGTCGCTAACAGAGACGAGTAATGGTTCCCACTTTGGTTCATTATATTGTATTTGACGATACCAAAATAGGAACCATGGCTCGTCTCTGTTAGCAACTGTGTACAGAAATTCGTAGTTGTCACCAGTTTACCATTTTTTCTGGCGATCATCCCATAATCTTATTCCTCCGTTTATGTACACATAGTGCTTTTGAATCATTTGGATTTGAAAAAAGATCTAAAAATGTTTATATCTCAAAAACTAAGCTAAAGCTGAGCATCATCCCAAAAAGATATCCAAATGAGAAATTATTGCATTTGCCTGCAAAATACACCTATGAGATGCAGTCCGCGAGTTTCTTGCGAGTATTCTACACCCTGTATAGACGTTTGATGCATTCTAAATTAATGCGCACACAGATATTTCATATACCTTTCAGCATTTTGACCGCGACAACTCTTGGTATTCCAGGTTTTCCAGTGTTGTTTTCAGCCATAACAACTTTTCCAAAAGCCCCTTCACCCAATGTATGACCCAACGTTAATTGTTCCCTTGGTAATTCCCAAGCGCTATCTAATGGCAATTCGTATTCCGATATACTCCCACCGTTGCTGTCATCTGCTGTAACGGTGGATCTTTGTTTTTCGATTTTCACCACAGGCAACAATAAAGTGTCTTGAATGTTTTGTGCATTAACCAGATTTTGTTTCTCAACAATCACTTTTTTTGTCCATTGGGTTACTACAGCAGCACGTGCTGTCTCTATAGCTAACAGTTTCTTCATTTTTTCTCGTTTGAGGCGATGGAAAATGTAGATAACAACCACAACTCCAATCGCGAAAAAGACAAACAGAATCGCCGCAAGAATATTCACCAGAATTTGTGGGCGTGCTGCCAACGGTACATGATGTTCTTCCAGAGCTGAAAACATAAATACAATGATAATAAGGAGTACTATTTGTGGATTATGCTTTGAATGCAATTCATGCGAAATCTTAAATTGGTTTACTCAAAATTACACGGAGAAAAATAATCCAATAAAAATTACAACATTTTGTGGTGAATTGATACTATTATGTCTCATCTCTTGAGAAGTACTCCTCAAATGTGGAATGGAATATTACAAGTGCAATAATTTCTACCACATTCGGTAAGAAAGCCTCTGAGACCGCCAGGCAATTAAGAAATTTCTTCGGAATAAACAATTCTCCATAAGAACGTTATGAACAAATAAATTGTTCATTACAAAGAAATGACTAACGAATCTTGCAAAAATAGTTCAATATTAGAATTCTCCGACCTGAAAAACACAAACCCAGGTTGAAACATTGACCGATTACAATTTTTCCCACGGCCCCTGATATTCAGCCGCTAAACGATACAAAATCTTGATGAATTTCCGTTGCGCGCGAATAAACAAATCGCTGTATGTTGCGAACTAGTAGTCCAATCGATCTAAAACCACCTAAAAAGTTTGTCCACACGCTAGCGAAAAACCTTGTCGCTGGAAGTTTTCTGTAGCTTATACTTCCTTCATCACTTTTTTAATGCAAAACCTGAAATAACTGATTTTCACTTCGAATTGGAAATTTATTAATTTGTTATTGATGGTCACAAACTTTCACGACATTGTTGTGTTCGGGGAAGTCTTACAAATCTTCAACCCGCAAGATTTATCCCAAAACACAAAAAAATGACAGAGTTAGAACGAATTCAATATTGGAAAACATTGATTTTGGACACGAAACGAGGGGAAGTTTTTATTGTTTTTATCGGAAACTATTGATCCTAGAAAAAAATGGTAAACAGATACTCATATTGGTTTTCCAAGCCCTATCACCCAGTATTCTTAGATTTTTGGAATTCCGAGTCTTTCCCGACCCTTGGCGTGAACGCTTTTACCACTTTTCGAGCGCCTAACCGATGCTTGCATGGGTGTAATCAATTGTGACGACATTTGACAAAATAATACTATTTCACTAGATTATTTTTCTCCGTTTAATGATGCGTTCATGATCAATGATAACTTGTGCATGTTCAATTATTGATGTACACATAGTTTGAGTCCGGGCCTGTTGTTTGATCCGAACATTTCAACATTGACATACAGAGACCCCGTCACATTCTCCAAATCTCCGGTCTTTGGGAAACAAGAATATTCTTCTGACATATTTGATTTAACTAGAGGGAATTCTAAGAAAAATTTCCTTCGAGGGAAGAATTGGATGCTATTTCAAACTCAATCGCATTATTTTATGTTGTTAAGGATCAGCTGCATCTCGATATATAAAATTATAAATAAACAATTTATAACAACTTACTTTCCACCACTCGAAGGTAAGCGCTGCTGAAAGTTTCTCCTAATGTATTTTGTGCTATACATGTGTACCAACCCTCATCTTTTTCCGTAACGTTGTAGAGTCTCAATACCTCAGGATTCTCAATCATCCCTTCCTGTGAGACAGAAATACAATTTTTCCAGAATTCTCATCAATGCATCACTACATTAAGCTTTATATAAATTATTAATCGTATGAATATTAAATGTATAAAAATGATTTCTGTACAAATCAGATCCCTGTGCAAAACAGATATGTTCAATTTGCAATTCATGAACATTTTTAATGAAGCATTCAAAATAACATACTGCAGACACAAAACACTTAGAAGTCATGCATATTTTCATTAGAAAAGTTTTGATTCAAGGAAAGTATGTGAAATATGAATACGTATATAATATGCAAAATGTGTTTCAAGTTTTTGAAGACCTTACAAACGGATGCGGAGGACAAATTTTGAATGTCGTAAACGGGTGACTAAATGCAGATAATCCATATGGAGGAAAATGGTTGGTCAATAGAGTACCTAGGAGAATAATAGCTGTACTAACAAAAAGTTTTACATGGTAAGCAATTACTCTTCATTTTTAGGACCTTGAATAAGTTCTCGCTGTTTTCGTACAAAATAAAAACTTTATTTGAAGTATAAGGAACAAAAACGTTTGATGAAAAGTATTGTCCATCACTAAAGACCACTGTCTCCCATCTTTCTAGCAGTATATGAATTCCGCGGTGGAAAAACGACACGTCTTTTGAGGCTATCCAAGAATCGACCCATTTTTTAGCTTCTTCGTAAGAATGAAAACGCTGGCCAGCTAAGCCATGTGACATCGAACGGAATACATTGAAATCGGGAGGGGCTATGTCAGGTGAATACGGTGGGTGGAATAGAACTTCCCATCGAAGCGTTTCGAAGTAGGTTTTCACTGGTTTTGCAGCATGAGGCAGGGCGCTGTCATGTAACAAAATCACTTTATCGTGTCTCTCCTCGCATAGCGGTCGTTTTTCTTTTAGGGTTCGACTCAAACGCATCAATCGTTCCTGCCGTTGAAGCAGTAGTTCACTGGTGATGAAACGCTGTTCGATGTCTGTTGGCTTCAATTCATACGACACCCAATGTCCGTGCTTCTGGATCATTCCTAACATTCTTAGACGTTTTGTAACAATTAACTAATCAACTTGTAATTGTTTTTCCAGTTCTGCTAGCGTCTGAGATCGGTTTTAAAACCGATGAATTCATCGAGTAATTCCTCCAATTCTCCGTCTTCAAATTTTTTTGGTGCGCCCGAACGTTCTGTATCCTCAAGTTCATAATAATTATCTTTGAAGCGTCGAAACCAGTCTCTGCATGTCGTATCAGACAGAGGATTGTCACCATAAGTCTCAACAAGAATTCTATGTACTTCAGCTGCAGATTTCTTTTCAATACAATAGTGCAATGAAATTCCCCACAAATACACTTTAGTTGGCACAAAAGTAAACATTTTCAAAACCAATAAACAATTACTTTGTTTACACTGAAGTGGAGTATCATACACTGAAATTTCAGGTTAGATACAGTACTTCCTTGCAAGTGCGTTACCATTCGAGATTTCAAGCACAGAGTACTGTTAGTGCCATCTGAGATGAAACAGCGAGGACTTATTCAAGATCCTAATAGTAGCCCTGGAAGACCAAGGTGATGATCTCATTGCGCATGCAAAAGACCATGCAAAGACCGTGAGAAGATCTTGAGAAAAAGTTTAATATCGATGCGGAAAATGGACGTAGGAGGAAAAATGGAGAGAGATTCATAAAGTCGAAAGTTCAATCTAGCGATCACAACAACCGGGTTTGCGGAATTCCGTAATCAAAGGCAATAATTAACGATTTTGAAAACATGAATTTATCGGGGAAATTCAATGCGGCAAAGCAGCGACGAGGAGTAGTGTGGCTCCCGAGTGGGGGAAGAACGGTTAGGGAATGGAGGGGACTTGAAAAGGCTCACGGTACAAACTATACACGAAACAGAAAGATTGAGCGGAAAACACCTGGGACCTTTGTAAGACTGTCGTCAATGATTACATTTTAGAGTCGTTTTCTCAACTCAATTGTGTATACCGGCGGAATATTTCCATTCGCGGGTCTTTATTGAATACATAAGATGTGAATAACATCCATGTTTTTCATCATACGCGTGCAGAATGATGGGAAATCGACAGTAATGCTCAAAAGACCGTGAAAGTATCTTGGGGAATGATCACAGTTTGAGATCATTTCTCCAACTTAATTGTGTATACCAGCGGAATATTTCCAATCACGGGTCTTTGTTTAATATATAAGATGTCAATAGCATCCATTTTTTCCATCATACGCGTGCAGAATGGTGGTAAATCGACAGTAATGCTCATAAGACCGTGAAAAGACCGTAAGAAGACCTTCGAGAATAATCACAGTTTGAAATCATTTTCTCAACTTAATTATTTATAGCAGCGGAATATTTCCATTCACGGATCATTATTGGATATATAAGATGTGAATAACATTCATTTTTTTCATCATACGTGTGCAGAATAATGGGAAATCGACAGTAATGCTCAAAAGACCGTGAAAAGATCTTCGGGAATGATCACAGTTTGAGATCATTTTTCCAACTTAATTGTGCATACCAGCGAAATATTTCCAATCACAGGTCTTTATTGAATATATAAGATGTGAATAACATCCATTCTTTGTCATCATACGCGTGCAGAATTCAAACTGTGATTATTCCCGAAGGTCTTTTCACGGTCTCTTCAGCATTACTGTCGGTTTTCCATCATTCTGCACGCGTATGATGGGAAAATTGGATGTTATTCACATCATATATATTCAATGAAGTCCCTTGATTGGGAATATCTCGCTGGTATACACAATTAAGTTGAAAAAATGATCTCAAACTGTGATTATTCCCGAAGATCTTTTCACGGTCTTTTCAGCATTGCTGTCGATTTCCCATCATCCTGCACGCGTATGATGAAAAAAATGGATGTTATTCACATCTCATATATCCAATCATGACCCGTGAATGGAAATATTCCGCTGGTATAAATAATTAAGTTGAGAAAATGATTTCAAACTGTGATTATTCTCGAAGGTCTTCTCACGGTCTTTTCACGGTATTTTCAGTATTGAAGTCCATTTTCCATCATTCTGCATGCGTATGATGGAAAACATGGATGTTATTCACATCCTATTTATCCAATAAAGACCCGTGAATGGAAATATTCCGCTGTTATACACTATTGAGTTGAGAAAACGACTCTAAAATGTGATCATTGACGAGAGTCTCACAAAGGTCCCAGGTGTTTTCCGCTCAATCTTTCTGTTTCGTGTATAGTTTGTACCGTGAGCCTTTTCAAGTCCCCTCCATTCCCTAACCGTTCTTCCCCCACTCGGGAGCCACACTACTCCTCGTCGCTGCTTTGCCGCATTGAATTTCCCCGATAAATTCATGTTTTCAAAATCGTTAATTATTGCCTTTGATTACGGAATTCCGCAATCCCGGTTGTTGTGATCGCTAGATTGAACTTTCGACTTTATGAATCCCTCTTCAGTTTTCCTCCTACGTCCATTTTCCGCATCGACATTAAACTTTTTCTCAAGATCTTCTCTGGTCTTTTGCATGCACAATGAGATGATCTTCTGACGGTCTTTCTAATGTATTCATGGTCTACCAGGGAGATGTCATAACCAATCACCAATTTACTAAAACTGGTTGTATTTTTTTACATGACAAACCGATCCTATCAACTATATTCCCGTCAACACTGATAACACTCATCAATATTGTTTCACAACTTTCTGTTTCACATTTGTCTATCATTAGAATGGAATATTTTGATCACATGCAAATGTATAGCACAAAGATGATTACATATCTCGTCAGGGGGTGTGATGGGTTCCAAACTAGTTTGGAATTACTTTTTATAATAATATTATTCATTCAAAACTCATGTAAAAAAAACTAGATATGACAATACCTGAACCAGGCATAATTCATGTGTGGGAATGGGCTCACAAAAACTATATACGCTCGAATGACTTATTCGACAAAAGTGAGTAATTTGAGCATATATAGTTTTTGTGAGCCCATTTCCACACATCAATTATGCCTGATTCAGATATGGTTATATCTAGTTTTTTTACATGGGAATGTGGAATTTTTGATCAATTGTTGAGCTGTTTTCATATCTTTAAACAAGTCTTCAGCTATTTTGTGTTGACCATAAATACTATGTTCCCTAGGGTGGAGTGAAAAACAAAAAAGTCTCTGAATCGAATCGTAATAGTGCGGAAAAGTTGCTACTCTCCAAGACGAACTCAGGAAAAAAAAAATTTTGAAATCGGATGAGATCTTCAACTCGCGCATTTCGTTTAAAGTTTTTGAATTTCATCGGAAATTCAAGGATATTTCAAAATATTCGAGTTCACTCGATTATTGTCCGATCAAGCTGATTTTTGGTTTGTGGTATTATATTGAGGTTTTTATTGGAGGAAAATATACCCCCTCCCCTTCTTGATAAAGCTTGAAGCGAATCAGAAAGTCCATTTTTCCCTCAAATCGCCCTAAATAACTCTGTCGACACCGTCCCGTTGTATCGCAATAATTCCCACTGTATAGAATAATATCATTACTGCAATTGAATCCCCCTTCCGAATAATGGCAAAGGGGGTAGAAAGGAGGGGAGGGCAGGGGCGGATCCAGAGATCTGTCTTGGGGGGGGGGGGCGAAAAGTACTTATTTGAACTTTAAAAGAAATAAAGATCGTAGGAATACAAAAACTCCCCATTGCCGGAACATATTTGGTTGGCTTGGGAGGGGTAATTGCCCCTACCGCTCCCCCCTTTGAATTCGCACCTGGGGGAGGGGTCTTATCCATGTTTTATTACAGTATGCAATATATGCAGCTCTTCGCCCGTCACACTTGTCACGACTCAGAACTCACCACGAGAAGGTGGCTGCACCGCGAGTTCCACCCGCGCCCTACCCAACCAACCAACCAAATGTGGGCATGGACTTTATTTGAAGTCAGATTGTGTTTCGAATTGTGGCATTTCTGCTTGAGAGTTAAGAGTTGCTCGAATGTAGCCATCTCTCCTGTCGTGTCCATATACTTCTTTACTGGCTCTTGTTACCAGTTTTACACACCGTTCTACTGCCTGAGTGTGACAAGGGACTTTTTTCAGGTCTATTTCTAGTGTTGGTTTCTGTTTCTCCTTAATTAGCATCGAAATTTGCTGTGTGGAAAGAGAAGACAAGAGTGGGGGACAGGTAAGTGTAACCTCAGACCAATTGATAATGTCAAAGTACTCTTGCGCTTCAAAATTGAATTCAGGTACTTTAAAAGTCCTTACAAAAGCTTTTTTTGTCACAGGTTTTTCTTTTGTTTCGAGGACTCGCCTTAGACCTAGTGCTCTAATGCGCTCATCGTTATCCATTACCATAGACAGCAGAACATTTTCTGGATGGGCGAAGAAGCCGTTTGTCTGAATGACTTTATGTACAATATCCCTTACTTTAGGAGGTAACTTTCGACATCTTTTGATACAATCAAAAATGTGTTTTGGTCCTTCAAGAATAGAAGATTTTGTCTTAATTTGGAACCACAGTGGTGCGTATATGTGTAATATATATGTCACTATAAGCTGCAGGGTTTCTGACGGGTTTGCAGTGGAAATATATAGCCTAAGCATTCTGTTAGCTGTGGTCAACCAACGAGCATGTGCTATTGGTCCCGGGTCACGATTGGCTAGATCTGTTGAACAGGATCCTGAATCAATGCTGAGAGCAATCTCGTGTAAATATCTTTAATCTTTACCGAGGATTTTGAAATCAATCTCTGGCAGAACGCAGCTGATCGACTGAAAATCAACCACAGGCAACGACTCACATTCTGCAAGTTGTTTGCAGATAGCACCTGTGAATGAATGAGGACCACTTGTTCCCCCATCAAGATCTTCGATGAGATGCCGCAAAGGCGATTCGTTAAAGTGCATGAGGCAGATAACCCATTGTAAGGGTTTTTGTAATTTCATCTCAATATGTTTAATGGCTCCATTTTTCCAGCCAGTATTTGTTGCTGTACCATCGCAACCGATAACTGCGATACCAGATGTATCTATAGCATTGTCTCCGAAGTACCTCACAATGCTGAGGGCTGTATCCTTTCCGGTCTTTGAATCTGGTACTATATGGCAAACATATTTTGAGCCAGGTTCCTCAATAACAGAAATATGTTCTTCTTTTTTCTCTGTTTGGTAGCGTTTACCGTTTCTTTCTTCTAAGTACAGTGTGTTATCTGATCTGCCGTCAAAGTACAAACACTTAGGACCCTCTGCTTGTCGCTCAATAAGCTGCGCTTCAACTAAACTAGCTCTGCATTTTTCTTTCTCACGTCTAATCTTGCTTCGATCAATAATCATAGATGAATTTTCATTAGTGACTAATCCCACATCTTCCAGCACGCTTGAAGCTATGGCTGCTGCTGCTCTGTCAGAAACCCCATACCGATCACATATCCCCCCAGTTGCTGGCAATGACAAACGCATTTGTTTTTTTTTTCAGAAACAAAAGACGTTGAGCGTGGGAACTGAAAGGTTGCATCGTGCTATTCATTGTCACTTTCTTCAAAATGTTTATTTTCTGTTTCAGGAATAGTGCTAAAAGAAGACGGACCTGCAGCAATTTCTATAGAGGAGTGCTGCAGAAGATTACTACGTTCTTCCCTCTGCATTTGTTTTGTCAATCTTTTGGTTTCTATCAAATCTTTGGCTCCAATTTTCCCCTTCCTCAAGTACCTTTGTGCATACAGAAACTCGAGTTCTATTACAGGTATTTTTCTGTCTTTAGGGCACCTGCATTGAATGACAACAGGATTGGAGCAAATGCATGCACTAAAAGATTTGTTGCAAATGCATTCAAATGTCATAGGGCATTTACATGTAGAAATATCAAATAAAGTTTCACATGACTCTTGGATAAAGTTCTTGTACTTTTCATGTGTTCTTTCCCTGTTGTAAGATTTTCTGAGAACATAATATTTGTCATGCAGGACTTTCATTTTTTGTATTATTCTGGCATGAGAAACGGCAGGAATGGAAGCTTTGCAATACAATGCTTCCAATTGTGAGGCTACACTGCTAGCCACTAAAGAAAAGTTGACTTTCTTCCCGGAGCACAGTCTATATCTTTCCTGGTGAAAAGCTCTCACGACATCCGCAGATGTTGGGAGGAAGGAAAGCGGCAATGGTCTTGGGGCCCCGAAGAAAGGACACGCCGTGTCTTTACGTGTCAGGGACATTGATAACCGATAATCAAGAATGTGTATGTGGAAATATATGCGATGCACACCAGTGCGTGTGGATTTTTTATAAGACACTCAGTCTGTAATAACGCTGTGACGATACAACAGATAATTAAGAATGTGTAGGTGGAAATATATGCGATGCACACAAGTGCGTGTGGATTTTCTATGAGACACTCAGTCTGCAATAACGCTGCGACGATACAACCGATAATCAAGAATGTGTACGAGGGTGGATTGATAAGTTTCCGGCCTGACCAAGAAAAACAACGTTTTTAAGAATTTTTTTTTTTTTATTTCTCAACATAATCTCCTCCAAGGCTGATACATTTCTCATAGCGGTGTTCTAGTCTAGTAATGCCATCTCTATAGACTGATTCGTCAAGCTCCTCAAAATACCCATTTACAGCTTCGATTACTTCTTCATTGTCCGCAAATCTCTTACCGCCAAGCCATTTTTTGAGGTTAGGAAACAGATAATAGTCACTCGGGGCTAGGTCTGGAGAGTAGGGAGGGTGCGGCATTGATTCAAACTTCAGATCGTTGATTTTAGCCATCGCAACGATTGACGTGTGCGCTGGTGCGTTATCGTGATGAAAGAAGATTTTTTTCTTCGCCAGATGAGGTCGTTTAATTTTCACTTCGTGGCTCAAACGTTGCAATAAGTCTGCGTAGTATTGACCAGTGATAGTTTTACCCTTTTCAAGGTAATCAATGTATATAATACCTCTTGCATCCCAAAAAACAGTAGCCATAACCTTGTTCGCCGAAAAATTGTTTTTGCCTTCTTTGGAGTTGGTTCCCCTGGTCCAATCCACTGTTTAGACTGTTCTTTGGTTTCAGGAGTGTAGTGGTGGACCCAAGTTTCGTCAACGGTTACGAATCGACGCAAAAATTCGCTTGGATTACGCTTATACAACGCCAAATTGGCGGTAGAAATGTTCTTTCGAATCAATTTTTGGTCGACTGTTAGCAAACGCGGCACCCATCTTGCACAGAGCTTTTCCATACACAAATGTTGGTGCAAAATATTTTGTACACGTTCATATGACATCTTACAGGTCTCAGCTATCTCACGAACTTTTAATCTGCGATCTTTCAGCACTATTCGATGGATTTTTTCGATCATATCTGGAGTTGTGACCTCAATGGGGCGTCCTGAGCGAGGCTCATCAGAGGTGCTCACACGACCCTTTTCAAACTCGGAAACCCACTGCTTAACGGTTGAATATGATGGGGAGGATGTCCCCAGTGTTGAGTCCATCTCTTCTTTAATTTCCTTCGGCGTTAACCCCTTTAAATAAAAGTATTTGATGACAGCACGATTTTCCAGCTTTTCCATTTTTACGAAAAACACAGAGGCGTCTTGGTCAGCGTGCTCTCAAAACTGAACTAACATGGCGATCGGACTGAAACTATAGCTACAAGCTATCTAAGGATGGTACTATAGAACGCCACCTCAAGGTAGGCCTAGTGGCGCCATCTCTTGGTCAGGCCGGAAACTTATCAATCCACCCTCGTATGTAGAAATACATGCAATGCACACAAGTGCGTGTGGATGTTCTATAAGACACTCAGTCTGCAATAACGCTGCGACGATACAACTCTACTGTGCTACTGGATAATTAGCAAAGACAAGTAAGGAATGCCAGCCATTGAGTTTATGCCCCATAAGCAATTTAGTTCATATAATAATTGAAGCGATAAGGATATTCTATAATACATCGGAAATTGTTTCGATGTAACTGTAAGGTGTCGACACCTATTTAGGGTGATTTGAGAGGAAAACGTGCTTCATGACCCCGTGCAGGCTTCCTGTGTTACCCCCTCCCCGTGGAGGGAGGAGGGGGATATGTTTTTTTTTCCATTAAAAATCTCAACATAATGCGACAAACCAAAAATTAGCTCGATCGGACAATAATTAAGCAACCTGGAATATTTTGAAATATCCTTGAATTTTCGATGAAATTCAAAAACTTCAAACGAAATGCGCGAGTTGAAGATCTCATCCGATTTCAAAATTTTTTTTTTCCTGATTTTGTCTCGAAGAGTAGCAACTTTTCCGCACTATTACGATTCGATTCAGAGACTTTTTTGTTTTTCACTCCACTCTAATGTTCCCTCATAAATTATCGTATCAAACACCTTAAACTTGATTTTTGAATAATTTGTAAATTACCTTGGTAAAGAAATCTCTCTGGAAATTTCATGTATCAGAGAAATTTAGAGGGCTTTGGAACGATTCAGAGATATCCAGATACTAGTGCGTTGGAGAAAATTCTGTGTTAAACTTCTCAGAGGGATTCAGAGAGATTCAGATTCACGAGATTTCTGAAAACTTTAGAGAAACTGAAATTGAGTAAAATTTTTGGTCCAAAATTCCAGAAGAAATTAAGGGAGTTGCAGAGGGATTTGGAGAAATTCAACGAATTCAGAAACAAACGAATTGGGGGAAATTGTGCGTTGAACTTTTCAGAGGAATTCAGAGAGATTCAGGAAAACTCAGAGAGAAGTAAATTCAGTGAAATTCTTAACCCACAATTCCAGGCGAATTCAGGAAAAGTCAGTATAATGCACAGACTGGTGAATAGGAAAACATTGTGATTTGATCTCTGAAGAAGGATCCGGTGAGGTTCAGAGAAGTTTCAGGAGAATTTGGGAAAGTTGAGACAAAAGTTAATTCGGAACAAACATCAATCACAGGTGCTATAGGAAACCGAATACTTGCAGGGGAATTCAGAGAAGTGAATTTTCAAACATTTTTGGTCTTAGATTCCAGAGGTAATCAGAAATACTCGAATTCCGATTCAAAAATTTTGAGGGATTCAGAATTATTTAGAAGTATTCCGAAAAATTCAGAGGAATTTCAGGAAAATTCTAAAAACTCAGTTTGAATGATTCGAAAAAATTCACAGGAATTCAAAAAGATTGTGAATCAAATCAAGGAATTCACTGTAATTCGGGGAACCCTTTGAAATGTCAATAGATGAAATTCCAAAGCATTCAGACAGATTCGAAGAGATTTATGTTCCTGAAGTTTGAATCTTTTATCGAAAACGAATTAATAATTGAAGAACAAACTGCTAAGTTTTTACGGGCTCAAGATCCTATAGGGCGTATCTCAAACGCTTTTTCTAGTCCCAAGCACTAGATCTAAGAAGATAAATAACAGAGATTTATTATATTTCGTGAATTTTCGTTTCATTTCTATAAATGATTCAAACTTCAACAACCGAGATTTAGACAAATTTAGAATAAGCTTTGCAATCTGAAAAAATTGAATGCTAAAGGTTTTTATAGAGTGTTGAGAACATTCCGTAGAATTTCGCAAACTTCTTCAAACCCATTCCTAACGATTCAAAGAGATTCAAAGAGATTGAGATGAAGTGAAAAAATTCAGAATGCAGCACTATCTGACAAGCCCCCTTACGCGAACTTACATCATATTTTCACCAGGACTAACTTCCTCTGAATTATTCCAAATCACTCCGAATCTCTCTGAAAACTGTTCCAAAATATGGTAAGATATATGGAGATTATTTTATCAGAGTAAGGAATCATATAGAATGATTTATACTAAAAACTAGCCAATACGGAGTATTTATAAGTCCCGATATCGATATATCTGCGAATACTCCATTTTTTGGACTGAATTTCAATTCATCATCAATGTTACCACTACCCTACAGTCCCCACAGGCTTCCGTTCAGCAGTTTCCATGATACAAAAGAAAGAACATGATTAAAAGCGGTCAACCGTCTAGTGATGTCCATTTGAATGTAACTGTATGGCTACTATGAATGCGAATTTCTTTCGCATCATGAGAAGCAATTTTGGCAGAAGTCTGGTAGTTTATTGAACACTACAATATCTCGAGCAGAAACTTTAACGCGTTTGCGAGCTAGTGACTGTCTAGTCGCTACTCCTAGCTGAGGACTAGCTAGCCAAATGTTTTTAAACTACATGAATTTCTACGATGAAGCTTGTCTTGCACTTACTAGTGAGGGATGGTTACACAATAAGCAGCAGAGTCAACTTCTTATTAGACGGGATGTCTACTATTCCTTGAAACTCCATAGAATTAATCAATAGTAGACATTGTTAGATTATACTTGAGTGAGATGGACTTTTATATGATGTCCATATATTTGAATAAAAAATGTTTTGGGAATATGCTAATGTTGCCGCGAGCCACAAGTCAAGTCATTTTGTGTTTTAGTATGCAGATCAGCCTGACTTGGACTCTGAGACACGAAGATTCGCTGAAAACTCGGTCCAAGAGGCCTTTTGTTCAGCTTGAAGGTTTGTGATTCTGTTGGTTTGAATTTCAAATGAATCCCACTGCCAGAGGCTTTGAACCATTCGATTCACACATTCAGATTGAGCTATGCATTCACCAAGCGAGGTTTCCCACCAATCCTCATTTCTCGAAAATAATGAACTTTCAAATAAGCCAGGTTTGATTCTGAAATTCGTTACATTTCGCAATAATCCTAAAATATGCACTGAGCTCTTTAAAACTATAACCAGCTAGCTTCAATCTTTGATGACTTATCCATGTTGTGATTGTACCCTTACAATGTTGATTTCATACCTTTTATGTGGGATAATTATTGTTCACCAATTTTGTTCATGATTTGTATTATAGTAATTTTCTATGAAATCAGATTTTTTACATACACAGAAGAAATCTTACATTTATAAGTCACATATGGATTTAATTATGTAATAGTTTCATATTGCCATGTTTGACCCTTTATGGATTTTATAGGCGTCGTATATGATATATAAAGGTTTATACTTGATCTATTTTAACCAAAAAGAACGAAGAATGAGATGGATATTAACCTGCAGTTCTCAAGTACAATCTCGAATGGAAAAATTTTCAAAATCGTATGTAATTCAATACAGTTTACATAAATTACATCAAATTATATGTATAATTCTGTGAATTTGCCCAGTCGGATTGTGTCAAATAAGTATCTCCCCACGTGAAATCCAATTTGGAAAATTCATGCATGAACTGTATGAAAATTATACAAAATTCTGTTTTGAGACATTATGTTATGCAATTTCTATACAAAATGTATATAAAGTCGGTAAAAATTGTATATCAATACTATGTTACTCTTTTACAATTGCTTTTTCAAGGTAGAATTACATCCCATACAGCACCACAGATCTCAGTAATGTCTCAATTACATTTCGATCTTTCACCTTCATTACATTTCAGTATACTTTCACAGAAATATGTCAAAAATCTGTCAATTGAAATGTTACCTATTTCCAATGTCTCAGATATATTACGAGACAAACATGACAATGAAATATTTCATAAATATTCTTGGAATATTGCAGAAATAATTCAGAAATATTGCATTGAAATGTAAGATTAGCGGACATCGCAATATTTCTGAAGAGACTTTGAAACCTCGGTGTGACATACAGCAATGTCATAGAAATATTTCAATGTTTCAGATGTTAGATTTCTGCAATCTTAACGAAATCTTCGGTGCTGTGTGGGATATCAATCATGTGTAAATATAACATATGGTTTTATACAATTATATACAAACTCACAGGAGAACTACAATGTTACTCACCGTATATGTGCGGAAAAAAAGTATTTTTTGTATTATGGATATATATATATATATATACACATAACACTTTTTCTCTTAATGCTATCATAATACTCGCAAATTATCATATTGAACAAAAGTGTTCGAAGTCGATAGATAATAAAATTTGGAGTCATCAAATCTCACTGTATTGATCTTCAATTATTTTCTTCTTTTTGAATTGAAATATCTCAACGAATAAGCCTAAAATCATTGTTTTTTCGTCCGTCCTGATGTAAAATGTATATATTTTGTATATATTGCTTGTATAAATATATTGTTTGATTCCACTTCAACCTTCTGTATCTCTAAAACTAATTGTATGCTCTACGATGAATGGTGTTCGTTCCCCTTTGTCATCGCAAGATAGTATTCGACATACAATTCAGATTTGGAGATAGACGATTGTTGGAGTCGCTCTGTATAGGAATGGAAACAACCATGCACTCATAAAATGTTATAGATTTCATGAAAACAAAGAAGCATGCATTTTCTTATATAATATACAAAGTTGAAACACAAAATTCATGCTCCTCCTGAATTTTCATGGAATACCGCATTACGAAAGGACTCTATAGACAAACAGATTAGAACGAACGGCAGAACCAGAACTCTATTCTTTATTTCTTTATTCCTAAATATCTCTATCCTTACAAATACCTCTTCTCACAAATCTCTATTTTTTTATATATAAAACAAAAACATATATATATATATAAAATGATAGAGATTATATAAGAAAAAACAGATTTAAAAGAATAGAGATATTTGGAATTCGTCATATTTGGGAATAGACTTATTTGAGAATGAAGAATAGAGTTCTTGTTCTGCTGAACGGACTTCAGAGAATAGAGAATTTGGATACTAGATCCATTTTCTTGAATGATAATCTATATACGATTGATAGAGTATTTTTTTACCAACCAACTCATCGATACTTTTTGTTTAAACGAGTAATTTCAAGTTAATTGGACATTCAACATTTGTACTCGAATCAAGAATTAAATGTTGAAACGTACATGCCGTGCTCGAGGTTGAGTTCAAGTGCGACCATGTGGTACACTGAAGGTGAATTAAAATTAAATCGTGATGAAGTGATTTGAATCGTTCATAGTTCGAAATATATGCATGTAATCAGGATTTTCATCTCAACTTTTTCTCTCGTTTGTTTCTTACTGTTATGGGATGATATTTCAAGTATGGCATAACTGGTTTTAACAAAGTACTCAATCAATCGATTGGTAAATTTTATGATTTCTACCAATTTCTTTCAAAATAACACAAATTATCATTATTTACATACAGTACACCCTCACAAATCGGCTCCTTCTTTTCTTCCTTCAACGCAAGGCGAAAACCATTCAAGTGAAAAGGAGGGTTGGTAGAAAGATTTTGTTGAATTCTGTTCAATTTCGTTCACTATTGGTGCATTCGGTTTTCATTGAAAATTAGCGAAATCCAACTGAATTCAACAATATTACAGTGACACTCTATAATTGTCCACAAAATTCAATGACTTTTAGTGAAGTTTGTTGTCTTGATTTGAAGTTCGTTGAGGTTTGAGGATTTTTATTGAATTTTATTGAAATATTGCTGGGCTGGAAGTGAAAAAAATTCGATAAGATTTTTCCACCAGTGGAGAGCGGTCTATTCGAGAGAGTGTGCTGTAATTATATCATAACCATGATAATACAGTAAATAATATGAACTAATGTAAAAATCAACGATCATCTTGGTTTTATATGAACTTGGCGCTATGCAACAATATTTTTCGGATTTGAGAACCTGTTAACGGAGAATGTTAGTTTTCATCAATTCATTCCATTTATACTGTTTCACATAGTTGATCATGTAAAACTACGTGTGATTCTGTTTATATTACTTGGATCAAAGAAGAAAAGAGAAAGGTAGAGTACATGCAGTTTCAGGTAGTGGTATTAATGCATAGATTGGCTGCATGCCCACCTTAACCTCAACCCGGACGCTTTGATTGGTATTGTTGGCAGTGTCGAAAGAAGTGTGATAACCACGGTACCATTCAAGATGACGATGCGCATCCGAAAGTACCTCACAATTCATGGTGGCATTGGCCCCAATTAGGACAGTTGTGTTTCGAGGTGCTACTGTCAGGATTGGCCGGTGTTTCAAGCTCTCTGAGATAATAAATACAAGTTCCACAGCACCATTTTTTCACATGTGAAATTTTCAAAACACAAATAAGGTGAGAGTTAGATGCAAAGTTGAGAGGCAATGAAGTTGAAAAACTTTGTTCCTGCATCAAAGATTGAATACAAGTGAATGGTGTTGATATTATCAAACCATACTTGTAAATAACCTTATCTCATCACAATACTTTGTATTGCGTTTAAATGAAATATTTGAAATAAGTTTACTGTACTCAACATGATTCTAGAGATCTGATTGGTAATACCTCGCTTCAAATAATTTGGATTTGATGTAAGAATTATTGCGGAAACACAGTATGCATAGATATTTTTTTTCAAATTTATTGAATTGCATTATTGAGCATTTGAGTAATTTATAAATAGGATTCTCGAATTTGCACAAGGAACCCAGTTCTTACCCAGGATACTTGGTTCACCCTAGTTGCAACGTTATTCGGTAAACCCGAGGAGTCCTGTAAGTTCTGGGTGAGAATCTGAGTAGTTTCGAGCGGAAATCTTCATCCATGTACAAATTTGAAATCTGAGTTCTTATTGATTCTATTCTTGTTAATCAAAGATTTGGACGTCAAAATAGACTAAAAAATGTTGTTACAGTATAATGAGTATAGTATATTTATTTCAAATATACATTATTTCCAATGTTTTGAACGCTAAAATCGAACACAGAAGAGACTGGACAAAAGAAATGTCACAGATATGTATATATATTTACAATTTTGGGGAACCCATGACTCTATCTCAGTGAACTGACTTCCATTTCAATGATGGCGCATTTGATTAAAAACTATGCAGATGATAATTATTGTCGCTGAAACCAAAAACTTTGAACCACTTTCCAAAACTTCCAATTCTTCAAGTGCTTCCCCTGATAGAAATCATTCTAGGCCCACCTTCGCTTCTTACCTGGTACGATCGAGGCAGCCTAGGCGTATCACATGAGGCAGTTCACTGATATGGGCCCATATCAGGGCCAGTGAACCGCCCCATATGAGAGCCTATTCTACCAGGGTCAATTCAGATGTACCGAAGATATGAGTAGGAACAAAAGGATTCTCAACATTTTCCCAAAAATTGCGACTGTGAGAAATTATGGGAACAATTTCCGGTAAGTTTAGACACCAATATATTTCAACCGTACCAGTTCCAGAATACACTATTTTTACGGGTATGTTCCGGTTGGTTGAAACTTTGTTGAAAATGGATTTTTCCGTAGTTCTTGAGGACTTATCAATATAGATACTACACAATTGAAAATTTTGTGTATTTTTAACACACGTACATGTCCTAAACGGTCCATTCAAAATTTTTGTTAAATATCGACACAAAAAATGTGAAAAATTGACACCAAAATGTTCAGTTCATATTGACAATATGTTAATATGTTAATTCCATCTGTGTTGATTCTCAACACGAATCTGAGTGAACCGTTTTTCATACAAAACTTTTACTGTGTACATAAAGCACGAATTTCCTGTCACACCCGTTGTTGTAATTTCTACACCGGAAAACTCTTTAGTTTTGCAGAAATGACAATAGCTGAGGATAACTATTGGTTATTTTCCGGTTGGAAAAAGTCCTGAACTACACGGAAAAACCGGGGCTATTAATATTTAGAAAAATGACTGTCAATTCAGGGAAAAAGAGGATCACTGAAAAATATACGTAGTGAGTCTACTAGAAATTCGTAGTCGATGTATTCCAATTGATAGTTTCACTGTGAAAAATATCAATGAAACTATCAATTGTTAATATTTTGACTACGAAGTTTTGGTAGACTCACTACGAATATTTTTCAGAGATCCTCTTTTTCCCTAAATTGACAGCCATTTTTCCAAACGTTGATAAATTCTTTCTGAATATCAATAGATCCGGTCTTTCCGTGTAGTAATCAAATGTTAGACCCTTGCCCCGAAAGCCTCTGAGCTCAAAATGTCTCGATTGCTCAGAACCTAACTTCTTAGTCATTTTTCTCAAAAAAGTACCAGTTTTCAACAAATGAGAAAATCTCAGGCTAACAAGCATTCGGGACAGCAGGGGTCTCCCAATAAAACCAACCAACATTGAATTCGCCTGGGATATTCTTACATGCCATCAGTGAATATATATTTGGAAAAAATTATTTACGCTCCTTTCACTTTTCAGTCTCATAATTTGAAGTTTTAAAAACGAATTCATAAGTATGTTCAGCTTTCATTGAAGTTCATTCAAATATCAAGGAAATTTATCATAAATGCATAATGATGTTTCGTTTTCGAAGAAATGATTTAATTTATGGAATATTTGATTGCACAGGTTTCAACCTTACGATCATTGAAAAGCATCCCGCATTATACTCGAAGTGGATAGAATAAGAAATTTCATGAGAATAGAATCATGGTACTTCTGGATATGTGTGTGATGTAAACAACCGCCACCTAAGTTATTTGAACATAGCACATCCCTTCACCACGTGAGAAATACATTTAGCAATATTTATTCCCTTCAACAGTCCGAGGTAAAATTAAATTCTGAATCGTGTGAACCGTAGAAACACCTCCACCAGGTATAAAATTATCAATGTTTTGGTTTTTATATACCTGGAGTAGAGTTCCCTTTGGTAAACTCTCCTCATCACCTGGATATTCATCGACCTTGATCCACTGTATAAAGGGTTCAAGGTCGGATACGATTGGACACCTGAAGGTCACGGTACTGTTCACCAAAGCTGTCACGTTCTTTGGGAAATCCTCGTTGATGTAGGGTTTGTGTGGAAAACGCTCTATGTTCATAAATCCCCAAATTTCGAATTAATAAAAAATAAACTGTAGAATTATTATGATTTTCCACTGCAATAACCGATAGAGAAAAATACTTTAGTAATGTAAAGATGGGTTGGACGTATAGCAATTAGAATTGGGTGTATTATTACGATTATGATTACCGCGCAATTTAATCCGTCCATGTTGCTAGTCGTTTAGTGAATATTGTTAAACTCGCAATGTGTATACATGTATACGAGTAAAAAAATGTATAAAATGATAGGAGAGAGTGGCCGACGTTAAGACACTTCTCATTAGTTCGTATACACAATACAAACTTTGAGAAGGAGGCAATTTTTTTCTCTTGAAATGATTAGGTACAACCCTAAGCTACAACCCATGTGGAAACATGATATATAGATTATATATAATCTATGTATCATTTTTCCACGTGGAAAAGTATTCTCCCAATAATAATCATTATTGTTGAACTTTTTGAATGCCAGAACATTTTGTCCGGACATCTAAAGTGTCTGAATCTAGACCAGAGTACAATAGGATGAGACCGTGGCGAGTTTACATTGAACCCTTTTGTGAAATCCATAAAATTTGGATTACTATGATTCATTGAGCAGATTCAATAATCGAGACATTCCCTGAATGACTGTTTACCCTACGAGTGGAATAAACAAAATTATGAAGTTATATGAGGTAGAATATGAAAAAAAAAAACAAGAACTTTTGCTTGTTTTGCAATTCAATCTAGTGTTGTAATCGAAATAACTGAGACGCTAACAGACTTTTTCTACGTGACTATGTACAAAAACCATGCGTGCACGCCTCACACAAACATGTCTCAAGGTACACGGAATTGGTTTGTCCCAATGCAGACGCATCACATTCCCATGAAGATAAACTTTTCCGCCCCGTACATGAATGAATTGAATTCTTTTGTTTACGGATCATTTTTCAGCATAACATAAGGTGAAAATATGTTCATTTCATTACGGAAATATGAGATTAAAATTCGATGAATTTGCTAACAATGGTGCTGTTGAATTTTACTTAGGTTACCGCGAAAGTGACTTTCATTTTCAATTCAAAAAATAACAAAGTGTATGACAAAAATTTAGCCATTAATACAATACGATAATACAATTTGTGAGGGATTTTGTTCAGAATTTTCACATCAACCATTTTTTAATACTTCCTACTGTCTCAACCTATACTTGTCTCAACTTAGCCCACTCTCCCTTATTAAAAATATTCAAAAATGGAAAATCATTTCACTATGTAGGAAACTTTTGATGTTGAATACCAATCAAATTCTTCTCAGATTAGCTTTGAGATCGATTCTTTACACCTTCTTAGGAACGTACCGATGATGTCAACTTTGAATGTATGATTGATGCATCCCAGACAATTGCATACAATACATGTATAATTCCCACTGTCTTGTACAACCAGATCCTCCAGCCTTAGAGTCCATTTTACCCTCATCACGCTACCCAAGGTCCTCTTCGGTTCCTCATTATTCTTCAACCAGGTGATGTTTGGCCTTGGATTGCCAACACTCGGACACTTGAGGCGTAACATATTACCAGCTGGTTTCACAATAGAACTGTGCATCTCATCACCCTTATTAAATGAAGGTGGACTTTCCGGCACGGTTTTGTTATGTTCACCAGCTGTTTCATTTTCACCCTTGTCATTGTCCAGATCACTGTCCATATTCTCGGTTTCGAGGTGTAGTGAACGCGTTTCTGGTAAATCTGTGAAATTACAAATAATCAAAACATCATCACTATTGTACACGGAGAGAATTTTGTAGTATAGATTACTACAATTATTTTGTAACGCTGGACTATACTGACACTCTGACTAAAATCACTGAACGTTTATTCAGAAATGCTTTGCATGCATCCCTTTTTACGATTGAGACATTGTAACCTTTCTTTGTTTTGTTTCCAGTTTTACTATAATCTATCGTAATTCAAATCATTATCATCGCAATATTCCTCGTAATGTCAGTATGGTCCAACTTCACAAAAACATAGTAATATTGAACACATTTTTTATGCAATGTATCCTACAAAATTTTCTCCGTGTATTAAACTCAAGTATATTTTCAAATCGTCGATATTTACTTCGTGTGTCAATATCAAGTTCATTAGTTTCTTCGTGTGGTACTCGTATAGGTTCAAGTTCTCCAATTTCCTCTTGGTACCCATCGTTTTGTAAAGTTTCCACACGTACTGTGATATTTCTCCATTCGATTTGGGAAGATCCACTTCGAGAGGTTTCGAGTCGACAACCGTACAAGCCAGCATCTTGTAATTCAATGTATTTGAATCTCAGCCATTGTTTTGTTGATCTTATCCGAGGTATCGACGAACGAAGAATACTGTTGTTCCTGTACCACGTTGCTACACCATCGAAATCTTGTGAACATCGTAGATTGAGTTTTTCACCCACATATATGATCACATCCGAATTACTCGTATCTAAAACCATTGAAAAAATAATTGTTTTTAATATTGAATTGGAAAATGAGGGTACATAATTCCATGTAACAAAATATCATCTTTAGACGTACACGGTGGAAAAGGAATTCGCTGTGGCAGCGAAATCTACTTTTGCTGGGTTCCTTTTGCCAGAGCAGCAAATTTTTTGTTGTGACAGCAAACTATTTGCTATTCCAGCAATCTTGTTAGCTGCGACAGCGAATTTTTAGCTGTGGCAGCAAAAAATGTTTGCTATCCCAGCAAAATTTGTTTGCTATTCTGTATATAATACTGAAAATTTGCTGGCGGAGCAAACATTTTTTGCTGCCACAGCTAAAAAATTGCTGTCGTAGCTAACATGATTGCTGTTATAGCAAATTTTTAGCTAGCTCAGCAAAAAATTTTGCTATTCTATATATAATACCTCGATTTGCTGCGTCAGCAAATTTTTTCTCTCCGTGTATAAATCATATAATCATCATAGTTCCACTAACTGTAACCTACGTGCGTTTGCTTTCAATTCTAATTCGATTCTTCTACGAATAGACATGTCTATACCAATCGGTGGGACTGGCTGTTATTCGTGGAACTCAGTTCAAATTTATACCTCCACTCGATGATATCAACAGTGAAATATAAATTCGGAAACCTTCTCATTTGGACAATACGAAAGGAATGTGCAATTTCTGTGACTGTTTCAACACTTCACTCGATAGATTGTAGATAAGTATTCGAACACTTCGAGAACAATTAAATCATTTCCTCCTGGCAACTACACCTCCTTCAGTTCCTCTTCTTGGTTGAAGGTAATTATAGATGAACTTGACTCGAGAAAAGAGTGAATGAATTGTCTGACAGCTTGTGCTCGTTGCATATTATTAAATACATTTCCACCAAGTTGTTATACCTTTCCTCTTATGCATAGTCGTATACGAATCGCAATTATTATAATATCCAATAAGTGTAATGTTATATCCATAATATCATTACACATTTAACAAGACTCAAATCATTATCACTAATGTGCCGTAATCGTATTGAAATTTTATGGCCTGTGATGAATTTTATGGTTGGGATCTAATTATTCTTGTGAAATATCGCACAGTGTTTAGATAGGGTAACGATATGGAAATTAGGATTATTCAACGCGTTATGTAGAATATGACTGATATAATTACATTGAGTGAATCAGGATGGGTTGCATAGAATTCATATGAAATAAAATCGTCATAGTTCTTATAAGCGTTTAAAATTATCTTTGGGAATTCATATCTGTATTCTCAATTCAGAATTCTTATTTTCATACCTCGAAGGAGAGTATTGGAGGTTGGTGACAAATTTCTAGGTAACTTTATGTCAATATTGAATTAACCCATGCAGGGAAATTTCCGAAATTATATATCGCTTATATATTGCGCGCAAATCCTTATCCATGTACGTCACTTTGTGAGGGCATGTTATCTGGATTGTGCTAGAATTTGAGACTGATCGATTCAGTGTTCCCTGAGAAATCTTGGTCACCGCCTTTGAAAACACACATTGAAAAAAGTATTTATTTGAATAAAAGAAATTGTTATCTGAATAAATCCGAATGAATATTTCTTCAACAAAAGTGAATATTTTTTTGATATAAACAAAGTGTCTAGGGGGTCAAGCATATGGAAATTGCCCCCGCCCCCCCCCCCCATGTATCGAGTTCAAATGCATACCACAGATAACTATGTGTGAAACATACAATTATCTCAAAGGATAACTTCGATATCCACCTTGCATGGGTATTATAAAAAGTGAAAGTCGAATCAAGAAGATTAATTCTCTCAAGAACAGCCGATGAAATCTTGATAAAAAAAATTAAATGTCGTAGTTTCCAATAAGGTCACTCAGAGGCAAGAAGTAAAAGAAATTTGGATGTGAAATATGGGTGGACAAAATTATTGTTGATTCTCACAGAATTTGCTTAAGCACGCACGGTGCTCTAGAAGCAGCGATAGGTATGACAAAAATATGTCAACAAACGGGATGCGGGGTCATATTTGGCGTAATTTACAGATTGAAAATCCGTTTGAAATTGAATCCTAACTGTAGCCGTTCTCCAGATATCGATAAATACATTTTCGTTAATTTTATATTGGATCTGATAAGGCGAGAAACACGTCTTCATCATATTATAGTGGTTAATTCCAGCTCAAAGTGCCCGTGTGAACATGTTTTGGGGAAGATTGGATATATAAATCATTGTAAATTCTTATTTCGTTATCTTGTTTATATGCGATGGGTGAAAAAAAGGGTGAATAGACAGTAGTCAGAAAAAAAACGCAGA
Organism: Gonatopus flavifemur; assembly: GCA_018340375.1. Classification (NCBI taxonomy): domain Eukaryota; kingdom Metazoa; phylum Arthropoda; class Insecta; order Hymenoptera; family Dryinidae; genus Gonatopus; species Gonatopus flavifemur. The sequence continues at coordinate 1,151,738 of JAFFJZ010000050.1, read as the reverse complement.
TACTAGTATGTATTTTATTCGTGCTGTATTTTCTTGAAGTACTCTGCCATTACAAGATCCAATTTATCAGTTGATGAATAAATAAACAATATTCGAAATGATAAAACCCGAGTCGAAATACAAATACGGTTTTGGAACTCATTATCAGGTTCAAATTGAATTGCCTTCGTACTGGTTTAGTCCACTTTATGGAACTTTTATATCGACATTTGATAAATATAAAATCTTTAAAATTATATTCAGACCACTTAACCCACAATAATTCAAAGCTTTGCTAGTCCAGGAAGTACAAAATAACTAATTAGTCATCCTCCTAATTACTTGTCAATAATAATGATTTCAAACACACTGAAGAAATGTGTAGTGCTGATAACAATGGTATAGAGATTAAAACCAGAAGTTGTGCTGTGATACCTACATTGTGACCTAAATTTCGGTTTGAAATCAATCGTATTGTCATTCTAACCATAGATTTTTTGCATTGTAGTAAAAGAGCAACTCATTTTATGATAACAAAGATAACTGAAGCATATCTACAACGGGTTGATAGTGTGTTTTATCTTGACGTAAACTAGATTCCTCTCGTTTTCGTATAGGGATTCATGTAGTGAATATATGCTCGACACATTCAACAAATGAAGTTACAATGAATCATTTCAAATGTTCACATGAAGACAATAGAAAAAAGTGTGTGCACCTTGTGGTAAGAAAATTTCGTTCGGGAAAAAAAAGACCTCCTATAACAGAAAAACATGAGCAGCTTATTAAAACTTGACACACTCCTGCCTTCAGTCTTCAGGATTCAAGGTTTCCATTGAGCATATGCGCAACGTGTCGTATTACACATTTGGAGCATGGGAGAATGAATTACAGGAGACCCTTGCAAAAGATGCCAAATTACAATGATATTATTTTACCAAAAGGAACTAGATCTAATGAGCTCATTATTATTGACAAGTAATTATGAGTATGACTAATCAGTTATTTTGTACTTCCTGGACTAGCAAAGCTTTGAATTATTGTGGATTAAGTGGTCTGAATATAATTTTAAAGATTTTATATTTATCAAATGTCGATATGGAAGTTGCATAAAGTGGACTAAACCAGTACGAAGGCAATTCAATTTGAACCTGATAATGAGTTCCAAAACCGTATTTGTATTTCGACTCGGGTTTTATCATTTCGAATATTGTTTATTCATTCATCAACTGATAAATTGAATCTTTTAATGGCAGAGTACTTCAAGAAAATACCGCACGAATAAAATACATACTAGTATCTGCATTTTTTTTCTGACTACTGTCTATTCACCCTTTTTTTCACCTATCGCATATAAACAAGATAACGAAATAAGAATTTACAATGATTTATATATCCAAACTTCCCCAAAACATGTTCACACGGGCATTTTGAGCTGGAATTAACCACTATAATATGATGAAGACGTGTTTCTCGCCTTATCAGATCCAATATAAAATCCACGAAAATGTGTTTATCGATATCTGGAGAACGGGTACAGTTAGGATTCAATTTCAAACGGATTTTCAATCTGTAAATTACGCCGAATATGACCCCGCATCCCGTTTGTTGACACATTTTTGTCATACCTATCGCTGCTTCTAGAGCACCGTGACGAGAGGCCTCGAAAAAAAAGTTGGAATTTTGAAAAACTAACAATATGGGGTGATAGGGCTTGAAGAATCAATACAAGTACCTGCAAACAATTTTTTTCTCGGATCAATAGTTTTCGAGAAAAAAAATAAAAACTACCTATTTTTTGAGACGGGAAATTGATGTTTTCCAATGTTAAACTCGTCCTAACTCGATCATTTTCCAACGAATCGGGATGAATTTTGTAGATTCTGATTCATGAGACCTTTCTGAAGACAACAATGTTCCAAAAATGTATAAAAGTCAATGACAAATTAATAAATTTCCAATCCGAAGTAAAAATCAAGTTTTGTACGCTTTGCGTTCAGAAAGGGTCGAAGGAATTTTCGATTTGGAAAACTCAAAGCGACAAAATTGTTCATTAGTGTATGGACAAACTTTTTGGAGAGTGACAGGTCGATTGGACCATTAGTTTCCAAAATACAGCGATTTAGTCATTAGCGCGCAACGGCAAAATGTCACGATTACCCGTCGATTAACGGTCAAACATTAAAGCTCGTAGGAAAACATGTATTCGCTGGATTTTTCATTGTAACTTGATGTTTTTTGGGTTGGAGAATCCAAATATCGAACAATTTTTATGAAATTCGCCATCCATTTCTCTTTTATAAACAATTTAATCCTTTATAACGTTTTTGTGAATGAGGCATGGACTTTGGAGAAAAACTCTATATCCATTCATCTCTGTAAATGCACATCATGAAACATTCCAAGAAAAACCAATTCGCCAAATGAAGAAATTCTCAATTTGAATTAAATATTTTATACACAAACGGATTGGAAATTTATATTTAAGCACTTTTATATTATTTCCAGTAGATCTGGATTCCAAAACAATCCAATCAAAATCAACTGATCCATAAAATGCATATGCTCTAGAATCGAATTGCGTATTTCCCATACACATATGTTAAATATTCGAATCTACAAACTGTAACACTCCGATTGGATCATAAAATAAAAAACCTTCTCCAATTACATCATATATTTCTTATAAAAACTGAGAGAATATACCACGTGCCATTACTTCCAATCAAATTGATCCAAGATTCAACTCCACGGATGATCGATTTTGACTCATTCTCATTAATCTTCAATGGACAGTTCAGGCATTCCGATTACCCCCATTCAATCCGATTGAATCGAATCGACTTCTATGACTCTCGACTGGATCCTATTGAAAGATCAATAAAATCTACATATTTCTAAAATCGAATTGGATATTCCCCATAGAAACCCAATGAATTCTCGATTTTATCAACTTTCACATTCATTCAGATAGATCGAGATTACAGGAAATTCCGATAAAAACCGATTGTCCAATGGAATAAAAAAATTCTAGAATTGAATTGGATATTTCCCATAGCAACTTAGAGAATATTAGGATCTGGGAACTTCTCTGTTATTCCCGATAAATTGGAATTATCTAACCAATCGATCTATAGCATCCATACATTGTGAAAATGGATTGGATATTTCTTATAGAAACCCACAAAATCCCCAATTCCATTACCTTTCCCATGAATTCCAATAGATCGAGATTACCGAGAATTCCGATGAGAACCAATTTTTTCAATGAAATAGAAGAAATTTCAAAACTGGATTGGATATTCATCATACAAACCTATTGAATATTCAGATATGTAAACATTCCCATTAATTCGAATAAATTCAAATGTTGGGATGATCTTACTGAAACTCATCAATAAATCAAATCCATACATTCTAGAGTTGAATTGGATATTTCCCATACAAATCCATTACCGGTTCAATTAAAAAAATGTCCTCTTCAGTTCCAATAGATCGAAGTTGAAGAAACTTCCGATGAAAACTGTCTGCGACGTGAGATGAAAAAAATTTCAAAGCTCCAACCATAAATTTCTTACACAAACCGATAGATCGCGTCAAGTCCTAATAATTCCAATAAAACACATATTTTTTAATAGGTGAATCCTCGATTCAATCCTATAGATAACGAGTTCCAATTGAACCCTATTCATCTTGAATCGGTACTTGAGGCTTCCCGATTGACCCTATTCGTTCCGATTAATTTTGAATCGGTTTCTATCAGATCCTATAGAATTTCTCAACCAGGGTACGGCCTGAGAAATATTCATTAGGACTGAATTCATCATTTAGTTGATGAATAAAACGCATATTTCTATGAAGCTGAAGCTAGCGAACGAGTGGCATTGGTTTGAAGCGGGCTGTACTTGAATGTCTTGATAAATTTAAAGTTGATCGTTGGACGGTTGAATAAGAGAAAATGAATCAATTCAGAACATTCTTATAGATTTTGAATTGCTGAATCGACTCGAATAGATGTCAAGGTGAAAAAATACATCCTTTGATGAGTTCCTATGAGTTGGACATATAACTGAGTATTCGGAACGATACAAAAAGGAAGTTGAGTGTGGTTTGCATACTCATGGAGCCGCTTAAGTCAGGATTTTTGAACTTTTTCCGATAACCCAGGGAAAAATAATTCATATATGATTGTGTATGAGCGTATACACGGAAAAAAGAGAATGGAGAAATTTACATTGTAGGATGACAACGCGTCGCTTTGAACCTTCAAATGGAAATTATTACGAAATATACTGTCAAATAATTCACATGATAAGAGAAAAATCTATTTTTGTCTCATAATGTGAGTTATTCGACAAAATAAATTGTAAAAATTTCCATTCCAAGACTCGAAGCGACGCGTTGTCATCCTAGAAGGTGAATTTCTCCATTCTCTTTTTTCCGTGTATGAATCATGTATGAATCATATATGAACATATATGAAATACATATGAACATATATAAACATATATAAGATCATATATGAGCATATATAAATTTTGGCCATATATGATCATGTATGAATGAGACTGTACATGGCCATATGTGATCATATTCAATCATACATTATCATATACATCCATATATAAATGTCACAATTTTTTATGGAACGTGATGAAAAACCAAAGGAGAGAGAAGTGAGATCAATGTTGATAGATTCCTCACTTTCATATATGACCATATATCATCATCATCATGAAGTAATCAGTCTTACGACTGGTTTGATGAAACCCTCCACCCCTGTCTATTATCCGCCAAACGTTTAATTTCTACATATCTACTACATCCCTTGTCTTGTACGATTTGCTTCATATAACTTGCTCTAGGTCTACCTTTACCAGTTTTACCATTCATTTTCCCTTCCAATATTGTTTTCAATAAACTCTCATGCCGTAATGTGTGTCCTATAAGATTGCTTCTCCTTTTCACGATGTGTTTCAAAAGATTTCTTTCTTCATTCATCTGCTCGAGTACTTCTTCATTTTTGACTTTGTCTATCCATTTTATTCTGAGCATCCTCCTATAACACCACATTTCAAAAGCTTCAAGTCTTCGTTGATCAGTTTTCCCCATTGTCCAAGTTTCGCAACCATATAATGCTGTGCTCCAAACGTAACTTTTCAAGAATTTCTTCCTTACTTCCAAGCTTATATTTTTTGAGCATAATAACTGTCTCTTTTGGTAGAAAGCCTGTTTCCCTTGTGCTATTCTTGCTCTTATATCTCTTTCGCTTTTGTCGTTCTCTGTAATTATGCTTCCTAGATATTTGAATTCTTTCACCTGTTCAATTGTCTCGGTATCTATTTTGATTTTCGTTCTTCTAGCTGTTTTCGCTGCTGTACACATCATGAATTTTGTTTTGTCTTTATTTATATTCATACAATAGTTTTCCAATAATATTGTTTTCATAGTGTTAAGAATATTTTCTAACTCAGTACTACTCGTGGCCAATATAGCTATGTCATCCGCGAATCTCAACATACTTATATTTTCTCCCTGAATCTGTAATTTCGATTGAATTTCCTCCTTCACTTCGTTCATTGCTTCTTCTATATATAAATTGAAAATCAGTGGCGATAATGAGCATCCTTGTCTCACCCCTCTTCTTATTTGTGCTCCCCCTTCCTGACCCTCTATGTCTATTATTGCACTTTGATTCTTATATAATTCGTATATTATTCTTCTATCTTTATAATTTATTCCCACCTTCTTCAGGATCACAAACATCTTCTCCCAGTCCACATTATCGAAAGCCTTTTGTATATCTACAAAACCTATGTACACAGATTTCTTCAGCGCTATCCTTTTCTCTATTACTGCCCTGAGTGCTAAGATTGCTTCTCGCGTTCCCCTATTTTTTCTAAAACCAAACTGATCTTCTGCCAATCTACTCTCTATTTTATTTTCCATCCTCCTGTATATAATTTTGGTCAGTATTTTTGAAGCATGTTAAGTTGAACTGATCGTTCTGTAGTTCTCGCATTTGTCTGCCCCTTGTTTTTTCGGGATAGCGACAATTTTATTCTTTTGGAAATCTTCCGGTACTTCTCCTTTTTCGTACATATCTCCAATCAATTCAAACAGTGCGTCGCGAGTTCCTTCACTGGAGGCTTTTATAAGGTCCGCACTTATGCCATCTATGCCTGGCGCTTTATTATTCTTCAATTCTTTCAAAGCCTTGTCGAATTCTGATCTCAATATCGAATCTCCCAATTCTTCCTCATCTACATCCTCCTCCTTCTCTAAAAGTGCTATATCATCGTTTCCTCTATACAAGTCTTCCAAATGATTGATCCACTGTTCTATTTTCTCTTTCGTTTTTATCAATTGTCGTCCTAGAGAGTTTCTAATCTTATTGCTTCTAGATTTCATTTGTCCGAAAAATCTTTTAATAATCCTATATGCTTCATCTATTTTTCCTAAATGCAATCTTATTCCTATTTCCTGACATTTCTCTTCTAACCACTGTTCTTTTGCTTTCCTTGATTCTCTTATTATTTTATTTCTCAATGACTTGTATCGTTGCTGGCCTTCTTGGCTATCATTATTCTTGTATTTTCTTCTTTCTTTTGTCAATTCTAAAATTTCTCCCGTTATCCATGGGTTTTTAGGTTCTACTCCATCATTCTTCAAAATCTTATCCGCACATTCTCTTATATTCCCCTTCATCTTTGTCCATCTCCTCTCTATTCCCAAGTCTTCTCTTTTTGGTCTCTCTTTTTGGTCTCTCTTTTTGGTCTCCCAATTTTTCATCCAACATTTTCTCGAATGCCTCATGTGTTTGTTTCTGCTTGAGGTTCTTCAAATTCCATCTTTTCTGCATTTTCCTTTTCTTCTTCAGAGATTTGAATTTCAGAGAACATTTCATCATCAACATATTATGATCACTATCTATATCTGCACCGGGATAAGTTTTACAGTTTTTCACTTGGTTTCTAAATCTTTGTTTCACTAATATGTAATCAATTTGGTATCTTGCTGTATCTCCTGGCATTTTCCAAGTGTAGATTCTTCTTGGATGATTTTCGAATAAAGTGTTTGTGATAACCATCTTATGATTTTCACAAAATTCGACTAAACGTTGTCCTCTATCGTTCCTCCTCCCTAACGCGAAATCTCCTATAATGTTGTCCTCTTTTCCTTGTCCTACTACCGCATTCCATGACCATATATGAGCATATATAACCAAAATCCATATATGCTCATATATGAATGCATATATGAATCCACATATGGGCCCATATATGGAATTTGTTTTCCCAGGAATTTATAGTATATGGAAGAAGTGATAGCGTTGGCATCTATTTACGCCAAATTTGAAATGTGAGGGTGATGGACATATCCGTAAAAACGATGGAATCCCGACGACAATATTAAAGTTGTTCAAATTTTGTATACCCGTGGAACCTGTTGAGTCTGAATTTTTCGACATTTTCTGGAAGTCTAGAGGAGAAGTAGTAGCTGCAGTATCAATTTTCGTGGTGGTCTGATTGGGATTTGAGGAATAGATATGCGTGAAAACGAAAAATATCAACGGCAATCTCAGTTTTTCGAGGTTTGAATACCTATGGAACGTTCTGAGTCCAAATTTTGTCACATTCCTGGGGAGTTTGAAGCCTGACGAAGAATTGATAACAATAGAATTAATTCACGCGGTGATTGAATTGAATTTCCAGGAGCAGCAATGATGTGTTCGTGGAAAATCATAGTTTTTTATGATATTGCATACACGTAGAACCTTCTTATCCTCCATTTTCCGACATCTCCCAATAGATTATACTGTGAAGGAAAAGTGATCACAGTAGCTTCAATTCACGCGGTAATCGGATAGGTATAGTATTTGAGAAGTAGATATGCGGAAAAACGATAGATTTCGAGGGACAGTACAGTTTTTCGTATTCTCCACACCCGGGGAACGTCCTTAGTCGGAATTTTTTGACATTTCTCAAAACTTTGAAGTCGGAAAAAGCGACGATGACAATGGAATGAATTTACACGGGCATCAAATTAGGATTTAAGAAGAAAGGATGTATGAAAAACGGCTTCCTCGCGGAAAATCATAATTATTATGATACCGAACACCTATGCGGAACCTCCACATCCTTAATTCCTTAACATTTCCCAGTAACTGATGATGTGATTTTTGCAGTGTACCTGTCTATTTTTAGCCCTCAGTTACCCCACGTATTTTTGTATGTTTTCGTTAATCTCTCGTTGTGCGTTGCGATTTACTAAATGGAGCTTTTTCCATTATCAAAGAAATACTATAGTTCTTGAACTTCATCCCTGTTTGAGTTTCAAATCATCCCTCTTCACCTTAATAAACGGAACATCAGATTTTTTAAAACCTTTTGTGCCCTTTAGACCCCCGTGGGTAACTGAGGGTTAGATATGTTTATTTCCTCTCAGAAGCCCAATGAATATGTGCTGAACGAGTTGGAGCAAATGTCGATACATCAGGACATACATAATTTCATTATTTACACTCACAGAAAGGATTTCTTGGAATGAGAACATTTTTCTTGTCGCTTGGACAAAACTCATTTTTTTCTTGAGCCTAGAAAATTTTACTTGAATCAAGAAAAAAATGAGTGTCGTCCCAGCGACAAGAAAAATTTTCTGATTTCAAGAAATCCTTTCTGTGAGTGTATTGAATAATCTTCATAAAGTTTTTTTATCATAAAAGTCCTGAAAAATTCACATTTTTGTCCTGGAAATCCTGGAATTGTCCTGGGATTCGAGGAAAAAGATTCGCTATCTACCCTGAAGTGATATAGTCAAATATCTCCGAGACTAGTAGAAATGGAAAAAAATGTTACGAATAAAGAGTTTAGGGTTTCAGGGGGGAAGTATGGTGCTGACCTTGAAAAAATTCCTCAGAGGTCATTTTGAAGGTCATTTGGATGTGGTTTTCAAGATGGTTTTTTTAAACCGGACCCCCATTTTTCTACCATGGCATTTGAAAGCTGGTTTCAAACCCTCCACGAAACACTGGTCATGGACCCCCTTCCGCCCATTGGGGTGCAAGTTATATGGACCGTCAAAGTCATTGATGACCGCGAGGTGAACTAGGGCTACCGAGAGCGTGAGTGCGTGGATAGGCGTGATGATTCCAATAGAGAGACGAAGATTAGTGATTACCCTAGTCCTTCGGTGGATGATCTGGGAGCCTAAAGAATTTTTGTGCCGGTTCGAATGCGCATCTCAATCAACGTTATGTGGTATGGTCAATACTTTCAATGCTCCAAGCAACCCTTCAATAATTTTTGGGAGTCGATACTCATTCATCACCCTGATTGAATCAAATGGAATGATTTAAAGGATTTCAAATGCAATAGCGAATCGTAATAAACTGAATACATGATAAGCAGAGATTCGATGTTTCCATTCATTTATGGATTCTTCTTCTTTGCTCTCCTCCGAAGATTGTGACTGATTCCAATGGAGATTAGAGTTGATTCCATTGTGACGAAAACCTCAAACATAAACAAACGAGAACACCGAGTCTCTGCTCATCATCAGTAGCAGTTATGTGTTCGGTTCATCACGATTCACTATTGCATTTGAAATCCATTGAATTGTTTCATCCGTTCATAATATATTCTGGTGCTACTTGGGTGGTATACAATTTGTGTACTGTTGTATACACTTTTGAACATTTTTCCCACATGGGATACTTCAACTCTGCTTGAGCGAACCTCGGTAGCTAATCAGTCAAGGTGACCGACGACGACGCAACGGGCCTGTGTTCACGTCTCTGGAAATAATTTTTTCTTCTTTGTAATATTGTTTCCTACACTGAAAAAAAGGTATGGCTCTCACAGCTCTACTATTTATGTGTTCTTGCTGTCAGGAGGTATAAGGATGCCATTATAGCTCCTGACAGCAAGAACACATGAACAGTGATGCCAGCATTTGGTCGACCGAGTCGATTTTCCCCCTCCATCACGCTGTATACAATCAAATTTCTTTTATCGGAGGTTTGATTGTGTGTGTGGAATTTCTATACAGACAGATGTGATGGAGAGGGAAAATCGACTCGGTCGACCAAATGCTGACATCACTGCACATGAATAGTAGAGCTGTGAGAGCCATACCTTTTTTTCAGTGTAACTATGTGCATCTCAGGGTAGTAGTTGTAAAAATCTCATATTATAATAGGAACTAACTTTTTCTTGACAGATACATTTTCAACCTCGAAAAAAACATCTTTATAATAAATGTACACTCGTGCTTAGAATCTAGATACTTGTCCTCATAGGAGGCTTCTAAAGTAGTTGATCCTGATCTTTGGATCTTGATCCGATCACTTTTCAACCGATCAAAAAGCTGGAAAAGTGATCAACTACTTCGGAAGCCTTCATACTGGGTACAAAATATTGGAGTCTTTATAATATCTCTCATACCTTTTAGAATCCATTTCTCTCCGTGTACAAAAGTACATTTTAGTTGTTCTGGCTACCTAAAGCACAGAGATATTGGTATTGTTACTATAATTGAGCAAATATTTTCAAGAACGATACAAATGGCTATGATGGCGATTTGAAAGTAACCCCCTGGGAGAAATTTAGAGTTGAATTTACTATGGGATCTTAGGAATGGAGAACATACTGGGTCCCCAATGATATTCACTATGATATAGTGAAATTTACTGTGGTATAACAATAGAAACCTGATCAAATTGACAATTTTTCACACCAAATTCCATTGGAAGTCACTATATTCCTCCATCAGAAAATCCCTAGTATGAAAGGAAGAGTAGTGGATCTATAGTAGGGTGGAGTGAAAAACAAAAAAGTCTCTGAATCGAATCGTAATAGTGCGGAAAAGTTGCTACTCTTCAAGACGAACTCAGGAAAAAAAAAATTTTGAAATCGGATAAGATCTTCAACTCGCGCATTTCGTTTAAAGTCTTTGGATTTCATCGAAAATTCAAGGATATTTCAAAATATTCGAGTTCGCTCGATTATTGTCCGATCAAGCTGATTTTTGGTTTGTGGTATTATATTGAGGTTTTTATTGGAGAAAAATATACCCCCTTCCCTCCTTGATGAAGCTTGAAGCGAATCAGAAAGTCCATTTTTCCCTCAAATCGCCCTAAATAACTCTGTCGACACCGTCCCGTTATATCGCAATAATTCCCACTGTATAGAATAATATCATTACTTCAATTGAATCCTCCTTCCAAATAACGGCAAAGGGGGTAGAAAGGAGGGGAGGGCAGGGGCGGATCCAGAGATCTGTCTTGGGGTGGGGGGGCGAAAAGTACTTATTTGAACTTTAAAAAAAATAAAGATCGTAGGAATACAAAAACTCCCCATTGCCGGAACATATTTGGTTGGCTTAGGAGGGGTAATTGCCCCTACCGCCCCCCCTTTGAATTCGCGCCTGGGGGAGGGGTTATATCCATGTTTTATTACAGTATGCAATATATGCAGCTCTCCGCCCGTCACACTCGTCACGACTCAGAACTCACCACGAGAAGGTGGCTGCACCGCGAGTTCCACCCACGCCCTACCCAACCAACCAACCAAATGTGGGCATGGACTCTATTTGAAGTCAGATTTTGTTTCGAATTGTGGCATTTCTGCTTGAGAGTTGAGAGTTGCTCGAATGTAGCCATCTCTCCTGTCATGTCCATATACTTCTTTACTGGCTCTTGTTACCAGTTTTACATACCGTTCTACTGCCTGAGTGTGACAAGGGACTTTTTTCAGGTCTATTTCTAGTGTTGGTTTCTGTTTGTCCTTAATTAGCATCGAAATTTGCTGTGCGGAAAGAGAAGACAAGAGTGGGGGACAGGTGAGTGTAACCTTAGACCAATTGATGATGTCAAAGTACTCTTGCGCTTCAAAATTGAATTCAGGTACTTTAAAAGTCCTTACAAAAGCTTTTTTTGTCACAGGTTTTCCTTTTGTTTCGAGGACTCGCCTTAGACCTAGTTCTCTGATGCGCTCATCGTTATCTATTACCATAGACAGCAGAACATTTTCTGGATGGGCGAAGAAGCCGTTTGTCTGAATGACTTTATGTACAATATTCCTTACTTTAGGAGGTAACTTTCGACATCTCTTGATACAATCAAAAATGTGTTTTGGTCCTTCAAGAATAGAAGATTTTGTCTCAATTTGGAACCACAGTGGTGCGTATATGTGTAATATGTATGTCACTATAAGCTGCAGGGTTTCTGACGGGTTTGCAGTGGAAATATATAGCCTAAGAATTCTGTTAGCTGTGGTCAACCAACGAGCATGTGCTATTGGTCCCGGGTCACGGTTGGCTAGATCTGTTGAACAGGATCCTGAATCAATGCTGAGAGCAATCTCGTGTAAATATCTTTGATCTTTACTGAGGATTTTGGAATCAATCTCTGGCAGAACGCAGCTGATCGGCTGAAAATCAACCACAGGCAACGACTCACATTCTGCAAGTTGTACGCAGATAGCACCTGTGAATGAATGAGGACCACTTGTTCCCTCATCAAGATCTTCGATGAGATGCCGCAGAGGCAATTCGTTAAAGTGCATGAGGCAGATAACCCATTGTAAGGGTTTTTGTAATTTCATCTCAACATGTTTAATGGCTCCATTTTTCCAGCCAGTATTTGTTGCTGTACCATCGCAACCGATAACTGCGATACCAGATGTATCTATAGCATTGTCTTCGAAGTACCTCACAATGCTGAGGGCTGTATCCTTCCCGGTCTTTGAATCTGGTACTAAATGGCAAACATATTTTGAGCCAGGTTCCTCAATAACAGAAATATGTTGTTCTTTTTCCTCTGTTTGGTAGCGTTTACCGTTTCTTTCTTCTAAGTACAGTGTGTTATCTGATCTGCCGTCAAAGTACAAACACTGAGGACCCTCTGCTTGTCGCTCAATAAGCTGCGCTCCAACTAAACTAGCTCTGCATTTTTCTTTCTCACGTCTAATCTTGCTTCGATCAATAATCATAGATGAATTTTCATTAGTGACTAATCCCACATCTTCCAGCACGCTTGAAGCTATGGCTGCTGCTGCTCTGTCAGAAACCCCCTACCGATCACATATCCACCCAGTTGCTGGCAATGACAAACGCATTTGTTTTTTTTCAGAAACAAAAGGCGTTGAGCGTGGGAACTGAAAGGTTGCATCGTGCTATTCATTGTCACTTTCTTCAAAATGTTTATTTTCTGTTCCAGGAATAGTGCTAAAAGAAGACGGACCTGCAGCAATTTCTATAGAGGAGTGCTGCAGAAGATTACTACGTTCTTTCCTCTGGATTTGTTTTGTCAATCTTTTGGTTTCTGTCAAATCTTTGGCTCCAATTTTCCCCTTCCCCAAATACCTTTGTGCATACAGAAACTTGAGTTCTATTACAGGTATTTTTCTGTCTTTAGGGCACCTGCATTGAATGACAACAGGATTGGAGCAAATGCATGCACCAAAAGATTTGTTGCAAATGCACTCAAACGTCATAAGGCATTTACATGTAGAAATATCGAATAAAGTTTCACATGACTCTTGGATAAAGTTCTTGTACTTTTCATGTGTTTTTTCCCTGTTGTAAGATTTTCTGAGAACATAATATTTGTCATGCAGGACTTTTATTTCTTGTATTATTCTGGCATGAGAAACGGCAGGAATGGAAGCTTTGCAATACAATGCTTCCAATTGTGAGGCTACACTGCTAGCCACTAAAGAAAAGTTGACTTTCTTTCCGGAGCACAGTCTATATCTTTCCTGGTGAAAAGCTCTCACGACATCCGCAGATGTTGGGAGGAAGGAAAGCGGCAATGGTCTTGGGGCCCCGAAGAAAGGACACGCCGTGTCTTTACGTGTCAGGGACATTGATAACCGATAATCAAGAATGTGTATGTGGAAATATATGCGATGCACACCAGTGCGTGTGGATTTTTTATAAGACACTCAGTCTGTAATAACGCTGTGACGATACAACAGATAATTAGGAATGTGTAGGTGGAAATATATGCGATGCACACAAGTGCGTGTGGATTTTCTATGAGACACTCAGTCTGCAATAACGCTGCGACGATACAACCGATAATCAAGAATGTGTATGTAGAAATACATGCAATGCACACAAGTGCGTGTGGATGTTCTATAAGACACTCAGTCTGCAATAACGCTGCGACGATACAACTCTACTGTGCTACTGGATAATTAGCAAAGACAAGTAAGGAATGCCAGCCATTGAGTTTATGCCCCATAAGCAATTGCAGTTCATATAATAATTGAAGCGATAAGGATATTCTATAATACATCGGAAATTGTTTCGATGTAACTGTAAGGCGTCGACACCTATTTAGGGTGATTTGAGAGGAAAACGTGCTTTATGACCCCGTGCAGGCTTTCTGTGTTACCCCCTCCCCGTGAAGGGAGGAGGGGGATATGTTTTTTTCCATTAAAAATCTCAACATAATGCGACAAACCAAAAATTAGCTCGATCGGACAATAATTAAGCAACCTGGAATATTTTGAAATATCCTCGAATTTTCGATGAAATTCAAAAACTTTCAACGAAATGCGCGAGTTGAAGATCTCATCCGATTTCAAAATTTTTTTTTTCCTGAGTTTGTCTCGAAGACTAGCAACTTTTCCGCACTATTACGATTCGATTCAGAGACTTTCTTGTTTTTCACTCCCCCTAATCTATAGTGTAGTAAGGTTCTATAGTAACTTTAGCTCTGAATTCCTTTGAGTTTGAAAATTCTTACAAAGACCTTTCAGATACTCTGATAGATTTCTTTATGAGTCATCTTACACCCTATCAGATCGACTTGGATTGAATTCCATACACAATATTCAAGTTTTCTGATAAAGTTCCATGAGAAATTAAACAATTTGAATGAAGAATTTTTTGTCTAAAAGTCATATAACCCCGTTTGTTCATACTAAGTTTTCGAAATCAATACACAAATGCTTATGACTTTTGCAAATGTTTGTAACATTGAATTGCATTACATGGATCTACCCAATTGCTCCCATACTCCTTAGAACGTATTATTATTCAATGCATTGGGAGGGAAGCAATCCCTAAAAAACTGGAGACCCAACTAAAAATTCTCCGTTGGACGGGATTTCCAAATTCACATGTAGATCAGATTTCCATCTAGAACCATTCGAGTCTTCATCTAAGATCACTCCAGTCTCCACCCAAGATCCTTGTTGTCTTTCAGGCTCTCGCCCGTGAATTTGAGCGCTCCAGAGCAAGGACCTCATGAATTGTGCGCGAAATTTTGAAAGGTAATTTGGATCCTGGGTAAGAACATGAATGGTTCTGGGCGAGGGTCTGAGTTTGCACTCAAATTTGGAATTTTGATTTTTCCGTCTATCCAGAAATTTTCAGCTATGGAGTCATTATTGATCCTTTAAAACACCTGAAGTCGTGTTTCCAATATTTCCTATTGGAAATGTCAGGAAAGTTTGAAAAGAACCCTCACGTGCATTCTGCATCAGTTGTGAATTTCACATAACCGTTCACGTAAATTCAATTGGGATGAAATTTGCATTGGAACCAATACATACCGTGCTGTTGAAGTAAATGGGAGTAGTGTTGCTGTAGCAATGATAACAATATAAATACAATAGGATTTTGGGATGGGGGCCAAATCAACGAAGTCAGTGTTTGAAAAGAGACAGTGTGACGTATCTCTCTTTTCAACCAACTTTTCGTTGTCTTAGTTTTTCGTTAATTCGGCCCCATCTGGATTTTGTGGCAGAATTTACATAAAATCCACACTACAATCGTAAACTCACATTCCATGTGATTTCTATTTTTCAAACATTTCTATCGTGCGAGTCGAAAACCATCACGAAACGAAAAAACAGTCATCTCCCACCATTTTGTGACGGTTTTTGTCTGCATTTTTTCAGAATCTCCCCCACATTTTTATAAGAAGGTTGCATGAAGAATAAAATTGAGTGGAATCAGAAGTTTATACACGTATCTTCACGGCTTAAGCTCTTCAAAATACTACAAAATTTGCTCATAGATGAAGGAATTATTGAATGTCATATAAAGATTACGTGAGATCTTTATGTCAAATCGAACATACCAGGTGTGTAAGTATGAAACCGGAATTTGCCCATAGATGGCGCTAGATGTCGATGCAGTTACCGACACATAACGTCAGCGGTGTCTTGTTATTGTATTGATATCCGACAAAGATTTTCAACTCACAAAAACACGAGTTTCATTCAGTAGCATTAGTTTATTAGAGATAAACATGTCGAGTTTTGTGTCAACAAATTACGATTTGCGGACAGCACTACTTTCCTGTTTTCATCTGAAGAAAACCGCAGCCGAATCGCATCGAATGCTTGTAGAGGCGTTTGGTGAGCATGCTCTCGGTAAAACACAGTGTTTCGAGTGGTTCAAACGGTTCAAAAGTGGCGATTTTGACGTCAGGAACGAAGAACATGGAAGACCACCGAAGAAGTTTGAAGACGCTGAACTGCAAGCCTTGTTGGACGAAGACGACGCTCAAACACAACAACAACTGGCGGATCAGTTCAAGGTGACCCGAGAAGCCATCTCCCTTCGGTTGAAAGCCATGGAAAAGATACAAAAGGTGGGGAAATGGGTTCCACATGAACAGCAGGAAAACCGCAAAACATCATGCGAAATGCTGCTCACCAGGTTCCAAAGAAAGTTATTTCTCCATCGAATTGTGACTGGCGATGAAAAATGGATGTATTTCGAGAATCCTAAGCGCAAAAAGTCATGGGTTACTCCGGGTGAACCATCAACATCGACGGCAAGACCAAACCGCTACGGACGAAATACAATGCTGTGTGTTTGGTGGGATCAGAAGGGCGTAATCTACTACGAGCTGCTGAAACCTGGGGAAACTGTCAATACTCAACGCCACCGACAACAAATGATCGATTTGGATCGAGTTTTGCGTGAAAAACGACCAGAATACCAACAAAGACAACACAAGGTGATCTTGCTGCATGACAATGCACCAGCACACAAAGCAAAACAGGTCCAGGAAACGATAAAGTCGTTCCGTTGGGAGATTCTTCAGCACGCGTCATACTCACCGGACCTTGCCCCATCCGATTACTACTTGTTTGCATCGATGGGACACGCACTTGCTGACCAGCGCTTTACTCCTTACGAAGATGTACGAAAATGGCTCGATGACTGGTTTGCCTGAAAAGAGCAACAGTTCTTTTGGCGCGGAATCCACAAATCGCCAGAAAGATGGAAAAAATGTATAGATAGCGACGGACAATACTTTGAATAAGTTACTTTGTATCATATCATTACAATAAACGTGTTTTTTCTGTACAAAAATTCATACTTACACACCTGGTAAATGTTTATGAAATTTCGCTTAGTCTCATGAGAATACGTACATGCGATTGGAATGAAAGATGGATCACTATCAGAAATCTGTGCCAAAAATATTTCACCTCAACTCGACTTCGATGATGCCAATTTCCACGATTTGCTTCCATGGAGTTGATTATACTTTTGTATATGAATGGAAAAGTAACATTTTGGAGTTACTCGCGAGAAGTTTCTATGTTGTACAGGAAAATTATAATATTTTACCGATATAAAGACATATACGATTGTATGAATTTACATAAAAATCCAACATCACGCACTGAGGGAACTGTTTTGTTTTGCCTACTAAAACATTTTGTTATTATATGCTCAACCATTGTTTGGTCTCACCAAAATTTGGCTGCGCTAAGCAAATGATCTTACCGAATCACGTTTGATTGCCTGAACGAAAAATGATTTGGCACAATCTTTTTGGTTCGAGTTACTAAACCTTCAGTTATGCCAACAAAAACTTTTGGTTGGGCATATATATGGTACCAAATTCTTTTTCTCAGTGCGTGAATTGAGAATTGAGTTCCTGTGATGAAAATAGAAGGGAATATGAACTACTTATAATTTTAACCCATCCACGTCAATTACTGTGAATTATATCATGAACTGTCGTCCAAAAGATTCAAATACGTCAATTCATCGGGTGACAACGAACTCCCTTTAGATTTGATTTATCTATAAATAAGGCTATAAGGAGTTTGTGGAATTATTCTGGCATTCGAATGCAGTGTTGAGCATAATCTAATCGTCGAATACGATTACGATTATAATCGTGACAATTAATATTTATTCCATAACTTCGTGATTATAATCGTAGTTACACATAAAATTACGAGAATATTCTTATTCGTGTGATCATATTCGCATGATCGAAATTCGTAAAATCTTATTTACGTAATCGTACTCGCAAAATTGTATTCGCCTATCAGCAAATACGTGATGACATGGCAAGTAGAGTGGCATCTCCACCCTGGTTGAAAAATCCATTGAATCTGACGAATGAAATTTCATGAGATTTGGTTCTGAACATTGTCCAAGATTGGATCAAGTTTTTCAAAAACTGAATTCGTATTCAGGCCTGCTTTCGCAATTTATCAACCCGTACTACATATATTTCGTACTTTTTGAACTGATTTAATGATTCCCAATGATTCATTGTAGGTTAAGCACTTTGAGTATAGCTTCGAAGATTTATATTGAATGTCGGTATACAAGTTGCGTAAACAAGACTAAATCAGTATGAACGCAGCCGTCTGTGGGCCTCATAATCAATACCAAAACCGTACTGATTTTTTTATTCGGGATGATATTTTGTGTTTGGAGAGGAAATATTAAATATTTTTTGTTCAAACAAGAAAAAATATTGAATATGAATCATTCTACTTAACATGTAATCACGTATTTGCTGATAGGCGAATACGATTACACGAATACGAATATTCTCGTAATTTTATGTGTAACTACGATTATAATCACGACGTTATGGAATCAATATTAATTGTCACGATTATAATCGTAATCGTATTCGACGATTAGATTATGCCGAACACTGTTCGAATGTGTATTCTTCCACGATTCATCTTGTATCACCGACTTAGCGTGTGATCAAGGGAGTATAAAACAGAAACTCAGAAACCGGAAGTATAATGACGCAAGAAAGGAGTCTTGACGTTAAAGCAATGAAATTTGTGTTCATAGTGAGGCTAGGTCAATATATATATATATTAAATTTCAAATCTCACTGATGTTTATGTATTAATTCAGTAAATCTCGTGTTTTATCTTTTACAATTCGAATCAGGGATATCGAAGATAAAATATTCAATGAATGATTTCCTCACAGTGCCATGCTGGAAATATCTTCCTATTGTGAAATACAGATGTTATATAGTTTCCTCACTTTTGACGTACACATGATATGAAATTAATTCAGAAATTGTTAAAAAACGTATTGAAACGTTGTTATAAAGAATAATTATAACACAGCAGTGACGAATCACATTGGTGAGAGTAAGATGGAAATGTATAATGCAAGTTCATTTTACTCAAATATAACCCAAGTAACACACTCAGTCACAGCGACGTCACGGTGACATCGCAGTGACTCACTATTTCATTGTTATGTCACTGCGACATCACTGTGACGAACGTGTTGCTTGGAAAGTCATACCTAACAATAATATTTTTGTAAGAAGATTTAATTGTGTGTATTTCGTCCTTTCTCATTCAAACAATTAGAAAAAGATAGCACTATATAACGGGAAGAGAGATTTAAAATTTTTGGTATTCTCTTGAGTTTGTTACAGTTACCAAATCACTTTGAAAATTGACGAAGGGTAGGGGAGGTCCGGGCTATTTGTCTCCAATTCAGGCGTCTTTCAAATTTGCTCAAAGACTAATGAGAATATTTATCTGAAATTTTCACGATGCAATCTTCCAACCTTATATTGAAAAAGAAGTGTCGTTAGGATTTTCAATCTCTCAATTTTTATGAGATTTGAACCTTCGAATCAAAACAGTCAAGCGTAGAGAAATGACTTCATACGTGGGGTCATGTGTCCACATAATAAAAAACACATCCCTAGTAGAAATGCTCGAATAATTGACGAGTTTTGTAACGCTTAAGTAGGCAAAAACTAGACGCTTGCAAATGCCTCGTAGGATTCTGGTGAGGTACTTGCAAGTGTCTAGTATCTGGCTAGTTGAGCGTTACAAAACTCGTCAATAACTAGAGCATTTCTACTTGGTTTGTTTATATCAACTCTCATATATCCTGAACATTCCATCTATTTTTATTATGGAATGTTGATGTAAATATTTATTCATCAGATTTGTTATGACAGTGAATGTTTTCTTTTGATTTTGTGGCAAGATTCCTAAGTTTTTTTCTGCTTTTGGTGATACCAAATTGATTTTGAACTTCTTGTACCATGATTTTGCTCAGTTTCCTTGTTTCTTACAGTTCTTTCATTCTTTCATTGCTTTTCTTCACATCAGAAGCTCTTTCTCTTTGATCTCAAAAGTGAGACAGACGACCACGATCACATTTTTGAGAACTTGGCTTGTCGCAAATTACAGGTCGAGCGGAATTGAAATATCATAATTCACACATCTGATAAGTTAATACACGGAGAAAAATTTGATTGTGAAAATTACTATTCTTTATCGTAAACTAGTATTATTGGGAAATGTTGACAGTAATTTGTAACTTAAGGGTATCATTTTATATGCACGTAGTAAATAATCGTCAGCTACGATGGTAAAAATGAAGATTCAGCATGAGAAAATAAATTTCAGTGATAACAACTATGGACAAACGAAATAAATACCTTTTCTAATGAAAATTATCACCACTTGACAATAATAGATTTTATTTGAACAACTATTCTGAATTTTGAAAGTCACGAATCACACCTACTACCAATGACGGATCGATATAATACAAACGCTGATGGTAATATTTTCCAACAGCGCTCGAGATTTTCTCACAATTATCGCACACAACAAGTTGTCCAGTTTAGGTCCCCTCGTTTAGTCTTTCAATGAAACTTCGAAACAGCGAATTCATGAGCGCGAGCGTAGCAAAGCGGCTCTAATTGTGAGGTTTATAGGTAGATGTAAGTACATTATTCTTAAGTTCAAATCCCCTCCGCGTAATTAGGATTTTTCATTATAAACTGTACTCAAGAATGTATTAAAAATGACATGATTGCAATCAACAAATATGATGGTAATAACTCGAAAGTTGGACAACATGAACTAACAAATGTGCATGGAAATATGTTTTTGCAAGTACATTTTTTTTTCATTTTAGTGAATGATATTACTACCACTGATGGTGAAAATTATTGCCTTTGCTTCGATTTTTAGAGCTCTTGCTTGTGAGAATCTTGAAATAAAGTGTAAAGAAACATTACGATCGCTGATGGTAAAAAGTATTAGCACTGCCTGGAATCATCAATATTACCTTTGTTAGTTTTCCTGAGGAAATTTTGAATTTTTGACAGAGTGAACTTAACCATCGTGATAATTTTATTTCCAAGCTATTCCCAATAGTTTCAGTTTACCAATTTTTATGATGATATTACCTACGTATTTTACCACTCTCAACCATCAAATTTCTCTCCGTGTATTGAACGATAGGATTGTGGATTATTCACTTTGATTGCAATAAAAATATCGTTGTAAGAGTAATTTTTTAGACGCTGAAATAGTTCAATAAAATCTTCACTAGTTATTTAATCACATACAGCTTATGATCAGAGTATCACAGAACAGCGGAAGCTGGTGAGAGTGTCATTTATAGATATCCAAATATCAAATTCAATTAGTAGACCAACAAATGTGGACAACATATGAAACATACATGGGTTATTCCGTGTCACATTCACAATGAGTTCTTGAATATTTTAAGAATAATTAATTTTGAATTCTGCGTTGAAACATATAAGATACATATCACTTGTTTGTTTTTTTTTGTATTGTGTTCACCGGTTTACAATGTCTCAAAGCTTTTGGTTTTGACTAATCCAGTTTTTTTCGAATGCCTGTATTTTGAGAAGCTCTCAACCCACAAAATTATAACTAAGGCATGAGAGTTATAAGGTTTTTTCTGAATTTCTGAAAAATTCGAGTGGAAATTTTTTTTTTCAATTCGTGCCTTGTGGAATTTTCACGGTGGTAGTGAAGGTGGTAGTTTATTCAAATTTGGACATTTTTAAACCCCAAGATCACCGGGAGTCCAAACGGTTCCAGGGAAAGCCTGTGGCTCCGTCGCTTGGAGTGCTTATCGCGAATTTGAATTTGTGTTGCCTTCTGTTATTGCCAAAGTGACCAAGATGTCAATTGAAGGGCCGGATCGAGTAATCGGTTGTGCGCGTGACCTCTCGTCTAGTGCACCTGAAAGTAGGCAACCACTGCTAATCACGTTTCAGGACTTTCA
Organism: Gonatopus flavifemur; assembly: GCA_018340375.1. NCBI lineage: Eukaryota > Metazoa > Arthropoda > Insecta > Hymenoptera > Dryinidae > Gonatopus > Gonatopus flavifemur. The sequence continues at coordinate 1,129,427 of JAFFJZ010000050.1, read as the reverse complement.
TATTAAAAACATACAAGAAATTCGTGATACTAAAAAAACTTCCAGTGGGAAAGTTATTGCAAATGTATTCAACAACACTCTGACGAATTTCGAGACAATTCCGTATTGTAGGTTAGAAATTATTGCAGGTTGAGTGAAAAAAATGCCATGTGCATCGATTGAGGTAGGAATAACGCGGTCTTTAATAATATAGAATGATCGTAGCATACTTATCCCGGGGGAAAAAAACGACGTGGAAAACAACGTTGGAAACAACGTTGAAAACTAGGTTGAAAACAACGTTGTTTAACATGGTAAAATGGTCCCACCTTGAGAGAGAAGGGAACAACGTTAGAAACAACGTCGAAAACAACGTTGGAAACAACGTTGAAAATGTGACAACAAAAGTTACATTCTTGAATCAAAAACAATCGATATTCCTCGGAATCGAACTTGGATTTTTGAGATCTAAGATCCGACTTCCCTGCCTCTTGGCTACGGTTACGTATGAATGTAGTAGAGCTTAAAAATGTATATGAACTTTGCTTGGATCAAAATCATCTAGGAATAAAATAATTAATCTAATTAAAAAAAACCAATGAATTTCATTGAGTATTACTACAACAATTACCTTTCATCAATCAATAAAGCTCCTACACGACGCAGACAATTTTTTCACTGGAATTGTGTCTAAAATACGTATTACATGTTTCTTATACACCTGAAATGTGAAATGTTCATCTAATTTATTCAACCATAGGAATTCTCATATATCTTTGAATAATTTAGATTCATGCTCTATCGAATGAGAAAACAGATTAATTGAAAAAATGTTATCTCTCTGATCGTCGGTAAAACAGTGAATAGCCACGAAATAATCAAAGTCAACTTCAAGTGATCATAACATTTCTAGAGGATAGCTGAGATGATTGTTTTTAGGAAACTCGAAGAATTATTAAAAAATGATGTTCTTCTGAATTATTTCTCATGATTTATTATACGAATGTAAATAGTTCGTCTGAAACTCGTTGAGATTCGGCAACAGCGAATAAAATTGTTTTTAAACAAAAGTCATGTTGTGGAAGTTTGAATCGTTCATCGAAACGAATTGGTAATCGAATTATGAAATATTCAGCTGGTGAAGATGCAAAATCTTGCATTACATTCTTGAAACGATGTTTCCAGTGCCAAGGAGTTGATTCGGACATAAAAAGAACACAAAAACATCTGTAAATCTGACTCCATGTCATTGACGAATAATCAGATGGAATTCAACCAGACCTTTCAGTTGTTGTAATAATGATTGGAATTCACTGGGATTTTGTTAATCGGATTAATTATTTTTTTCCAATATGATTTTGATCCAAGCAAAGTTCATATACATTTTTGAGCTCTGCTACATTCATACAAAACCGTAGCCAAGCGGCAGGGAAGTCGGATCTTAGATCTCAAAAATCCAAGTTCGATTCCGAGGAAAATCGATTTTTTGTTTTTTTCATTTAGGAATGTACCTTTTGTTGTCACATTTTCAACGTTGTTTCCAACGTTGTTCTCAACGTTGTTTCCAACGTTGTTCTCAACGTTGTTTTGAACGTTGTTTTCAACGTTGTTTTCTTCTCTCCCAAGGTGGGACCATTTTATCATGTTAAACAACATTGTTTCCAACGTTGTTTTTAACCTAGTTTTTAACGTTGTTTCCAACGTTGTTTTCCACGTGGTTTTTTTCCGCCGGTAGAATACATCGAATAGTTGAATTATCATTTGAAAAAAATTTCATTATTATATTCTTCATCTGTTATTGATGTCACGAATTATTTCGATATTTTTCTTCGAGTAAAATATGCATAAAATGCCTAAGAAATTTAGGAAGTCAAGTATTATTATTATTCAAAATTGCGTTAGAACGATTCCAAATTTTGAAGGTTATATTTATTTGTTTCAATTCATATTGGTATCGTATAGAAAAACCAATACTGGCGTATTGGACTGATACAATATAAAATCGTTGTTATCATTTCCAATATTGAACCTATGAACGCATTTCATTGGGTTAACATCGGTCGGAACGTTCTCTTCCACATGGGTACTTCAGGCGCCGGGGGGTGCATTTCCTAAATCATTGAATAAAGTATTCACCTCGACAAAAATTGTCAACGGTTCTCCTTTGTACTGATGGTACATGTCAATTTTACCGTTTGGGAAATAATCAATTTTCACCGCAGATCCTATTTTGATCTTGCGAATTTCAGAACTTTTTTTTTTAAATCGATTCAAAATCTCTTACGTTGCATTGTGCAGCGTCAATCATTGTACAAAGAGGATTTCTAGAATTTTCAATGATTTCAATATACTCTTCGGGTGTTTCAATGGTTTCTTGCATTTTTTTCTTCTGACCGTATCTACCAAAATTCCTATCACATTCACAATATGAGTGTCCACGGACAGGGTAGAGATGTTCAATGAAAACCTCAAAGTTTTGAGAGAACATTGACAAAAAAAACCATCATATAATTTCTATTTTGACCTCCTGCAGCATCAGAATATGAAAAGATTTTGTTATACCCCTTTTTTTGTAATCCAAGGCGCGAAGCATGATATAACAAATTACAAACTGTGTTTTTTTCTTTCCTGAGCATTCCTCCAATGAAATGAAACATATAAGTCGATTCTGAATGAAGAATATGTTTCATTCCATTGAAGGAATACTCAAGAAAGGAGCAAACACAGTTTGTAATTTGTTATATCATGCTTTGCGCCTTGAATTACAAAAAAAGGGGTATAACAAAATCTTTTTATATTCTGATGCTGCAGGAGGTCAAAATAGAAATTATATGATGGTCCTTTTTTTGTCAATGTTCTCTCAAAACTTCGAGGTTTTTATTGAACATCTCTACCCTGTCCGTGGACACTTGTATTGTGAATGTGATAGGAATTTTGGTAGATACGGTCAGAAGAAAAAAATGCAAGAAACCATTGAAACACCCGAAGAGTACATTGAAATCATTGAAAATTCTAGAAATCCTCTTTTTACAATGATTGACGCTGCACAATGCAACGTAAGAGATTTTGAATCGATTTAAAAAAAAAAATTCTGGAATTCGCAAGATCAAAATAGGATCTGCGGTGAAAATTGATTATTCTCCAAACGGTCAAATTAACGTGTATCATCAGTACAAAGGGGAACCGTTAACAATTTCCGTCAAGGTGGATACTTCATTGAATGATTTAGGAAATCCAGCACCGGCGACTGAAGTAGGGATTCCAGGCGCAAAATTGAAAGATCTAAGAAGTTTGCAGCAATATTTGAGCGTGAAAGGTCAGGCTTTTTATGAAAATCTTTTCAAAAACACGACAATTCGTGATCCTAAAAAAAACGATAAAGAACTTTTGTGAATGATAGGACACATTTTGAAATTCGTATGATTTATTTTTGAGTTTATTATTTCACCTTTTATTCTATAATATTTGGTTTGTTGTTTTTTTGATGTATGGAAAAGGTTTATACGACGTATTGGAATAAGAATTCTTTCAATTCAAAGGCATACTGGTTGTATTCTTAAACTTTGAATCGTTCATTGAAACGGAATCTAAACTAAAGACGAGGGAATGTGTTGTTTATGAATTCCACAGTCGCAAAATTGATGTTTCTAGATTGAAACCATCATTCAACAGCCATGTCAGAGGAACAGAAACGTTCATGTTCTCAAATGTGCCAATATTCAATCATTGGTTCTTTCCAATAAAACGTTCAAATAACTATCATACATTTTTCCATGCATGTGATTATGATTTATTGGAAAAAAGTGTGAAATATTTAATCGATTTGGGTGAAGTGCATTTGAGAATTTTTTTTGAACAGCTTCATGTACATAATCATTTTTATCCCCTTTGGAAACACCCATATTGTAACATTTCAATCGATGCACATGGCATTTTTTTCACTCAACCTGCAATAATTTCTAACCTACAATACGGAATTGTCTCAAAATTCGTCAGAGTGTTGTTGAATACATTTGCAACAACTTTCCCACTGGAAGTTTTTTTAGTATCGCGAATTCCTTCTATGTTTTTGATATGAAAGTCCTGAAACGTGATTAGCGGTGGTTGCCTACTTCCAGGTGCACCAGACGAGAGGTCACGCGCACAACCGATTACTCGATCTGGCCCTTCAATTTTACCAAGATGTCTGCAACAATATTTAAAAGACTGCGTAGACAGCATTTTTTTCAGTTTGGGGTCCAAAAGACTCTGTGTGACCTCAACGGGTTGATTTTTTAAGCCCACAAACACGATCAATCTATGGTGCATAACAATACTGTTTGTTCGTTTCCAAAAATAGTACATTTTCTACGACATTCAGGAATATAAAAAAAATAAGAGGAAAAGATGACTCAATGATTTGAAATGACTTTTCATTGATTCGTCAATGGAAAATCACGTATCTATCCTGCATGACAAGTCATGAAGAATCGAGCACACGAAGTTCTCACACCCCTCTTGTTCTGTCTATACCTCTTGGATGCCGTGGAGTACCGTTTTCGGAAATAGAACAAAAATTATCGTCATATTCCATAGATTAGTTGTGCTCCTAAAATTTTGAAATTCAAAGTATCTGAATTTGAATAAAATACCCTTTTTACTTTCACTTTTCACTCTCCAACTTTTAAGCCTCCCTGGCGTGTATGAACTCTGGCCCACTCTGATCCAGTCTTGGGCCCATGCTGGACCGGGATCGGCCCAATGGTACATACATGCTAGGGCTTGGTGATAAGTTTGTGTGTTGAAAGATTTCCGAGATATAGGCATTTGAAAAAAACTTTGACACATTGGGAACCGGAAATTATAATAAAATAAGAAAAAAAGAAATAAATGATACATATCCTACATATTCCAACACGGAATTAGAAAATAATCATTTCGAAAATATTCAGAAACTCTTTGCAAATCCGACATGAAATAATCTATATATGGCAAATACTTATACCACATATGAATCATATATACTTTTGACCTTTTCCTTTCACATATATGTTGCGTGCGATACTATATGTGGGACATTCCACATGGTTTTTATACAGAAATTCCAGAATTCGAAGAAGTAATATTTTCCGATTCTTAGCCGAACAATATTTGGTACGTGTTTTTGGATTTGGTTTCTCAAGACTTTTCTTCAGAATATGATTTTTTGAAAATCTGACGCTTTTGAAATCTCCTAATTCTCGAGCGCATATGACTTGAAATCTTTACAACGTACTGGGAACTTTTAGAGACACAGAAGTTAACATTTCTTCTCTAGTTTTCAATTCTGAAAGTTTCATAATCTATATAATTAGCGCTCATTAGAAATTTTTCATTTCAACATTAAAAATTGGAATTTATTATAAACACAGGCACACAAAGAAAAAGTGTCATGAACCAGAGAGTAAACCCCATTATCCTCAAGTTTTTGGGGTCGCTGAACCCGAATATGACCATTGAAAATTTTTTCAAATACCCGTTTTCCCCCACCAACCTCCTGATGGGGGTTGAATTTGTAACATTCGGAAAAATTCAGATGTATGTGGATTTTTATGTTTTTTGGGACGCTAAAACCAAAAATGATAACGAAAAAGAAATTTATCCCCTCCCTTACCCGCTAGCACCCTCCTATAACCCCCTGATGGGGGTTGAATTTTAAACATTCGTGAAAAATTCAGACGTATGTGGATTTTTATGTTTTTTTGGGACGCTAAAACCAAAAATGATGACAAAAAAGGAATTAAATCCCTCCTTCACCCGTTAGCACCCTCCTGCAACCCCCTGATGGGTGTTGAATTTTAAACTTTCGTAAAAAATCCAAATGCATGTGAATTTTTGTGTTTTTTGGGACGCTAAAACCAAAAATGATAACGAAAAAGTAATTTAACCCCTCCCTCACCCGCCAGCACCCTCCTATAACCCCCTGATGGGGGTTGAATTTTCAACTTTCGTAAAAAATCCACATGTAAGTGAATTTCTATGTTTTTTGGGATGCTCAATTCAAAAATGATAACAAAAAACGAATTCAATCCTTCTCTCACCCGCTATAATCCTCCTACCACCCCCTGATGGGGGTTGAATTTGAAACTCACGTAAAAAATTTGAATGTATGTGCATTTCCATGTTTTTGGGACGCCTAGATAAGAAATGATAACAAATAACAAATTTAACCTCTCTGTTACCCGCTAGTACCCCCTTCCTACCCCCTTGAAGAGGGTTGAATTTGGAATTTTTACACAAAATTGCGATGTATGTGTATTTTTATGTTTTTTGAGATGCTGAAACCATAAAACACTACAACAAACACAATATCCACACACTCGATTACCTCCTCACACTCCCGTACAATCATTCAGAAGAACCTAGCAGGATCCATACGAATGTTGGTTCTCAGTGAATTACGCTAACGATTTCGGAGAGAAGAGGAGAACCAAAGTTTTCATGGGCTCAATACTCAAAATTCCAATGATCCAAAGTCAATCCCTTGTTGATTCAACAGGTCAAACAGTATCCTACGTCGTGAAGGTCAATACTTCATGAAATAGGAATATCAGATGCATTCATGATTTGGTTCTACTCTTAGCGTAACCCAGGAACAACGGCGTGGACGTAGTAGGTTTCTGTTCCCTTCGGGGTGCTTGGTTAACGTGAGTCCCCTTGCCTCTCACGATTCGGGGTGCTTGGTTTCCTCTTTTTTCCGAAATCGTTAGCGTAATTCACTGAGAACCAACTTTCGTATGGATCCTGCTAGGTTCTTTTGAATGATTGGAAACATAAAAATCAACTCAAAAAACATAAAAATACACATACATCGCAATTTTGTGTAAAAATTCCAAATTCGACCCTCTTCAAGGGGGTAGGAAGGAGGTACTAGCGGGTAACAGAGAGGTTAAATTTGTTATTTGTTATCATTTCTTATTTAGGCGTCCCAAAAAACATGGAAATGCACATACATTCAAATTTTTTACGTGAGTTTCAAATTCAACCCCCATCAGGGGGTGGTAGGAGGATTATAGCGGGTGAGAGAAGGATTGAATTCGTTTTTTGTTATCATTTTTGAATTGAGCATCCCAAAAAACATAGAAATCCACAAACATGTGGATTTTTTACGAAAGTTGAAAATTCAACCCCCATCAGGGGGTTATAGGAGGGTGCTGGTGGGTAAGGGAGGGGTTAAATTACTTTTTCGTTATCATTTTTGGTTTTAGCGTCCCAAAAAACACAAAAATTCACATGCATTTGAATTTTTCACGAATGTTTAAAATTCAACCCCCATCAGGGCGTTATAGGAGGGTGCTATCGGGTAAGGGAGGGGTTAAATTTCTTTTTCGTTATCATTTTTGGTTTTAGCGTCCCAAAAAACATAAAAATCCACATACATCTGAATTTTTCCGAATGTTACAAATTCAACCCCCATCAGGAGGTTGGTGGGGGAAAACGGGTATTTGAAAAAATTTTCAATGGTCATATTCGGGTTCAGCGACCCCAAAAACTTGAGGATAATGGGGTCTACCCTTTGGTTCATGACACTTTTTTTTTTGTGTACATACATAGTTTTGATTTTCTCTATTTTTTCACAGAATGATCTGTGAACCATGAAGGAAATTTAGCAATTCTCCCTTCAATGGTGAATATCATAGTTTTTGTGAGATGAATTTTTTTGTGATTACGTCTGAGCCGTAGTTCACGCGCGCGTCGCGATACGGTGCGGAAAAGGGGCGGAAAGCGGATCGCAGAACCCTTGATTGAAGAGAGAGGTAAATATTCGCTTCTTTTTTCAACCAATGGTTCGGCGTTCCGCCTTGCGCCCTTTCTCAGCTTCATGTGACACGGGCCTAAGTTCTACGTTGTGAAATATTTTTTTCAAAAACACACTGTACGAGGCAACGTTATGGTTGGGTCACGGTATCGCATCACGCTAGTGTTGCCGCGAGCCGCAAAACGGGCTGTAACAAGCTCTGCCGTACCAGGCAAGAAAGTTGTTAACTCCAAATCTGCTTGAATAGAGAAAACCGAGGAGAACTATTCCACATTATAATCATATGATGTAATTAATATTTCGAGATTATTAAAGCGGTTCTGGGGTAAATAAGGGGTGCTCTTTTCAATTATTTGAAAAAAAATCGATATTTTTAATAACAACCAATGAAAAAATGAGTTAAGGTTTTCGGTTGGGCAGAAACACTGACCAAAAGAACCATAACTCGGGTTACGGTCTTTTTCCGTGTAACAGCTCTCGAACATTATGCTTTGATCGTTTGCTTTACAAGCTAAGACACATGTTAACTCAGTATCCGTGCAGCGACGTTTACAAACATCAGTATATAATCAGCTACGCATAACATGAGCATAGTTTAAGATTTGATTACCAAATCTATGGATTCGATATCTCAAAAATTGACATTTTTCTCACGTGAAATAATAATATTGGTAGAAAAAAAGGATTTACTTTTGATTGCAGAAATTTTTAGGTTTCCAATCGAGTACAAACTTTGTTCATACTGTGTGACATGCAATGGAAGAAACAAGTTTTGTAATCATTCCTGAGGTGGAAGTGTTTTTTGGAGCAGACAAGAATATTATCCCTATCAAACGTGTCAATATAATAATAAAAATCAGATACAGCAAAGTACAACACAGATTCAATAACTTTTTTATTTAATATATTTGAAGCAACAACAAGAAAAAATAAACAATCTTTTACACAAGAACTGAAATAGAATTCTCGATATTTTTCTTCAGAAAACAAATAAAAAATTTGAACAAATCCGTATAGGTACTTTTTTTCGCTTCACATGTAATCTCAGTCTTCAAATAAACAGGAAAAAATAAATTAAGTCTTCAAGAAAAGTAATCATTACAATATAAATACTTGTACGACTGCATCAGGGCTTTTCGGTCTCCTCGTTGTCGTAATGAGTGATTAAGTCATTGACTTTCGACGTGGGCAATTTGAGCCAAAATTTTTTTCTACTAGAGGGCATCAAAGGTACTAATTTTTCCAAGATGTCCGTTTTTTTATCTAGCGGAATGCCTCGACAAATTTGTTGATTTCCGACAGAATGAAATGAATTTTTTGTCTCGTTTATGTTCACTTTTGACAATGCCCTTTACGTACACAATGATATCTTGAAGCGTCTATCACGAAGATTTCCGAATTGTGCCGAAGATATACAACCGGACTTACGGTTTCCTTCTCTAGTAAACTGGCTTCAGACACAAGCAATTTACAAGCCAAGAAAACCTTAACTCCGAAGAGATTCTTTGAAATAGTACAAGAGGCTTGATTCTCACTGAATTTACCAAGCAAAAAGACCGTAACTCAAATTACAGTCTTTTCGACTGGCAAAGTGGTGACGTATTCAATCGTTTCTCTCATTTTTATGTGAGTTACGGCTTTTTTCTGATGATTGCTCGATTTTCACTTCGTTTTCAGAGAAGGAAACTGTTAATTATTTGAAAATTAAGAGCAATAACAGATTTCTGTAAGCACAGTTAAATGCACCTTGATTCTCTGAATCGAATGATATAAAAAACTCATTTTCGACAAAAATTGAGTTAACAACTTGTTTGCCTGGCACGGCAGGCAGCTTTAGACTTCCACTGGATTTCGTTAGGACTATAAGGAGTAAAAATTGTCTGAATACTTGGTTAAATGGTCCTATACTTCGATTTGGAAGTTCATAATAATGCACAGCTCCGTGGATTTGAATTTTCAACCGGTTCATACATCAAACAGTATGGGCCCAGCTCGAAACCGGCTCGAATATAAACTAATTTAAAACTCGTATCCATAAAGTTATTTTTCATTTCAAACCAATTTGGTTGACTCAAAAAGAGTTCACTTTCAATCCAGATGATTTGAAATCTAAAATTTGTTACGGCTCGTTTTGCGGCTCGCGGCAACACTACATCACGCGCGTGGAGTATAACTAGAATGCGGCAACAAAAAAAATGCATATCTTGAAAACCACGACATTTACCATTCCTTAGCATGTATGTACCATGGGGCCCACCCCGGCCCAGCATAGGCTTCATCCTGCCAATATGGGCCCAAGGCTGGACCAGATACGGCCAGAACTCATGCACGCTGAGGTTATAGAAAAAATGCTTGATTTTTCGTCATGGTTTACAGATCATTCTGTGAAAAAACAAAGAAAATCAAAACTAGCTATTATTGAAAAATTCCACTTAGTGTTTCAACGAAAAATTCCTAATGAACGCTAATTATATTGATTATGAAACCTACAGAATTGAAAACCAGAGAAAAAATGCTAATTTTTATATTTTTGAAAGTTCCCGATACGTTTGGAAGATTTCAAGTAATATGCACTCGAAAATTAGGAGATCTCAAAAACGTCAGCTCTTCAAAAAATCATATTTCGGAGAAAAGCCTTGAAAAACAAAATCCAAAAATACGTATCGAATATTTTTCGATCAAGAATCGGAAAAAAATAACTTCATTAAATTCTATAATTTCAGTGTAAAAACCATGTGAAAAGACCCACATGCTCTATATGTGTCACTGATGAGTCTTAGGCCACATATATAGTGGCCACATGTACATAGGTCATATATGGAGCATATAGGGTTATATATGTTTTGTTGGAATCATGTATAAGTCATATTTGTCCACATAGCACAAATATCTCAGTAATATCTCCAGGGTATGCTGATGATGTTACAATGTCTCCAGAATTTTGCAGAATATTCTGAAGATATTACTGAGACATTTGTGCTATGAAGGTCGGTCGTATATGATTCATTCCCACTAGGGGTAACTAATAATTAAAATCAAGTTTTGATATTTTGTAGATGTTGAAGAAAAAATTTGGAAACTTTCCCATGTGAAAACTGCTAGAGCACTGACGAGGATTCATTTGCCATATTCTGAAAGAAATAATTGGGCTTATACTGCACCATTGTTGTTTCTCAATTAGATTTGTCTGTCGAACATCAAATTATTTTGGTTTTTAAAAATAATTAGATCTGTGTCAATAAACTGAAAAATTGTTTAGTTGTGACTGAAAATTTTGGTGAAATATGACCTTAATTAGATGTTAGTATAGTTATAGTCCCTCGAACTGTAAATTTTTTTGCAACAAACAGTATTTTAATCCAGGTAACTTACATTTTCTACCTGATGGCGTTTTTAGTTACTACAAATAAAGAGTTTTCTCAGTGTATGGAATCAATTCTGAAAAATTCATACTGCCGATTTGATATACTTGGACCATGCCAGTATTCAACCAGAAAGAACTAAATAATATAAGCGACGACAATGTATAATAGTGCGCTGTCCAAATAGTGCTAAATAGTGTCTTCCTCACTCTATCGAGGGTATAGGCATTTGGGCGATAAACACTGATCTCTATTATACACTGGATAGCGGATACTAAAAATTTCTTGTGACGAATTGAAGACTTGAGCCACCATTTTGTTGTGGGCTGAATGGTCATTTTTTAGCGGTAAATTTGAACCGTATCAACGTATTTCCAACAAAATCTACATTATATTTTCACGTAATTGAAAACTTTTTCATTATCCTTTCCCATGTCATCTAAATTTTAGTTCATGATACAAACAAGCATGAGATTCTGTTTATTGTTGACTTTTTGTGAATTTCACAAAAAAATGTATATTTTCAATTATAAAAACGTTCCAAACCATTCAAACTGTAATCAATCATGATTTTTCCGAATTTCCCATCATGTTACACAATATTGGGTATTAGGATTGGATAAATATTGATATACTGCACAAAATACTTCGATAGCATTCAAATTTACCACCAAAATTAACCATTCAGCCCACAAACAAATGGCGGCCCCAGAGTCTTCTATCACATTCAATTACTCACAGAAGTCTTGTATTGCGAAGTCCTGTATCCGCTATCCAGTGTATATTAGAGATCAGTGGTAGGGTCCAGTGATACCGAATACTTATAATCCCGAAGGTCAGTAAGACCGAGTAGAATAAGACCAAATAGAAATAAACTCGAATAAGTACTACGAGTTACTAGTCAACCACCAACCACATCACAAGTTGCTAAAATTCATTCGGGTTTATTTTTATTCGGTCTTACTGACCTTCGGGATTAAAAGTATTCGGTATTACTGGACCCTACTCCCTGTATTCCCCCGAAGACAACATGAAGCTTCAGCGAAAGTTCAGATCAGATGTGTATAGATCGGGTCGAAGGTTCATTAGAGCTAACTTTTAGATTCACAAACGTTTGAAAAAGGTTGTACAGACGTTGGAATGTCCGCCTCGAAATACCTTCAGGAAACATAGATGGAACGTTCGCTGAAGGTTCATCGAAGGTTTGACGAAGCTTCACAAAAATATCTATACTTAGATTAATTTATAATAATTTATGTTTATTAATTCATTTATTTTTCATATAAATTGATCGAAATTAATATAAGTATAGATATTTTTGTGAAGCTTCGTCAAACCTGCGATGAACCTTCAGCGAACGTTCCATCTATGTTTCCTGAAGGTATTTCGAGGCGGACATTCCACCGATCAGCTAGCCGATGATTTCCCGATATCGGGTTTACATTGGATAATTATCGCAGATTTCGTATTTTTATCGGACTTGTCTGATAATGAAACCAAACGACGGATTTTTGATAGTATTGATACAATTGATGATTTAACGATGAAATTCCGATATCGGGTTTTTTCATAAGGGTTCAATCCACAGAAGGATTTCAACAGAATGTATTCATCAGAATTCATATCATCCTTTGTTTATTTGTTAACAAAATTAATATTCCTTCATTAAAACTAAGTTGAATACGTATTTATACATCATGTATCAATTTTTTATTTCAACATTTAACGATTGAGCGACACATCACGGAATTATATTTCGTTTTCCCGCTGTAATATCTGGACGAGTGGAGGGGGCGAAGGTGGAGAATTCTCCTACCTCCGATTTCAGAGGATATGGTAGAATTCTGACGTGAACCAAGGATTGTGTCTTCGCTAATCCATGGTTTGTGTCTATTCTGTGTAATTGATTCCGTTCATCTACCGATCTGCCTGTTCCATCGATTCTCCACCTAAATTCTACGTCGAAGCAACGAGCCCCATCGGTGACTGTTTTGTCTGGGACATAACATTATTCCAATGTAAATTTCACTCTCATTTCATTCACGTAAGTAGTGATGCAAATATAACAACAACCAATGAAAAATCCACATGAGATTTCTTTCCGTGTCTAAACGCAAAAACAGTTTTTTGTATTTCTTCCCATTTTTACTCCATTAGATGATACCGTCGACCCTTGAAGATACAACCAGAACCATTATTCAGAAAAAGACACGATCAAAACTATTCTCACAAATTATTCAGAAATGAAGCAAAAAAATCAAAATATCGCTCTATACAGACTTTTCTCAATCAGTAAAGATGGTCTACATATAGCGATATTTTGATGGTATTGCTTTTGCTTCCTCGTTTAGAGGGAAGCTCTGTGATCGTTTCGAGGAGCCGAAAAATTTTTCTCTCGAAATTAAAAATCTCCTAGACTAAAATGTTCCTCAGAGTTCGGGGAACAATTTTGTTGCCGTGTCTGTCTGTGTGGCTGTAGCCCCCCCCCCTTAAGTTTCGTATGCGCATATCTCCCGTTCTGCTTATCCGATCGTTTCGAAATTCTTATCACAGTTGTGGACTAGGATGATAGTGGTCCCATATAAGTTTCGACCTAATTCATTCAGAAGAATTGGGTGGATTAGAAGAACTCCGACAAAAAATAAACATTTTGCGTACGCGTGTATCTTTGCTTCCGGTTGAAAACTGTGGAAAATTCTTCTTTGGAATTTGTATTGTTTTTTTAAGCATGCCTTCTCCATGTCCATACTATCCGAATGTCTTGGAACTCTGAGTATATTTGATTTACGAGATGTTAGTTATATGATATAAATTTCAGGTACATTGGAATTTAAAAGGGAAATCAAGTTCCTTTTTGTCTGTCTATTTGTCTGTGTGTATGAAACAAATTTGCGAACGTGTATATCTTTTGTTCGTATTATTCGATCGTGATGAAATTTTCACCAGAGTCATGTGCAGTGTTGATAATGGTTCCATATAAATTCAAAGTTTCAACCTCATCGTTACAGAAGAACGGGGGGGGGGGGGGGGAGAAGAGAAATTTTTCGAAGAATCGTGATTCTGCGAACGCCTATATCTCCGCTTCCTAATATCCAATTGCAATCAAACTTGAACCACGTTGTAGTTATGATCCGACAGTGGTCCCATATGAGTTTCATTCTAATCGATTGAAAACTGTGGAAAATTTTTGTTTCACGATTCACATTATTTCGCAATATTTTGAAAGCATGCCTTCCCCATGTCGGTATCATCCAAATGCCATGGAACTCGTAGTATAATCAGTTCACGGGGGGTCAATTGTATGGTGTGAATTTCAAACAAATCGGAATCGAAGGAAGAAAGTGGTAAACACTGAGCTTCGAAAAAAATTTGGAAATTCCGTAAACATCGTTAACATGCGGATAACTTCCGTTTCTATCATCCAATTGTCACGAAATTTTCACCACAGCTTTATGCAGTCTTGATCGCAGTCCTATATAAATTTCAACCTGATGCTCCAAGAAAAACGGGAGAGAGAAAGAAAACATGTATTTTTTTTTTCAACACAAACGAGGGAGCCATGTGCCAATTGACAGAGTTTTTTGAATGATTTTTCAGAAAAGATTAAGCTCAGTGTGCATCATCAGGGATCACTGGTATCCCCATGAATAACCCAAAAGCTTTTTGGTATGTTCAAAGATGAAAATCAGGAGACGCATGCAGCTAAACATTTGAAAAAGCTATATGTTCGCAAAATTCCTTATTGAAATCTCTATCCAATCAGATCATACCGAAATTTTCAATGTTCTGTCAGTATAATTCCATTATGATCAAAGTATGGTCGAATTTGCTAGGGATCCCTCATTCAATCAAGTTGTTCTTTGAGAGCAAGCAATTCAAATCCAATACATACCAACTAATTAATGCATCTGGAATAGGAATTTTATAACTGAAATCCGACTGCGTTGGTATCCCTGGCGAAAGGGACACGTGTCAAGCGTGTAGCAGGAGTATATATAAAGTTGAGGGAACGTGTATGTAGCGTAAACTGGAACATTTTAAGCGTAGGATTATTCCAGATTACGCTTCCTACACGCTGTCATTTTCACCAGGGATCAGCCACACAAAGGAAAAATACTTGTCAAATTTAGGGTAGATCGAAGCGAATCGGATCACAGGGCGAACCGGATTATAATGAATTTATTGACTGTTTTGGATCATTTCTATTCACAATTTCACTGTCTCCGTGCGTCAGTTAAACTTACGCATAGAAACAGCGAAATTAAGAATAGAAATGATCCAAAACAGCCAATAAACTCAGTATGATCCGATTCGCCTCGGTCTACCCTACATTTTATTGAGTAAATGTATGGATGATTCAAGTTATAGTTCAAACTAGCACAATTTCAGTTGATTTTACAATAGCGAATGTAAAACATACCACAGCTGAAGTCAAGTATACTTCAACAGCAGAGATCGGCAGTAATGATATCCTCATCAACGATTTTCAGATATATTACTCATTATCTTCAGAGTCAGAATTTTCATCTTCCGCAGTTTCTATTTTAAGTTACGAAAATGGAAAATATTCATTTTCATTGAAACGGCGGAAAAAGAAAATTCTGATTTCAGCGATAATGATGATAAATCCCGGAATCATTACCAAAAAAAACCATTACTGCCGATCTCTGTTCAACAGTTGTATAATATTTTACATTCCCCGCGGTGAAATCAACTAAAATAGTAGTATCTTTAACTGTATTTCAAGTCGTCCATATATTCCTTTCCCATTCACCACGACAATTCAGGAAGAATTCTTAATGCATTCATTTTGATGCCTCATGGCTCCAAATGAATTCATTATGGATTCCTTCTGAACTGTTGTGCGGTTGAGAAGAAGAAAATTTTACAACCTTTTTCTTCTGGGTGTATTATTCGATTAAATACCATGAGGAAAAACTATTTGTTTCCAATATTGGTTGCATGTGGAACAATCCAATAAGTGCCAATACACAAATGGATGAGTTAGTATGTTCAAACGGATTCCATCGGCAACATTTTGTTTTGCGTTTCCACATAGGATCCAATTCAAAACTGTTACATCGAATGGCGTTTGGGAATTTTCAATAGGTTCCCATGTGTTTCTTAAATTTACAAAAATTCAATTTCCAAGGGTACAAAATTCGGTATTTCCGAATGAATTCCGTTGAAAACACACGTTTCCTGTATTTCCGATAGAATCCAATGAATGCCAATACAAACGTTTATGAAATAACCCACTTCTGTCATTCCAGACGAATTCCATTGATAAAACTTGTTCATTTGGTCTTCCGTATAAGATCTAATGAATACCCATACGAGAATATATCAAAGTATTCAGATTGGTATCTCTAAATGAATTCCATTCAGGAACATTTATCATTCATCATTCCACATGGAATCCAATTCGAACCTGCTACATCAGATGACCTTTGGGGAAATACCAACAGATTCGGATACATTTTAATACGCTCTTCATATTTCAGAAAGTTGACCTTCCATTGGTATCCATGTGGAGTTGCTGTGACACACATCATTTTCCAATGATAAACCATGTTCTATCGGAAACCATTGGAATCGATTGGTTTTTTTCAACAGGGTCAGTTAATTATGCTCAACTGAAACATCCTTTTTACTTTCAGTATCGTACATGTCACAGTTCTTGTCATTGATTGCTTTATAAAAATTTTTTCCAATGTCTTAATGTATGGTATAAGCGACAGGTATTGTATCATGAGAAAATCGAGCGGTGATTCGCGTTACCCCTACTGATTCTCTTTACCCCGGTTTACGCTACTGCGAACATTAATTGGTTATTTCATATTCGAATCATTATTCTGCAAATCTGTGTTGATGTTGTGAAGTTCAATATTCTTAATTAAGAAACGAAATGCATACGTGTATCATTTTTTATCAAACGAACGAACCTGTATTATGGATAAATATTTTGAAATGATCGTGATTTTTTATATACTACATCGCTGGATCGAATTAGGGTCTTTCCAAAAGCAAAGTAGCAATTCTTCTCCAAACATCTTCGCGATATTTCTATCAAGCCCTTTTTAAACAAGTCTTCTTATTCTCCCGTGATGTTATTGGTTCCAAGTTCTGATTGAGATTCCATTTTCTTTTTCCACTATATTTCTTATTCCAATAGGCATGACAGGTTAGGGGAAAAAAGGATTCTTCAGGAGCAAACTCAATTAACGTATAAAAATCTGTAGACCAATGTATATACTTGAAATTCGAGTCAATGGTTTTACATAACGCAAGTTCCCATGCAGGTATTGCCAAGACTAAAAAAAACCCAAGTTTGTCCCGAAGTTGGCACATGTGTCGGAAACAAACCTCCGTGAAGAACAATTAGCCCAATATTGTTCCATGATTGTCCCGTTATTCCCAATGGATAGTCAGTCATGGTACATTTTTTAATATTTTTGAAATGGTCACTACATTCGGTACAAGCTTGGCAAAAGTGTAAAAATTGAGCATTCGTTGAGAACAGTTGTGCCAATATTGCCCACATGAGGGACACAATGCTTATAAATTTATAAAGTTATAACTATTAAGGCAAACTTGGGCGAAGGCTGCCCACTCTGGGGCAGGCTCAGGTCAGGCCTGGGCCGATAAGGTTGCTCGCTAGGGATGATATACACGTGAAGATAAACCATCAGTTTTTCGGGTGACTTGGAGGATTCCAATGTTGGATTCCGTACGGGATCAGATCATTATAAAATTTATGCTATGGTATTTCAGTAAGATCTTGTTAGTTTAGTTTGAGCATAATTCAACAATAGAATCAAAATTGATTGGAATATCAAAGGACGCAAATTTTCCAATGATCATAGGATGAAAAATTAAAAAACCTTGGATATCACTGTTCGTAATGAACCTTCATTAAATTACAATGATTCAATATTTCAAACGAAAATTATAAAGAATTTCAACGAAATAGGTAATTTTCCAAAAGAAACATTCATTAATCAAGAGACGCGGTAGCGTCTCGACACCAAGTACATAAAAAACCTCTGAAAAATAAAAAAAAAACATGTATAAGTTATTAAGTGAAAAAAAGCCGGAGTCAGGCGCTACCGTGTATCTTTACACGACAACCAAGATTTTCTATACTGGGTGATTCAAAATTGCCGTACACTTTTCTGAGAGCAGATTCTTGATGAAATTCTGAAAAGATTTTGGTCCGAAATATTCAGATCTGATCCTTAGATTCGAAGATATGAGCAGGTTTTAATTTTTTGAAAAATCCAAATACCTTAGGAGTACCATATTTCTGACTTTTGAATCCAACACCATTCCCTAAGTCAGATCACGGGGCATCCCTGAAAAAAAATAAATCTCTTTGAGCTCCCTTCGTTGTGGAGTTACATCGGTTTGAAATTTTTTGCATTCCAGCTAATCAGAATTCAACAACTTCAAATCGATATAACTCCACAACGAAGGAAGCTGAATTAGATTTATTTTTTTCTAGGGATACACCGTGATCTGACTTAGACAGTGGTGTTGAATTCAAAAGTCAGAAATATGGTACTTTCCGAGGTATGTGGATTTCTCAAAAAATTGAAACCTGCTCATATCTCCGAATCTAAGGATCAGATCTGAATATTCCGGACCAAAATCTTTTCAGAATTTCATCAAGAATCTGCTCTCAGAAAAGTATACGGCAATTTTGAATCACCCCGTGGTCAAAAAATCTTCAAACCACAATAACTCAACACATAATGTATTTCGCGAGAAAGTAATCACACTTCTGCTATATAATTCGACTATGCACTTTCGAGTGAGAAACTGTTTCAAATTTCATGCATTCAAAATATCAGATTTCTTCGTCATTATCTCTTCAATCACGGTAGAGTGTGTCATCCTTAGGGTGGGTCTCCAGATCGTGTCATCTTTGAGCTTTTTCAGACGTATAGATGTATTCTGTCTCTTTCTTTCTACCAGTATACAATAACGTTTCTCTTCCTTTTTTCGAACATCCAATAGTGTCGATAGATTTCCGCTATCGCAGGGGTGCGTTTCAATATTCGGTATTCCCTAAATAAATAAGTATTATCCAGGGGGCATAATCTCAAATGCAACATTCTCAAACGGATTTCAGCGCTGCCGTACGGTAGTACAGTGAATTATTCGCCATAGATACAACTAACACAAACAATGAACAAATCACACCGATTTTCGAATTAGTGTTAGTGTATACATGTAAAATAGTTCACTGTACTACCGTATGGCGGCGCTGAAATCCGTTTGAAAATTTTCTATTCGAGATTATGCCCCCTGGTATCATCCAATGGTATAGATTATGATGTACCCTGTCTCTTCCTTTTCACCAACGTCCAATAGCGTTCATTTCAGTATCGTATATAAAGTATATACATTGTAAATTGTAAAGACGCAAACAAATAATCTGTCAATGAGGCGATGTGTTGATAGGTTATTATAACATTGGAAGGATAATGAAAGGATGAATGATTCACAGGTTACTACAATAATATGTAATTTGGAACAACAATCAAACACAAATAGCTTGGAAATATATATACTTTCATATATTTATAATCCATAGAAAAATTCATGAATGAATGAATGATGATGAGGTTATTTGTGAAAAAAAACAGAAAAAGTTTGAGAAAGGTATAAATCTATTTGCTACATTCAGAAAATTGGAAGATATACATAGGTAAGCTCTGTATGATGGATTATTCATAAAATACAAGATTCCTTTACAGGTGAAAGCATAGAAGATATATCATAATCCCTGACGGACAGTTTGCTACTGTTGGTTCCTCCAACCAGGACAAGAGACCAATGATGGAAAATCATACAAGGTTCAGTCAAGGAAAATAATTTGAACACGGACAGTCTGCCACTGTCCTACTCTCCTACTAGAGTCATTGGCAGATGATCAAATGGATCATACGGAGTATGCTCAAGGGGATTGATTCAAATTGATTCGCAATCTTCCTGTAGGCTGGACCTAACGGATATATCATAACTCTTGATGGACAGGCAGGTACTGTGGATTTCTCCAATTAGAATCGTAGACAATCGATAAAAAAGATCGTACCGAGCTTGCTTAAGAATTATTCGAATTTATGTGCTACTTCTTCACAGGTGAAATTATGGTCGATATACCATGAACCCTGATGGACAGTCTGCTAGTGTATACTCTTTCCCAACCAGGATCGTGGGCGAATGATGAAACATACAGTGTTTCCACTTCAGGGATTATTATCCCAGTTTGTGGTGGTGATGGGCGATATTTCAAAATATCGATATTTTTTATAGAAATGTTGTTGAGTTTATATTGAATTTTAGAAAATATCGATAAAAACTTTGTACAAATTTTATATAAAATATCGATATCCCGAAATATCGCCCATCACTAGTTTGGGGATTTTTGGATCTCTTAAGGGATTAAACAGGGATTGAGGGATTTTGTTGGAGTTTTAGACAGGATAATTTTTTTTATGGAAATACAAACCCCGAACTAAAATTCGATATTTAGAATGTATCTTCAACAAGACATTCATTTCCCAAAAAGGGGGATATTTAGGGATTTCTTTCTTCCAAAAGAGGGATAAAGAGAGGTTGTTTTTTTTTCTAAGGAAAAAGGGATAACTAGAGATTTTTCATTCTAGTTAGAGGGAATTTTTTTTTGTTCGTGTGAAAACACTGGAAACATATGATATATTAAGCCTGCTCAGAGGAAAGTGAATGAATGAAATATTGTCCTCCTCGCAAACCCTGATCGATAAAGACTATATTTGAGCCTAAGTAAGGCGACTGGAGATGTAGCTCATTCTATTAGGTGTATAACTTTGCTTCCGCCGTTTTTTCCGGAATTCGAGGCTTTATTGTAGAAAACTGGTTATACATTTATGATTCAAAGTATTGTCCATTGCTGGCCACTATTTTCTCCCATCTTTCGGGCAGCATACGAATCCCGTGTTGGAAAGACTGGTCATCTTTTGAAGCGATCCAATTTTTTACTTCTCCATAAGACCGGAAGTGTTGGGCAGCTAGGTCGTGATAGTCCAAGAGAGCAACGTCTGGAGAATACGGCGGGTGGGGTAGGACTTCCCATTTCAAAGTTTCCGAGTATGTCTTGACCACTTTTGCAACATGCGGTCGAGCATTGTCATGCTGTAAAATCACTTTATCATGTCTCTCGTTGTATTGCGCCCGTTTGTCTTCCAATGCTCGGCTCAAACGCATTAATTGGGATTATCGTAATGAACCCATTATTCGTCCCCAGTCACAATGCAATGCAGAAATCCCTTCCGTCTTTGCCTTGCAAGCAGCTGTTCACAATCACACAAATGCCGTTCAACATCTCACGGCTTCAACTCGTACGGCACCCAATTTCCTTGTTTCTGAATCATTCCCACGACCTTCAGGCGTTCTGGAATGACTGGTTGCGTCACTCCCAATGATCCTGCCAATTCTTGTTGCGTTTGACACGAGTCTTGATCAAGTAATGCCGTTCTTGAAGCGCTGAAATCACTTTCGGCACGTTCTTTCACTAATAGCGGCCTCACCAAAGGTACTTTAGAGCATCCAATGAGCCTCAGCCGCAGATTTCTTCATATTAAAGCAGAAAATTAAAACCTCCTGCAAATGACGAGAATTTGGCTCGTAAGCTGACATGTTTCATCGGCAATAACTTTATGATGCAGACACAAACCGACTGATATCTCGATGGCGTTATGTTTACAAATACCTAAGCTTATTGTATGACATGTATGATCTATTTATTTCAACTACCACTTACCGCTACAGGCATCTATAGCAAAACGGCGGGAGCAAAGTTATACACCCAATAAAATAACCGTTCCAAATATTCCTCATTTTCCTTCAGAAAAAAACTACACGGAGAAAAACATATGATAACCATTTCCATACAAATATAGTAATCGGAGGATATGATTCATTATGACGATAAATGACAGTCGGTATATGTATGTATGTATGTATGTGATTTATTTCTAATTCCACCGGCGCCCTTTTACAAAGCTTAAGAGCGCCGCCTCACTCCTTACTCCTCCAAAACTTCTCTCCACATATACATCTCAAATGAAACGAACAGAAACTGCCAAACATTATAGCCAAAAACCAAAACCATTTTACAATACAAGTATTCCCTCATGAACAAAAAAAAAAAGAAAACATCACGTTTTCTATCATTCCCTCTTCATCTTGCTTCTCTTCTTTCTCCCTTCTTCCTGTAGACTCCTCTCTTCTCGTGCTCCCGTTTTTTTTCTTCTCTCTCTCTCCTCTGGCCGCTCCTTCTCCTACTCGTTCTCCCTCCTTTCCTCTCCCTTTCTCCATCTCTGTCTTTCCTCCCTCATCAAGTCGCCGTCGATGTATATGCCAAATCTTTTCAGAACATCCTTCCTTTCCCTTATTTTCTCTACTACCTCCTCCTCTTCCAACCTAATCCACACGCCCTCCCCCTCCTTCCCTATCATCCTTATCTCTTCCACTGTAAGCTCCAGCCCTATTCTCTCTTCCATCATCTCCAGCAGCCTCTCGTTGCTCTTAATAGCTCTAGCTCTACATCCTCTAACTATGACGTTCCTTTTCCTCCATCTTCTGTCTTCCTCCTCCCTTTCCTCTTGTCTGCTCTTCAATATTTCACTGTTTTCCCCCGCTTTTTCTTCTTCCATCTCCTCTTCCTCTTACTTCTCTTCCGTTCTCCTCTCTTTTCTCCCGTCTTCCGGTAGATGGTGCTCCCTTTCTTTTCCTCTATCTCCGTCTTCCTTCCTTGTAGCCTCTCCTCCTTCTCTATCTTCCTTATCCTCCTCTCCTTCCTTCCTTACCGACATGCCTTTCCCCCTGTCGGCTCTTTTCTCCGCTGTTGTCAGCACCTCCGCCCTGCTTCCTTCTCTGTCTCCCTTCATCTCCCTTACGCAATCTCCCAACTTTTCCACTAACTTTTTGACCACCCTTACTTCACTTTTTTCTATTCCCTCTTTTATCCTCTCCTCTACCCTTTTCTCCCACTCTTCTTCTTTCCTCCTCAGCTTTTCCCCCATCATCTCTTCCACTAATTTTTTCGTCTCCTCTCTCTCCATCCTTCCACACGTGTCGTACCTTTATCGCCAATATACTCTAGTCTTCCAAAAAACTTCACCTCCACAGCTTTTCCGCCAAAAAATTGTCACGACTCGTGCCACTTCACTTACGCTGCCCCTCACTCACTTCTTATCCCTTTTTTTCTCACTTTTCCCTTTTACTCTCCCTTTTTTTCCTCAGCTCTTTACCGCTCGTCTTCATTCTCTCGCCATCTTACCGGAAGTCCGACAGTCGATATATGACAATTCATCATAACTCTCGTAACAGTTACTATATTTCTGCTAAACACTGATAGATGTATAGTATTTGACGTCATAATGAATTATGTATCCTTCAATTGCTATACTTTGTCTGAGAACCATTATTATATTTTTCTCTCCGTGTATAAAGAGATGTCTGGTAAGAAAAGGTACGTTTAATATCATTTTGTTGTCTGTGTAGTTTTGACGAAGAGTATTACATCTAATCTTAATTTCTTTATAAGCAGAATCATAGGGGCCTTCCGAAGTAGCTGATCAAGACCTGATGATCAGCTACTTCGGAAGGCCCCATAGTGCATTCAGAATTGTAAACAAATGTGAAGCGGACTATACAAAGTCTGCGTGAAGAAAATTGAGCATATGGAATCATATCTTCTGTATACGGGGTGAAATTCGCGGAGTGTTCCTACCTGGAAAATTTTATTCTCATCAATGTTGATGAAATTCCATGAATTTGTTGTACCAGTGATCCTCTTCAAATTGTGTCAACACCAGGTTTCTAGGAAGTCAGGTTTTCGTGGTACAGGGGTTTAAATTTTCAAGATATTTTTGATCTGCGTTTTTTCGAAAAATCATCATCCTCATTAATTCCATTTAATGAGAATATGTTAACATTGGTATTGTCAGGATTTTTTCTAAATTTTACGATAAAAATACTTTCATTCATACAGAAGAAATATTTCACATAGAAATCCGATTTTCGAAAGTATTTTTGCATTTTTCGGTCACTGCGCCCCTTTTGATATTGATGAAACCTTGATAAATCGAAAGCTTGATTCCTCACCTTCAAAATCATACAGGTTTGAAAATGGGATGAAGAAATTTCCCCAAGGTACAGAATTCCAAGTGTGTACGTATCGTACCTTGAGTACGTGACGATCACACCATCGATTTTCAGTGTATTGTTTTATGAAAAAAGTAATTATCAAATTTATTTTCTCAATTCTGCCGACCACATTGCTCGATACAACCATCTAGATTACCCCTTTCAAATGAATAATTGATTCACGACACACGGTTGAAGAAAACACGTCATACTTTATTAGAACATTATTGTAATAATTAGTCATGCCAATTTGTCATCTTGGACCCATTAAATTTCTTTTTATTGATAATCAATTTTCATGGAAACGTGGTTACTGTACAAGTTATAGTACTCTGATTATTTACAAAATTGAATTATTCCCACATAAATGTACAGAATGATATTAAACAATTTGCAGTATTTATAATTATCAATGTTCTGATCCTTCTGAAAGGTTGTTCCTATACTCTAATTTTTATGCCTTCTCCGAGTCTTTGAGAATATATCATATTGCACTGCCGAAGAGTGAGTTTTAAGAATAAACGATGAATGTTCCATAGGCATCACATAATGGTATTTGAGAGTTCCTGCTATCATTTTTGCAGATGCAAATCGTTTTTCAAGTGCTTTAGTAGCCTCTATATGAGTACTCTTTGGACTGAAAAAAATTACAGTTTCTTTCAAATGTTCTTTAGCCCACTGATAAAGAGCATCCGCAGTCAAAATTTGATTTTCATTTGATGATGCTTGCAGACTTGCACGTGGTGCAAGTCTCTTCAAATTTCCACCAATACTGTCGCAAGGTCCTTTGCCATGTGCACTTGCATGAAAATGCCACTCAGCCGCAATTCAAAAATCTTGCTCATGATGTAGAAGATTTGCAAAATTATATTTATTTTTGAAATGTTGCGATGCTCCATCAGTGAAGTAGAAGATTTTTTCACATTCAGAATTATCTTGCAAATACTTTGTAATAATTTTTTGAAATTCATAAACAGCTACCGCATCATGAGTCAGATTATCAGACAAAATTGCTATACTGCGATGTCTTAACTCATCTGTTCTGTAATAAATTACTGTTGTGAAAATGGTAACTCGTTTGTTACTCCAATGAAACGATTGAATAGCATTCTGAGCAATAAATGCATAGTTTTCAGCAAAATCACATGTAACTATGAATTCTCCGGCCTTCAAATTATCCTTGAGATTCTTAAGAAAGGACGATCGCTCCTGTGCTATAAAAGCGTGAGATTTCAATTCATGTAACCGTTCACAGAGATCCTCCACGAAATCTCCTGCGTCTGCTATTTCAGTTTTCAAAGTGCTGCGATCAGTTTGTTGCCAAATTTGATATTCTACTCTCTCAATGTACTGGTCTGTAAGATTCGATTGAAGGAAATCCTCAAAATTGTCTATTTTAGGGAACGCGAAACACTTGTCCAGATAGCATTCAGAACTAGGATTATCACATACAAGCATTTTGATAGCATCACGATGAGAAGTCATGGGGAAATCTGTCGCAGACGTTAGTTTTTGTAAACTTATGACATCTAGCATTAAATTCACGTTTTCATGGTAAACACACACGCATACGGTATGAGTTCCAGAAGCTCCAGCGAGTACACAATTGCGAGGTCTCAGCTGTGAAAATTTCGATAAGCTCACATCAACTGTAGGATTCTCCAATTTGATTGAAGAATACAATTCGGCAAGATTGCATAAAATCAATCTTTTTTGAACATGTTCACGCGTTCCATCATTAGTTTTGATCGAAACATAATCCTTCATGCCTGGCAATATCCGGCTATTTTCATCATCCAAGTAAAATGCTATGATGGAATTTTCAATCTCACAAGATAACCTTCGTCCTCTCTTTGGATTTAGTGATGTTAGAATCCCGTTTTCAGCTACCAACTGTATGGCTTCCCTAGCTTGACGTTCCGAAGCGTTGAATTCAGTAGCCAATGCCCTTCGTCCTCATGATTTCGGAGCAAGGGTTAGGAGCAAAATCTTTTCTGAGTAACTGGGAGACTGTTTGAATTCTCCTTTGATTTGATCGAGAACTTCAATAGCTGATTCACGATGTTTTATTTCACACTTTCGATTTAAATTCTCAGACATTTTTGTTGATGGCACGGAAACATCTTCTTCATTTATATCAAAAGTTTCCTCCTCATTAATTTCAAGGTGTGGGGCATCATCCTCTTCTTCGAATAATGTTTGATCCTAAGAGATAATAGAAATTTCTCAATTATCCCAGTTTTCTCCTCATTAGAAAATTTTGGGGCGGCACTGAGAAGAATAAATAGTGGACTCAACTACGCACGACAGTTGGATACGTTCAAATGCAATACTTCTTTGATTCAATTAGATTTGTAGTTGACTCGCCTACGAATACTTGAATGAACCTTGAATTCAAATTGAATTGACGAAGGATTGTACTTGAACGTATCCAACTGTCGTGCGTAGTTGCCTCCATTATCTTTTTTCTCAATGTATACTGTGTACTTTTTTGATGAATTGAATAATAAAGCGGAACTACCTCAAGTGAATTATTCTCGCATGTATCCATCTGAACAGATTGGACATCGTACAAAGGTGACATCGAAGATAGTACAGTCATGTCTTTCCTGCATCTACTACATATTCGGGTATCAGAGGGTAGATGATGATATTTTTTCTCAGATTTGAAGATAAGGTTCGAAGATCTGAAGATTTTTGGTGACAGGGATATTGAAATGGATTGAAACAACGATCACCTGAACTCCTCCGTTCCATTGTGTTATTACATGTAGGAAAAAGTCCTTCCTCAATAGAATAATTTAGCAGAAAATCAATCACAAAAACTTCATAAACAAGAAAGTTTCACTGATTTGATATTTATCTCTGTACATTCAAAACGACACAAAACCGTTGATGAGTTCAGAATGGAGAGAATGAGGTTGGTTAGGTTACAAATGAAAAAGAATCAGGTTGCCCTTGAAACATCCACAGTCACTATTCAATTGAAGCTTCAGGGCAGAAGTTCATATGATTGATAAGAATGAATTCAAATCCTCAGTGGATTAGAATCAGAGAATAACATTAAGAATCAGAGGATATTCGATTTGTGGAAGTGATTTTCACTGATAATGATACAGAAAATCACGGCAGAATGAATTATTCATTAGCATAAAATACTATTACACAATGTTGGCGTAGTGTTGTATTTATACACGATGGTAGCGGGTGGACGTGTGAGGTCTGAGTACTTAAACCCCTCTGTAATTTCGAGGAATCTTCTTATCCCATTTCTTAATCTGTATGATTTTGAAGCTGAAGAATCAAGCTTTCAATTTATCGAGGTTTCATCAATATCAAAAGGGGCGCAGTGACCGAAAAATGCAAAAATACTTTTAAAAATCGAATTTCTATGTGAAATATTCCTTCTGCATGAATGAAAGTATTTTCTTCGTAAAATTCAGAAAAAATCCTAACAATATGAATAATGACATATTTTCATTGAATGGAATTAATGAGTATGATGAGTTTTCGAAAAAACGCAGATCAAAAAGATCTTGAAAATTCAAACCCCCGTACCACGAAAACCTGACTTCCTAGAAACCTGGTGTTGACACAATTTGAAGAGAGTCACTGGTACAACAAATTCATGGAATTTCATCAACATTGATGAGATTGAAATTTTCAGGTGGGAACACTTGGCGAATTTTACCCCATAGAAACTAGTTTATACCTGGTAAAGAGTGATTGTAGTTTAGCTTGACTGCAGCAATTGGATACCTGTATGAAGTTAGCCCCCAAAGTGGACGAAAAAATTTTTCTTTCATGGCATCCGGAAGAACATCGTTAGTACCTGATTGTACCACAAAAAATTTGGGTTTCACCTCAGAAATAAAAGAGTTACAAAAATTTACAAAATTGGGTTGCCGCCGACTTCCACTGATTTTAATGAGTAATTGCTCATTTGAAAGGTCTTGGAACGTAGATGATTGTACCATGAAGAATTTTTCGAAAAAGTCAAGGAGGGGGGAGTTGGAAGCAAAAAACTGATTTTACATGGGAAAACAATTTTTTTTCGAACTTGAGACGATCATACAGAACTGCCCCTGACTGAGGCCACTTCTACATAGATGAATTATTGTTCTGAGACGACCCGAAAATATTCCCTGCAAATTTCATCGTTTGTACCTCCATGGTTCGGAAGTTATGAATGTTAGAATATATAAAAATGAGAATTTTCGAACTTTGAAGAATCATACACAATTGTCCCTGACCGGGGCAACTTTTATATGGATGAGTTATTGTTCGGAGACCTCCAGAGAATATTCCCTGCAAGTTTCTTCGTTTGTACCTCCTTGGTTCGGAATTTATGGATGTTAGAATATATAAAAATGAGAATTTTCGAACTTTGAAGAATCATACAAAATTGCCCCTCACTGGGGCGACTTTTATATGGATAAATTACTGTTCAGGGACCTCCCGAGAATATTGCCTGCAAGTTTCATCGTTTGTATCTCCTTGGTTCGGAAGTTATAAGCCTTAGAATATATAAGGTCAGAATTTTCGAACTGTGAAGAATCATACAGAATTGCCCCTCACTGGGGAAACTTTTATATGGATAAATTACTGTTCGGGGACCTCCCTAGAATATTGCCTGCAAGTTTCATCGTTTGTATCTCCTTGGTTCGGAAGTTATAAGCCTTAGAATCTATAAAAGTCATGATTTTCGAACTTTGAAAAATCGTACAGAATTGCCCTTGACTGGGGAAACTTTTATATGGATCAATTATTGTTCGGGGACCTCCCGAGAATATTTCCTGCAAGTTTCATCGTTTGTACCTCCTTGGTTCGGAAGTTATGAATGTTAGAATATATAAAAATGAGAATTTTCGAACTTTGAAGAATCATACAGAATTGCCCCTAACTGTTATATAATCCAAGGCTTACAACTCCCGAACCAAGGAGGTATAAACGATGAAACTCGCAGAAAATATTTTCGGGAGGTCCTGGAACAATAATTCATTCATATAAAAGTTGCCCCAGTCAGAGGAAATTCTGTATGATATTTCAAAGTTCGAAAATTCTGACTTTTATATATTCCAAGGCTTGTACTTCCGAACCAAGACGTACAAACGATGAAACTTGCAGGCAATATTCTCTGGAGGTTGCCGAACAATAATTCATTCACATAAAAGTCGCCCCAGTCAGGGGAATTCTGTATGATTTTTCAAAGTTCGAAAATTCTGACTTTTATATATTCCAACGCTTAGAACTTCCGAACCAAGGAGGTACAAACGATGAAACTTGCAGGGGGTATTCCCAGGAGGTCCCTGAACAATAATTCATCTATATAAAAGTTGCCCCAGTCAAGGGCAATTCTGTATGATTTTCCAAAGTTCGAAAATTCTGACTTTTATATATTCTAAGGCTTATAACGTCCGAACCAAGGAGGTACAAACGATGAAACTTGCAGAGAATATTCTCGGAAGGTCCCAGAACAATAATTCATCCATATAAAAATTTCCCCAGTCAGTCGCAATTCTGTATGATCTTTCAAAGTTCGAAAATTCTCATTTTTATATATTCTAACATTCATAACTTCCGAACCAAGGGGGTCCAAACGATGAAACTTGCAGGGAATATTCTCGGGAGGTCCCAGAACAATAATTCATCCATATAAAAGTTGCCTCAGTCAGGGGCAATTCTGTATAATTTTTCAAAGTTGGAAAATTCTGACTTTTATATATTCCAACGCTTAGAACTTCCGAACCAAGGAGGTACAAACGATGAAACTCGCAGGAAGTATTCCCAGGAGGTCCCTGAACAATAATTCATCCATATAAAAATTGCCCCAGTCAGGGGCAATTCTGTATGATTTTTCAAAGTTCGAAAATTCTGACTTTTATATATTCCAACGCTTAGAACTTCCGAACCAAGGAGGTACAAACGATGAAACTTGCAGGGAGTATTCCCAGGGGGTCCCTGAACAATAATTCATCTATATAAAAGTTGCCCCAGTCAGGGGCAATTCCGTATGATTTTCCAAAGTTCGAAAATTCTGACTTTTATATATTCTAAGGCTTATAACGTCCGAAACAAGGAGGTACAAACGATGAAACTTGCAGAGAATATTCTCGGAAGGTCCCAGAACAATAATTCATCCATATAAAAATTTCCCCAGTCAGTCGCAATTCTGTATGATCTTTCAAAGTTCGAAAATTCTCATTTTTATATATTCTAACATTCATAACTTCCGAACCAAGGAGGTACAAACGATGAAACTTGCAGGGAATATCCTCGGGAGGTCCCAGAACAATAATTCATCCATATAAAAATTTCCCCAGGCGGTCGCAATTCTGTATGATCTTTCAAAGTTCGAAAATTCTCATTTTTATATATTCTAACAGTCATAACTTCCGAACCAAGGAGGTACAAACGATGAAACTTGCAGGGAATATTCTCGGGAGGTCCCAAAACAATAATTCATCCATATAAAAGTTGTCCCAGTCAGGGGCAATTCTGTATGATTTTTCAAAGTTCGAAAATTCTGACTTTTATATATTCCAACGCTTAGAACTTCCGAACCAAGGAGGTACAAACGATGAAACTTGCAGGGAGTATTCCCAGGAGGTCCCTGAACAATAATTCATCTATATAAAAGTTGCCCCAGTCAGGGGCAATTCCGTATGATTTTCCAAAGTTCGAAAATTCTGACTTTTATATATTCTAAGGCTTATAACGTCCGAACCAAGGAGGTACAAACGATGAAACTTGCAGAGAATATTCTCGGAAGGTCCCAGAACAATAATTCATCCATACAAAAATTTCCCCAGTCAGTCGCAATTCTGTATGATCTTTCAAAGTTCGAAAATTCTCATTTTTATATATTCTAACATTCATAACTTCTGAACCAAGGAGGTACAAACGATGAAACTTGCAGGGAATATTCTCGGGAGGTCCCAGAACAATAATTCATCAATATAAAAGTGGCCTCAGTCAGGGGCAGTTTTGTATGATCGTTTCAAGTTCGAAAAAAAATTTTTTTCACATGTAAAATCAGTTTTTTGCTTGTTATTCCCCCTTCCTCGACTTTTTCGGAAAGTTTTGCATGGTGCAATCATCTACGATCCAAGACCTTCCAAATGAGCTATTATTCATTAAAATCGGTGAAAGTCGGGGGCATCCCAATTTTGTAAATTTTTGTAACTCTTTTTTTTGAGGTACAAACGAAATTTTTTGTGGTACAATCAGGCACCAACGATGTTCTTTCGGATGCGATAAAGAAAATTTTTTTCTCCACTTCGGGGGCCAACTTCATACAGGTCAATTGGATAGACAACTGATACCTCAAATTAATGTTGTATTCAAAATCAAGGCTGCAACTCATAATGTATTCAGAGGTAAGATGTAATTGTGGTATCTTACGAACAATGATCTATTCAGGTTATTTTAACATAAGTCGTCACTCCAGTTAGACTCAAATATAATTAATCTTGACCAATTTCTATGAAGAGAATAGTGTTTCATGCATTCAATTTTCCTCGAAAAGACCCTATATAATCTGCTTTGCTTTTGTCTGCGACCCATAATGAGAACATCAACAGCAATGCACTCTACACTAACAATTATGGGATATCTGCTATGCCTAATGAATTCAAAAATTTCACAAACAATACAATCATATAAAGCTTATCTTTCTTACTTTTGTACCTTACAGATGCACTGGTAAATGAGTAAGCAGACTATTCATGATTAACTTGATGGAAATTGAACATATGCAATAATATTGTGAATAGGAATTGATCTAGATCTAGAATAACTAGAGCTCAACTGGACTGAAGGAACTGCAGGTAGAATTCATTCTAAAATCTTCTCTCCAGAAGTTTCACCTCTCCAGTTATTCTATTCAAGCTGGATTATATTTCTATCCCTACAAACCTCTGTTTTTATTTTCATTTTCAGATGATTCCCTTCTCGAATATTATCAATACTATAACAACAAGAAATTTGTGATTGCGAAGAATAGAAAAGAATGGAAATCTAAAGAACTGGATTCGAATTTGGAGGTCACAAAATTCATTTCAACGAAATTGTATTCTTCTTTGTTCCACCTTATTTCACAGTGAAATTCATTCCAAATCTATGGTTTCATGTCAATTTTCCCAACGTCAAACTCAGAATAGAACTCATAGGTTGTGAATGAATATCGTTAACAGTTTTGATTCAACGTTTTTCAATTTGAAATCATTTTCGACTTCGGATAACTTGAATGTACCCTTCACTGACACTGTATTTAATTGTGATCAATGATAATTTCATCATTCTTTCCTAAACTTCCTTGTCATTGATATATTTAAAATTCAGCGAATTTCGATAAGATACAACAGGATAAGCTCCATTTGAAAAAAAGATGTGAAATCAATATGAGCTGTCAAGTACATTCGGTTATCCAAATGGTATGTGATAGATTTCTAGTATATTGTAACTTTAGTTTTTTTTAATTTTATTCAAAGTGATTTATGAGTGTATTGAATTGAAAATATATAGTGGAGTGAAACAAGAATTAGTTTCAACCACTTGACATACTGGAAACAACTCTTATCTATTTGCAACTAGACGTGTTGATCGTTTCTGATATGTTTTGAAATTTGTTCAAATACTAGAAACAGCGTTGAGTTATTCCAAACCAAACGTGTTGGTTGTTTCTAATAGATTTTGAAATCCACGTCGATGCCGAACACTTGGCGCGGCCGATGAAGATTTTATCATCAAACTTTTTGATCACATACTTTCAATCGAATTGTTTGAATACAATGAGGGCTCAAAACTTACGTTATCGGCTGCGCCAAGTGTTTGGCATTGACGTGGATTTGAAAATGTATTAGAAACGACCAAGAAGTTTAGTTTTGGATAACTCAGCGTTGTTTCTAGCATGTGAAATGGTTGAACCTAATTCTTGTTTAACTCCACTATATATTTTTAATTCAATACAATCATAAATCACTGTGAATAAAATTTTAAAAAGCTGAAATTACAGTGTACAAGAAATCTATTACATACCATTTGGATAACCGAATGTGCTTGACAGCTCATATTGATTTCACATCTTTTTTTTTCAAATGAAGCATATCCTGTTGTATCTTATCGAAATTCTTATTGTAGGAAAATTTTCGTTCGAATGGTTTTTTGATTTACCGTATTTTCATGTACTTGGCGTTATTTTTTTACTTTCTAGAAAGTTTTTTGTATTGGTTATAAATACAGGCTGTTGATGAGTGTTTAGAAACAAGACAGAGAGCTTATATTTTTTTTCTATATCCAACTTCAACCTACGGAACATATTGGTGCCACATGTGAAGTAGTATCAGTGCAGGTCGTCCATTCGGGAATTTTCTATTTGTTTCATTGATCACTTCGTTCAACCTGATTTTATGACTGATTGATTCCATCAGAATTCTCCGAGGCTGGACATCCTGCAGTGATACCACTAAAAACTCCAATGTTATGAGAGGGTTACAACTTCCTTGTAACGGCCTTTCATCTTGAAATCCATCGGAACATGATTATTAATTTCTAGTGATTTTTATATGTTGGCCAACCGTAAGAATTTTGTTCATGTTGATTTTTGTTCATCTTCACTGAAAGAAAGGATTGGTACAGTAGGTGGATTTAATTCATTCCCTGTTACTTTTGATGAGTTGTGAAAAGCTATGCCACAATTCACAAATTTTTGATAAAAATTGAATTCCAAACTCCTGAACACTTGAGGAATGATTCATGTACATCGATAAGATCGTTCAAAAGTTTCGAATTCAAATAATATGGTTACAATCGGGATTCAATTTTGGGTGTTCTTAAGTTAATGAAATTTGCAGGGAACGGATTAAATCCACCGAATGTAACAGTTATCAAATATATATTCTTAAATGTGATCAATCAAATATTCGATAACATTGAACAAATATCAATGATATTCATAAATTCATAAAATCCTTAGACATTATGAACACGTACATGAAATGTAATAATTATCATCAATTATTTTATGAGTGTTGGTGAGTATTCGATTGGTCGTATTTTTACCAGTCTTTTTGCAGTGTAGTATTCTATCTTTTTGAATGTACACTTGTTACTTTGTTGTATATGAATTTTGCCACCAGGCACCCAGTGTCCATTGTAAAGGACACACGATGTTGTTGCATAATACTTTTTGGTACTCAAAACCTCTTTGAAGTTGAACATATTCTTTTGAATATTCAAACTGCATCCTGTAGAATCAGTAAAATTCGTTTGAGTAATGGAAATTGCAGTGTCAAAAATTTCGAAATTCTCATCACATTAGTTCCATTTAAAAACATACCATACTGAAAATATAATTTTGAATAATTTTCTTATCGTCAATTGACACCTCTGTCTTGATGATACCATGGGCTTCAAACTGCTCTGATTTGTGAAACGATTTTGATAATTTGCTAAATTCTACGTCCATTGGAATGGACGTCAGGTCAGAAAGGGTCAACTTCTTGGAACTGGAAACATCGTTTAAAGAAGATTTTGGGTCTTCAACAGCTGAGGATTTCGTTATTCAGTAAGCAATTCGGTTCAATAAACGATTCGATATTCAGCAACAGCATTTCATCTCGTAAAACAATGTTTTCCAATTGTGATGCTGCATTTTCAATGTAAAACAAGTCTTCATCTTTCAACGATGCAAGTTTCATTTGGAATTCAGGTGTACTTATTTATTGCGAAATTGTTGATAGGAGTATAGATTATGAGATCCAGTTCAAAAATCTTTAGCCTCGTATATTTCCTACTATACTTTACAACAATATATTCACCAATCGCGTTTTCCTACCCTTTTACTTATCCAATTGATAACATCAGTCATTATTACTTTGTTCAGCACATTGGATAGATCGGAGATTACTAGAGTTTCTCATTTCAGAATATAGAAGGAGTACATACTTCAATCATGTAAACTGTATAAAAGTTACTGATCAACACCAATGAGAATCGTTGACTTCAAACAGCGACAGTTGGCTTGTAATGAACACGAAGAACCTTGCTGTAATGTATACACGTGAGCGTGTACACATGCATAAACTAGACATATAAACGGCATTCAACGACCGGACAATTGAACAATTGAGCTCAATCATAATACTTATTAAACATTGTACTAGATGGATATATTTTGGTTTATGTTTATTTTATTTCGATTTACGCTACTTTTGCTGATTGGTCATCCCAATTTTTGCATTTTCGTAATTTTTATCATTTACGATGAAAAGCATATATGTACTAAACTTTAAGCGGAATAAATAATTCAATTAATATGTTTCAAACTTTATGTTACAATGTATTCACGTATAGAATCTGAACCACGGAATAATGGTTTTCGAGTTTGATTTTTTCGAAAACTTGTTCTTGATATAATCAAATTTGAGTTATTTACCAACATGTTTAACTTAATTGGATGAATAATGTTTTCACACAGATGAAATGAGAATGACTCTTCTTCGGAGTTAGGATTAGATTTGTTGGGAAGAAGAATAATATAAAAGGAACAAGGGATCACACATGTGCTTCAGAACTATACTAGAAACTTTGAAAAGAAGGTCCAGTGGTTAGAATCGTGAGTAAATGTATATTGGACCCAAACGAACATTCACATGTACATATACCCACGCATCTTAGTGGTTTTGAATCTGTGCACCAGATGTGCTGTCTTCACTTCCGACATAACAGCCATAGCACAGGTTTGAACAAAAAATGAACAATCGAATGAAACTTTGTTTAGTTCCTCCTGAATGCAACGAACACTAAAATTTTGTTGATACATTAGAGAATCATTGTTAGCCTTTCACGTAAGAAGAGTGCTTATTTGACTCCCGTTTTCTTTCGTGTAAATATTTATTCCTTTGATATGAAATTGAACATTTATTCGACATACTCTCGATTACTCGGTCGTGGGAATGAAATAAAAAAGAAGGAAAAAATGAATAAAATCAATCGTGGACACTGAAACAAAACACAAAATGGAATTATTTTGAGAAGAATCTATATACAAAAAATTAACAAAAAAGCATTTAAGTGATCAAGATTTGATTTATGAATAGTTCATTGATCTTATTTTGAATCCATCAACATCATAATTATCATTACCATCTTCAAATTCAGGGTCCAGAATTTATCTTGCGCATCTTTTTCATCTCCTTTGTCTCCTAATTTTTGAGTGACAGAATTTTTTTATTTTCGTCTACCGTTCTGTCTGTCTCATCCCTCTTGAGGCTTCGTATCTTGGCTTAAAAATACCCTGTTGAGTCACGAATTATTGTTGAACTCCGAAAAAGGGCGCACAAAAATATTATTCAGCTCGATGTTGATTTGAAACGAATCGATCACTCAATTTGATTGAAATTGAAAGAAAACTGTCATTATATATTATGGAACATAGGATTTGATGGAGAGTAATAATTAACAGTGATGAATCTTTCTTAATAAAAACAAATCCAAGAGAAACTAAATGTCGTGCCAGAAACGTCGACGCACTACCGACAATAATTACATCCGCACACGCGTTATAATTATCATGCATATAGTGATTAATTATTTCAAGACAATATTTTTCCTTGATGGAAGATCAAGAGAAAGGGAGGTGGAGAAAAATTCTAACAGTTTCTAACGGATAATGCTCTTCTGTTACGCAATTTGATAGACGTTAATTTGTTTTATATATTTCCATATTTATGGAATGTGATTCTTTTTTCGCTCTCTTCGTGAGACAGTGAAGTTACACGTTCATCATCAATCGAGCTACCAAACCTACATTTTTCAAATATAAGCTCCCTTTTCCCCTACCTACCATTGGCGTATCTTAACACACATGGATAATTGAGTTGTCACTCCGATCTTCTATGGAAAGCAGAGTGAAATACGTGTTCGGAAAAAAGCCAAAATATCTACGTTCGAAAGAAAAACAGAGAGGCTGGAGGAGAAAAAATGAAACGACTCTCGAATAAATTTTGACGAAAATATATCTAGAAATCGTTTCACGTATCTTCAATGTGCATGACCACGTGTAAATCTCTGTTACCGTTATATTCTAAATATCACGTATATATACTTACTTTTTTGATGTATTCCAAAAAGTTTTTCATTCAGAAAGAAAATTTTTTTGCTGGAAATAGGAAGGGAAACGTTTATAGTATTGTTCGATCGCTGGAGCGTACATTAAAGGTAGATTTAATGAACGATTCTCTACTAAATTCGCGAAAAAAATATTCGTGTAAATCCAATTATCGGTTCGTCGTATTTAACGCGTCTCAGATTCAATTTGGGAAAGTGTACAAAATCTAGTATTGAAAAATAATGATATAGAATTTACATATAATGTTTATAAAAAAAAAGTACAAGAATTGTATACA
The DNA here is from genome assembly GCA_018340375.1 of Gonatopus flavifemur. Classification (NCBI taxonomy): domain Eukaryota; kingdom Metazoa; phylum Arthropoda; class Insecta; order Hymenoptera; family Dryinidae; genus Gonatopus; species Gonatopus flavifemur. Next base: position 1,091,703 of record JAFFJZ010000050.1, on the reverse strand, counting down.
AATTCTAATGGAATTCTTCAAACAATTTTTCGAAACAGATTCAAATATTAACCCTGTATTAACATGTACATCTGTTTTTTCGAACATAACATGTACACCAGGATCATGGTGACCATGCTGATTTTCAATTGTTTATAACTTTGGAAAAATGAATGATAAAAATATGAAAAAATTTTTAAGTGCAGTGGAAACATAAAAAAAACGAGGCCTAGGTAATTGGAACTGGATTTCTTTATCATCAGCATTGGAAAAAAATGGTTAAGAACTTGAATTTTTCAACAATTTATAGGGCCACTGTGACCCCGTTAAGGGTTGATTATACATAAATTATGTATCTGTTTATATGCAATTTTTATGCAATCGTATAAAAATTCACATGGGGAGATACTTTTCTGACCCACCGTAACTGAAAACAGGTAGATATAGTCAATTTAGGATTGAACCTTGTGAGTAAAAGGATAAAAATAACTTTATCGTAAAAGTTTTTGATAACGTGTATCTTTATGCCAATATTAGCTCGAAGCAAAAAGTGATGATGGACAGCCGTATTTACAAATATCGATGACTACGAGTAAAATTTCACAACAGTCACCGGTCCGATATTTCGACAATGTTTAAAATCACACTATAAAATCGTACAGAATTCTATCGATGATCATTGACATCAAGAAAATTGTATATCAGATGGTTCAAGTTGTATCATTCTAGTTATAAATAGAGTTTTATGATAAAATAAAAATTATATGCTTGTGTGGACAAATTTTCCAAATTGTATACAATTTATACAATGCAATGCAATTCACGTATAATTTTTATGTGAATTTCATATAATTTTGGGAGTTTTTCCATGCGAACGAAAAATGGCCAAAACATTGTATCGAATTGTTTCTGAAGCGCAGTAGAAATTACTCCCAATATGTATTCTTAGGAGGAATTTTGATATAATCTCACAACAGTAAGAGAATCAAATAATTGATGGAACTGATTTTCAAGGAGAAACTGTTTGAAAATAATGATATAGTTCTCACCCAATCGTACTAGTCGTCCTTGTGATGATTCGATCTCTAGGATCAGAAAAATGATCCAGAGAATGAAGAAACTTCTCCTCGTTGCCATTACGACTCCTGTCGTATCTTGGCAGAGCATTCAGTGCCGCGTTCACGACATGAGTGACTTTCTGGAACATAAGAAAAGAAAAAAAGCATTGAAACAAAAGATAACGGAAGTTTATTTACTTACTTTGACAGGATAATAAGTTTTATAAAAGGCTTAATTTAAAATGTGCATTGACTTCCCCTACATCCATTACATCTTTTTATTCTCTGTCGATTCTTTTGGTTTCTACTTTTGGCCACAAGCCAAAACTGAAAATCCACTCAACCGAGAGCTGATGGTATGAGGCTAAATATTCGAAAGATTTTAAGTCGCGGACAAAATCGAAATATACGGCCCTGAGTGCATGTATATTTTTTATAGACAGCGTAACTTGGTGCATGCGTCAAAATTCGAAGGACTTTACTCAATGCATATTCAGTATCTTGTACGTTTTGTGTTTGTTGGGAAATCGTTGTTTATACTCATACTTCGATCCTCTAAATATCAATTGATTCAATAAAAAGTATATCTTTTCGTTCTAAAAATAATTCACCTCTTGTCTTGTAAAAATTGTCAAAAGACTGATAGATATATTTTTCCGTTGTCATTGGAAAAATTTTTCTCTTCAAGCGGAATAGATTGTTTTTCTTTGACTTCTGTAACGTCCTAAAAGACGTTATAACTACACTTTTCGTAGCTGTGTTCTCAAAGAAAATATATATCTCTATGCTGTTAAGTGAGGAGGAAAGGATGTCAGAAGAAACGAAAACTGTAATGAATGTATTAATGGTGATTGCAACATCTTTTCTTAATTTTCACAAAGAAGGGTGTATATAGTGTGTATACATACAGCAGTTCCAAGGGTGTAAAAAGATCCCTTGGGTATCGTATTGAGCAACCTGTTACACTATTTCGGAAGGGGGCACAAAACAAGGAAACAAATTCAAAATCTCTGCTCTTTTTCTCTGCTTCATGAGAAAGTCTTTTTTCTGAAAGAGGCTGAAGTTATGTTGTAATAAAAGCAGAATATATATGACTGCCCAGTAATTTCGAGAGAAGTAACTTGAAGATTTTTATGAAGGGTGAACGAAGAAGACACGCGATTAACCACAGAAAAAATTTGATAACCAGATTTTTTCAAAACTCATGTAACTCATGTATTCTTATTTGCTTTATTGTAACTGATTATAATCTTTGACTATCAAGAGACGTGGTAGCGTCTCGACGCCAAGGACATGAAGAAAACTGTGGAAACATATAAATGAAAAAAAAAGCAGAAGTCGTGCGCTACCGTGTATCTATACACGTAAACCGAGTTTCAACCCACAAAAAGAAACTTTCATGCACAATAACTCATCACACATTATGTTTATTCAAAAAATAATGACACTTTCATTATATAGAATATACACTTTCGATTAAGCACACTAAGAAGTTGATCCGTTCACGCGATTCCGAAACACAAACGTTTTCAAATTTCATGCGTTTCAAAATTCTTCAATACCACTCGTTTGGTTCATCAGCGATTTCTTCTTACCTATAGATTTGTTCATCCAGTCTGTCTCTTTCTTTTTAATGGTTAGATGTAATCTGTCTCTTTTCTTTCTTTTTCCCAACATCCAATCAGAGACTAGTATCCATTTGAAGCACTTATGTATATGGAAGGTAGAAACGTGAACAAATAGTTTGTCAACGAAGCGATTGACAGGTTATGATGATAATATTCAATAATCATATTATAAAATAAAATGGATGTATTACAGGTTTTCACGGTACAGGTTTTTATTATTGATTTGACAGTAATTACGCTATAACAGAGAAATTCATCAGAGTTTAATTGATGAATTAGGTTATTTGTGAGAAAGAAAAACGAGAAAAATTTGATGAGGGGTCATCCATCACAGATGAGAGATGGTTTGTTGATATTGGTTTCTGCAACCAGATTTGAAGGCGAATCATGGAACAAATCATGCAGGGTCTAGTGAAGGAAAATGATTCAAAGTTATACGTTACCCTTGCAAAAATGAATCATATACGCGGCATATATGACCACACATGGTACATATATGATTTCACAGATTCATATATGACCCCTATATAATTCATATATGGGCCATATATAATTTCAGACATTCATATATGGGCCATATACATTTCATATATGGCGTTATGTATCCTATATATGGGTCATGTTTGATCATCATATGGATTGAACAATCGTATACGAATTTTATATGGTCATATATGCCACATATATGAATTACATATGATTTATGTATGACCATATATGATTCGTACCAAATCCATATCTGAATCAAATACAGTTTATATATGGGCCATATATGAATCATTTTTACAAGGGTACTTCTTAGATATGAGTGTACTGGATGTACGATAACCCCATGACGGATAATCTGCTACCGTCTGGTTCTATCTATGCAACTAGAGTTGTAGGAGACAGATTACATGGGTCATAGCAAGTCTGGTCGAAGGTGATTATTGAGGTTTATTTGCTATTTTTTTACAGGCAAAAGTATAATGGATATACCATAATCTCTAATGGACAGTCTGCTAGTATCCACTATCCTGCAATCAGAATCGTGGACGAATAATGAAACAGAATAGTGAATAGATGATGAATGGAAATTCAATTATAGCAAGTTTGAAAAACATTCGAAAATAAGGTTAGTCACCGAGCACTTCAGGTATACTAAAATATGACATTCGAATCAAAATTATGAACTATGTACAAAATGGTTTCCGTAGATTCTTTGAGTAAAATTACAGGTGGGTCAAGCCAAAGTAGAGAGGATGCAGGTATACTATACATCTGTATGTTACGTACCACCACGATCAATATCATCAGGTAGCGTAGAAGGAAAATGAAGAAAAGGCAGGAGTGCAGTGGATATACCACAGGTCCTTGCGTTAGGTACACTAATATCAGATTCTTCCAATAGAATCACAGGTAGATGAAGAAAAAGCAAGAAGGATCACAGGAACAACCAACACGTTTGGTTTGGATATTCGATACAATGTTGCTTTTCAATGATCATGAATTACTTTGAATACATTTTGAACAAACTGAAGTGACAATATACTAAAAATGGTTTACATCTCCCGAAACACAGTTTTATTGAGGTGATATCATTGTAATAAAACTTTCTCACTGCTATTACACCACAAAGTTATGTTTTAATTGCATTGAATCGATATAACATGTGTGATTGTTATGTAACAGTAATGTTGAGGTTACAAAAGAGCCACTGTTGTATGACCACCACAAGCTGGCATGTGCAATTACTCGGTTGCCACCTCGTTGTATCAACATCCTGTTCTATGTAACGGCAACAATCATTGTTTAGTGTGATACCATTTGAATACCCAAATGTACTTGGCAGCTCATATTGATTTCACATCTTTTTTCAGATGAGATATATCCTATTGTGCGTTTCATCAAAATTTTGAATGTAGTACAATTTTCCTTTAGAATATATTTTTAGATTTTGTTTTTTTTTTTGTAAGTTTTGGAGGAATTTTCATGTACGCCGCGTTATTTTTTTACTTTTTTGGAGTTTCTTTTATTAGTATCTAATATCTTTATTATTTTGAATTATTGAAATTCAAAAAGCATCTCTTCATAATTCACGTCATATATACATACGTTTGTGATAGATACCATCCTCTGTGGATTATTTAGCATAAGTTTTCTTCGTTCAACTTCTTTTGTTGTAGTCTAGAAGATCTGATTTACATTATTTACAGGTATATGCATACGCCCATGCTTCTCAGTATTGTAATGAGGGGAAATAAACTGGAAATTTTCTTATTACACTCATTTTTCAATGTTCATTCGCTAAACATGAGAATAAATTATCCGCATCGAATATTGCTGAAGAATGTATTTTGAACTTATCGAAGTGTTTATTATGTTTGATTTGATGAAATCATTCCATGAGTAAAGTCGATATTTGCGCATGTACATGTTTCTTTGGTGAAATATTTCATTTCTTTTCAATGTAGAATGTAAAACTAAAAATATCAAATAGTGTCCTTCGTTTCATTTTGCACCGGATATAATAAAATGCAGAGACAGTGATAGGTACACATGAAATTTCGTGACGGCTGTATTTATGATAATTATAAATATTCTACAAGCAATGTGTAGCATGAAGTGGTTTTTTAATCATCGAGGAAATGAAGTAGCTAGGTTTTACGTGAGCAAATGAATTAGAATGAGCATTCATTTCAAATATAATACTCAATAAAAAGTGTCTGTGGTTTCTTGGACATTGCTGTACCATTCCCATAACACAGTCTCAATTTATATGGTGAGGATGCATCTAAAGATTTCTTCAATTAACAATAATAATGATCGTACTTCTCATGAGATGAGAATTGTTCTAATTTAATGCGAGGCTAAGCCGGTATGGAATATGTGAAGATACATTTAACGTATGAGTAGGGAAATATAGTAATAGCGGTACCCAATTACCCTTTCGTTAGTTCATCACTTGATTTCGTGATTCATGATTTTGAAAACATATTTTTCGATTTCAACACATCCTCATGAATAAATTCCAATAGAAACCAATAGATGTAATTTCATCACAGAAAGATGGACGATATCAGTGCTCGAGTCGTTTCAATGACAGTTCATTCCCAATACATGAGTTGTATTTTGAATACGACATCACTAAATCAGTTGTTTATCATATAAATAATATGAATGCAGAATTTGAATCTTGATTTCCTTTCATTCTTTTGACTTCTAAAATTTTTGCTGGAAGGGCATTGAATTTCAACTCTCAGCTTACAAACAGGGTCTAAGTATGTAAGATATGCGGAGTTTGAAAAAAGTATGCGTTTCAACGTCTACATCTTTGACAGGGGTAGTATGAACTGATGGATGAGTACCACTTTATTAATAAGTGAAAAAATGCAAGTTCATGTTAAATTTTGTGTACAGAAGTAGGTAAATTTGAAGTTTGTAGGCTAAGGATTGAGAACAAATAAAAAAGACTGCTGAAAGCATATGCAAGGTTTGATTCTTTGCGTTTTGTTCATATCATTGTGATTGAGAAAAATACATATGATATATCACGAATACTAAACTTTTTGAGTGGATAAGTGGACATTTGAAAATGAAAATCGAAGAGCAACTTATAAACTGATAAATTTACATGGACTGAAAGGGAGAAAACCTATTGTATACATACATTCAATTCTTTTCATCGCATCTGGATCCTATCAAGGTAAATCCTAAAGATATTTTATGACTGCTACCGGTATCCCATAACACTGTCTTGTGTTCGCACATTGCTTATTTCCTGGAAACCACATGGCTATCGTTATTGGTAGATACTATATTAGGGAAACCGTGACATAGAATAGTTTTCTTAACTGTCATTCTGTGAACTAATACACAGAGAGAAAATTGCTGTAATTATAGGGACAGCATTAAATGGCTGTAAAATATACCGAAATTCCTGTTTAATCAACCAAAGTCTCCGATAAAAATGAAAATTTGCTGCAGTGGTCACATAAATTGTGATAAATCTAATATTAAGATATTGCAATGTAAATTACAGCAATTTAATGTTATTCCTATATTTATCGGACATAAGGTAAATTTTACAGCAAACTTTTCTCTGTTTACAACGGAGAATGATACTGAAATGATTGTTAAAAAAATCTTCTAGGAAAATGCTATTGGTTGTTGCATGATTGATGTATGTCATTATACACACCAAGGGGCGTGGAGAATAAGGGGTGATGTTTGCGTTCTCGCAAATCAAGAAAACACTAAAAATTATCAAATCTAAACCTACGAGATTGGAAGGATACCTTGAAGTGCATATACAGCTAATCAATACATTTTACTTGATTTCCAATATTTCTTAAATCAGGAGAAACTCTTGATTTCATAATTTTTCAGACGATCATTAGAGAGGAAATCGTAGATGTTTTTCAACCTTCATCAAACGTAAAAACAAAAAAGATTATACATCTCAGAGATATATTTGAATTCTTATATATAACACAGAATCTTCCTCACCACGGGGGAAAGAATAATTAGCTATTATTTGGATAGTTAAAAATTAGCTATGGGAGCTATCTTTTAGCCGTCACAGCTACTCACTCAGTGGTATCCTGGTAAAAATTGAGTGTTATCGATGCCACGAAGTGTCATGAAATTTCAATGCAAATGTACACCAAGAGAAGATTCGCACGTTTGGGAGTGCAAACTAACATTCCCTCTCGCAAACGAACATTATATTTTTATTAGGGTAAAGCAGCAAGAGATATAACTGCCGTAGCAAAAGTTCAATAGCTAAATTATCTGGCCATCCAAATATCAACATGATCACAAAAAAAACATGTGCAATTACAGCTACGATTCTTTACTGTGATAGCTAAAAAATACCTACCGCTGCAATTATTGGGAGTACAAATTAGTTCGGTCCGGTTTGAAAAGATGACTCTTGCTCTCATGAATGTTTCATATGTAGTCACAACCGATTTCAATTGTTTCAGAGAGGTTAGACACCTGTGAATAATATTCAGGTGATATCACTCTGAGTTCCTTCTAGAATCCCGATTTTTACTCAGTGAAGTATGTCAAATTTCGTTTCAACTGAGCAGCATTTGCGCGAGGTGCTAGTTTTCTGTTTTAATTGCAAAAAAAGTGCAGCTGAAGCCCATCGAATGCTTGTAGAAATTTATGGTGACAATGCTCCAACTGATAAATCATGTAGGGAATGGTTTCGACGTTTTGATAATGATGATTTCAGTGTCGAAGACAAGCCTCGCTCAGGACAACCACAAAGATTCGAAAACGAGGAATTGGAGGCTTTACTCGACGAAGATCCGAGTCAAACGCAACAGGAGCTTGCGGAATCATTAGGAGTTACGCAACAAGCGGTTTCCGTATGATTACAATCCATGGGCATGATTTAGAAGCGAGGCAATTGGGTGCCTTATGACTTAAAGCCTAGAGACATTGAACGGCGATTTTTCACTTGCGAGCAGCTGATTCAAAGACAACGAAGAAAGGGGTTTTTACATCGGATTGTGACAGGAGATGAGAAATGGATATTCTACGATAACCCCAAGAAAAGAAAATACTATGCTATGCCCGGTCGATCGTGGCCATCGACTTCAACATCGACACCAAAGAGGAATATTCATGGTTCAAAGATCATGCTGTGTATCTGGTGGAACCAAAAGGGTGTTATATATATGAATTGCTAAAACCTGGTGATTCTATTACGGGTGATCGGTATAGGCTACAATTGATTCGTTTGAGTCGTGCGTTACGAGAAAAACGTCCGGAATACAAGGAAAGACATGACAAAGTTATTCTTCTACACGATAACGCTCGGCCTCATGTCGCAAAAGTAGTGAAAAATTATCTGGAAACGTTGAAGTGGGATATTCTACCGCACCCGCCGTACTCGCCGGACATGGCTGCTTCTGATTACTGGTTATTCCGACAGATGCAGCACGATTTGGCAGGCCAACCGTACACTTCGTTCGAAGAAATCGAAAATTGGCTCCTAATTTGGATCGCCTCGAAAGACGAGACGTTTTTCCGTAACGGGATTCGAAAATTACCTGAGAGATGGGAAAAAGTGATAGCCAGCGATGGACAATGCTTCGATTAATTTGATAATTCATGTGCTTCTGAAATAAACGCATCTTTAACTGTAAAAAAACGGACCGAATTCATTTGTGCTCCCAATATTTCAGCAGTGAGGAAGGGTACTAGGAAGGCGAGTAGCTGCCACAGCTATTTGATTTTTTTGCGTGCAAGAGATATACCGAGAAGCCCAAAGGAATTTGAATGGAATGGTTCTCAAGCTTTAACCTGTTTCATCTTTGTGTATTATCCAGACATTTCTGAAGCTCTCTCCCGCTTGCACGGATATCTCAGTGTCTGGGTCTGGCCGATCCATAATTATCGTAACATGGGTCAAGGATGCTTTCTTATCACAACCAACGATGTTAAGAGAATCTTGGTACACGAAGTTGATTGGACAATTCTCCCATATCATCCAATTATATAATCAATCCTACAGGAATCGTCCAATCGATGGAGGGTATCAAGATTCTCCTAACATCGCTGATCACAACACATGAGCAGGGTTTTGGTACGATTTGTGCACCAACAAGTAAAATAATAATTGTGGAAACATGATGAGATTTTATGATGATATTAAATTTGGAACATGGATTTTCTCAAAATTGAATACAATTACCATAATAAATATTGGAAATTGAAAAATTATTTGTTCACGCCACGCGATGAGAATTGTCGATCAAAAGTTGTTTCCTTTTTACATTTGATGTGAGAAAGAAAATACGTTAGTCCACACTCAACCGCCGCAGGCGGTGTGGGATCAAAGAGAACATCAGGCGAACCTTGGAAAAAAAATACAGAGATAGAGAAAGACAGAGAAAACATCAGCTTTTACTAATATAAGGGTGTGCATGTTTTTTGGTAGAAACTCTGTGCCCTTGTTCAAACCTTGACAAAGTCATAAATTTTCAACTATAAAACAGAGCAGTGGATTGGGACAAGCTATTAACCGGAAGCACGTGTTGGAGCGCAGGATGCAAAAAAGGACTACATTTGTGACCTGAACGTGTTTTTTGGTTCATCACAGTTTTATTTGTGTAATAAAATTTTCAATACGCCAATTTAGTTTAGAAGTTATTAATACAGTCAGGGAATGATGAAAAGAAAGTGCTTCATTTCAAAACATCTTTGCATTTTATAGGAGGAAACCATTATGATTTTTATGACTCGACTGAAATTTGGATTTAAAATATTCAATACATGAAAATTAAATTCATTCTGAACGTTGGAAAGATTTGATCGTTCTCTCCCAAACTCGAAAGCAACTGGAGTCACGTGTGATTCATTCTCAAGTCCTTATGGAAGTTACTAGATCAAAAGATGGATGAATGAGATTAAAGATGCTGATTAGGATTTGAATCATTCTCGTGATTCAAAAAATCAGATTCAGATGTTAATCTTTCGGTATTCCATCTAGTTGCTCTCGAAGAAGTGAATAGACTTTGAATCGTTTAATCCTCCAACCGTATTGAAAAAAAGAATAAATGTCTGAAGAAAGCTGTATGGTCTTAAAATCAAATTCTGTAGTTGAGAAATGATAATAATGAATTAAAATTTGCCACCGAAGAATATATTGTCACACAGTTTAATCGAAATTTTTGAAATTATGTTATACAACAATATAAAATTTTTTAATATTCAAAATAAGCACAGATCATAAAACCACCTTGTTTCGTTTTTCATGTTACTCTACAACATTTGATAATATAATGTGACAGCACTTGTTTATAAATTTAATATACAAAAACAAATCTGAAAAAGTTTCTCCATGAAACTTATATTAAAAACGAAATTTCTCGGAATTGACTTTGAAGCATTTATTTATTTCTTTCGTGTGTTCATGGAATCGTAAAAAGACCACCCACGCAAGAGTATGTCACTACACTCGTCACGTCAAAGATATTCTATTCCCTATTGAATCTTGTAGGGTTAAAGCGGATATCTACCTCGTAAGCCGCTTATTTTGTTTAGGGGGTTGGTATCCATTTTCGTTGGTAGTTTATACAGTATATTATACATTTGAGATTATGTCCAATTATTTTAATTTCAGTTCAATTCACACTTCCATTACATGCATGCTTTTGTGCTTTAATATTAAGGTTTAAGTGATATATCAAGGCAAATTGAATTTATTTTAATCAATCATATAAATCTCAGGATCTCAAAAATCACAATATTTATCAACCTTTTTTTCGAAGTTTTCTTTGTTTCAGATAAGGTTTGGGAAATTACGAAACGATTTGGATGAAATTCATGAACAGGCACTTGATAATTTGCACATTCAGATTCTCCTTCAAATAAAATCTTATGAAATGCTAAAAGGTTAGTTAAAATAGTCAACAGCCATTTTGGTTTCAATATCAGATTTCTTGGATTAGCTCAATTTTTGTAATCTGTATACATGAAATTGTTCAGTGATTTTATGAAAAAAAGATTTATACACAAAAATTATACACAAAAAATCTACCCTGAGAACCCAATTGTGTGGACTAAAAGAAAATTTATTTGCCCTCATTCTGATGAATCTTGTTTTCAATGGGAAAAACAATTAAATTCAATGAACAAATTTCCCATTGAATTGGAATTATGTTTGCCAAATTTAAGAAGGAATATATTTTTGTTTCATTTTGGTGAAAAATTTTTCCATCAAACTGAATTTTTTTATTTTTCATTGAAAAAAAGATTAATCAGAATGAGGGGAAAAACAATTTCCTTTCATTCGAAGAAATTGGGTTCTGAATATAACATTGTTTTAATATTTAGCACACCAAAACTGCTACCAATTAGCTCTGAAACCTCAGGATCCACAGAAAAGAAACTTTCTTGGTGTGTGGTGTCATTCGTTTCATGCGATCGTAATGAATGGAAATGAATTGAAAATTTTCAGTCCGTGGATTGTGATAATGTTCAAGGCTTCGTCAAGAAAAGATTTTTACTTCCCAAATAAATATCTTTTGAAGGCAAAAATCGAAATGAAAACGTTGTTCATATTACACCATTTGTTCGAACAATTCACAGAGAAAGAAAAATTAACTGAATTAGACAGTGAAATCTGATACTGTTGGGTACTTTTGCTGGGAGTGCAAATTTTTTACCGTGACAGCAATATTATTAGCCATGATTACAATTTTCTAACTATCACAGCGATTTGCTGTTTTTTCTGTTATCTGAAATCATTTTCTGAGTAAGACTTAGATTGTTCGAAATAAATTCACGAAGAATGTTTTTTAATCACCATCCATGTTTTTTGCAGCGAACAAATACATATAATAACTTTTGTTAATTGCGTTAGATCAAATCCACATGATATACTTTAACAGAAATACGACTTTCAAAAAAATAATCGTATATAAAGAATATGGAAAGATAAGAAACTTGATTTGACATTATCTTCAGAGATAAAAATACGTTAAAAACCGTTCTGTATTTTGTGGTTGTATTTGTATATATTCACGTGTTTTATCATTGCACGCATTTATCAAGTTTACACAAGTATATCCAGTCTTACGTACAGGTATCCTGTTTAAGGAGGACCAGAAGAGAGGGATAATCATGATAACTATTATCAGGACTTATCGAGGACGTCAAATATCATTTCTCATACATATTCTGTAAGTATTTGAATGTTCAAATTTGAAGAGAACTGGACAACAGATGAAATAGGAAAAATAATTTCAAACCGAGTTCTTGAGCTCATTTATTGAGAGAAGAAAGAAAGAAAGAAAGAAAGAAAGAGAGAAAGTGAAGAACGAGAGGAAAATAGAATTTCCCTAACAAAATCTCATGGAGTATTTTTGTAACAATCCAATAATAATTCTAATTTCACTTTTCAATAGAACTGATATTGACCCACACAACACAAAAGTGCAGCGAGAATTCTTAAGAACTCATAATGAATTCTTCGAACTTCAATTCAACTCTTCATAAACTTTTCTTGAACTAGTGTGCTGTATGGGTGAATAATTTTGTAAACTGAATGTCTGATTGGTATATTGCATTCCATTCGTTTGAGAAAAAAAATAGAAAAACATCATAACAAATTTGTCATCCAATCATCTCTTGTGATGAGAAATTAGGTTGGATATGATTGAATTCTACTATGATTATTTCCGCGATATCTTACACACTCTATAGTCGGAATAATCTTGATTTATTGTATTACGCTGGTCGCTCGAGTGCGACTCAAATAATAGTGCTTTATATACACCCATGTACTGTATTGTATAATCGTGGTTAGGGTCCTACACAGGAGCCGGACGCCTAATTTAATGACGGTATTTAGTCTACGTTGAAACACGTGCCGTTCAGAAAGGTATGAAATGGTAGAAGACATTTCTGGGTGTTTCTTACACCAATCTTATTCTGTACTCGATTGCAAAGAAAAAGCTCTCTCTTTCCTTGAGCACCTTTTTTTTAATCTTCTTCTGAAATCGTTGTTCGGCGATTCAAATTTGTTGAGTAAATTTTTAAGTGGTTGAAAAACATTTGTCTTCCCCTCAACTTTCATAACAGAATATAAATAAAGAATTCCTCTATCTCTTAAAATAAATATTCCATGATCGTTCACACTGCTCCCCTCAAACTCTTGCCTCGGATCTCCCTTCACCTTGCTTTTTGTTTCACGGGTTAAAATCACTGCACGTCTCGAAAACGTTTCGCTATGCGCATCACGATATTTATTTTCCTATCGTCATTCGACGATCAAACCGCACCAAGTTGAACACCAAAGATGGTATGCATTGACACCGTACAAGAAGAATCATCCTTGGAGGGGGAAAGGAGGGGAGGGTCATTAGAACTCTGGTATTGAAAAAAGACTATCAATACAATTATCCGTGTGTCTTTCTTGTTTAAGAGTTCCCGTGATGTAAGATAGATTGAATACATGAACTAAATCGTTTGAATCGTGAAGAATTCAAGTGTGAGAAAGAAGAAAAAGTAGGAAACATGTACAGTCGATGTAATAAGTCCGTAGCCACCCATTTCACAAATTTGCCCGTACAGCACGCGGACATTTCTCCGTCGCCTCCACGTCGCTTCTCCGTTCTTTCCACCTTGTATCCACGTCTCCCTTTCTTCCACCTCGCCTCCACGGAGATGCGACGTGGACATCGGTGGATGTGCTGTGTGGGTGAGAACACCCACAAATGAATTTCGGTTGTAATCATAATATTCAATTTAAAAACTTTTAAACCATATCATCGATCAACGTAGATCGTTCCTCAAATGTTTGAGTGGTTAAATTTTAATTTTTATCAAGAATTTGTGAGTTATGACATAGTTTTCTACAACTCATCAAAGGTGGGTCACTACGGACTCATTACACCAATTGTATAGGACTGGTCTTCCATTTTCTTGAAATTCCTAGAACATATGCTAGACACAATCTGTTTTGCGAAGACAAAGCAAGCATTATAATTTAGAGGAAGGTGTACATAAATAATCATGTTTTCTCAAACCTTCTGTTATTATGAGAATTCATTTTACTGCAATGAGAAAAATTATCTATTATAAATTACTAGACTCGCTAGTATACTGAGGATATACTTGCATTTTAAGGTTATATACCAAACGTCCTCTTCAAAAATACCAGACTTTGTATTATAAAATGTTATTATTTTACCACTAACTCACAGGAAGTTTGGTACTTTTGGAGAGAATATTTGGTATATAACTCCAAAATGCAAGTATATCCTCAATATACTAGCGGGTCTAGTAATTCATAATAGATAAATTTTCTTGGTGTGGTTTCTCTCAGTATTTTCACGTTCATTCCACCGACTTGAATTGACACGACCTGAATTAGTGAAATTCATAATATTTCTTGGAGTTCAATAACATGGAAATAATACCCCCAGTAAAAATGAGACTTATATGACCTTTATATAATCTATATATAATACATACATAATCCCGGCATAATACATACATGAAAACGTGTGGAATCATATTTGAACCATATATAATCTGAATATTATCCATATATGATTCATATATAATGAAGGTATAAAGAATATTTCATATATGGCAGAATTTTTTTACATACCCAAGTAAAAAGGGTTATATGTATATGCCCTATGTATAATGATCGGATTTTATGTAAATATTATTGGAATTCATATAAAGTCATATATAGTTATATATGGAGGTATATATAAAATTAGAAGTGACTATATATAGTGAAAATAACTTTTCATATATAGTCACCTATGATTATATATGAATTCCAATGATACTTTGATAAAATCCAATAATTTTATACAAGGTATATATAATCTTCTCTTACTAGGGATGGGTATCCCTAGAAAGGAATGAGGGGATGAAAGCGTCACGTGAAGTTTAAGAGACAATGGAGCCTTGGAAAAGCTTCGATTCTTTTTGTTTTTCCAAAAACTGATGATACAAAGTATGTTACAAAATTGTAAATATTCCATTTCCTAATGTTCAAGATATTTGATACTAAACACATGAAATACATACAAGTCATTACTTTTTTGAAGTTGATATTCGGAATTGGATCATTATTTTTTGGTATTGAATTTTAGAGATCAATAAGACCTATATTTGATTAAATTTATTTTTTTTTAAGACAGGCCTAAGAAACGTGAAGTTGAACTGTAGATCAAATATGAAACAATACGGATTTTGTATTTAGTTATTTGTTTTTCTCTAATTCAGCCCACTCTTTACTTCCAAATAATGTTATTCAATTTGGACATCAAATAATACGTTGGTCCATGAAGCCATCATAATGGACGATTTCCTGAAGGAGCAGATTGAGTTTAGTTGGTCGACATTGAGAGAGACTGAAGTCGGATAGAAGCAGATGCATATAATCCGTATATACCTAAAAGAAACATGATAGAAAGAGAAACAAAAACAAATAAGAAGATGTAAAAGAATGACTTATGGTCCCTTGACCTCAGCGGTAGAGGCCTCAGAGGAAAAAGGAGTAGCACGATACTTTTGGTCGATAAGAGAGAGGAAAAGAGAAGAAAGAGGCGGATTACGGTATGTTTATTAATTACACGACATGATTTCTATTTGGCTGTTAATATAGACAGGTCCGTTCATCTGTTGTATTGAGATGCATTTTTAGTATATATAATGTGCTTTTGTTTCTTTATGATGAATACGTAAGATGCAAAATTATTATTTGATGATTGTCAAAACTATCATGTCGTAACGTGTACCCTCTCAGATTACTTCTTCTTTTAACGACATGTTCCAAAAGATTTCTTTTTTCATTTATATCATCAAGTACTTCTTCATTTGCAATAAAACAATATTGAGAAGAAAAATATGGTGAAACTTGTGAAAGTAGACTTAGATTAAGTCGTATGAAACGAATTATACAAGATAAGGACTGTCGTAGATAGATAGAAATTAAACGTTTGGCGGATAATAGGCAGAGTTGAAGGACCCCATCAAACACTGAGAAAAATGTGTTTCGTGGAACTAGCAATAAGAGCATTGCTGACATTTTATTGTTGACTATACAATAATTCTTGTTCTTGTAGCAATATATAGTTGTCTTATTAACAATAAAATTGTCAATTCAGCAATTTTATTGCTGGTTGATATGTGACAATTAGCATTGTCATATGTCAACCTACAATAAAAATCGTAAAAATATGACCGTTAACATTGCTGAATTGACAATCCTATTGTTAACAAGACAACATGTATTGCTATAAGAACAAAAATTATTGTATTTCCAACAATAAAATGCCAACAATCCTGTGATTGCTAGTTCTACGAAACACATTTCTCTCAGTGAACTAGTCATACGACTGATTACTTTATGATGACGATGGAACCTATAACTTTTAAAAGGTGAATTGATTTACCGGAAAAAGAGTGGTCTGATTCGGGTCAATGCGATACAATATCAGATAGAAACGTTTGCTTGAAAATTTATTTTCTCAAGAGGATACTACTACCAGAACGCTAGTCATACCTTTCGTGTAAAATTTCTGCAAAATATTTGAATATTTCCAAAAAATCACTCTATATGTTGGTAGACAGGCGAGTTTTTTCCGCCTGGCTTCCCTTTCTACCCGATTGAAATGACGAGAATTGAAAACTGAGGTGAGACATAAAGAAATATGTTAACAGAAGTAACAACGTCTTAGATGCTAGGTGAATATTTTTGTGAGGACAAAACATTTTTTCAGAGGCATTACAGTAACAAACTATTTTTTTGTGTGTGCTGACAATGACAATATAGTGAATCATTCACAGATGAAATAAGCACTTTTGCTAATTGCTAAACCAATCTTTTCATTATACTGCGGAAGTTGTGGCTGATATTTTGCGTAATATATTTATTGTTCATATAATGGAAAACAAATTTTCCGCTTTGTAAAAAAAAACAGTAGAGTGAGGTTCGAAGGGAAATTTTTATTATGCTAACTACTATACGAACGTGCGCTGAAATGAATCTGGTTATAGTTACAAATAAATAATTGAAATGATAATTATCATGCTTTGTTTTGCCAAATAAAAGTGATTTAATTTGTTGAATTTGTGATAATTTCACAGAAAATGTAATTGATTGTGGGATCGAACCAAAAATTATAGAAATCAAGCATTCAATTTACTTTCTGTATTTTTCATAAAACTAGACAAGACAAGAGTGAGCTACACAAAGTAAAGTTCTGATGTCCTATAAACATGAACACGTGTCAGGAAATAATGTTTTTCTCGTCAAACTGTTAATCTAAGAGTGTGATTTTATGATTTTTTTTTAAACGTGATCAGGCTACTGATTACTCTTCACGCTCCTGAATGATTTGAAGATGCATTTGGGAATAATTCGACAAATTCTTGGAATAAGGGAGCATTGTGGGAGGGAGAGAGGGGTCCAAAAGACGTTCTGTTACAAGCGACCTCGCCCCGCCGTCGTTGTCGTGATACCGGAAAATCATTGAAGCAGTATCCTGAAAACCAACTCCGTCGGAGGAAGTCTTTAATGAACTGGCTTCTTCAAATAATTCACAGCAGATGCAGAAACGTAAATCACAGCATTCATCTCCTATACGCCACTCAAACTCGACCGATTAAAACTCAAAGTATCCGAAGTCATTCAAAACAAACTTTAGATTTTTTCCATTATTGGCAATGAGAATTCAGCTGAATAAAACAATTTGGATCGTTTTCATCTTCTGGGAACATGTCCGAATTATTCATCGTTAACTCTTATTTTTATCCTACTCTGAGTGAAAAATGATGATTTGCTTTTTGTTAATAATTTTCAACGAACAGAAAAAACAGTTTTTTATTTTGTTCTTCAGTCGAACAAAAATAAACTGAAATGGAGTTCCGAATTGGGTTTGTTCCTGGACTTTTGGAAACATTCAACTGGAACTGTTAACCATGATTCTTGAGCTTGATGAATTTATATTATTTTGAATGAAGAATTTCTTAACCCTAATCATGAGCGTATGCAATCTTATAATAAATTCCTGAATTCTTATAACACTTCATCAAGTCTTATCATTTCTTGAATTTAAGAATGTTCCTCAATTCAACAACCATTTTCCCACTATTTTTTGTGCCATTTTTCAATGTTACGCCTCATCTCTCATAATCGTATTAAATAAAGAAAAGAAACATACCGTTCAAGGTCCCTCAAATTAAAAATAAAGGGATCATCTTGATGTAAATGATTCAATGTCTCTTTCAAGAGACGCGGTAGCGTCCCGACACCAAGTACATGAGAAAAAACACTACGGAGGAATATGTAAGTGGGAAAGCAGAAGTCGCGCGCTACCGTGTATTTTTACCCCTAAACCGAGATTCAAACTCCTGAAGAAATTTTCAATGCACAATAACTCGCCACACATTGAATGTCACGGAAAGATAATTACACTTTTGCCATATAATTTCACGTAGCTTGTGTATTTAGGCCTTTGAAGTGGGTCTTCGGTTTTCGCAATAGTATAGATGTATCTATCTCTTTCTCTTTTTCAACACCCAATAGCGTTAATTTCAGTGTAGTATAGTAGATATTCACATACTGGCGTATGGGCATTGCCTTAGTAGCCATTCATAACCATAACCATATAGTAGATACATTGTGGAAACATCAACAAATGATCTGTCAATGGGGCGATGCCCAAACAGCACCGAAAGTTCTCAAAACGTTTTAAAAACGTGTCCAAAGTCCCACAGATGTTGGTTTCCGAAAGCACGTTTCCCAAACGTCTCAAGGACAATACTTTCAGGCGGGGATAGTAACCTCACCGAGGTGGGGTTGCCATGATGGCCGAACCGTCTTAAGCTGACAAATCGTTTTACAATGGATGAACTAAACAAACACTTACGTGAAGACGAGGGAGAGAGGAAGGGAGGGAGGCACCAGTGATGCCACTGGTACGCAGGACAGGGGGGAAACCGTGACCTCGGTCACTCAAGGGGGGAGTGTGAGCCTCACAGTGCCGCAAGTTATGCGAAACTCTGGGGCCCGTCCTCGTAGGGACAGTGCCAACAGCGTGGCCAGCACCTCCAGCGTTCAGTGCGGCTTCACCGTCAACACCATGGTAGAGTCGCAAGGACTGAAAGAGCGGAGAGAGGAGCTGGCCGGTCTCCGGGAGGAGATTGGCGATTTGCTCCCGCTCACTGTGACGGAGGTAGCGTCCATGATCGACTCCTGCGGAGTCCAGAAGAACGTCAATAGGACGATCAAGGATGGACTCGCCAGGGTGAGAGAGTGAACGGATGCCGCACGGTGGCGACTAAAGGAGATGAAGGGAAAAGAGAGCGCGTCCGATGCCAGTCTCACGTGGATGGAGCAGAACAGGGAGGCGAGGAGGGTAGCCGAGCAGTCCTGCCAAAGATTGATATCTGAGGCAGGGAAAGCCGCGGCTGTCATCCCCGCACCCCCTGCTGCACCCACGAAGAAACAGAGGAGCCCGGAAACGAGTCCGGGAGGAGGGCGAAAGGGGAACAGAGGAGAGAAGAAAAAGAAATCCTCTTCTTCGAAAATGCGTGAAACACCGGTCGCAGCAACCAGTGGAATCGAGACACCCACGAGGCAAGAGACTCTCTCCTCCCAGGGATGGACAACTGTTCAATCCAAGAAGACGAGGAGGAGTGAGTTTCGGGCGAATAACAACCGACAGGAGAGCCCCGGGTTGCCTGGGTGTGGCAACGCGGCGCCCTCAACGGGAAATACGGAGGGAAAGAAGGAGAAAAAAATAAGAACAAGAAGCGGGGGGGGGGGGAAGCACCGAAACCCAGGACCGAAGCCATCCTGATTAAAACGAGTCAGGAAAGGACGTATGTCCAGGTCCTGGGTGAGATGAGAAAACACGTCAAGCCCGAGGACACCGAAGCCGAAATCAAGGGCATCCGCAAAACGCGAGCCGGCGACCTCCTAATCGAACTTGGGAACAAGACCAAGGATAAGAGGGAGTTCGCCGGCACCTTGAAAGGCGTCCTTGGGCAGGGCGCAGTGGTGCGTAGTCTGGAACCCCGCGAGATGATCGAAATTCGGGATCTGGACTGCGTCAGCGAAATCGAGGACGTAGTGGCCGCCCTGCGGGGGGATCTCGATGACGTTACTGACATCAGGGTCTCTCTAACTGGGAGAAACATGAGGGGCCAGAGGGTGGCCATCTTGGGGTGTAGTCGGATGACTGCCGCCAAATTACTCAGCCGACAGGATCAAAAGATCAAGGTCGGCTGGGTAAACTACAGGATCAGGAGGAGGACGGCGGTGGAGCGCTGCTTCCGATGTAACAGATACGGCCACCTCGCCCGATCCTGTACTGCCACCGATAGGTCCGCCCTTTGTTTCAAGTGTGGGGAAGGGGGGTATAAAGCGAGGGAGTGCACTGCTCAGCCAAGGTGCATGCTCTGCGCAGAAAGGGAGGGAGAGGCTGCTCGACTGGCCCACGCTCCCGGTACATGGGAGTGTCCGGTCTTCAAGGAGGCGCTGGAGCGGGAGAAAAAGGAGTTACATTCAACCTTCTCCAGGCGAACTCAAACGGGAACCTGGTGGCGAATAATCTCCTGCTCCAGATGGTGCGAGAGAGGAACGCCGACCTGGTGGCGATCAGCGAGCAGTACCGGAACCGGAACTCACCGGACTGGTATCGAAACGTGCTCGGCACCGCTGCGATCTGGGTGACTAATCGCAGCAAGGTGCTTGTTCGGAGGCACGGCACCGGCGAGGGCTTTGTCTGAGTTGATTATGGAGGGATGGTTGTCTTTAGCTGCTATCCCTCCCCGAACGACCGTATGGTTGACGTTCGACGGAAGGTCGACGCTCTGGAGGATGCGATCCTCAACATAACCACGAAAGTGATTGTCGTTGGGGACTTCAACTCTAGGGCGGTGGAGTGGGGCATGAACTGCACCAACCCCAGAGGGAAATACATCCTGGTTTGGTGGTCCTAAACGTTGGCAACATCTCAAAGTTCCGTCGCCCAGGTTACTCGGAGACCATCCCCGATATTCCCCTGGGCTCCGAGGAACTGACGCCCCGAATCCAGAGCTGGAGAGTGGTCGAGGATTACACCAGTAGCGACCATCAGTACATCGAGTTTGGGGTCCACAAGGATGCACGGAAGGGCAGGGTGCCTCCCTGGCGGCCGAGAAGATGGAACGTCAACCGGGTCGACGTTCAAAGATTTGAACAGGTGATATCCTCGAGGGCCGTGATCCCCGAGGTCTCGGCCGCCGGTGAGGCTCCAATGGTCGACGTTCTTGTGGACTCGACCATGAGCCTGATCGTTTCCGCGTGCGATGCCTCCATGCCATGCAGGAGACCTCGACACGGGAAGCGACCCGTGTACTGATGGACTCCGGAGACTGCTGATGCGCGCAAGGAGTGTCTTCGACTACGCAGGGTCGCTCAGAGGGCGAGAAATCGTCCAGAAGCGGCGACCAGGTCGGCAGAACACAAGGCAGTGAGGAGACGGCTCCGCAGGGCTATCAATAGGAGCGAAGACTCCTGTTGGAAGAAGCTGGCGCTGACTGTCGACGTGGATCCCTGGGGTCTGGGTTACAAAATTGTGACTCAGAGGCTGAGAGCCTGGCGATCGGCGATCACGTTGGACGGAGCCCTCGCGGAGCTAGTTGTCTCGGAGCTTTTCCCGACATACCCTGTCCGGCCGCGCCGAGACTTCGGTGACGTCGGCGACGTCCTGCTCTTCACCACTGGGGAGCTGAGCGTCGCCGTACGTCAGCGGAAGAATAACAATGCTCCGGGTCCGGATGGTGTGCCGGGGGGGGGGGGGGGGTTTGAAGATGGTGTGGCCCTTTCGACCCCACTTGCTGTTAGACATGTACAACGCATGCCTGATGGCTGGTGTCTTCAGCGCACACCGGGAGCTCGCCCACCTTGCTCTCATCGAGAAGGGTAAAGGCGATCCAGGAATGCCGTCCTCTTACCAGCCGCTGTGCATGTTTGACACAGCGGGGAAGGTGTTAGAGAGGCTCCTCAAGGGGAGACTGCTTCAGCCGATCAATGAGGCAGGTGGCCTGTCACCGACGCAGTACGAGTTCCGTGTGAGTCGCTCGACCCTCGATGCGGTCCAGGAAGTAGTGAAGGCCGTGCGGCGCGCGGAGGATCATAATCGTCAATCCAGACGGGTGGTCTTCCTCGTGACGTTGGACGTGGAGAATGCGTTCAATTCCGCACGCTGGAGCGACATGCTCTGGGCATTGGAACATAAGTTCCGTGTGCCTCTGTACCTCCTCAGGATCGTGGACCACTATTTAGGGCCGTGCTCTCGTTTACGGGACTACCGCGGGCTGGGAGAGAACTGCGGTCACGTCGGGAGCGGCGCAGGGGTCTATTCTAGGCCCCGACCTTTGGAACGTCTCTTACGACGATCTGCTGAGGTTGTAGATGCCCGATGAGTCCCTACTGGTTGGGTTTGTGGACAACGTTGGCCTAGTCATAGAGGCCCGCGACGTTGCGCAAGCCCAACTAGTACTCAACCAGACTCATTCCTCTGGTCAGACCGTGGACAGAACGCGAGCATGAAGAGGTGCGGTAATTCCTGACCCAGTCTCTCACTGGCCATGAATACTTCGAGAAGTACCTGCACCAAATGGGGAAAGTAGCGTCCCCCGAGTACCTCCATTGTCCCGACAAGAGGGACCATGCCGAGCACACGTTTTTCAAGTGTGCTCGGTGGGAAGCACATCGGGTGGCGCTACAAACGGAGCTCGGAGACATCACTCCCGAGAACAATGTGGGTCTGATGCTCCGAGATAACTCCAGTTGGCGGGCGGTGGACTCCTTCGTACATTCCATCCTCCGCCTCAAGAAGGTGGACCTGAAAAGGGCGGGGTAACTGGCGGCGGTCTTTCGGCCACAGGGTAAGAAAGGGCCCAGCTCGGAGTAATGTGATGAACGGTTCCGGGCTGGGTCCGAGGAGGGAAGAGGTGGGTTTTAGTGGGTGAACTGCAATAGGCGCTCAACATCTTCAGCTGAAGCAGGAGTCCCACACACCGGGAAGCGACAATACCAGCTCCCTGAAGGTGCACAAAGGATTTTCCCCTCTATATGTAAGAAAAAATGTATTAATAAACAATAGTGAGTATACCCTGTGGCAATAAACAATACTGGATATATGTATCCATGTATTGATGAACAATATTGGATATAGTTGACCGATACCATGTTTTCATCTCTGATCTCTTTTAATTTCATAAAACTATTTTTAATTAAATCTCACAAAAGCTTTTCAAATTGATATTTCAGTACTGGATGTACTGATAATCATTTCAGTTCTTTGGGTTGATTTTTGATGAAAGAGTTTGTTTTTTGTGATTTATTAAGTTATAAAAAAAATGTTCACAAAACCACAGTAATTTTACACTTTTGAATCATGAAACATTTATTCTGATACATAGTTTAAAGTGTTTTGTCTTTTCAGACACCCAAGAACGTTTCAAACAGAACATTTCATTCTAAGTAGCTACATTTCATTGAAAACATGTCATTCAATGGAATATTTCGATCACAGTCTTCTTGTATTGTAAGAGTTCCTTTCAGATTCATATACTCTTACCACAATACATTGAAAATCTGAATTATTCTTCGACTCATTCTCTCTTCATGGGCTTCTTTAATGCCTTATGTATATGTTTATCAATCGTATAACACTAATATACGACTATCCAATTTTATTGTAAAACGATAACCTTTTCATGTATCCATCCGTATTCCAAATCTCCGACAGATAATTTTCTGTCAGGATTTGGTAGGTTTTTGTCCCAGGCATGATGATTTCCGACAGAACCAAACAGAATTTTGACCAGAATCCGTCAGGTTTTGTTTAGCTTTGTCTATCGTTCCAGCCTTTACAGGATGTGGTCGGTTTTTGTCCTAGGCATGATGATTCCCGACGGAACCGGACAGAATTTTGACCGGAATCTGTCAGGATCTGTCGGACATTTTTAATAGGGATCTCATATATTCGTGGCCTGTGGCCTTCATTATGAAACATTCAGTATATCTTGTTCATGTTAGATTGAATTATGTATGATAATTTAATCAATTCGGATAAATGTTCGAAATATAATGAATGTTTCACAGTAAACGGTATAGATGGATAAGATGTATAAATGAAAAGATGTCATATTTCACAATGAAATTGGATAGTTGTATATTAGTGTTATACGATCAATGAACATATACATAAGGCATTGAAAAAGCCCATGAAAAAAGAATGAGTCAAAGAATAATTCAGATTTTCAATGTATTTTGGTAAGAGTATATGGATCTGAAAGGAACTCTTACAATACAAGAAGACTGTGATCGAAATATTCCATTGAATGACATGTTTTCAATGAAATGTAGCTACTCAGAATGGAATGTTTTGTTTGAAACGTCCTTGGGTGTCTGAAAAGACAAAACACTTTAAACTATGTATCACAATGAATGTTTCCTGATTCAAAAGTGTAAAATTACTGGGGTTTTGTGAACATTTTCCGTATAACTTGATAAATCACAAAAAACAAACTCTTTTATCAAAAATCAACCCAAAGAACTGAAATGATTTTCAGTACATCCAGTACCGAAATATCAATTTGAAAAGCTTTCGTAAGATTTAATTGAAATTAGTTTTATGGAATTGGAAGAGATCTACAATTGCAATTTCCATGAATAAAATCAACATCAAGGTTCATATATACAGTTCAAACAACCTAACCTCCCCGTGGATGATTGCAGGTCTTCCAGGGGGATATTCATGATACCTGTCCTTGATATCCTTTTTATCCATCCCTGGTAGTATCTGCTTCCTTTACGTGGTGGGGAGGATAAGTATCTCAGAGTTGGATCTTTTTTTTGAGTGGAATGAACTACTCAAGAGAAAGAATACAAACTGAGAGAAACGGAATCATCCTAATGACAGGAACATCGGCAAAAACGGAAGGAAAGCAAGGGGAAACTACCTTCCTTGACATGTTTCAATACTTCCCGAGGAAATGAAACCTTTCCCTAACCTGGAATATTATGTAACAAAAACGAACGAACAAATTAATAAGTACATGATGGCGCTCTCTCGGGTAGAATATTCCGGAGGTAAACTAGTCTCCCGTTCGGATCTCCGGGTGGAGGCTGCTCGAGGAAGCTTCATCAGCAAAGAACGAAAACCGAAGAATAGGATAGGGAAAAGAAACAACATTCTTCGAGTCGGAGCGTGGCATGTGAGATCATTGAGGCAAGCAGGAAAATTAGATAATTTGAAATTAGAAATGAATAGGTTGAATATAGACGTAATGGGGATTAGCGAAATGAGATGGCCACAAGAGGGCGATTTCTGGAGTGGGGATTATAGAATAATTCATACAGGATCAAAGAACGGTCAAGCAGGTGTAGGAATTGTAATGCATAAAAGAGTAGGAAATAGAATAGAAAATTATTTGCAACATAATGAACGTGTGATGATGGTTAGAATCAGAACAAAACCGGTAGACACAGTCATAGTCCAAGTATACATGCCCACATCTGCATATTCGGAGGGAGATATTGAAAAAACGTACGAAGAAATAGAAGAAGTGATAGAATATGTAAAGGGAGAAGAGAATTTGATAGTGATGGGGGATTGGAATGCGGTAGTAGGACAAGGAAAAGAGGACAACATGATAGGAGATTTTGCGTTAGGGAGGAGGAACGATAGAGGACAACGTTTAGTCGAATTTTGTGAAAATCATAAGATGGTTATCACAAACACTTTATTTGAAAATCATCCAAGAAGAATCTACACTTGGAAAATGCCAGGAGATACAACAAGATACCAAATTGATTACATATTAGTGAAACAAAGATTTAGAAATCAAGTGAATAGCTGTAAGACTCATCCAGGCGCGGATATAGATAGTGATCACAATATGTTGCTCATGAAATGTTCTCTGAAATTCAAAGCTCTGAAGAAGAAAAGGGAAATTCAGAAAAGATGGAATTTGAAGAATCTCAAACAAGAACAAACACAGGAGGCATTCAAAGTGATGTTGGACGAAAAATTGGAGAATCGACAAGAGACAGACTTGGAAACGGTGATGCCAGCGGTACAAGAAATGTACCCCTTCCATGGAGCCATCGTACAGCAATCCGGTTCATTCCTTGTAACGCTGGCATCACTGATTGGGAGTGCAATAGTGTGCGTGCTGTACGATGGCCTCATGGAGGGGGTACATTTCTTGTACCGCTGGCATCACTGCTTGGAAATAGAGACTAGATGGACAAATATAAAGGGGAATATAGAGCAATGTGTGGATGAAATTTTGAAAAACGATGGAGTAGAATCTAAGAAACCATGGATAACAGAAGAAATTCTCGATTTGAAGGAGGAAATACAAGAATAAGGGTAGCGAACATGACCAGTAGACATACAAGGCACTGAGGAATAAAATAATAAGAGAATCAAGGGAAGCAAGAGAACAATGGTTAGAGGAAAAATGTCAGGATATAGAAGTCAAATTACGTTTAAGGAAAATAGATGAGGCATATAGGGTTGTTGAGAGATTTTTGGGACGAATGAAATCTAGAAGCAGTGAAATTAAAAATTTACTAGGGAGACAATTGATAAGAACTGAGGAAAAAATAGAACAATGGATCAATCATTCAGAAGATCTGTATAAAGGAAGCGATAATAAAGGATTCTTAGGGAGGGAGGAAGATGTCGATGAGGAAGAATTGGGAGATTCAATTTTGAGATCAGAATTCGACAGGGCTTCAAAAGGATTGAAAAATAATAAAGCGCCAGGAATAGATGGCATAAGTGCGGACCTTATCAAAGCCTCCAGTCGAAGAACTCGTGACGCGCTGTTTGAATTGGTCAGAGATATGTACGGAAAAGGAGAGGTCCCGAAAGATTTCCAGAAGAATAAGATTGTCACCATTCCGAAAGAACAAAGAGCAGACAAATGCGAGAACTACAGAACGATTAGTTTCACTTCACATGCCTCGAAAATACTGACAAAAATTATGTAAGAGATTATGTATCGAAGAGCAAGAAGGGAGGGTGGGAGGAGTGAGGAGAGGGATGACACGGAAGGAGTAGGGAAGAAGAAGCTCTGAAGAGACGAGAACGTTGGGAAGAAGGCAGTCGGGAGATAAGAGATCAAACGGTCTAATCATTTATCAATTGGAATGTCCATGGAAGTCTCGCGAAGGTTCCCGAGCATAAGTTAAACGAGAATTACCGTATTCCGACTGGGCCGTGGTGATGACCACCAAGAATCATTGCCACTAGGAATAATAAAGGGCCTTATCCTATTCTGAGGACGATTATCTCTTGGGATCGCTGAGAGCAGCCGCACGAACTCTTTTAAGACGACATCTCCCGAAAATCACTGGAGACAAAGGACCCACAAGGACCGATCTCATCCGACTCAATTCCGACGACAGATAAGTCACCCTCACTTATTGTCTCACTCTCTCATTCCGCACTTTATAATTTATCTATTGGATATTGCTTTTAAGCCTATGTTATCACACTTTCAGATTCCGTATTAAATTGTTGAACTTTAACTTCAAATTGATTTTCTTAATCCTTGGTGCTCCGCTCCTATCTCTCTTTTCTTAATCGAATTATTCAAATGTAACGGATCCATGGAAAATGGATACGCTACATATGGCGCCCGAACACAAATAAATTATTGATAATTTTGAAATTAAAATAATGTCATGAGAAAGTTCACGAGATAGAGAGAAAGAAGTGGAGTCATATAAGGTATCAGTTGCAAATTAAATGAAGACAAGATCAGCCGTGAAAAATAAGATCAAACTTGGGATAAAGAGCGGTAAAATAGTAAAAAACCATCCTGTACAAAGGAATCAATCTAGTAAAGTCAATCCATCAACATCTAAAGAAAGCAATATGGAAGAGGAATTGAGAGATATTAGAGAGCAGTTGGCTTATATGCCAAGTTTGATCGAAGAAGTTAAAGAATTAAAAGCGGAACGTGAAAGATACAAGGATATTGAGAAAGAATTAGAAGATCTAAGAAATAAATATGCGCAAAGAGAAAGAAATATTCAAGAACACAATAACACGGCTGGTCAAAATCAGGGTCTCTCAAGCGAGCTATTGATAAATTGGCAACGAATGAATTTGGATATAAACGTTCCCCGATTCAGTGATGGAAACAAATATCATCCTTTAGAATTCTTAGAAGATATAGAATCTTATATGAAAGCAAAATGCATATCAGAATCATCAAAAATATTAATAATCGAAAATTGCTCGAGAGACAATGCGAAAAGATGGTTTTTATCGAATAAAAATAATATTAAAACATATGATGAATTCAAAAATAATTTTAAAAATAAATTCTATTCAATTCCAAATCAAATAAAAATAAAAAATCGTTGGCAAATGCGTCAATATACCTCAGAAAATGAGACATTAGAAACCTTCTATACCGAACAGGAAAAAATTGCTAAATATTTTGACCCACCAATGGGAGAATACGAAATTAATTTCAAAATTATGAAACAACTTCCATTTAGAGTCAGAGAAGCATTGGTGGGAGCTGATTTTTCGAATCAAGAGAGTATTTTAAGCCGTTTGCAATATCTAGATACAAATCTTGAAGAAACTATACAAGGAAATAAAACTTTTGCGAGAAATAATTATACAAGCAATCAAATTCGAAATCTAAAAGGAAAATACGTATATGAAAATAGACAAGTAAATTATAATACAAGAAACGATCGAGGTAGATATGATGCGAATTGGAATGAAAATCAAAATAGAATGACAAGCGATAATCAACATAGAAATCAAAGCCGTGATAACGTGAGAGAAAAATCGTATCGAAGAAATTATCTTGAGAACAGAAATGTAAATATATATACAAGGTCAGGTGAAAATCAAAATCCTCAATATAATGAATATTATAGAGCACAAAGAATGTACGATCGAAACGGATCGAATAATAATTATAGAAGCGGTTCTCAAAATAATTACTTCAATTCACAAAATTTAGACGCAGAGATGCCAAGGAATTATTCACGAGAACCGGGGCATTCTCAAAGAACGACATCGAATATAGTACAAAATAGATGAAATTCCCAAACTAATGGATATCATAATTATAGGTATGAAAATCGGAATCAACAATCTTCCCCGACGGATACTTGCCAAAACGAGGAATCACAAAATTTAAACTAAAAACGAGTTCATGGAGAGGTCCGCCCATGAACAATGAATATGAAAAAATGATGAAGGACCTAAACGTCGGCGTAATGGAAGGTGAAATCGGAGAAATTGCTGCTGGTGATCAAATTAATATCGATTGCCCACAAATTAGGGTAAAAATTGATGACGAAATTTTCGTTGCAATAATAGATACAGGGAGTAAATGGACATGTGTGTCTAATGAATTTTACGAAATAGTAAAGAACAAAATCGAAATTGAGGAATTGCCAGTCGCCACTTTGAGAATTTATAATCCGATAGGGAAGAAATTCGTTACAATAAAAAAACAAATAATGTTAGACATAGAAATAGATGGTAAAAAATATGAGTCGAATTTCTTAGTTATCCCAGGGTTATCTGCAGAGATGATTATAGGAATGGATTGGTTATTTTTATACAAGGTAGTTATTGATGTTCAAGCACGATGCATAAAGATTGATAACAAGGTGGTTGCATCCTCCGAGCTGTCGTTTGGTCGATTCTCTTGCGAAGAGCAATATAATAACGAACGCGAAAACGATTTAAATTCATTGAATAACATTATGGCGACTTGTCAGGAAAAAGATAGTGAAAATGATATAAGTGAAGGAAAAGAAATGATAAATGAAAGTAATGAAAATGATAGGGAAATAGATGAAAAAAATACAATATTTGGTTCACTATTTGAAATAAACAGAAACAAGGATACTTATTCAGAAATTGATAGCAAGAGTCAATGTGAAAATGAACTTGATGAAGAAAACGAAATGATGGATTTTGAGAGTAAAATAGAGGATGATTTACAAAGATTGTACTTGTTTAACATAGAAAAGGAAAATCAAAATGAAAATGAAGAAATAAATGAGAAAATTAATAATGAGACTAATCTCAGCGAAGGTGCGTACCAAAATGAGCATTGCTTTTTGCAAGAGGTTGAATCATATGTGCATAAGCTTTCGACAATTTCGGAGGAGCAAAAACCTTCTGTATGGAAAACGTTGAAGAACAATCACGATGTTTTTTCAAGCGAACCTCGTCCGGTGACGATATACCAACATGAAATCAAAATAAACATAAGCAATCCATTCATATGGAATTCATATCCTGTCCCGATTAAATATGAGAAAAAAGTAGATTCAGAAATAGAAAGATTATTGGAAATAGGAGTAATCGAAAGGTCAGATAGTAGATTTTGGAATCCGTTAAGAATTGTGGGGAAAGAGAACGGTGAAATTAGAATATGCTTAGACGCTAGAATGTTGAATAAATATATTCATCCGGACAATGAAAGTCCACCTATGATCGAAGAGATTTTGCAAAAGTACGAAGGAAAAAATATATTTCGACAGTAGATCTAACGTGTGGCTACTGGCAGATCCCGCTGGAACGGAAATCAAGGAGGTATACGGCATTTAAACACAAAGGCTCCATTTATCACTTTTGCAGAGTGCCCTTCGGCCTGAAGACCGCGGGAAGTGCATTCATGCGTGCGATTAGGATGGCTTTGGGCCACTCTTTTGATGATTTTGTCACGATATATATTGATGATATATATATAACATCAAGTAGCTTTCAAGAACACCTGGTTCATTTGAATAAATTATTCAAACGATTAAATAAATTTGGATTCAAATTAAATTTCAAAAAATCGAAATTGTTTCAATCCGAAGTATCGTTCTTAGGAATAATTTTATCCACTGATGGAATCAGAGCTGATTCAAGTAAAGTTGAAATTATTCAAAAATATTCAACACCTGAAAGTAGAACTCAATTACAGCAGTTTATCGGACTATGCAATTTTTATAGAAGATTCAGTCTTCATCATGCTAAGTTAATAGAACCATTGAGAGACTCATTGTCAACTAAAATACCATGGAAATGGACGATAAAACATCAAAAAGCATTTGAAAATATGAAGAACGCTTTCATAAATTGTGTATTTTTATATCATTATATACCTGACAAACCTTTCTGGCTTCAAACTGATGCGAGTAACTCTGGAATTAGTGGAGTCTTGTATCAATACGATGAAGACAATAATCAAAGAATAGTGTCGATGACAAGCAGGTGTTTGACATCTTATGAACAGCATTATACAACAACTGAGAAGGAGTTGTTGGCGATAACATACTCAGTCTTAAGATTCAGAACGTATTTGTTGGGAGTGAATTTCAAAATAATTACAGATCATAAAGCCCTCACGTTCTTATCAAAAACAGTATATCACAATTCAAGGATAATTCGGTGGAATTTACTATTGCAACAATTCTCCTTCTCAGTACAATATTGTCCAGGAAAGAGTAATATTGTAGCGGATTTTCTAAGTCGGAACTTGCTCGATAATCCCTTGTCCAATATGAAAAATGAGAGTATAATAATGAGATTAACGGACCGAGTATTAAGTGAAAATTTTAATAATGAGAACGCAAATAAAAAAAATGATGCATTGTGTCTATCATTCCCTGAAAACAAAATCAAAAAAGAACTAAGAAATATAGCGAAATTACAAAACGAGGATAGTGAAATTCAGAATATGATTAAGAAATTGAAAAGAGGAGAAAAAATATTGAATTATAAAATAAGCGATGGGGTTTTATTTCAAAAATCTGAGTCATTACCGTTTTGGAGAATAGTTTCACCAAAAAGTCTGGCTGATAGAGCAATAATAGAGATACACAAAGGTTTAGGACATGTAGGAATGTTTAAAACAAAGAAATATATGCAAAGATTCTTTTATTGGAAAAACATGAATAATGACATAAAGAAACGTCTGAGGACATGTGATTTATGTCAGAAGAATAAACCAAATAATGTCGCTATGCAGGGCGAGTATCGAGCAATCATTCCAGACAATGTTGGAAAGTTGGTTGCAGTTGATTTATATGGTCCGCTTCCTGTATCGATAGGGGGGGTCCAATACCTGTTTGTGGTACTCGATACATTTTCAAAATATGTTAAATTGTATCCAATACAAAAAGCAAATGCAAGAACATGTGTGACAAAAATTGAATCTCAATATATAAAACAAATAGGAAAACCAGCAGCAATTTTGAGTGATCACGGGACACAATTTACGTCTCATATATGGCAGAAGAGATTAGAGGAAAATCAAATAAAAGTAGTTTATTCAAGTATCCGTCACCCTTAATCTAACCCGTCAGAACGAGTTATGAGGGAATTGGGAAGAATGCTGAGAATATATTGTAATAATAAACACAAATCGTGGGCAAAATATATTAATGAAATAGAGACAATTCTAAATGTAACAACACATATGAGTACAAGACGTACCCCGTACGAAGTTCAATTTAGAGAAAATGTAAAATTCGAAATTCAAAAATATGTAAAATATCCTAATGCAGAACAAGTACCAGATAATGTAAATATTCAAATAGTTAGAGAAAATTTGATGAAAAGTGCAGCTTATAGACAGAAAGGGCAAAAGCGGATGAGTAGGATAGAATTGAAAGTAGGAGATAGTGTATTAATAAGAAGACCATACTTATCAAGTGCAATTGACAATGTAACGAAAGAATTTTTCGCAGTTTATGAAGGCCCGTATGAAATAAAAAAAAATAGCAGGTGATAATGCGTATCAATTAGCAGATATAGGAGATAAAAATAGAATAATTGGTATTTATAATAAAACAAATTTGAAGAAATATAACAAAGATGATAGTAGTGAGTGACTGAAAAAGAAAAATGACCAGGGTATTAGCATAGAAAAACTAGACTGTAGATAATAAAGAGAAAAATGTAAATAGGTAGCAATTCAGGATGTAGAAAATAAGGAAAAAAAGAATGAGAAAGAGTGAGGATAAGAATATACCCAGAATTTTGGAAAATGAGTTGAGGTGGGTGACATTATTATATAATAACTTGAAATTGAATGTAAATATGTATTATATATCAACTAGCCCGTAAAGAAAAAGTGACGAATAGAAAGAATTCGATGTAAATTTAATGAAAAATGAAAGGCATCAATTTGACAACCGACTAGGCTATGCGTCAGCGATAACAGCTAGACGAGATTGGTATAAAGAAATAATAATTGGAAAAGAGATTGACTAGTGTTAAGACTATCGATGTAAAAATGAAGGGTTTAAAGTTTTATTTGACCCGATCAAATAAAAAGGGGGAGTTATGTAAGAGATTATGTATCGAAGAGCAAGAAGGGAGAGTGGGAGGAGTGAGGAGAGGGATGACACGGAAGGAGTAGGGAAGAAGAAGCTCTGAAGAGACGAGAACGTTGGGAAGAAGGCAGTCGGGAGATAAGAGATCAAACGGTCCAATCATTTATCAATTGGAATGTCCATGGAAGTCTCGCGAAGGTTCCCGAGCATAAGTTGAACGAGAATTACCGTATTCCGACTAGGCCGTGGTGATGACCACCAAGAATCATTGCCACTAGGAATAATAAAGGGCCTTATTCTATTCTGAGGACGATTATCTCTTGGGATCGCTGAGAGCAGCCGCACGAACTCTTTTAAGACGACATCTCCCGAAAATCACTGGAGACAAAGGACCCACAAGGACCGATCTCATCCGACTCAATTCCGACGACAGATAAGTCACCCTCACTTATTGTCTCACTCTCTCATTCCGCACTTTATAATTTATCTATTGGATATTGCTTTTAAGCCTATGTTATCACACTTTCAGATTCCGTATTAAATTGTTAAACTTTAACTTTAAATTGATTTTCTTAATCCTTGGTGCTCCGCTCCTATCTTTCTTTTCTTAATTGAATTATTCGAATGTGACGGATCCATGGAAAATGGATACGCTACAATTATATACAGGAGAATAGAGAATAAAATAGAGAGTAGATCAGCAGAAGATCAGTTTGGTTTTAGGGAAACTAGGGGAACGCGGGAAGCAATATTAGCACTCAGAATAGTCGTAAAGAAAAGTTTAGAGTTGAAAAAGTCTGTGTATATAGGTCTTGTAGATATACAAAAAGCATCAGATAATGTTGATTGGGAGGAAATTTTCACGATTTTGAAAAAGGTAGAAATTAATTTCAAGGATAGGAGAATAATATATGAATTATATAAGAATCAAACCGCAATAATAGAAATAGAGGGTCAAAAAGGAGAAGCACGAATTAGAAGAGTGAACGAAGTGAAGGAGCAAGTGCAATTGAAATTACAGATTCAAGGTGAAAATGTAAGCATGCTGAGATTTGAGGATGACATAGCTATATTAGCTACGAGTGGTGCTGAGATAGAAATTACTCTCAACACGATGAAAACAATATTACTAGAAAACTATTGTATGAATATAAATAAGGACAAAACAGAACTCATAATTCGTGCAGCAGCGAAAGCATCAAGGAGAACGAAAATCAAAATAGATGCAGAGACAATTCAGCAAGTGAAGGAATTCAGATATCTAGGAAGCATAATTACAGAAAACGGTGAAAGCTAGAGAGATATAAGAGCAAGAATAGCACAAGGAAAACAGGCTTTCCACCAAAAGAAACAATTACTATGTTCGAAGAATATCAGCTTAGCAGTAAGGAAGAGTTACGTTTGGAGCACAGCATTATATGGTTGCGAAACTCGGACAATTGGAAAAACGGACCAACGAACGCTTGAAGCTTTTGAAATGTGGTGTTATAGAAGGATGCTTAGAGTAAAGTGGATAGAGGGAGTGAAAAATGGAGAATACTTGAGATGGTCAATGAAAAGAGAAGTCTTTTGAGACAGATCGTGAAAAGAAGAAGTAATCTGATAGGACACGCATTAAGGCATGATAGCTTATTGAAAACAATATTGGAAGGATAGATGGATGGTAAAACTCGACGAGGTAGACCTAGATTGAGTTATATGAAGCAAATTATACAAGATAAGGGAGGATTTCATCAAACCAGTCATAAGACTGATTATTTCATGATGATGATCACGTACCCTTGATATGACAAGTGAAATACGGAATTGAAATTCTACAATTATACTTCACATTCCAATTCATCATTATTCTTCAAATCATCTCAAAATATATTGATACCAAACATTAATTATATTCTTTTTATGAACTATCAGATTGATTGGAATTGCGTTTTATTCCATTATGATTCAGTACTTATAGTTATGCTTTGGATTTCACCTCATTCGCATTTGCTTTTTTCAGAAGTACTTTCTTATGTCAATAATCATAGAGGTCAATTTTGAATAATTCATTGTAATTGGAAATAACAGCTTCTTTGATACCTTTTTCACTTTTTTCCGGGTTTCCCAGGGATTTTTGGGATTATTTCAAGAGGGCTCCTTCCAAAAAAACACAGTGAGTAAAACTGGACTGGGTTATTTTGTTCAAACCCTGCTAACTATAAGTTATTTCCTTTCAAATGCCGTTGAGTTTGCTCGGATATCTTTAATATATACATTGAGATGACAAATTAGACAATTAGAAATTTGTGTGTTCATCTATTTACTCGAATGCAAGCTAAAAAAAGACTACAAGCTATCTCTTCAATGGTATTGTCTGGAGTTCGGTTATTTCAATGAAAATCCTACAATTGTAATGAAAACAAATCCCAAGCTCACAAACCCCAAGCTTAGAAAACTCATGTGTCTTAGGGTGTCGTTGAAATGAAGTGAATCGCTTATAAGCATTCCGAAGTGCCAAAGAATCCCAAATTCTCCCTCCAATTTTCTCGAAAACAACTATCGAATAAATCGAAAATAATGAGTTGATGCATCTTCTGTGGATCAAGGAGAATTCATCTTAAGATGTATTACTCATGGTTTCTCAATTTCAAGTGGGGGCAGAGATTTGGGATTTCTCAGGGCTTTGAAATGTTCTTAAGACCAATCAGAATTCAACAGTTTAAATCGCTATAACTCTACCACGAAAACTGCTAAATTAGTTCTATTTTCTCCAGGGGTACCCCCTGATCTGACTCAGAGAATGGGGTTGGATTCAAATGTCACAGATATGATACTTCCGGAATATTTGAATTTTTTCAAAAATTCAAAAGCGCTCACATCTCCAAATCTAAGGGTCAGATCAAGATATTCCGAACCAAAATCGTTTCAGAATTTCATGAGGAATCTGCTCTCAAAAAAGTGTACTGCAATTTCGGATCACCCAGTATAGTTACAAAAATCATTAAAAACGTATTATTTTATAGAAGACAAGAGGTTGAACTGTATTCATCTCAATATACATTCCCATACTGTTTCTCTGATATCGTTCTGAGATGTTTCATAAATGACAATTAGGGCGAGAGTTAAGTTACCAAGGGAAATGTTTCTGCGAGATATCCTTCACGCCATTTCCAAAAATCGTTTCATCGGACAAGAGAATAATTCCTGTCAAAGCTGCAGTTGAGTGGACTGTGGAAAGACGTGACGGATCACTGTTGAAGTTGGAAGATATCAGAAAAACTGGAAGACTTCATGCAAAAGGATAAAATATGGGTTTCGCGAAAAGGTTTTCAACATATTTTTATTTCCTAAAAAAATTGAGAACCGCAAAATCATGGGGAAAACATACTGCAATCAACGTTAGGAAACAGAAAATACTTTCAAAATTAATGTCATATAGCGATTTCAACATATTCTTCTCACATGAAATAATGACAGATTCAAAAGAAAGGGTGATGATGGAAAACACAACATGACCCTCGAGAGCACGAGGTAAATAGATTTTAGGTTGGTTTCAGTTGAATTTACACTCAACGATTGTTCACTGAACCTTCAAATGTCCATAGCTTGATTTTAGGTTTAACGAATGTTTGTTGAACGCACTGAGAAAACCTCAGATTTGCGTCAAATCCGTGAGGGTTTGGATACGGTGAATGTGGCCGCACGCTTGAGTGAACTGGATGTCGATTGAAATGATTGACCGGGGACTTACTTTAATCGATATTCAGTTGACTCAACTCCGCGGCAAAATTTGGCATGTCCAAACGCTCCTTCATGTTCTCTTAGGGGTCCTTACTTTTCCTCTCAGGTCTGCTCGATATAACTTGAAATGCATTCACTCAACGGGATTCTAGCGATGGTACCAAACCGCTCTTTCTATCGTATAGGCGTGTCCTTCTCTGTCCAACGTGCTCTGTTGGTAAGTGCTAGTAACCCCTTGAGGGGATACCATCGATCCCCGCTGATGCTACCCGACATATACAATTACCGACTGAGTAAACATTTTTTCGGCCAGAATACTCTGAACTGAATTCATGAAGAAGGATGAAATTTTCAGGAATCTAGCTTCAATCATTCAACTACTGCTGTGCATCGCCCGCATTTTGAGTTTCGGAGAAACATTTTTTCCTCAGTCGGTAACACAAACTTGTTTTGGAAATTCAAAATTTGGGCGATGTACAGCAGTAGATGAAGGAGTAAAGATTGATTCCTGAAAATTTCATCCTTCTCCATGAAATCAGTTCAAAGTATTATTGTCGAGAAAATGTTCACTCAGTCGGTAATTCTGTATGGCGGGTTGCATCAGCGGGGATCGCTGGTATCCCCTCATGTATAGAAAATATTCAAAATATCATATGACGATACATAAGAACGGAACAATCATAGGTTTACCGCCTCCGACTTCCTTGCTCTTACTGTTCCGTTCTCCATGCTTCAGGTTATTGTTTTGAAATTGGCCTGTGGACTGTGTGCCCATACCGCCCTTTCAAGTCGTGTAATTGAACTTGAATAAATTGATTGAATTAAACTTGTTTTGACATAATTCGAGTCACTATTTAGCAATCGGTTTTTGAAGATGAAGAATAAAAGCGTATGCTCCAGCATATGTTTGGAGAGCCAGTCTTCTTCAATCTCTTCTGTACGAATACAAGAATTTGTGATTGAAATAATTCTCCACGAATGTTGGCGTTGCCCCCGCTGTAAAGATCGGATTCGAGCTCATTTAAACTTATAATTAGATCCAATCAGAATTTGATTTGATTAATTGACGGGTTCATGATGAATTTGATTGAGAACACTGAGAAAAATAATCGGAATTTTCCCATATGCAGCAGCCGGGAAATTCCGATCATGGGATGGGAAATCAATTTCCCGTACACGTATATGAAATTTACCATGTGTTCAACTGAAAATTCCAAACTTTATGGGATTCTTACTATCATTTTCCAATAAATTCCCGGTACACTGGAAACGTAGTATTGGTCTCATAACAATACTGTTTACTTGTACCATCTATCCGAAGTATAGAAACATCGGTATTGTCACCACAGCCAAACGGATAGTTCCAGGAGCAACACAGATTGCTACAACATCAAGTATCTAGAACGATATGAGTGTCGCCACTGTAACTGTCTTCTTTGGCCATACTTCAGATGGTTAGTATAACCACACATTTTTCAGTGTAAAATACGGAAAATCCTTAACGCATGTATGTGTTAATTATTTTCAAACATTTATGTGAAGTTTCTCATAGAAATTTTTTACAGTGAATCTTTAAAGTGAAAGTGTATGTGTGAACTAGGGGTGTGCGGGTACCCGAGTCATCGGGTTTTTATCGGGTCGGGTCGGGTTTTTCAATTACCCGAGTTTTTCGGGTACCCGATTACATTCGGGTAATTCAAATATAGCAAACGTTTTCCTCAGCAGGAAATATTGTGACAGCAACTCGATCAAGATTGCTGACAAAACATGTGGAAGAGTTGTGCTTCCTCCATTCAAATTCAAAAATATGAAAAAAGAATATTTATAAGAAGAATATTTATTTTCATTGATGTTCAAGATTCTGTATTGTGGTTACTAAATACGAAAATAGATGAAATATTATTTATGAGATATAAATGTGATTATATTTTTTAATTGAATTAAAAAATAAATATAAACATTCCATGAAGCAATTTGGAGATTTCTTAATGCGCTGCATAATCAATTACATGGAATAACAACCCTAAAAGACTTGTAGTGAATATGGCATTCTTCATATTAGAATTGAATTCATATGAAATCCCCTTATTCCTACAATCGCTCAAGACAATTTGTCCTTATAATATCAACGGCAATGGCAACTTCGAATAGAAGTTGAAAATATTAAATTCAAGCGATTTTATTACATTCGGGTACCCGACTTGGAAAACCCGATTTAATCGGGTACCCGACCCGAAAAGAAATACAAATACCCAAACCCGACCCGACCCGATAAAAAGTGCTACCCGCACACCCCTAGTGTAAACACATTCTTGATCACAATAAAATTTGTGGAATGATTTTTCCGAGGCAGTAATTAACATATTTTTGTAGTTTTCCGATCAGAGATGTCCAAATTTATATATTTCTTGGAAGTTTTAGGCCCTCGATGCATTCCTTTGAAATAGAAAGTGCGGCCATTTTTTCCTCAAGAATACTCCCTGAAGCGATCGTCATGGATATGACGACAGCAAGGTTAGATACACTGTGAGAAATTTCTATGGGATCCTTCACATAAATGTTCGGAAGTAATAAACATACACAGTAAAAAATTTTTCGTCAAATTCAACACACAAGCGACTGTTAACCATTTTTCTTCACACTCAATGTGTGTTGATTCCAGAGTGACACTTATAAAGTGTGAATTTGAATCCGAATAACATTTTAATGTGTTGAAAATGAATTGATCGAACAGCATTTGATCAGTGTGTTAAATGAACACACGAAGGTGTTAAATATTCAACACTTGAATTTTAACACGTAGTTAAATATTCAACACTTGAATTTTGACACGTACTTCTTTTTTACACAATGACGGAATTTTTTTTACTGTGTATACATGCGTGAGGAATTTCCCGTATTTTACCGGAAGTTGACTGCGAAATGATAGTGAAAATCCTATAAGATTTGTAATTTTCAGTTCAATTTATGGAAAATTTAATATACATATATCGGAAATTGATTCCCTATCCCATTATCGGAATCCTGCGGTTACTGCATACAGGGAAATTTCGATTATTTTTCACAGTGTATAAAAGATTCTTCTTCATTATCGCCTCTAATTACCCAGACAGCACAACATGCCGCTGAGACGTTAATGGAACGTTTAAAGAACGTAGAAGAGGTTTCCTGAATATTCTAAAAACGTCCCAAGGGCACATTGTGCCATCTTTAACAGTTTTTCTATCTGTCTATCTCTGCGTCCATTTAAACATGCACGTTAGTGCAGGATCGTAACAGGGCAACGTGTCAATCTTTCGATCCTTCACTACCTTACACATTCAATGGACGGAGAGAGAAAGTGTGTGTGTGTGTATGTGCGCGCGCGCACGTGTGTGTGTGTGTGTGTGTGTGTCTGTGTCTGTCTGTCTGTCTGTCTGTCTGTCTGTCTGTCTGTCTATCTGTCTATCTGTCTCTCTGGATGCATTTAAGCCCGTTTGTCCGCGTTTCCTTTCGTTCACAATAACTTCCATTTTAATGCATGGATTTGGATAATTTTAACGCCAAAATTTTTTTCTCAATGAGGAGATCAAAATCTCTTAACTGAGGGGACTGAAATGTGACCGAAATTATAATGTTGTTCAATCTATGAGGTATTTGATTTCAATTCCCAAAAGTAGCAACTTTACTCCACATGTGTTACTCAATAATCTAATTTTCCAAACTTGGCCTTCAATGCGCCATATCTTTTGAGATGTCCGATTGAGCTCAATTTCGGCAAGAAGTAATTTCTCATGGCATATAACAATTTCAAAGGGCGTTGTGCCAAAAATTTTGATATTCGAAAAATGACGATCACCCCATTTCGGAGAAATATTTTAGTCTGAGGGATATTCATTTTGAGGACAGAAAATTTCCGGTTTCTCGAAACGATCACAAAGCTCCCCTCTAACAAGAAAGCAGGAAAAAATATTTGAGCAAACTCAACAACATTTGAAAGAAAATGACTTATAGTTTGAGGTGCATCTCACAGTTTTGTTGAAAAATTACCCTTTGATTTCACGTAACCCCGAACATGTTTGAAAACAGTGTTCTTTACACATTTAGATTGAAATATCTGAAAAAAAATTGACGTGATAGAGCAATTTTGATACCAGTTTCGGATTCAGCTGACTTGGCAGAGCCTTGGGAGAAAG
This sequence comes from Gonatopus flavifemur, assembly GCA_018340375.1. Taxonomy (NCBI): domain Eukaryota; kingdom Metazoa; phylum Arthropoda; class Insecta; order Hymenoptera; family Dryinidae; genus Gonatopus; species Gonatopus flavifemur. The sequence goes on along the minus strand of JAFFJZ010000050.1, from coordinate 1,050,284 downwards.
CCAGACTGAAGACTGAAATGATAACATCATTCCAGCCAATAACGAGCCTCAATTTTGACGTCTGGGGCAATGGTGATGAAAGGTCGCCAATGTTGGTGTAGGCTTGATTCAATGGTTCTGTCATGATTGGCAGATACAAAAATTTTGCTACAAAACCAATGTTGGTTCAATCCTGAACTAATGATGGCACAAACTTGCGCCAACACTGTTTCTACACTTTCCATCTCTATATCGCCAACACAGGCACAATAGGCTTGGCTGCCACACCTGGCCTAAGCATTTGCCTGTGGTCAACATTGGCAGAATCGCTTAATTTTTACATGGGTGACTGAAATTTTCGACGCACTGAGGAAAATTTGCTGTAAACTTCACCTTATGTCCGATAAATATAGGGATAACATTAAATTGCTGTGATTTATACTGCAATATCTATTAGATTTATCGCAATTGATGTGACCACTACAGCGAATTTTCATTTTTATCGGAGACTTTGGTTGATTGAACAGGAATTTCGGTATATTTTACAGCAATTCAATGCTGTCTCTATAATGACAGCAATTTTTCCTCTGTGCGGAAAATATTCAAAACATATTCTGAACTGTAGTTTGAAATATGAATAAAATGACGTGGTAGTTTAAAGTAATTTCAATAATTTCTTCCTTCTTGAAAAAATTCACAATGAGAAGTATAAGAACAAGCCTTCTAATGTGGCTTCCTCTCTCAATTACGGTGAAAATTAATGGTCACATATTCATACTATATTGTCCATGTATTTCTTCTTTCGCAAATAAAATATTTCGTCGAAAGAATATTATTCGGTTTTGATGACATCAATCGGGAGTAATCATTGATCGAATAATCACGCATTTGAAGTGATAATCGAAAATCATATAACACGAAGTTGAATGTAAAATGTGGGATATCAGTCCCTCCATTACGTCCGTTACGCTGGAACAACCAAATGAGCAAAATCGAAAAAAACCTATATAGGAATTTGTCGCTAATTTGTCGCTAATTTGTAACACTAATCCCGAATTTGTCGCTCTTCGCGATTCCGAAATAATGAAGGTTGTGCTAGCGGAACCATTCCGCTAGCACAATCTCGGTTCAGAGGGATGAGAAAAAAAAAGGATTGCATAGGAATTTGTCGCTTTTTTGTCGCTCTCGATATACGTTGGAAAGAATTGAATTCGTTCATTGGTTGCTGAGATATTTAATATTTTAAGTTTGAGGATTGAAATATTGAATTCCAGCGAAATTCGGTGGAAGAATATGATGGTCAAAGGTATATTGACGCAATACAAAATGCAGACAGATGTGCAGGGGATGACGTTAGGACTACAATCCGAAGAAAACGGTTACATGAATGTTACATCGAGATTACGAAACGTAAAATGGAAATTACGTAACACGGTAATCAAATGCCGTCAGGATTTCCAACTGATTCACGTGACGATACGAGGAAGAATATGACAATTGTGAATGAATTTGGAGGATATATACCATATGTCACAATCATGTAACATACAGGTAATGAGCTGGTTTACAGGATTTTCTGCCACTGATATATATGTTATATATAGGAGTCACGCGGAAAAATCGAACATTCTGTGTTTACCTGTCTCTTATGGAAATATGTGAGTTGTTCATGTTTTAAAAGTTCTCACCGAAGATCAGCTCAGGAGAAATTCCTAAACATTTGCTGAATATTTGAAAAAATTTTGAGAAATCAAAATTAATTTTTTTTTATTTTTGGATTTTTTTCCTTGTTGCGATGAAATTTAGTGTTTGAAGAATAGTAACTTTCTCATTTCATGACACTAGATCGGTTTAGATGCGATTGTGCTGGCGGAAATTCCGTGAATCGCCCTTATATACTTATTTACGGATTGTGTGCACTCCGGAGGACCAGGAACGGTCGAGCGACAAATTCTATGCAAGGTTTTATGGGAGCGACAAATTCAGATCCACGAGAAATCGCGAATTTCATGACAGTAGATCGATTTGGATGCGATTGTGCTGGCAGAAATTCCGCGGATCGCCCTTATATACGTATTTACGGATTGTGTGGACTCCGGAGGAACAGAAACAGTCGAGCGACGAATTCTATGCAAGGTTTTCTGGGAGCGACAAATTCAAATCCACGGAAAATCGCGAATTTCATGACACTAGATCGATTTGGATGCGATTGTGCTGGCGGAAATTCCGCGAATCGCCCTTATATACGTATTCACGAATTGTGTGCACCCCGGAGGACCGGGAACAGTCGAGCGACAAATTCCATGCGAGGATTTCTGGGAGCGACAAATTCGAATCCACGGAAAATCGCGAATTTCATGACACTAGATCGATTTAGATGCGATTGTGCTGGCGGAAATTGCAAGGATCACTCTTATATACGTGTTTACAGAGTGTGTGCAATCCGGAGTATCAGAAACAGTCGAGCGACAAATTCTATGCGAGGTTTCCTGGGAGCGACGAATTTAAATCCACGGGAAATCGCGAATTCCATGACACTAGATCGATTTGGATGCGATTGTGCTGGCGGAAATTCCGCGAATCGCCCTTTTATACGTATTTACAGAGTGTGTGGAATCCGGAGGATCAGAAACAGTCACGCGACCAATTCTATGCAAGGTTTCCTGTGAGCGACAAATTTAAACCCACGGAAAATCGCGAATTTCATGACACCAGATCAATTTGGATGCGATTGTGCTGGGGGAAATTCCGCGAATCGCCCTTTTATACGTATTCACGAATTGTGTGCACTCCGGAGGACCAGGAACACTCAAGCGACGAATTCTATGCAAGGTTTTATGGCAGCGACAAATTCAAATCCACGGGAAATCGCGAATTTCATGACACTAGATCGATTTGGATGCGATTGTGCTGGCGGAAATTCCGCGAATCGCCCTTATATACGTATTTACGGATTGCGTGTACTCCGGAGGACCAGGAACAGTCGAGCAACAAATTCTATGCAAGGTTTTCTGGGAGCGACGAATTCAAATCCACGGAAAATCGCGAATTTCATGACACTGGATCGATTTAGATGCGCTTGTGCTGGCGGAAATTCCGCGAATCCCCCTTATTCACGTATTTACGGATTTTGTGCACTCCGGAGGACTGTATATAAGGGCGATTCGCGGAATTTCCGCCAGCACAATCGAATCCAAATCGATCTAGTGTCATGAAATTCGCGATTTCTCGTGGATCTGAATTTGTCGCTCCCAGAAAAACCTCCCATAGGATTTGTCGCTCGACTGTTTCTGGTCCTCCGGATTCCACACACTCTGTAAACACGTATATAAGAGTGATCCTTGCAATTTCCGCCAGCTCAATCGCATTTGAATTGACTCAGATTCATGGAATTCATGATTTCCCGTGGATTTGAATTTGTCGCTCCCATAAAACCTTGCATAGAATTTGTCGCTCGACCATTCCTGGTCCTCCGGAGTGCACACAATTCGTAAATACGTATATAAGGGCGATCCGCGGAATTTCCGCCAGCACACTCGCATCCAAATCGATCTAGTGTCATGAAATTCGCGATTTCTCGTGGATCTGAATTTGTCGCTCCCAGAAAAACCTCCCATAGGATTTGTCGCTCGACTGTTTCTGGTCCTCCGGATTCCACACACTCTGTAAACACGTATATAAGAGTGATCCTTGCAATTTCCGCCAGCACAATCGCATTTGAATTGACTCAGATTCATGGAATTCATGATTTCCCGTGGATTTGAATTTGTCGCTCCCATAAAACCTTGCATAGAATTTGTCGCTCGACCGTTCCTGGTCCTCCGGAGTGCACACAATTCGTAAATACGTATATAAGGGCGATCCGCGGAATTTCCGCCAGCACAATCGCATCCAAATCGATCTACTGTCATGAAATTCGCGATTTCTCGTGGATCTGAATTTGTCGCTCCCATAAAACCTCGCATAGAATTTGTCGCTCGACCGTTCCTGGTCCTCCGGAGTGCACACAATCCGTAAATAAGTATATAAGGGCGATTCACGGAATTTCCGCCAGCACAATCGCATCTAAACCGATCTAGTGTCATGAAATGAGAAAGTTACTATTCTTCAAACACTAAATTTCATCGCAACAAGGAAAAAAATTCAAAAATAAAAAAAAATTAATTTTGATTTCTCAAAATTTTTTCAAATATTCAGCAAATGTTCAGGAATTTCTCCTGAGCTGATCTTCGGTGAGAACTTTTAAAACATGAACAACTCACATATTTCCATAAGAGACAGGTAAACAAAGAATGTTCGATTTTTTCGCGTGACTCCTATATATAACATATATATCAGTGGCAGAAAATCCTGTAAACCAGCTCATTACCTGTATGTTACATGATTGTGACATATGGTATATATCCTCCAAATTCATTCACCATTGTCATATTGTCCCTCGTATCGTCACGTGAATCAGTTGGAAATCCTGACGGCATTTGATTACCGTGTTACGTAATTTCCATTTTACGTTTCGTAATCTCGATGTAACATTCATGTAACCGTTTTCTTCGGATTGTAGTCCCAACGTCATCCCCTGCACATCTGTCTGCATTTTGTATTGCGTCAATATGCCTTTGACCATCATATTCTTCCACCGAATTTCGCTGGAATTCAATATTTCAATCCTCAAACTTAAAATATTAAATATCTCAGCAACCAATGAACGAATTCAATTCTTTCCAACGTATATCGAGAGCGACAAAAAAGCGACAAATTCCTATGCAATCCTTTTTTTTTCTCATCCCTCTGAACCGAGATTGTGCTAGCGGAATGGTTCCGCTAGCACAACCTTCATTATTTCGGAATCGCGAAGAGCGACAAATTCGGGATTGGTGTTACAAATTAGCGACAAATTAGCGACAAATTCCTATATAGGTTTTTTTCGATTTTGCTCATTTGGTTGTTCCAGCGTAACGGACGTCCCTCCATTCTATGAGCAGAAGAAGTAACTTTATCAAAGTTTCAATTATAGTCAAGGTTGAGTGGATGAAATTTGAAACCGGAAAAAAGCATAAAGCAAAAGTGTCAGAGCTGAATAAGATGTTTCAGTTTCTCTAGAAATACATGGTGAACTGGCCAAAGCTATTCCTAATTCTCAACTTCATGCATTTCATCTTTAAATTGTAACTATCATGGCTTTCCATGAACTACTCTCATTTCGAGAAGAAAAATATTTTTGTTTAGATAAAATTTATTATTCGATTATAAGAGAAGAGAATTTTATTCTTTAAACTTCTGTGTTCATTTGTAAGTACAGTGAATTAGTAAAAGTCATTACACGATTATTTACACATATTGGTAATAATTTTGATGTATTTGATTCAATACATTACACGGAGAGAAATGTATAATAAAATTGATCGGATTTCTAATAACCCTTAATGAAGAATATGATAAAAATAGGGACATCTATCTGGTATAATACTGAGTACTATAAGCACATGAAGAATCAATATTTACGTTTTGTAAGTTTTATTAGAAAATTTATTCAAATTAACTATACCACATAATACACAGTATATACCATGCATTGATGTGTATTAGAACTATCTTGTACAGTTTATTAAAATTTTATAATATTATAAAAAGGGCAATAAAAGATATTAGAAAACCGAAATGTATATACGGAAAGGATATTGTATTCAAAATGACTGTTATAGTTTACTATTCGTGCACCATATTGAGAATTACAACAGACATTATGGTGTTTTTATCAAATTTTATAGGGAATACCACAATTTCTATTGTATTTTTCAATATGGTAATGCGCAAATGGTAAACCACAATAGTCATTTAGAATGTGATATTCTTTTGATTCACCGTGAAAGCGAATGTGCCCACAATTCAATAGGAGGTAAACCAGCTGTATGAGAAATCATAGATTACTCTCATGTTTTCCTCGTGTTTCCGTTTTCAAAAAAATCAACGAAGATGAAAGATCGAATATTCATCAAATTCCTTCTTCCATAGTTGCAAAATAACTGATGTGATCTGAACAAAAATGAGACGTTCTCGTCTCCTCACTGAGCTCCACATTTTGACAAAAGAATGATCCAAATTAATTCCAACAAAAGTTATCTTGGACCAAACAAATTTGAAGATCTCAGACAGACAGACACACGCGAACACTCGGGGATCGCGTTTTTTCGACGTTTCAAAGTGTTTTCCAGAGACCAAACACCCTTTTCTCGATAATAGATTCTGGACCTTATCACAATAGTTCCATTTCCTTATGTATAAAGATATAAAGAATATGGAAGTGAAATTTTGCAATTTCTTCTAGTCTTTGTAAGATTCTGAAATGACAATATAATATGAGAATCGCATTTTAAGGGTCTTAACAAATTCAATAAGTTCAAAAAACATTGCTGAAAGTTTCCAAAAATTGATAATATATGTGACATCATCATACCTAATTGAATTCCACAAGTGCTTGAAAATTTCCTCGAAAAATGTCATATTATGTCACAGTTGTACAAAGTTGTACAAAAGACAAATTGCACTTCTTTATACTCTTCTTCGTATTTTTATTTATTATACTTATTAATGATATAATGCATTAATACAGTATTTATAATTATCATATTTTTCAGAAAATACTGACATATTTTTTATATGGATATTCACTACATATTAAATCTCAGTCTTATGAGTTCTCTAACGTTCTCTAACGTTCGGAGTGTCATCAACGCCGCCTCGCGCCCGTCCAGGAAGTTTTGATTATATGGTTTTATCGACAGTGTTAGAAATTTTATTACGAATTTTCTTTTTATTATAAGTTATATTGATGTCTATTATATTTGGTGATTCAAAATTGCCGTACACTTTCCTGAGAGCAAATTCTTGATGAAATTCTGAAGAGATTTTGATACGGAATATTCAGATCTGATCCTTATATGAGTATTTCTTAATTTTTTGAAGAATCCAAATACCTCGAAAGTACCATATTTTTGACTTTTGAATCCAATACCATTCTCTAAGTCATATCACGGGGTATCCCTAGAAGAAGATAAATCTAATTTAGCTTCCTTCGTTGTGGAGTTATAGCGATTCGAAGTTGTTGAATTCTGATTGGCTGGGATGCAAAAAAATTCAAACCGTTATAACTCCACAACGAAGGAAGCTGAATGAGATTTATTTTTTTTCAGGGATGCCCCATGTTCTGACTCAGAGAATGGTGTTGGATTCAAAAGTCAGAAATATGGTACTTCTGAGGTCTTTGGATTTTTCAAAAATTTAAAAATGCTCATATCCCCGGATCTAAGGATCAGATCTGAATATTCCGCACCAAAATCTTTCCAGAATTTCATCAAGAATCTGCTCTCAGAAAAGTGTACGGCAATTTTGAATCCCCCAGTATATTTTATTCCATGTTAATATACATGTTTTTATTATAATTTATTATCATGAGTGTGTGAAACTGATTATATTTCTCAGTAAATTTCAATATATCGTTTTATCATAAGAATATATTAGTTCACATGAGATTGAATTTTGAAACTGATTATATTTTTGAATACATCGTATTAGAAAATTTTTACTATACGATTTCCATTATACATTTCTCTCCGTGTACAATATCTGGTTGAAAATATTGGAATAAGTATCTCTAAGTTTGATAATATAACAACCTCTGCAGAGATTCTGAGTCAAAAGTCAGCTATATATTCGGAGGAGTCGATGCATACGTATTTTGAATTACCTTTTTTATGTGACTTTGGCACGCGATAAAGCTACGCGGATGGTGGGCGTTTTATGCTCATATAATCGAGAGAGAAAAGAGCAATCGTCGGTATATATCAAAGCCATAAGGATAACCTAAGCAAGGAAACAAGTAGACATGGGAGAACGGGCCTATCTAAGAAAAAATATGCTTCTCAATGGTAAAGCTTTTACCTATCGATGCTAAGACTCTCGTGTGCCACGCACGCCGTGAATTTATTAACGCCTTTGGTAACGTATGTTACTCGATGATATCGTTTGGTCACAAAAACAAATAGATGTAAGATAGAGCATATTGTGTTTTTATTTTATCTCATCATTGTATTTATACTGACGATGAGAGTTTGATCAAGTTATGGATGTTTTAGTTCCAGTAGATTCATATAAATAGGAAGTAGAAAATAAATTCTTCATTTTGTTTGAAATTATTCCATATCGCCAAAGTTTGAATCGCCCTAGTAGGAATTATAGCAGCTAGTTTTCCCAGATGTTAAATTCATTTCTAGCTAATTTTGTGACGCATCCCTAGCCTGTGTCCACTCAGATGTCCCAGAAAATTGCTAGAATGTAGTTCAAATTGATAATTCATCAATTTTCATCAATCTTCATCCTCTTCAAAATTCATGTTTCTTCAGTAAAATTACACCTATGAGTAAGGTCAAAATGTATTTTGAAATGTAATCAAGTCAAGTACGTTGCGGTTGAATTTATTCCCACAAAATAATCCCGAGTGACAAATTGGATCGTTTGGGCTTCTTTTTATTCCTCTGATCGTGTTCATGGACTATCAATGTTACTGTACGATTATGATCCGCATGAACTGCAGTTGGAGCAAGAAGAATCTACATAAACCAACTTAATGTTTGAACACTTATGTCAAATTGGCTGAAATGTGTTATTTAGTTGCCCCCACATGGGTTGCATCTAGTAAATGGACGGTAAGTGGAACGCCCAGGCAAAGTTCTACTAGGGTGTTTATTGAACTTAATTTATAACTGAATATCAAAAATTCTTGTTCAAAATTTTATAGTATTTTGTTGATATTTGATGTAAAGTGATCCTTTGAAACTTGTCTTTTGTGAATGATTAATTTGACCTAAAAGGATTGTATGTTGAAATAAATGCGCCTTACAATGATAATGGACGTAAAATCATTGGAATAAGCCTCATGTCCTTTCTTTGTACAGATAACATGCCCATGCAGCACCACGAGGTGTTTTGAACGTTCAGACAACGTGCTTGGTTACACAGAGAACATGCAAATAACGTCTCAGGATGTTCTGAGAACGTTGCATGTATGTCCCAGGTACGTACAAATGTCCCGGTTAGTTATATTCATGTGCACCGTGCGACGTTCTGGGAACGTGTTCAGTTAAGGTATTTTACCACGTTGTACGAAGCTGCACACACGTTTTCAAAGGCTAGTTTTCATAAAAGTACGTTGGGAAAACATCATGAAAACGGCGCGTAGTAGATGGAAAGAATGTGTTGAACACGTACACTGAGAAAAAGGATTCGTTGACTCAAATGAGATTTGTTTACAGTAAATAAATCGTATATTTGGATACGAGCAAAGAAATATTTACTAATATTTATATTTACTAATATTTTTATTTAAATTTATATTTATTAATATTAAATTTATATTTACTAATATTCATTTTATCACATAGTTGTTGAATACACCACATATTTCTTTGAGTCAACTTCATACCGACTATGATTCGATAGATCTGAATTTGACAAGAATTCATATTCATTTACATTAACTCCAATCACTTTGAATCAAATGAATGATTTGGTTATAGTTGATAAATATGAATTTCTTGACTCAACACAATGTTTGGTTATAATCAATATGTATTATTTGTATAAAATGATACTTCTTGAAAATGCTCAACCAAATGCGTTGATTTGTCAGAAGGAAACCTTTTTCTCAGTGTATTCAGAGGTATAAAAAATGCAGGTACTCTAAACGTTTGGAGAACCTACTTCCCGGTAACCAAAGCACGCAAAGCGAAGTGCATGTTTTTAAAACGTTCAGAGAACTTTCTGTGTTGTCTGGGTGTAAGCTTCCCGTACAGCACAACCACCGATCCTCCACCTAAGACTTCGGTGGACCAGAGGTGGAGAATTGGTGGAGAAATGGGAGCCGTGAAAATAAGGGAGAAATAAGGGAGAGTCTCCGTTGAGGCAACGGAGAGGCGACAGAGAAATGTCCGCCCCCTGTATTTTCAGTGAAACTTAAATTCGTGAATTCATACATTCAGATTTGGTTACGTAAATGCACCAATAAGAGTTATATCGAAAATACAGGGGGCGGACATTTCTCCGTCGCCTCTCTGTTGCCTCAACGGAGACTCTCCCTTATTTCTCCCTTATTTCCACGTCTCCCATTTCTCCACTAATTCTCCACCTCCAGTCCACCGAAGTCCTAGGTGGAGGATCGGTGGTTGTGCTGTACGGGTTGTCATCAGTTTGTCAGACTTGTTATTCGAATGTTTCTGACTTGTTATTGACAAGCTTGTCAGTGTGAGGTTGCTACAACTCTGCTGCAAAGGTTATGTAAGCTTGTACTCTTGTCGTGTGTCAACTAGGGAGCTCATGACAACCTTATCACAGGCTCGCTTGACAACATTGCAGCGGGGTTAAATTGCTGTATGAGTGCTGATGTGTGTATGGACCAATGGCCCAATGATGGACCAAGCCTGGCACAAGACCTGCCGAGACTTGTCTTGAACAATTTACCAAACTTGGCCCAGGCTTGGGAATGATAAGATCAGGACAAGCTTGTGCCAGTGGATTTGCTAGGCTCAGCCCAATTCATTTATCAAGCATCAACCAATGCTTCTTTGATCGCAGATATGGATGAAAAAAGGAATTGATTCATATTTCAGTTCATGACTTTCTCCCTCAGAATACCGTACATGAATTATCTGAAACGATAGAAAAAATGTGACAAGACTGGGACAAGCTTGTATGATCATTGGAAAATTTGCGTTCATTGATATTTCAATCAATTTTGATTCTATTGTTGAATTATAATTTTGATCAAAATTCAGTCAATATCTATGAACATTGTGCCACTCATGTAGGCAATATTGGCACAATTGTTCTCAACGAATGCTCGATTTTTATACTTGTGCCAAGCTTGTACCAAATGTAGTGAACATTTCAAAAATATTAACAAATGTACCATGAATGACTATCCATTGGGAACAAAGGGACAATCATGGAACAATATTGGGCCAATTGTTCTTCATGGAGGTTTGTTTTTGACATATGTGCCAACCTTGGGACAAGCTTGGGTTTTTTTCAGTCTTGGTAATACCTGCATGGGTAATTATTCGCATAGTATTCAAAGCATTTTTATTTCAAGATGGTAAACGCATTTGGTTCAATCAAGACATTTATTCATTCAATTCGCAGTTAGACAGTATACTTACGGGAGGAAGAAAATGGTGAAGATTTGTCTGCATTGTATGACAACGGAACGCTGCGGGGCTTCAAATCGAAAATTCCACAATTTATTACGTAATACCGATTATGAAATAATAGAACTACTGGATTTATGTTTGCAGATTGTAATTCTTGTTACTCACTCTACTCTAGGTGTCTTATATGCTATAGAAAAGACAATTGATTTTTGAAATTCACAATTTAAAGCCTCGAAAAGCATTCCCTAGCAGAAATCACTCCCGTCATTCTCTAGATGATTCCGAGGCCTTACTAAGCCTTGCAAGTGACGACAGTGATCTCCACTAGGGTTGGTGTTATTTTAATGTAGAGAAATTTACCATTTTTTTCCGTATAAAAAGAAGTGTTCCTCATCTTTTCAAAATTTCCTCATTTCTTCTATATTTCCCACCATGTTCCTTCATTTTCTCCCTTCAAACCCACGCAGGACATTCACTGAAATGTCCGTGCCGTTTTTTCAGGAGGACATTTTTCCGTTGCCTCTACGCTGCTTCTCCGTCGTACCCATCCCTTTTTTTCCCTGAATTCCATGGAGATGCGACTTGGGTGTCTTGTATGGAAATCATGAAAAAAGTAGGGAGAAAACATGGAAATTTCACAAGCCTAAAAAAATAAACAGGGAAACAACGATATTCTTGAATTAGTGAAAAGGATGCCCTACAAATAAATTGATATCAAAGTTCTCATCAAATCACATACAAAATTTACCATTGGCGTTAGCATGGCGCAATGTAGATGAAGTATGGCCGAGACATGGAAACCAAGCATGGCGCAACACTGAGATGATAACATCATTTTATAATTTATCGATGTGTTTTTCCAACGAAGCCCTATCATTGGTGCTCGAATTGCAATAAAATAGACCATCATTGGCAAACAATAGAAAAATTTGTTTATCAATGTTGCGCCAATGATGAAACTGTAAAAAATAATTAACCCAAAAATATATGAAAATTATGCGTATTCCACAATTTCCAATATATGTTATTTGGGACAGTATTGTGTTTTCCTCATTTATCTGCAAAAAAAACTCGGAGTTACTTGTCGCTAAAGTTTGCCATGAAAAGTGTAAACAATATGGATCAGCCGTAGGAGCCCTCTAGTGTAACCTGTAACAAAGAACGATTGACTGTTCTTCCAGAGAATTATTTGAGCCTCATATATTCCTTGTATACATTTCACTACTCGCGAAAAACATTCAATCGGTAACTCAGCTAGCAATTCAGCCATCAAAAGTTAAAATTAAGGAGCATGCCAATATTGAGCCATGCTATTACCAATGATCGGCGCTACATTGAAAACTGATTTTTATCCAGACTAGACCAAAGTTTGTGGCAATATTTAACCACATTTCAAATGATCCTCACTTCCAATAAAATCTATCGTTCGGTCAATGTTGGACCAAGGATGAGCCTAGCAAGCGCCAAGCCTGGTGGAATCGTGATTCAATGGTAGGTTGACAACCTAAATTCGTTGAACTCCGACATCGGTGCAACATTATAATTGTTGGTAATCAACATTGAATATTCATAGATTGCCAAGCCTTGGCTGTCAACATTCCGCCAAGTCATATTCTATTGCGAAGCGTTGGCTGTCAACATTCCGCCAAGCTATATTCTATTGTCAGAATCGGCGGGACCTAAAAATTTTTATATGGGATTAATCATATTCTATACCACAGAACTTTTTTGTCTATTCTTTAATGAATAAAATTTCTCAGAAAATAAGGAATGGATGACGGAAATCACTTGAAGGGATGCTTGACGTTTGAAAATCTCTTCCCTCAATATCAGATGAATCACGACTCACTTCCGTTGTATTCAAACCAGACTTCGATACGCGTGTATACATAAAATTACAAGCAATTTTAAGTGAATAGAATAAAATTCATGTTCGCTATGCAGTAGGTATATGATAATCAGATTCCCCTTATGATTTTTTTATTCCTTTTGATCCCTCACATACACGTTTGAAATGCATCAACAGGTCTTTTTGAAGATAAAATCTATTCCATACATCCTCTGAAGTTTTTATCGAAATCGTACGTGATGCATATAGAGTGGAGAAGGAAATTGTTTCCAACTGTAAGTCAAATTATTCTGATGATATATGGATATTGAGATAAGAGTTTGTGTTTTTTACATTACGTAAGAGGAGATTCCAAATTATTTAATACAATAATTATTGAGACAAGCCTAACATCCCAGCCAGAGAACGTTGTGGAAGTTTGAATTGTTAATGGAACGAATTAATGCTCGAACAATATAATATTCAGCTGTTAGACACAAAACATATTGCAGGACATTCTTCAAACGAAGTGTTCAGTTCCCAGGAGTTACTCCGAGGTGGAAAATAACGATGATTCATCAGGTTTTGTGAGTTTGAATTTTAATTTCGCGTTTATGAACGATTCAAACTCCAGCAACATCGCCAGAAATGAAAATGTGTCGACATCATTTTCATATCGAATTGATATCTAGCTCATAAAAAATATATCGAAAGTCAATAAAAATCAAGCAGTCCGACATTGATTTGATATCATATTGATTAATTCATTGAATGAGCAGCCTTTTAGCTGAGATTTAATTCAGTTTTTTTCAATATCTCGAATTTTCTCCAAAATAGAATCCTTCATATTATTGTACAATAATCAAATATGTACTCAGTATTTAAACATTGTTTGAATCCAATCTTTTTTCAGGGAATGTTTCAAAATACATCATAAGGAGTTCTCTGTGTTTGACCAATTGAAAGTTCATTTCAAATGTTGATTCTAGAATGATTATGAAGTGAGTTCAATTCTGAAAATTCTTACGAAAGGAATATAGTGAAATTATATACATTTTTTTGACATTCTCAAACATCAAGCTATGTATAATACATAATAATTTGTTAAAAAAAAAGATTTTCTGCCAAATGAATTCAAATATGTTCGATGTTTGATTACGTTCTTATCCCAATAAAATACCAAGGCTGTTCAAATTCATTACATTCAAGCATTTTACATCTTTCGCAAAGGGACAATAAAACCGGTCCTGCGATGCAATTGAAGATGTTGCATCGCTTTGCACAGTGTGCATTTATTCATCGGTGTGAATACATTGTATCTATGCTGATAGCACAAGATGGATAATACTGCCTGCTCTTCCTACAAAGAGATCCAAAGGAATTTCATGCACATTTATATTGCTGAAGTTTAAATCGTTTATCGAACCGAATTGGTAATCGAAAAACGGAATATGCGGCTTTTGAAGAAGCAAAATTTTGGACTATATTCATTAAATGATTTGTTTAGTTTCGAAGAGTTGATTCGAAAAGGTAATCACTGCATGAAATATCATATTTTGTGAGTTTGAGTTTTCGTTTCGTTGCTATAAACGATTCAAACTTCAAGAATATGAATATTTTGCATAATAGTCGAACTATCTATATGCACGGAGAGAAATGTATAATAAAATTGATCAGATTTCTAATAACCCTTATTGAAGAATATGGTAAAAATAGGGACAGCTAACTGGTATAATACTGAGTACTATAAGCACATGAAGAAAATCAATATTTACGTTTTGTATGTTTTATTAGAAAATTTATTCAAATTAACTATACCACATAATACACAGTATATACCATGCATTGATGTGTATTAGAACTATCTTGTACAGTTTATTATAATTTTATAATATTATAAAAAGGGCAATAAAAGATATTAGAAAACCTAAATGTATATACGGGAAGGATATTGTATTCAAAATGACTGTTATAGTTTACTATTCGTGCACCGTATTGAGAATTACAACAGACATTATGGTGTTTTTATCAAATTTTATAGGGAATACCACAATTTCTATAGTATTTTTCAATATGGTCATGCGCAAATGGTAAACCACAATAGTCATTTAGAATGTGATATTCTTTTGATTCACCGTGAAAACGAATATGCCCACAATTCAATAGGAGGTAAACCAGCTGTATGAGAAATCATAGATTACTCTCATGTTTTCCTCGTGTTTCCGTTTTCAAAAAAATCAACGAAGATGAAAGATCGAATATTCATCAAATTCCTTCTTCCATAGTTGCAAAATAACTGATGTGATCTGAACAAAAATGAGACGTTCTCGTTTCCTCACTGAGCTCCACATTTTGACAAAAGAATGATCCAAATTAATTCCAACAAAAGTTATCTTGGACCAAACAAATTTGAAGATCTCAGACAGACAGACACACGCGAACACTCGGGGATCGCGTTTTTTCGACGTTTCAAAGTGTTTTCCAGAGACCAAACACCCTTTTCTCGATAATAGATTCTGGAACTTATCACAATAGTTCCATTTCCTTATGTATAAAGATATAAAGAATATGGAAGTGAAAAATTTGCGATTTCTTCTAGTCTTTGTAAGATTCTGAAATGACAATATAATATGAGAATTGCATTTTAAGGGTCTTAACAAATTCAATCAGTTCAAAAAACATTGCTGAAAGTTTCCAAAAATTGATAATATATGTGACATCATCATACCTACACGGAGAAAAAATGGTTTGCTACTATAGCGCCTACAAAAAAAATTGGCTGCAAGAGCAAGAAAAATGATTGACGCAACTACACCTTTTTGCTGACATAAACAAATTTGTTAACAAAACGAACGTCTTTGCTGCTGGAGTGAATATTTTTGCAAATACAACAAATTTCTTTGTAGGCGCTATAGTAGCAAACCATTTGTTCTCCGTGTAATTGAATTCCACAAGTGCTTGGAAATTTCCTCGAAATATGTCATATTATGTCACAGTTGTACAAAGTTGTACAAAAGACAAATTGCACTTCTTTATACTCTTCTTCGTATTTTTATTGATTATACTTATTAATGATATAATGCATTAATACAGTACTTATAATGATCATATTTTTCAAAAAATACTGACATATTTTTTATATGGATATTTACTACATATTAAATCTCAGTCGTATGAGTTCTCTAACGTTCTCTAACGTTCGGAGTGTCATCAACGCCACCTCGCGCCCGTCCAGGAAGTTTTTATTAGATGGTTTCATCAACAGTATCAGAAATTTCATTACGACTTTTCTTTTTATTATAAGTTATATTGATGTCTATTATATATTTTATTGCATTTAATATACATGTTTTTACTATAATGCCACACTGGGGTCTTTTACGGCACCACACACTTCCAATGACTGCCAAAACGATACTGGTGCGCATATCGTCGTACTATGGGTTTTAGAAAGAAGAGGTAACCCTCAACTAATAACAGATGACGCCATAATTTCAATTTTTCAAAAATAGTATGTTTCAATGTAACTTAATTAGCGCTGGGGTACCCAGCGGCACACAAGTGCAGCTAAGGGTTAAGATTTATGAACATGTTACAAACGATTCATTTTTCAGTCTTTCAAGCGTTTGTCAATTAAAAACTGCGATTTACATTTGAGTTCTGAGAATTTTTGAGATCAACGTAACTCAAGTTTCATATTGAATTCAAGATTATCAATTTGAGATTGATAAGATTAATAATGAATTTTATTATATAGATAATTCGTCGAATAACTTGATTACCCATTTGTTGAATTGAAAAAAAAATGTCAGATATATGACGTTCAATCATTTCATTGAATTCAATGTCAGGGTTCTGGTTATATTAATGTATTCCTAGGTGATTTGAAGAATAAACTTATACGTCATATAAGTTTAAATAGATGAACCGAATTTTCATGAAAATTTAACTTTTTGTCAAAGATTTTCACAGAGTGAAACGATTAAATCAATGATTTTACATGTCTTCAAAGTACCTAAGTGCACATTAATTGGCCTGATTCAATCGTCGGCCGAGTGTTCCATTTTTTCCGTATCCACAATAATGAACCATGAGAAACGTTGTCCGCTTGCCTTTGAATCAGAATGAACCCACATGTGCCCTGAGCTTCGGTTCTCATATATAACATACACCACAATGACCGATTCATGGGCACAGTCAAATGACAATAAGCGTTTGTTTCATACACTGAATAAATGACATAAAAATAAGTGGACACATAAAAGCAGCTGCACGTGTGAAAATATTTGAGGTAGCTTATATTAATCTTGGGTATTCAAGAGGTTAAATTCTCTGGCAGTATTATGAACTGTCAAAAACTTGTATGACAAGAAATTATCTATACACTAGATCGAATGAATAATCGATCACATTATGTAATGCATGAAAATGTTTTGTATTATAAACGCAGTGAGGATGATCCATGGAATATAGTTATATCGGCATGTCTGACATATCCTTTAATAAGATCGGTCCATGAAAATTTGGGTCACCCAAGTACATATAAAACGTACCAATATATGAGAAGATATTATTCTTGGAGGGGTATGTATAAACAGATCAAATCATTGGTGAAATCTTGTGACCTGTGCCAGAGAGTCAAACATCTGACTTATAAAATGGAGGGGGAATATCGGATGGTCGAATCCGAACATATAAATGATTTAGTTACTTGAGACTTCTATGGTCCACTGCCGAGATCACAAGGCGGAGTACAATACATTTTAGTCATGCTCGATATCTTTTCTAAAATGACATCCTCATATACTTTAAGAAAAGCAAATACGCGAGCAACACTCCGCGTCATATTTGACAAATTTATTCCGAAATTCGGGAAACCGAAACAAATGTTAACTGATCATGGAACACAGTTCAGTTTCAAGGAATTGGTTAATAAATTGGGAAGTGAAGGAATAAAAATAAGATAATCGACCATTCGACATCCTTAATGCAACCCGACAGAGAGAGTGATGAGAGAGCTGGGCAAGTTATTTAGGACTTTATGTTCAGAAAAACATACAAGATGGGCAAAATTCGTCCCTGAAATAGAACAATATCTCAATCTCACCACTCACTCTAGCACGGGATACAAGTGCTTTTGAGATTCATTATAGTGAACAACCAAGTGACGAAATAAAAAAACTAATAAAATTTCCATCGAATAAAACAGATCCTCATGAAAAAATTATCTTGTGTGCAAGAGAAGAGATGAAAAGAAATTTCAAAAAAAATAACACGGAGAAAATTCTACACTAGTGATTACTGTAGCCCACAAGACTGGCTCGTGTTATGCAAAACAATCATTTCATCACTACTGATTACTGTGGTAACACGAATCAGCCGTGTCTCCGCACTAGAGAGTCGTTTTTCTACACTGTTCTCTACTGTAGAGACACGACTGATTCGTGTTACCACAGTAACGAGTAGTGTTGAAATGATTTTTTTTGCATAACACGAGCCGGTCGTGTGGGCTACAGTAACCACTAGTGTAAGATTTTCTCCGTGAAGTTCCAAACAAAAAACCAAATCTAAAATACAATTGAATATAAACGATCTGGTGCTAATAAAAGTACCACACCAGTCTAATGCTCTAGGAAGAATGACATACAAATTTTTTCAACTGTATGAAGGCCCTTATGTCATTACAAGGATAATAGGACATAATGCGTATGAATCAGCTGATCCACATGATAAGAAACAGATCAAGAGGAATTGCAATCGATGGAATTTGAGAAAATATTATGCGCTTGAATAATCCACCATTGACCGTAACAAAATAAGTATATGGATAATGGATGAAACATCACCTCATGCAACCTTATTTAAGCATGAGACAAATGAAGTAGATAAATGAAAGAACATGTATATAGATATGAGCATGAAGTTTTATAGGAATTTAAATGGAAATATGGGGTGTACATGACATAAGATGTATAGAATAATGTATATATTACTATAGTTTAGAATATAAATGACTGTTAATATAAGTGACAGGAAGGATATTTGTAGGGGTTTTTATTCTATAGGGTTTACACCCTATAAAATAAAAAAGGGGGATATTCGTAAGGCAACGGAAAGGAGATATTAATTTTTCGTACATTTTTATAATTTGAACAAGTAGATAGATAGATAGATAGAGTTAGATATATATATATATATATATATAGAGAGAGAGAGAGAGAGAGAGAGAGAGACAGACAGACAGACAGACAGAGAAACATTGAGAAGTGGGGATTTGATTAGAAGAAGCCCGGATTCGAAAGACGAAAGGATACAATCGACTACAAGAACACGATTCGTCAATAATCTAACTCGAGAAATCTATTACAGTATTCAACCACGTGGCTTTAGAAGCTTTCCCATATTATTCTGATAATTGAAATCGGGGGAAGCTTCTAACATAAAACCAAGTGCTACTCTAAAGACGACCGACAATAAACGGTCCACGAAGAAGAGGAGATCTTTTGCACATCTTGATCAAACATCCGTGGGTTCGAGAGACAATCAAATACCATCACTTCAAGAGAAGAAGAAAGTTAACCGTCGACTTGGATTCATCATCCCATATTCCTCTCTCTCTCTCTGGAAAGAAAAGGTACCTAATTCGATGACGCATAATATCAAATAAGGATATTATAAATTGAAATGTTAATTCGAATTCAAATTCACGATAATTGTAGTACGAAATGAGCTTTATTATTATTTCATAATTTCCCTTCATAAAATTCAAATCCTTGCTATTCTGACTTCATTTCCGCTTCTTTTGAGATATTTGTTTTTTTTTTAATATTACCAATTTAGTTTTCATTTATTTCAAATATAACGGGCAACGTTACAAATGGTTGGGCAAAATATTGCGTACACGTTCAGTTGATATCCTCATAGTCTCACGTATCTCATACACTTTCAACCTCCAGTCCTCCAACACTATTCTATGGATTTTCTCAATCATTTCTGGAGTTGTGACCTCAACGGGGCGTCCCGAACGTGATTCATCAGAGGTGCTCGACCTTTCTTAGATTCAGAAACCCACTGTTTGATAGTTGAATATGATGGAGAAAATGTTTGATTTGAGCTGGTGTAAACCGTTCCAAATGAATGTATTTTATGAGCTTACGCTTTTCTGATTTCCCATTTTTACAGTAGACAATCGAGAGGTTCCCTTCAGTACCTTCAGGTGTGGTCGAATGACATTAAAATCACGATCTTGTCAACTTGACTGTTGCAGTGAGTCGAAGTCGCGCTAGCATTAAGCTAGAGTTGGTATCATCATTCAATATGTTCGAGAGACGACAATGTGCCATTATTGATAGACTCTGACTGACTACGGAATCGGTGGTCAACTGATGTGAGAATCACGATCTTAGCAACTTGACTGTTGTAGTGGGCCGAAGTCTTACCAGCATTAGGCCAGAGTTGGTATCATCATTCAATATGTTCGAGAGACGACAATGTGCCAGTATTGGTACACTGTTAAAAATGTTTGTAAAATTACAACTGTTTTACAATACAAAATATGAGTAAAATTCCCAATCAGTGTGTTGCTAATACAAAATACAATGCAATTCGAGTATTATACCAAAACATGTTCAGAAACCTACTAAGATGAGTCGTAATTTTACAATCTTTATGTAATAATGCTACGTGTATTGTAATTTTACTGAAACGCTGATCAGTTTTCAACTATAAGTTTTTAAGATTTACAAAAATTGTTTGTAATTTGTTTTACTCCATTTATTTTTTGTTTTACTCCAGTAATTTTCTGTGAATTTCCAAAAAAAAGATTGAAGCTGGAATTACAATGAAGTGATTAAAAATTTACGAATATTTCTAGTATTTTTACAATTTTGACTTGGAAAGTACATGCTGCATTGTAATTTCACTAAAAATTGAGATATTTTGAACACGGATTGTAATTTTATTGAACCGTTGATGAGTTCCCAACAACAAGTATTTAAAACTCCCGAAAATTGTTTGTAATTTGTTCCATCACAATTTTTTGTCAAGTTCCCAAAAAATATTGAAACTAGAATTGAAATCAAGTCATCAAATATTATGGGTATTTTCAGTATTTTTTACAATTTTGAATTAGATTTTGAGTTCTTTCACGGAGAGAAAAAATTTGCTGACGCAGCAAATCGAGGTATTATATATAGAATAGCAAAATTTTTTGCTGACCTAGCTAAAAATTTGCTATAACAGCAATCGTGTTAGCTACGACAGCAATTTTTTAGCTGTGGCAGCAAAAAACGTTTGCTCCACCAGCAAATTTTCAGTATTATATACAGAATAGCAAACAAATTTTGCTGGGATAGCAAACAAACCTTCGATGAACCTTCAGCGAACGTTCCATCTATGTTTCTTGAATGTATTTCGAAGCGGACATTTCAACGTCCGTAGAACCTTTGTCAAACGTTTGTAAATCTCAAAGTTAGCTCTAATGAACCTTCAATCTTCGGCCCGATCTATACACATCTGATCTGAACGTTCGCTGAAGCTTCATGTTCTCTTCGGGTAGGGTAACTCAATCAGAAGCTCACATGCATAAGTGAGCAAAATGATAATGAATGCCAATGATACACGAACTTTACTTTGAAGCATTAAAAAAAACCGTGACTGCTCTTTTCTCTGATTAATCTAAATGAAATAGATCTATGTGACTCTGACATACCATAAACATGATTTCACAAAAGTCTCCTTCAGGAATTGATTTTGATGAAAAAACAGGGACACTTGAAGAATCATGATGATACATTCATAACTTGTAATATTTTCTAGTTCATTTCTCACACATAACATAATGTGAATAATTTTTCAGTGGAAAGCACAAAATAATGAATTTAAACCAAAATATAATCTTATCACAAAAATCACATTAATTTCATGTTTCATTAGATACAAAACAAAAACAGATTCCAAAAGTAGGGTTATGTCTTTGAGTTATGTTTATTGAAATCACTTTTTTAAGCACTGTCAATTTTATCACTTATATTTTACGGAAATGAATTTTGACAATTTTCAGGGCGATGATTCCGATATGTAAAAGTACGAAGAATGTGTAGTTTAAATGTAGCGGGTCAACTTTCATGGTACAACCACCAGGAGACTGGTGGAACTGTTTACTAGCAAATGTCTTTATCAAATAAGCTCTGAATTTCAAATTGCGGAATAGCTACGTTGCAAGCTGTTAGGTTTCGGTAGGTTAGGTAGGTAGGGTAGAGCAGGTTCAGTTCCCCGTTTAGGTTAAAAACTTTTCATCGTTGCCAACAAAGTTATTCCAGACAACAATGATTAATGTTGTGTTGTCATTGCCTTTCTACCAAACACCATAGTGAAGCGAAGGTTGATGTTATTTTTTTTTTATAACAGTTTTTTTTTCCGTGTATTAGGATTCTGCTAAACAATTTTTTGATGAATGGTTTGTAAAAATGCAACAAATGCAGTGTAATTTTTTGAAACTAAGTTGAATTGAATGGTAAAGTGAATTCACTAAGCAGCATATTAAAATTACGAAACATTTGCAACAGAATTGGTTTGATAAAATTACAACATTTGCATTGGAATTTCGCCAAACTAATTCTTGATAGATGTTTTGTAAATTTTGAAAAATATTTTGTAATTTTTCTAAATAAAATTGTAAAAATTTGTGTAGTAAATTCACAACAAAGAATTTCAAAATTACTTTTTTGTTGTGCGTAAAAACTTCCAACGTTTTTTTTGTAAAATTACTATAGAAATTTTTAACAGTGTATGTAACACGGTCCTATTACAATAAATGGCAATTTGAGTGATTTGTCGTCAACTCGGAGATCGGCTGATATGATAGAGACTAGGTTTCTCACTCGCAGGACCTGGGTTCAATCCTCACTCAGTGAAATTTTAAGGAATCATTTCCAAAGTGCCTTTCTCCGATGACAATAATAGGAACAATGAATTCTTCAGATTTCCAAAGTTCAAATTCAATGTTTTTTTTAAATTAAAATATGATTACTCCTGGTAACTTCGGTTACCGGTAATGTGCCAGTACTGGGTCGGGTTTGGATTTCTACATAGGATGTCATCATTTCGACTCCTTGTCATTTTTCATCCAGCTCTGGCAAAACAACTGATCCTGTTGCAATGCCAGAGTTTCACCGTAGTTGGATCACATTTAATATCTTCATCGACGAGGTGGTAAATGTATACTGGCCCTTACGTTCAATGATGTTATCATTTCGACTCTTTGCCAGTACCGTCTATTCAACCACGCCCATAATGGTAGGTCTAGAATTGCTAGTACTGGCAACTCTGGCAACAGTACTCAACCAGTAGCGGTGCGTGTTTCCATTTCCACATGGGAACCTATCAACAGATCGCCTCATTGACAGGTTATATTTGTTCAGGTATTTACAATGTATACTCTTTATATATTGAAATGAATGCTATTGGACGTTGGTAAAAAGAAAGAGACAGAACGCATCTATGATCCATACCATTGGATAATTCAGATAGAGGAGAGCAAATATTGGAACGCACCCTTACGATAGCGGAAAACTATCGTGATAGAAGGAATTAATGACGATGATGATGAACCAGAATCGTAATATTGTGATCGCATGAAAATTTGGAAACGTTTATATTTCGAAATCGCATAAATTGATCAAGTTCGTAGTGTGTTCAATCGAAAGTGCATATTCGAATTATATCATGAAAGTTTAATTATTTTTTCGCGAAATACAATGTGTAGTGAGTTATTGTGCATTGAAGTTTTCCTCGGTCGGTGAAAACCCGGTTTACGTGTATTGATACACGGGAGCGCACAACTTCTGCTGTTTTCTTTTTCATCTTTTTCAAGAAGATTTTTTTCATGTACTTGGTGTCGAGACACTACCGCGTCTCTTGATTCCTATATCAATATCAAATGGAGAATTATTTCTTCGGTCATCATCTTTGGTCTCCATCTTCAAATATTTACCCTTAACATGCCCATCATTTTTCCGAACATGACATACACACTTGGGTGTTTTATTGTTGGGCGATATTTTTGTCTTTGTCTCACCTCAAAATTCGATATTCCATAGAGAGGAAAATGTATTTTCGGTGGGAAAAAATTCTAAGTGAATCAGGAGCTTAGCTTATCCAAAAATTCGATTTCCCATTTGAATAACACAGAAAACTGGTTAACTTTGGTCCCAATAAACACGAACATCCTGCGAAAAGTACGATTTTGTAATCTTGCCATGCTAGCACTAAAAGTAACGAATCTCCGAGGTACAATATTTTGCAAATTAACGAACTGTTTACGCTGAATTTTATGTACGGCCTTCAAGTGAATTTGTGAAAATGTTATTCACATTTACTAGTAAGTTGTTTTTTAATAACGATCAGATAAAAATAATTTAAAAACCCTAGTGGAAATGAATCATATATGACCCATATATGATCCATACATGATTCCCACAAAACATATATGACCATATATGCCCCTATATGTGGCCGAAGCTTCATCAGTGATACATATAAAGCATATATGGTACCGCGCGCAACATATATGTTTGCAGGAAACGGTCAAAAACATATATGATTCATATTCGGTATAATTATTTGCTATGTATGGATCATTTCATATCGGATTTTCCAAGAGTTCATAAATATTTTTGAAATGGTTATCCCGAATTCTCTGTTGAAAAATGTGAGATACGTATCATTTGTTTCTTTTTTCCTCATTCTATTATGATTTCAGGTTTACAACATATGTCGAAGTTCTCTAAAACCAACTTTTTTTCAAATGCCTGTATCTTGGAAAGCTTTCAATACGAAAAATTATTACCAAGGCATGGAACTTAGGATTTTGCCTCAACTTTTCACAAAGTCAAGAGAAAATTTCTTTCCAAGGACGTATTTTGCCGTAATTCGACGATGGAAGTGAAAAGAGTATTTCATTCAAATTCGAATACGTTTGATTTTCAAATTCCACAAGCAAAACTAATTTCTGGAACATAACGATCATTTTCGTTCCGTTTTCGAAAATGTTACTCCACGGCATTCGAGAGATCTAGACAAAACAAGGGCGGCCTGAGAACTCCGCGTGCTCGATTATTCAAGATTCGTAATGCAGCATAGATACGAGACATTTCATGGACGGATTGATGTGTAATTTCAAGTTATTGAGTTATCTTTTTTGTCTTGTTTTATTTATATTTCTTGAATGTCGTAGAAAATTACCATTTTCAGAACTGAACCAAAAGTATTGCTATGCGCCATAGATCGGTCGTGTTTGTTAAATAAAAAAATTAACCGGTTGAGGTCACACTTCAAAGTACTTACGTGAAGGTTATACAGGGTCTTTCGGACCCCAAACCAAAGCAACAGATGTCATTCACGCAGTCTTTCAAATATTGTTGCAGATTTCTCGGTAAAATTCACATCTCGGTGTCTTTGACAATAACAGAAGGCAGCACAAATCAAAATTCACGACAAGCACTGTAAGCTACCCTGACGAAAATTTTTGTCATAATTTCTCATTGTCCCAATTCATGGAGAAAATATGAGGAATTCTATTGTTCTTTCTCATATTTTCTCCATGAATTGGGACAATGAGAAATTATGAGAAATTATGACAAAAATTTTCGTCAGGGTACGGAACCACACACTCCCCCTAGAGCCTTTTGGATTCCTAGTGATCTTAAAGGGCCGAAAATGTCCAAATTCGAATAAACTACCATTTTTACTTCCACCGTAGGAATTCCACTAGACACAAATTGGAAAAAAAATTTCACTCGAATTTTTGAAAAGTTCAGCACAAATCCCAACTTTTATGCCTTATTAGTAATTCTGTGTGTTGAGACCTTTTCGAGATACACGCATTTAAAAAGAACTGGATTTGTCAAAACTGAAAGCTCTGACACATTGTAAACCGGTGAACACAATGAAATAAAAAAGAGCAAACAAAGAAATGTGACAAGTATCCCATATTTTTCAACGAAGAATTCGAAAATAATTATTCTAAAAATATTAAGGAACTCATTGTGAATCTGACCTGCAATAACTCATATATGTTTTATATGTGATCCACAATTGTTGATCCACCAATTCGGAGTTCATATAAGAGCCATATATGGTTTTCAAGAATAAGTGGGAGTTCATATACGTGAAAGAAGTCGCTTCTTTCAAGCGACCGGCGGTGGCTCCAGTGAAAGGGGGATGGAGTCCGGTCCCAACAAACCGCGTTCAATTCTCGTAGGAGAGACTTTTTTTATACCCCTCAATAAATGGAAATAAATCATATATGGGTCATATATGGGTCATATATGGTGCATTTCCACTAGGGAAGAATCTATGATATTCATCAGATACTAATGATCACTGAATGATCCCAGTAAACAATTTTTCGGCCAACATTGGAAACTATCATAATGTTATCTGAAAGATGTCAAATGATCTCTAATGCATTGATTTCTGCCACCTATTTGATGTCTTCTCAAGAGTTCTAAATGATATCCAAAAGTTATCCATGATATCTTTCAAATAGCATTTAAAAGATATCAAAAAGGTGATAGAAATCGACGCACTAGAGATCATTTCGACATGTTTCAGATAACATCATGAAGGTTTCAAATGATTGTTCACTGAAATGTACTTCATTCTTCAATCAAATTGTCTGTATGGCTTAGGTCAATGAAGTGTAGGCATGGCGTGAAATGCCCGGGTTCGAATTCCTCAATCTCAAGGATCCAAAATCAAGCAAAATCCATAGGACTGGAAGGGGGATAAAAAAAGAGGAGAGGAAGGAGAAGAAAAAGAGGGGGGATTTTTTTATGAACGAATTTCAGACTTTTCTGAGATATTTTCATGAATTCTCCAAGACATCTTCAAGATATCTAAACTACGTCTAAAAGATGTCCACAAAACATTTTTAAAACTCGGTCAAATACGTTCGAAACATATCTTCCGCGAAACCTTTTTTGAGATGAAGTTAAAAGAATCTTGAAGTTGTGGAAATGAGTCGCGTAAGGCATCTTTCAGATTTCTAAAAGACATCTTCAAAATCTTCTGGCAAGAAATCTTTTGAAATCGCGAGATAGCTTTTAGACATCTAAAAGATGTCTTTTTGTTTGATTGGAGTTTCAAATGGATTTTTCGTGATTGAAAAAATTTGTCCTGACAAAATGAGTATAAACGCAAACAAGTTCCAGTCAGATAAAGCTGTATGTCCAATAGTTTTGGAGTTACACAGCTTGAAAGGTGAGGTTTGATAGAAATCGACACCAAACCCTTTATAATTTTGTATTTATTGATCTTACATGATAATTAACTTATAATACACATCATAAGGCTCTCTAACTCCAAAACCATTGGTCGTATAGCTTCATCGCATGGGAACTTTTTGTAGAAAATTTTATGCTCTATAAGACCGTCATATTCATTTTATTAGAAAAAAAATCTTAACACCGAAAAATCCAGTCGAACCCAAATTTAATAAATTTCTTGTGTTATTCGAATAGGAAATCGAAATTTTGGTTGAGTTAAACCTCTAATTAACTTCAAATTTTTCTCCAACGGGAATATTTTCTTCTCTATAAAATATCAAATCCACAGACAGGACAGAGAAAAAAATATCATCCAAAATGAAACACCTTATTGTTTATAACTTCAAGAAAATGGATGATGAAAATATGAAAAAAAATCTAAATTGTAGTAGAAGCATCGTAAAACAGACTTAAATAATCAAGATAGGGTCACTGTGATCCAGATGTGCATGTTAAGGATTAATGTTGTCACATTTACTTTTATTCAAAATCTATTGAACACCCAATGAAATTTATACCGCCGGTAATCGATTAAGATTACCAATAACATTATATATTCAACCATGCGAAGTGGAATACAATAAAGCATAAGAAAGTGAATTCCTCGTTTGAGCACCAAACGTCTTATTGTAAACGGTTTCATTATCAATCCGTCCTTGATTATGTATTTGTGTTTATTTTTCAACATGGTTCCAAGTTTTCTAAATCCTAATTCTCACAAACGTGATTCATACTGAATGCGGCCTAGATTCGGGTTGATAAATCCACCAGTCTTATTTTAGGAATAATGTTTTGGCTATCGGAATCCGTGCTATTAACTGCTTTATTCTTGGTGGATGAAGGTGGCAGGCTTACATAATAAATCGTGAATAATCTTTTGTATCAATGTGCCTTGAAATTTGGTCCTCAAACAGAAAGAAACGCGTAGGACGAAGTCCTTTGATAACGACATCTTATTCATTATTGCAAAACCATCTTCACTTCTCGTCCATTTCTGTTCTTTTCGCATATTTTTTGGGCCACCGAACATGTAATGAAAACTGTTTTGATTCCTTTGATTTGTTCTTTCTTTCCTCTTCTCCGAGGGAGTAAATACGAAGGTATTTGAGTAAGACGGATGTTCAAATACTCTTGACATCGCAATACGAGGGTGGATTGATAAGTTTCCGGCCTGACCAAGAAAAACAACGTTTTTAAGAATTTTTTTTTTTTTATTTCTCAACATAATCTCCTCCAAGGCTGATACATTTCTCATAGCGGTGTTCTAGTCTAGTAATGCCATCTCTATAGACTGATTCGTCAAGCTCCTCAAAATACCCATTTACAGCTTCGATTACTTCTTCATTGTCCGCAAATCTCTTACCGCCAAGCCATTTTTGGAGGTTAGGAAACAGATAATAGTCACTCGGGGCTAGGTCTGGAGAGTAGGGAGGGTGTGGCATTAATTCAAACTTCAGATCGTTGATTTTAGCCATCGCAACGATTGACGTGTGCGCTGGTGCGTTATCGTGATGAAACAAGATTTTTTTCTTCGCCAGATGAGGTCGTTCAATTTTCACTTCGTGGCTCAAACGTTGCAATAAGTCTGCGTAGTATTGACCAGTGATAGTTTTACCCTTTTCGAGGTAATCAATGTATATAATACCTCTTGCATCCCAAAAAACAGTAGCCATAACCTTGTTCGCCGAAAAAATTGTTTTTGCCTTCTTTGGAGTTGGTTCCCCTGGTCCAATCCACTGTTTAGACTGTTCTTTGGTTTCAGGAGTGTAGTGGTGGACCCAAGTTTCGTCAACGGTTACGAATCGACGCAAAAATTCGCTTGGATTACGCTTATACAACGCCAAATTGGCGGTAGAAATGTTCTTTCGAATCAATTTTTGGTCGACTGTTAGCAAACGCGGCACCCATCTTGCACAGAGCTTTTCCATATACAAATGTTGGTGCAAAATATTTTGTACACGTTCATATGACATCTTACAGGTCTCAGCTATCTCACGAACTTTTAATCTGCGATCTTTCAGCACTATTTGATGGATTTTTTCGATCATATCTGGAGTTGTGACCTCAATGGGGCGTCCTGAGCGAGGCTCATCAGAGGTGCTCACACGACCCTTTTTAAACTCGGAAACCCACTGCTTAACGGTTGAATATGATGGGGAGGATGTCCCCAGTGTTGAGTCCATCTCTTCTTTAATTTCCTTCGGCGTTAACCCCTTCAGATAAGAGTATTTGATGATAGCACGATTTTCCAGCTTTCCCATTTTTACGAAAAACACAGAGGCGTCTTGGTCAGCGTGCTCTCAAAACTAAACTAACATGGCGATCGGACTGAAACTATAGCTACAAGCTATCTAAGGATGGTACTATAGAACGCCACCTGAAGGTAGGCCTAGTGGCGCCATCTCTTGGTCAGGCCGGAAACTTATCAATCCACCCTCGTAAATTGATGATATAATATGAAGAAACACTTTTGCAGTTTGTTTTATTGGTTCCATGTAAAATGGTTCTTCAAATGTGACCCAACAAAAAAACATTCTCAAAAATCCATCCCGCAGAAATTGATCCTCAAAAGAATTAAAACACCAAAAACACACTCACCACAAATTGATCCTACCAGATTCCACCCTGAACAAAATCGATCCACGCAGAAATTGAACCAGCGAATTAGCCCCGAAGAGCAATCCCTCCAAGAATAATCCCAATCAACTATCTTATCATCAGAACAGTATACTTCGAAACACGGAAATGAGATTGACTTTGAAGCAGGAACCCAAATACTCTCACCTACATTATCAAACTTAATCTTCACAATAAAAAAATGTCTACTTCACATTTCCATTCCCACACACCTGAAACAGATCACACGTTCGAGGAAGTGTTCAATTAACGTTCAATTAACAACAAACAATACGGAGAGAAAAAATTAGCTGACGCAGCAAATCGAGGTATTATATATAGAATAGCAAAATTTTTTGCTGACCTAGCTAAAAATTTGCTATAACAGCAATCGTGTTAGCTACAACAGCAATTTTTTAGCTGTGGCAGCAAAAAATGTTTGCTCCGCGAGCAAATTTTCCGATTATATATAGAATAGCAAACAAATTTTGCTGGGATAGCAAACATTTTTTGCTGCCACAGCTAAAAATTCGCTGTCGCAGCTAACAAGATTGCTGGAACAGCAAATAGTTTGCTGCCGCAGCAAAAAATTTGCTGCTCTGGCAAAAGGAACCCAGCAAACGTAGATTTCGCTGCCACAGCGAATTCCTTCTTCTCCGTGAATACATCATAAAAACACAACAACCTACTGTAAAACATATTCTCAAATTATATGATTCTTACATTAAAGTTCAGTGAGTTTAATAAAGTTCTCATATAAGTTCTTAAGTTCTTAGTATGGATTATGAAATTTTGAAATTTCTTATTCAAACATAAGAAATCAATTATTAAATTTTCAAATATTTCATTAAAATTGAGAGGAAAATTGTTAAAATTAAGAATGATATCATTAAAATTAATATCCTTATGATATTTCTTTGATTGTGTTATGTAAAAAGTTTCATAACATGTTTATGAAACTCAAGGCAGATTTTTGTTACAGTGTACATACATACATACAAACACACATCCAAACTTAACATGTTGCAGAAGTCTGAATCGTTTATAGAAACGAAACGAAAATTCAAACCCATCAAATCTGATGAATGATCGTTATTTAATTTTTTGAATGAGCTCCTTTGGAATTGAAAAAATCCCTCAAAAAAAGTATTGCAAAATTTTTTGTTTCTTACAGTTGAGGATTTTGTTATTCGATTACTAATCCGTTTCAATAAACGATTCGAACTTCGGCAACATAACTTAACATATAAGCCAATGGAAATTCGAATGACTTATTTTTCCCATATACAGACAGAATTCTTATGTAACGAAATTATCCCGGAGCAAATTGCACCAGGATGAAATTATACGGGACCAATTTAAACAATGATGAAAATTTTCAGGATGAAATTACCACGGACGAATTTCTTGGATGAAATTCATCAGGATTAACCTCCTGGCCACCGTTTTATTTTCCACCACACTGAGTGAGATTTGTGATTCTGAATAACCAGAGGTTGAAACAAGAAAAAGAATTAAAAAAAGGAAGGAAAACCCTTCATTGTTCGTTAGATTGCATAAATCAATTAATGAAGATAAAGGAAAGAAAATAGCGTAGATTCATTCATCGATATTATTTTCAACTAGGGATGCACCGGATCAGGTTTTTGCCGGATACCGGATATCCGGCCTCACGATCGTTGCCGGATACCGGATAATCCGGCTGGATCGCAATTGCCAGATAATCCGGCCAAATATCCTGCGGCCGGATATTGAACATTTTTTCGTATTGATTAAGAAAAATTGAAGAAAATTTGGAATTTATATCAACAATCTCGTTTCTCTGAAAATACTAATTTCCTATACTCAGAACAAGTCATAATTCTTATCAATCAGTTCTTATTCGTAATAAAGGATTGGATATAACTCGTATAGTTATGGATCATAACTCGTTTAGTTCTTTCAATCTTTCCAATCATTCCTAACAAATTCATACGTGACAGTTAATTTATAGTAATCCTAACGCTGCTGTCCTAGTTTCTATATTATAGACCCAGACAGCACAAGAATTGTAAAAGAGCTCATAATGAATACAATGTATTATTGAAGAACCTGGTTGGACCTCGTGTTGTATCTAGGGAATACTATGAAAGACTATACCATCTCGAACCCCCGGAATTTTTTATCACGAGTAAGGCATCAAATCCTCGACTGTGCATTAACCCGAACATTCATTTGCTCAAACTCCATTTGCCCAAATTCTATCAAACATCTCTTTCCAATTCTCAAGTTAAACAAAGGGAGGGGGGGGGGGATAATTGTTGCACTGAAAATGTACATCAAACTTGAAATTTTCCGGTAAATGAATATTCGGACAAATGAGCAGTCGGGCAATTGATGCCCTGCCGGATTGTATTTATCGAAAAAACAGGAGGCCAAATGCTACCTCTGAAGAGCTACCTTCTGCAGTAATATACTTTACGAATCGCAAGAGTTTGGAGCTGATTTCCGAAGAATCGCACGTGTACGTGTACCTTAGGCACTTTTGTGAAAAACCATTTTCATCCCAGATTTATTATATATCAAAGATTTATTTCAGTTGAAGGATTGTTGTTCCCGTTAAACAAAGCATTACTGAAGTAAATTAAAATGTTGATCTTGCTCTATTGAAATAATATATTCATTTGATTCAAAAAATTTTATAGTTCACCACTAGAGAGCGCAGAGGTTCAATCATTATAGATACGGTTTTGCGAATATTTACATTCTCTCTGCCGTAACCTAGTGTTCACTAAACATGGATAGCTATGAAATCGATGAACATCGATGTTGTTACATCGTATAACGATACAACATCGACCTGGGTAGGGGCTGAATTTGCCGAATGAACATTTCGCCGAATAGACATGATTTGACAATCGATAGTCACTTTTCAGTAATCACTAGAAATTACTAGCGATTGTCAAATTATGTCTATTCGGCGAAGATTTCGTTTGGCGAATTTACCCCCTACCATCGACCTGATATCGATCGATAAGATTTAACAAGACTCAACAAATTTTCTTCTGAAATAGCCCGTAACATTAGTCATTAATAATTCGACATGAATGACTCAAGTCATGAAAAAAAAGTCCCACACCATTGATTACTGTATTCACAATAATCAAATGTATTGCTTCAGTATAGTATATTCCCAGATAAGAAAAATATGCTGATAATGGTACCATATTGGACCCATGGCATAGAAAAAAAATGTTGGCATGATGGTACCAAGGTGTTTCTGTATCAAACACCGTTATTGGGGACAATCTATGTGAGCATTATGGTCCTCAATCATTGATGAAATATCGATGCGCGATGTGGCATTTGAAACAAGAGCCAATGACGGTGTTACATTCATGGCATCATAGATGCATTATGAGAAACCATTTCGCTCAAACATAATGGATATATTATTGACGCATACCGTGGCATCCAAAACAAGAGTGAACTCATAATTTTTTCCAACACGGGCCGTTCGTGCCCAATAAAGTAATCGCTATTTTATTTTCTCCGTGCACTAAATCTCACTAAATCTCATTGAAACTTTTCAAATCGGCTATAACCAGATCATTGTACAGTGAGTGAAGAAAGTCCGTGTTGATTCCAACGGTAAATTTTTGGTATTCTGTAATTATTTTCAAAATTTTGAAACATTGCTCTCATTGATTGAGTGGATAACGAGTTCTGATGTTTTTTTATCATGCATCAGAGGGGTTACAATACTGCGAACTACAACAAAATTCCAAAAATCTGCCCGTTGGAACGGACACTGACTTTTCTACTCCCTGTACAAGATTCAATCAGATATGGCAAGATTCAACAGATTTCTTTAATTGGGGAAAACTGAAACGTTCCACTGAATATCATTTGAACAATATTTCAATAATATTGAACAAGAGATTCATCCTCTGGGATAATATGAATTTTATAGAAATTTTATTCAGTATCCGGCCGGATATGTGTCCGATCCGGCGATCCGGCCGGATCGGAAAATGAGGCCGGATAGGCCGGATACCGGATCAGGGCCGGATATCCGGTGCATCCCTATTTTCAACATCATGTGACAGTAACATATCATAACCATAAGTGGTAATCATATTATTATGATACTGGATGATTAATATGAGTACATGCCGATGGGTAGTAGCATACCATGAACTGTTAAGCACTGGTCCAAGGGGATTTCCAATTGAACGTGCTCTTTCATCTTGGTTTCATATGCATATAAGAAGAAGATAAAGAAAAAAAGTACGATGGAAAGACAGATAGTAAGTCACTTTGATCTTATTCTTGAGCCATATTCATCAGTCACTTTCTTCTCCATTCCTACTTGTTTGAATAAGGAGTTGATCAAAAGATGTACATAAATTCACGCCAATGTATATATCTGAAATGAGCATTTGAATCAGATTTTCAACTTGTTTCGCATTGTAATATGTGAACACAGGATTTCATAATGTTAACAACTTCATGAATGTTGTATCTGTATGATGGTTAATGATAGCAGATGATAAAAAGTATCATCTTTTTATTCAAATCATGTTGAATACATTTTCATTTTCGATACAATTGAATTTATCAATTGCATATTGAAAAAAGTGCCTGTTCCGCGTTCAAGGATCATTTAAACAGGGAGGAAATACACTGAGGGAAAAAAGTCATTGAGGCAAGAAAATATTTCATCCGATGGTATTTATAAATCATTTGTTCGGACTAATTAAATATGATTCCAATTAATGGAATTGTTTTTCACCGCATGAAATATTCCATCAACTGAAAAACGATTTCATTCATTGAAGTAAAATTTCATTATTTTGAAGGGATATTTTATAGATACTATTGGATGCAATATTTTTTTTATCTTAATTACTTTTTCTCCTCAGTGTACATATTCTGCTTATTGTTTTTGATGAATAGTTGATGAGTTTCAATATGACAAATAAAAACAAAGTAGCGTCAAATTAATCTAGGGATTATATGACCGATGCATATTATTACACTGAGAGAAAATTCTTTTTTGTCAAGCGTGTCGGGAGTTTGGCAGATATGGAGACAAATAATTTACTCAAATCTGAACCTACTGGATATTTCATTGCATCCAATAAAATTCTACTCGATGTAAGTGAATTTTATTTGAAATGGATAAAAGTTTATTTGGATGAGATATATTTTCTATTTGATTCAACTAAAACTCGAGTAGGTTCATATCTAAATAGAAATTTAGTTGATCCAAGCGAATTTTAGTCAATCCAAATGAATCCAAATATAAATTTCTCTCAGTGTAAAGATAAAAGATGACGGATGGCGGCAGAGGAGCCAACAACCATTCCGACACCAATGCTAAAACGAAATTCAAAAAGGTTGTGTGAATTAAGTCGGAAACAGTGATGCCAAAAATTTCAACTTTCGCCAACTTTTGCTTCCTCAATCAAAAAATTTTGCCTTTATACAATCAAATTCCTTTTGTCGGCGGCTTCATTGTGTGCGTGAAATTTCTTCACAGATTGGACTTAATAGAGGGGGCAAAACTTGATTTTCGACATCACTGGTCGAAAAGCTCGGCTGATAAGTCTTCTTTTTTCCTGACTTGAGCATTGTATTGAATTGCTCTACTGTATTCAGCGAGGAACTTAGGAAATTGAATGAATCCAATGATATTGATGTAAGGGCATGTGACATCTAATCAAATGTCAAATGTTGTCATTTCAAACGTGCGTTACGGTGGAAAACCCATATCGACAAAACCCATTGGGACCTATATGGGAATTTTTCGCTTTTTTGTCGCTAATTAGTTACCAAGAGTTTGGTTTTGTCGCTCTTTTGGTTTTCAAGAAGATCGAGGGTACACCAAGGGGGCCGTTCCGCTAGAAAACCCAATGCGCTTAATGAGTCGGAGCGGATTGCAAGTTACACAAGAATTTGTCGTTTTTCTGTCGCTGAAATTTGAGCATAGTCGGAATACTGTGGGCCCAACTGTTTCCGAGTAGGAGCAAAATAACGGATTTTGGAATGCAGGATACATGGGATACGAGAATGGTGGTGATGAACACACGGAGGACCATTTGATGACTTGATATGTGATAACGCACAGAGACATTTGAAGTTAGTGATGCAGGGAAAATCTTGTAATATGGATGTAACATGGATGTACCAATGATATAACAAACGTCAAATGGCAAGTCGCACGTGTTGTCGCTGATTTGAAGGACAGAGTTTAGTTGACTCGCTCTTTTGGTTTTCAACAGATCCGAAGGGACGGCGAAGAGGTCATTTCCCCGAGGAGAATCATATTGTAGGATGGTTAAGCCAACCCATATGGAAATTAACGAACGCCCCAGTACTGGTTCAGTACCGCTGCCATAGCTGCCAGTGCTGTCGAATTTGGAATGCCATTACCGGCCCAGGTCGTTTGACAGTATCAAGCCAATACTGGGATGATAAAAATGTCTGACATGAGGCCCATTATTGGCGTTCAATTTTGCTGGTACTGGCATTTGAACGTAAACAGTACTGGCATTCAAACGTAGACAGTACTGTCATTTCAACCTAGCCAAAACTGATATTTCAATATTACTCGTATTGATATTTTAATTGTGCCTGAATCAGAATTTCAACCTTGCCTGTATTGGCATTCCAATCCAGTCAACATTGGGATTTCAATTTTTCCTGAACTGGCATTTCAACCGTGTCAGTGTGGGCATTTGAATTCTACCTTTAATGCATTCCAAGGGGATTCTCCATGGCGTACTATTGGCACTCTCAATGGTAAGGTTATCGATCCCATGTAGACTCCACGCAGCCACACTGCGTGTGCTGTTACGGTAATTTTTATAACATCAAAAAAGCTTACCAATTATCTCATGTATGTCCCGATTGTGTTGAAACGAAAAAATTGAATTTTTATAATATAATTTATAATATATAATATATAATTTCTTACTAACAAACATGTAATTCTGGAATAGATCACTGCAGGGTTAATAGTGAACTTGGGTGGAATTTTGCGCCAACTTCTTTCATAAAATACTCGATAAATTTTAATTCAAAATAGATAATTAAACTATTCTCCCAGTGTAGCCATGTTGCCGCGAAGGTAAGTTGACACCCAATCCACAATCGCTTTTGTAGTGAAACACTGTTGCATCGATGCTGGCACAGTATTGATAGTACGCCATGGAGAATCCCCGTGGAATACATTAAAGGTAGAATTCAAATCCCCACACTGACACGGTTGAAATGCCAGTTCAGGGAAAATTGAAATCCTAATGTTGACTGGATTCGAATGCCAATACAGGCAAGATTGAAATTCTGATTCAGGCACAATCAAAATATCAATACGAGTAATATTGAAATATCAGTTTTGGCTAGGTTGAAATGACAGTACTGTCTACGTTTGAATGCCAGTACTGTTTATGTTCAAATGCCAGTACCGGCAAAATTGAACGCCAATAATGGACCTTATGTCAGACATTATTATCATTCCAGTATTGGCTTAGTGCTGTCAAACGACCTGGGCCGGTAATAGCATTCCAAATACGACAGCACTGGCAGCTATGGCAGCTGAACCAGTACTGGGGCGTTCGTTAATTTTCATATGGGTAGATAGAAGTGACAAACCAGCCCGATATTTCAACTTTCGGTGAATTCTGATCATGTCCGTCGGATATTGGTAATGGAATATTTTGCCGTTCAACGGTTTCTATCAGTGGAATGTGCAATCAATCACAAAACCCGGGAAACGAAAATCAGTCATTGGGACAGGGTGTCTACCAAAATTCAATTTCAAAATTCCCGGCTAATTCCCAACTTTTCCCGCATATTTTTCCTAAATTCCCGACCATGAAATAATTTTACAAAAATGAATATCAAATATCTTCTAAAAGTTCACGAGAAGAAATTTT
The DNA here is from genome assembly GCA_018340375.1 of Gonatopus flavifemur. Taxonomy (NCBI): domain Eukaryota; kingdom Metazoa; phylum Arthropoda; class Insecta; order Hymenoptera; family Dryinidae; genus Gonatopus; species Gonatopus flavifemur. The sequence goes on along the minus strand of JAFFJZ010000050.1, from coordinate 1,012,411 downwards.
AAATACGCTCGGCATTATACTGCGAAAAATTATATTATTCAATTGCATAAACTTTCAAAAATACTCTACAAATTCCTTGGATTTTTCCTTCGTGAATAATGTATCTAACTTTTCGACACCTCCTTTTATTCATGTCCGGGAAAAATTAGTTACGAGTGTGATTGTTTGAAGAAAAATGTTGCAAGCATTATGTTTCAAGATCATGTAAAAGATTTCTTCACGGATGCTGTTGATTGAGGATCATTTAAAAATTGTAAATATGTAAAACAAATTATAAAATTCAGTCTGACATTGGCCGTAGATAGGCAGCCCGGGAATACTTTTGTGTTCTCGAAGCATTTGCAATCAGTAGTATTTTTTATCAACCTCATAAGAAGATGTATTTATAAATATAAGATAAAAAAACTGCAAAAGTTCTTCGGGAATACGAAAGTATTACCGGGCTGCCCACACGTGCCCATGACTATGATGGACTACACTTTACACAAATTTCAAATAAGAATTCAATAAAAAATTTTGTGGTGAAGTTATTGTAGTATGTAATGAAAATTCAGTTATCAAACCATATTATTATGAATAATATAATATAGCAAAAATTGAAAATTCAATTACATGTAATTGAATTCCTAATTCAATCACCAAGATTTACAAATTTCATTTACAAGTATACTTGAAAAATAAATGAAATTCCAAGAAATTTTTAACAGTGTACCCTGCTTATCATATGCAGGCGCTGATAGAAATCCCCCCTCTCTCTTCTTTTCTTTGTTACACGCCAGTCAGAGAGGTACAGAAAACTCTATGGGCAAAATTCACTTTAATTAGTATTCTATTCTCTCCACCTTGACTCATACTGAGACCTTTCAGGTATCACAGACGCTGCAGAGGTAGAATATTACCTTAGAAAAGAATAATAATCGTATTCGTAATGCAATCAAGAGAGTCAATGATTTTTAAATCTTCTTATTCATTCATAAGCTGAACAAAATGTATCAAATCTATTGTATTGAATCTAATAATGACCACTGTTCAAATTGATTTTCTGAAATATGACCACCCTTGTTCTTTATAATGATTGGCAACGCAAAATATCCTACTGGAGAAAATGTTGCGAAATGTTTCTGGGACATCCAGTGGTGGGATATCATATGAAATCTGTTTCATCATTTAGTGAGTAAATTGTTTCTCTGTAACAAAAAATGCATGTTTTGTGGTTTGCATCCTATTTTCTAATCATTTCATTAAAAAAATGATTAAAAAAAATGTTTTCAAACAATTTTTAGTTTTTCCCGATGGTTGCGCGAAATTCTCGGCCTTTTCCCGTTTTTCCCGACTTTGTCAAATCCCCGGCTGTTTCCCGGATTCCCGGATTTCCCCGAGTCGTAGACACCCTGTTGGGAGTTCGGAAACATTTTGGAAGTGACCAGCAAAATGAGGCTTCGTTGTCATTGCGAATTCTATCGCCTCCGTGGAAATCTCCCATTGCTACACGATGCTGGAATCAGCCCGATTTTTATATCCATAACCAGGAATTTCGAATTTATATTAGTACGTCCTGTTGCGACCTTGTACTCGGGCTACATTTTCGGGCTGATTTCAGCATCGTATTGCTACAGGATTTTTTGATACACTATGATGGGACGTGGACGTTCAGGATCCTGTCTCCAGCAAACAGTGATAGATTCGCTGACTTATGGGATATTTTGGAACGTCTGAGTCCCGAGCAGCAAATCATGTCTCCCACAATACAGGAACAACAAAACCAGAGTCGAAGAGTCGCGGTGTCATTAATTCTTCTTCAATAATTCATTGGGGCGAGCTTGTTCGGGGTGTCACTTCGAACACGCGACATTGGGTGTGCTGGCTACTGAGGTATTCTGGAACGTGGAACTCACGAGCGATGAATTGATCCTCCGAGAATTTGCGAGCAACTGAATGAAAATCGAAGAATATAGGATTCATTGGAATGGCTTTATTGATTTGTAAGGGCGTGCTTGCCCAGGATGCGATTTCCAACACGTATCATTGGGTTTGCCAGCTAATCACATGTTCTATGACGAGGTGATCACGACCGACGTATTAGTTCTCCCACAGTTTGCAAGCAACAAATTGAGAGTCGAGGAATTTCAGTGAAATTGCATTTTCCCATGCACTATAACGAGGTCTGCTCGTCCGGGATGCAATTTCCAACATAGATCATTGGGTTTGCTGACAGATGACATGTCGCAGGACGTGCTCTCTGAATTCCTCGGAGTGGAAATTCACTCTTGCCGAGTGAAAATACTGCAACTCCGAAAGAGTGAAAAATTTCCCCCTTAAAGAGTGATTTTTCACTCTATAAGAGTGAAAATCACCTCTGGTGTTTGGAGTGAAAAACTCACTCTTAGGAAAAAGAGTGAATATTGACTCTTGAAGAGTGAAATTTCACTCTTCAAGAGTTGAGCTCCCACTCCGTTCCAGCGTTGCAGTCTTTTGACTCTTTGAAGAGTGAATATTCACTGCAAAGAATTTAGAGAGTGTACATCACTAGCAACAAAATATTCCTTCCACAATCTGCGAGCAACAAAATAAAAATCGGAAAAAAGGTTCCATCGGAATATTCCCATGTATTTTCGTGGGCGTGCTCGCCCAGGATGCCATCTCCATTACGTATCTTCGTGTTCGCTGGTTTATAAGATATTCTGGAATGTGCCAATCCCAGGCAAACAATTATCCCTCCTACATTTCCCAAGGAACAAATGCTCTGTCAAGTAATCCCAGTATTATTGAATGTCTATATATACTTAATGAAGCGTGCTCCTCCTTGATGCTATTCCTGACTCTTCTTGGAGCGAGAATTTCACTCTTGGAAGAGAGTTGAAATTTCACTCTGGTAGAGAGAAAATAACTCTCATAGAGTGAAAACTCATTCTTTGGCAGTGGAATCTCACTTTTGGTCAACTTGCAAAATTGACACTATTGAAAGTGGATTTTTCACTCCAAAAAAATTAGTGGGCGATAGTAACGGGACTTAAATTAGTGCTGGACGGACACGGCCCATCAGAGTATATAAAAAACAGAAGCGTACTTTTTTAACTACATTCCGTTACTCGCAAAGTGTGGGAAGAATAGTTTGTTGCGGAAGATGTACACGTTCCAGAATATCTCATTAGCCAGCAAACCCAACAATACGTGTTGGAACTTGCATGCTGAATGAAACAGCCACATTATGTTACACCAAAAAAACCTGATGAAACTGCAATTCTGTGACTTTCAATTTGTTGATCACAGAATGTGAGAGGGGTGGTTTGCTGCCCGTGAGTTGCAAATTGAGGAAGATTTCACTAGCCAGCAGATCCATCATAAGTGTTGGAAATCGCGACCGGAACGAGGGCGCCCCTCCATGGGACACAACAAAGCCACACTGAGAAAACAGATATCTTGAAAGACACCATAATTTATGGATTTTCAGCGCTGGTCTGACCCGAGTCGGAATATTCACTTGCATGAATCTCTAAAAGTACCATAATTTCTCGGACTTTTTGAAATAAGTATGGTACCTGCCGTATAAAAGTCCAAGACATTATGGTACTTTTAGAGGTTTTTTCAGGTAAATATTTAGACTCGGTCAGACCAGCGCAGAAAATCCATAAATTATGGTACTTTTTAAGATACCTTTTTCTCCGTGCAATTAAAACCGCGATTGTGTAACTTTTAGTTTGTTCCTCGCAGGTTGTGGGGTTAATAATTTGTTGCTCGTGATTGAAACGTCGAAGAACATCTAATTAGCGGGGAGACCCAATGATACATATTGAGAATTTCATGCGGAAAAAGGATGCCGCATTATGGTACACTGAAAGTATCAATGAGACCGCGATTATGTGACTTCCCTATGATTGATTGTGGGAGGAGTCATTTGTTGCTCGTGATTTACATATCCTAGGGCATCCAATGAATCAGGAAAACCAATCATACATGTTGGGGATTGCATGGTGAACAGGAATACCCCGTTATGGTACACTGAGAATCTCAATGCGACCGCGATTCTGTGACTTTGATTCTGGTGCTCGCATGTTGAGAGGAGGATAATTTGTTGCTCGTGATGAACATATCTTAGGACATGGGCGAGCAGACTCACGGGAATACATGCAAATATTCCAATGGAACCGTTATTTTCGGACTTTTATTTTGTTCCTCGCAGATTGTGGAAGGAATATTTTGTTGCTAGTGATGTACACGTCCTGGGATCTGTCAGCAAACCCGATAATGCATGTTGGAAATTGCATCCCGGACGAGCAGACCTCGTTATAGTGCATGGGAAAATGCAATTTCACTGAAATTCCTCGACTCTCAATTTGTTGCTTGCAAACTGTGGGAGAACTAATACGTCGGTCGTGATCACCTCGTCATAGAACATGTGATTAGCTGGCAAACCCAATGATACGTGTTGGAAATCGCATCCTGGGCAAGCACGCCCTTACAAATCAATAAAGCCATTCCAATGAATCCTATATTCTTCGATTTTCATTCAGTTGCTCGCAAATTCTCGGAGGATCAATTCATCGCTCGTGAGTTCCACGTTCCAGAATACCTCAGTAGCCAGCACACCCAATGTCGCGTGTTCGAAGTGACACCCCGAACAAGCTCGCCCCAATGAATTATTGAAGAAGAATTAATGACACCGCGACTCTTCGACTCTGGTTTTGTTGTTCCTGTATTGTGGGAGACATGATTTGCTGCTCGGGACTCAGACGTTCCAAAATATCCCATAAGTCAGCGAATCTATCACTGTTTGCTGGAGACAGGATCCTGAACGTCCACGTCCCATCATAGTGTATCAAAAAATCCTGTAGCAATACGATGCTGAAATCAGCCCGAAAATGTAGCCCGAGTACAAGGTCGCAACAGGACGTACTAATATAAATTCGAAATTCCTGGTTATGGATATAAAAATCGGGCTGATTCCAGCATCGTGTAGCAATGGGAGATTTCCACGGAGGCGATAGAATTCGCAATGACAACGAAGCCTCATTTTGCTGGTCACTTCCAAAATGTTTCCGAACTCCCAAGGACTGATTATCGTTTCCCACCTCTCATGACAGAATCTCTGAATCCGAAGTTGGAAGACACAATCTCCCCGTAACCAATGATTCCCGTCCTCCTGGAAACGTTTCAAGAACAAAAATTTTCAATCACACAAGACCAACAACCACACCAGACTCACGATCAGGTGTTGTATTGAATTAATCACTTTTCGATCTGCCGCGAAAAGTCTTCGATAGCGTAATTTATATTTTTTCCGAAAAAACAAGAGTAACATAATTGTTTTCGTAGTGACTGATCAGCAACAAAAAAGCAACAAATTCCCATGTAAGTTTCATCGGGCGTGCTCGTGGTGGGCTTTCTAGCGCAATAGGCGTCACATGGAGATATTAGAATAGAGGGATCATGCCGAAGCTGATCGCGTCATTACAATAGATAGAGAGAAGAGATGAGGGTGCACGAGTGTCACTCTCCTTCATTCACTACCTCATCACATGGAAGACAGTAACACTCTGGCACTCTCCTTTCTTCTCTCTGTTTATCTCGATGACACTTCCACTTATGTGAAATCTCCATGCCTGCCCCCTCTATTTCTATATCTTTATGATGATGCGAGAGTCTCATTTTGGACGAAAATCAGGTAATAATCGCCAGGGATGGCGTACGACCTACATCCAGCCCTGGTGAAATCATAAATAAAATAATTAATATCAGATGAATAATATACTTTGAAGTGTCATCAGATTTGGAGACTTAGTGTATTTGCAAACTTTTACTCTCCATACTGTTGAATTTGCATCGATTCATGAAAAATTGTCTCCAAATCTGCAAGTATATAATATTTGTAAAATTTTATATGAACTATAATGAACAGGGTGTGTCTCGTTTCATTGTACAGTAAACCCTTGAATTTTCTTTCGTTTGGAAATATATTCATGTTGGAAATAAATCTAGAATAATACTAAAATATTTGAAAGTTCATTTGCATAGAGCACGTTCGAGTCAAATCATTCTATCATGATCACAATAGAATATTAATGAGATAGGTGATTTTAAACTGTTACAATTGGGAAAACTAATACTTTTTCTGTTGAAAGAACTATGAATGTGATTTGATTGAATTGTTCTCATGATACTGGACTACCTTCTGTGCACGGAGAAAAAAATCCAGGAACTAGTGCATGAGCATCAATCACATATCAGTCGCAAGAAGTTTCACCGGTTTATTCCGTGAAACTCTTTGGAATCAGAGTATGAACCTATGCACTCATCGCATTGCCTCATGGGGATGAGCGGATAAGTTCATGCTTTTACTTCAAGAATGTCTTCTCGCGATTGATATGTGATCGGTGCTCATGCGCTAGTTCCTAAATTTTTTCCTCCGTGTGTGGTATACAAATCTATTATTCCAAATGGAACCGCGTATGGAACTAAGAACGATTTCACTTTTACTCATTACAATGGGGTAATCTACACTGTACCAGTTCAGACCATATTACACAATGTACTACTTTCTTTCTTACCTGATTGAATGTTTTGGAATATAATATTTTTTATGAATGAAAAGTAGAATTTTTGAATCAATAAATTCGCATCGTTGAATAAACGTTTAAGATTCTTTGGAATTTGTTTAACAAGGGAGATTATGTAACTGGTAATGGATCGAGTAATATGCATAAGTGCACAGTGAATAAAAAATGTGAGGCCTTTTTTTTCAATCAAGATACAACACTTGTTCGTGCTTTTATTTTGAAGCAAACATTCCTGACGCATGCCCTTGCATGATTAAAAATTCCAAGTTAGATCAAGATGATTGCGGGTCCTCCAGGGGGATATTCTTGATACTTGTCCTCGATATCCTTTTTATCCATCCTTGATAGTATCTGCTTCCTTTACGTGGTGGGGAGGATAAGTATCTCAGATTTGGGTCTCTTTTTCGGGTGGAATAAACTACTCGAGAGGGAGAATACAAACTGAGAGAAACTCAATCATCCAAACGCCAGGAACATCGACAGAAACAGAGGGAAAGCAAGGGGAAACTACCTTCCTTGACATCTTTTAATATTCCTGAGGGAATGAAATCTTTTTCCAAATCTAGAATTAAAAATTTTAATTTAGTGAAAAAAAAACAGCAACAACAACATTTTGACGTTCACTCGGGTAAAATAATCCGGAGGTAAAATAGCCCCCCGTTCGGATCTCCGGGTGGAGGCTGCGCGAGAGAGCCTCATCAAACAAGATAGAAAACCAAAGAAGATAGGGAAGAAAGAGAACATTCTTCGAGTCGAAGCGTGGAATGTTAGATCACTGAGACAAACAGGAAGATTAGAAAATTAGAAATTAGAAATGAATAGGTTAGGTATCGATATAATGGGAATTAGCGAAATGAGACGGCCGCAAGAAGGGGATTTCTGGAGTGAGGATTATAGAATCATTCATACAGGATCAAAGGTGTGGGAATTATAATGCATAAAAGGGTAGGGAATAGGATAGAAAATTATTTGCAACATAGCGAACGCGTGATGATGGTTAGGGTTAGAACAAAACCGGTAGATACTGTTATAGTTCAAGTATACATGCTCACCCATGTGGAAATGTACACACGGGCCGCTACTGGCGCGGTACTGTTGCCAGTACTGGCAAATCCAACCTTGCCCTTATGGGGCCAGTGATTTGGACGGTACTGGCAAGGAGTCGGAATGATAACATCATTTCACATAAGGGCCAGTAAAACATTTAACACCACGTCGGTAGCGATATTTGGTGTGTGCCTACTATGATGGAACTCTGGCATTGCAACAGAATCAGTTGTTCGGCCAGTACTGGGCACGGAATGATTCCTGCACTGGCATAGCTTTGTGCTATGTGGATAGACAGATGTGTTTCTGCACTGGCTGAGCACTGTTGACAGAGTTGCGAGTGTTGTCAAATCTAACCCTACCATTATGGGGCCAGTGGTTTGGACGGTACTGGCAAGGAGTCGGAATGATAACATCATTTTATATAAGGGCCAGTAAAACATTTACCACCACGTCGGTAGCGATATTTGGTGTGTGCCTACTATGGTGGAACTCTGGCATGGCAACAGAACCAATTGTTCTACCACACCTGGATGAGAAGTGGTAGAGGGTCAAAATAATACATCCTACGTAGGAATTCAGACCCGACCCAGTACTGGCACAGTGCTGGTAATTAGAGATCCCCGGAGTGATATTTCAAGTGAAAGAAAAAAATAAATTGAATTTGAACTATCAAAACTTTGCGAATCTATTTTTCTCATCACCGTTATCTGAGAAAGACGCTTTGGGAGTGGTTTCATGAAAGTTCACTGGGCAAGGATTGAACCCGGGACCTGCGAGTGAAAAACAGAGTCTCTATCACATCAGCTAATCTCCTAGGGGACGGACGGGCAAGATGGAGAGGGCGGGTGAAACGGATAATCGTTTTCTAAAGATGCTCAGTCGGTAGAAACCTACTAAACTGCTATTTCTCGATTCATTATATAACTCCCCTTACCGTGATCGTTGAGACGCCGGTATAGTGCACTTGCGTGATGTTTTCTTTTGTAAATATTACAATTTGGGAGAAAAATTAGAATTTTCTACCGTAAGTACACTGTTATTATTTTAATATTGTTGAGGAATATGTGGATTTCAATTTTTTCAGCACAATGCGTAATCAATAGACATGAAATAATCAAGTTATTTTTTTTTCCATCTTGGTAATTTTTAATAACTCCAGGTTATGTTAAAATACTACCTGGCGGGCAAAACGGATACTTCCTGTTCAGCAAAAAACAAAAACAAGATGCTGCAGCTGCGGAACGAAAAGTTCCAATGGACATTCCTGGTCCTTCTGATAAGAAGAAACAACGACGAACAAAAAAAATTATGTCACGTCTTATCTGTGTACTATATGCAAAGAAAAGTATGTTGACCCGCCAGTAGAAGATTGGATTCAATGTGGGAGGTGTCAAGAATGGACACATGAAGCTTGTTCTGCATATCCTGGACACGGTGCATATTTTTGCGACGATTGCTCTGATTGAAATGCGTGTTCCAAACAGTATCCGTTTTGCCCGACCAGGGCGGGCAAAACGGATAAAGTAGACTTTTTCTTTCATTGTTATTTTCTATAAGAAGGTTTTTATTTTTATTATTATTTGATTCCAATTATGAAGTATAATTGTCCAAAGAATTGATCAGCACAGTTTTGAATAAATATGATTGAGATATATATTTGTTATTTAATCTTGAAATTAACATATCCTTCTTGCCCGTCCGTCCCCTAGTTGACAACGGACCACTTAAATTCCCATTTATTGCACCAATTCCCTTGAAGTCACGCAATGTACCATAGACTCCGTAGTGAAACAAGATTCTACCAATACTGGTTCATTGTTCTCTATCGAACGGATTGAATGATGATACCAACTTTGTCTTGATACTGGCGCGACTCCGGCTTACTACAAAAATCAAGTTACCAAGATCGTGATTTTAATGTCAATCGACTACCGATTCCTTAGTCAACCAGAGTCCCACCAATACTGGTACCATGTCATCTATCGAACATATTGAATCATAATACCAACTCTGGTTCAATACTGGCGCGACTCCGGCTGACCACAACAGCCGAGTTGCCAAGATCATAATTGCAACATCAATCGACTATCGATTCTGTAGTCAGCCAGAGTCATATCATTACTGGCATATTGCCGTCTGTTGTACATATGGAATGATAATACCGACTCTGGCTGAATACTGGCGCGGTACCGGTTCTCGAAATCCTGGGTATTGTCCAGACAGTATTCATTCGATACTGACCCTATACCGTCTGTCCACGCGAGCCAATACCGTCTGTAATTTTGCGAATGTTCGGCGACAGTTGAAAAATGGTAATGATTCTGAACAGGCACAGTTGTTTTTGCCGAACTTTGGCAAATACAACCTCACCAGTACCACGCCATTTGTCATAATGAATTGACATAATCGGGAGTGATTTTGGGACATTGTTTACCGTGTAGATTATTTGCACATTCTATGCGTGATCACATGCTGAGATTGCTTGAAACAAGCTTGCACAAGCTTGGAATGTTTGAGAAGTGCTTGTGCTATTTGAGTACAATCGGTATCGGTTTCGGTTCAACAGTGAATTACTGGTTGAAAACACTTACTGAAAATCATTCCTTTTCAAAATAGTTTCCCAAATAGCACAAGAATTCTAGAAGAGTTCTTCATAAATATATTGTATTCATTATGAGCTCCTTGAAAACTCCTGTACTTTTTGCGTTCTTATTGAAAATTCCAAGCAAAAAACTATTGGGGATCTGCTAGGGTTGTAAGTAGTTTGAATGGTGTAAAAATACCATAAATGCTGATTATATCATATACTAACCTTTGGTTACTTCCTTCATTGTCAGAATCTGTATCATCGACTGAAACTTTTTGGAGTTCACGATATTTTTTCACTCTATTATAAGACAAATTTGGGAATTCAAATCGACGATTTTACGTAGAACTACACTCTAAGAACACCCAAACCTCTGTGTGTGTCTGATAAATGTACGAAAAACTTTGAATACGTCTAACGAGCGTGCATGGAGATTGCTGGCTCTTAGAATATATACATATATACACGGAGAGAAAAAATTTGCTGACGCAGCAAATCGAGGTATTATATATAGAATAGCAAAATTTTTCGCTGGCCTAGCTAAAAATTTGCTATAACAGCAATCGTGTTAGCTACGACAGCAATTTTTTAGCTGTGGCAGCACGAAATGTTTGCTCCGCCAGCAAATTTTCAGTATTATATATAGAATAGCAAACAAATTTTGCTGGGATAGCAAACATTTTTTGCTGCCACAGCTAAAAATTCGCTGTCGCAGCTAACAAGATTGCTGGAACAGCAAATAGTTTGCTGTCACAGCAAAAAATTTGCTGCTCTGGCAAAAGGAACCCAGCAAAAGTAGATTTCGCTGCCACAGCGCATTCCTTTTTCTCCGTGTACAAACAACCAGACATTGGTTTACATGACTCACGTGAACTCTGTTCATTATAATAATATTATTGGCAGAATATTGAAATAGCGGAGATTGGTTGTTGTAGTGAGCCAAAGCTACGCCAGAACAGAGCCAGAGTTGGAGGGAGTACGATATGTTAGGTCGAAAACAATGTGCCTGAACTAATGAGGGACTGACTGGCTTTGGAATCAGTTATCAACTTTCGTCAAAAGAAATCCCCGAATAAACATGCATCTGGTGGTTCACCAAAGCTGCGCCATTAGGTAGCAAAAATGACCTGATTCATTTACCATATTAGGTGGGCGAAGAAGTGGCTATACTGATTCAGTTGATTACAAATTTCGTAGTCAATCAGTGCCATACCAATACTGGCATATGGTCGGCTCTGAAATATATGAAATGGTAATTCCAACTCTGGCTCAGTACTGGTGCCGCTTTGATTTACCATAACAGCCGGATTTCCGTGGACATAATTTTAACGTAGTTCGACTACCGATTTTGTAGTTAGCCATTGCCCTACCGATCCGGGCACTCGATCACCTATTGGATATATTGAATGGTTATCCCAACTCTGGCTCAGTAATGGTGAAGCTTCGGCTCACCCTAATAGCCTGATCCCCATCGCTGCGATTTTACCGACAATACAACATCGATTTCGTAGTCAGCCAGTGCCATATTGATACTGGCATATAGTCGGCTATCAAATCTATGAAATAGTAATCCGCACTCTGGCTCAGTACTGGCGCCGCTTTGGTTAGCCCTAACAGCCGGATTTCCATGGACATAATTGTAACGTAGTTCGACTACCGATTTTGTGGTTAGCCATTGCCCTGGCGATCCTGGCCCTTCATTGTCGATTGGATATATTAAATGATCATCCCAACTCTGGCACAGTACTGGCGCGGCTCCGTTACACTACGACCCGTGTATTTTCCGGCCAGTATTGATTCATTACTGGCCCAACACTGTCTGTCCACGCCAACCAATACCGTCTCAACTCCGTCGAACATGTACAGCCAGTTGAAAAACAGTAATGGGCCTGGACAGGAACAGTTGTTTCTGCCGAAGTCTGGCAAATACAACCTTTCCAGTACTGGGCGATTTGTCAACTCCGGCAATTTCCACATGGGCACATCTGCAGACTCAGAGGGAGATATCGAAAAAACGTACGATGAAATAGAAGAAGTGATAGAAGATGTGAAGGGAGAAGAAAATTTAATGATCATAAGCGACTGGAATGCGGTAGTAGGGCAAGGAAAAGAGGGCAACATAATAGGAGATTTTGCGTTAGGAAAAAGAAATGAAAGAGGACAACGTTTGATCGAATTCTGTGAGAGCCATAAAATATTACCAACACATTATTCAAGAATCATCCAAGAAGAATCTATACTTGGGAAATGCCAGGAGATACAGCAAGATATCAAATTGATTACATATTGGTAAAACTAAGATTTAGAAACCAAGTGAAAAGGTGTAAGACTTATCCAGGCGCGGATATAGATAGTGATCACAATATGTTGCTGATGAAATGTTCTCTGAAATTCAAAGCTCTGAGGAAGAAAAGGAAAATGCAAAGAAGACGGAATTTGAAGAATCTCAAACAAGAAAAAACACAGGAGGCATTCAAAGTGATGTTGGACGAAAAATTGGAGGATCGACAAGAAAAAGACTCGGAAATAGAGAGTAGATGGACAAATATGAAGGGGAACATAGAACAATGTGCAGATGAAATTTTGAAGAACGATGAAGTAGACCCTAAGAAACCATGAATAACGGAAGAAATTCTCGATTTAATTAATGAGAGGAGGAAGTACAAGAATAAGAGTAGTGCACAAGACCAGCAGACATACAAGGCACTGAGGGTTAAAATAATCACAGAATCAAGGCAAAAGAACGCGGAAAGAAAGCAAAAGAACAATGGTTAGAGGGGAAATGTCAGGATATAGAAGTAAGATCACATTTAGGGAAAATAGATGAGGTATATAGAATTGTTGAGAGCTTTTTTGGACAAATGAAATCCAGAAGCAGTAAGATTAGAAATTCTCTAGGGAGACAATTGATAACAACGGAGGGAAAAATGGACAATGGATTAATCATTCAGAAGACCTGTATAAAGGGAGCGATATTATAGGATTTTTAGAGAGGGAGGAAGACGTCGATGAAGAAGAATTGGGAGATTCAATTTTGAGATCAGAATTCGACAGGGCTTTAAAAGAATTGAAAAATAATAAAGCGCCAGGAATGGATGGCATAAGTGCGGACCTTATCAAAGCCTCCAGTCGAAGAACTCGTGACGCGCTGTTTGAATTGGTCAGAGATATGTACGAAAAAGGAGAGGTCCCGAAAGATTTCCAGAAGAATAAGATTGTCACTATTCCGAAAAAACAAGGAGCAGACAAATGCGAGAACTACAGAACGATTAGTTTCACTTCACATGCCTCGAAAATACTGACAAAAATTATATACAGGAGAATAGAGAATAAAATAGAGAGTAGATCAGCAGAAGATCAGTTTGGTTTTAGGGAAACTAGGGGAACGCGGGAAGCAATATTAGCACTCAGAATAGTCGTAAAGAAGAGTTGAGAGTTGAAAAAGTCTGTGTATATAGGTTTTGTAGATATACAAAAAGCATCCGATAATGTTGATTGGGAGAAAATTTTCACGATTTTGAAAAAGGTAGAAATTGATTTCAAGGATAGGAGAATAATATATGAATTATATAAGAATCAAACCGCAATAATAGAAATAGAGGGTCAAAAAGGAGAAGCACAAATTAGAAGAGGGTTTAGACAAGGATGCTCACTATCGCCATTGATTTTCAATTTGTATATAGAGAAAGCGATGAACGGAGTGAAGAAGCAAGTGCAATCGAAATTACAGATTCAAGGTGAAAATGTAAGCAGGCTGAGATTTGCGGATGACATAGCTATATCAGCTACGAGTAATGCTGAGATAGAAATTACTCTCAACACGATGAAAACAAGATTACTAGGAAACTGTTGTATGAATATAAATAAGGACACGACAAAATTCATGATTTGTACAACAGCGAAAACATCAAGAAGAACGGAAATCAAAATAGATGCAGAGACAATTCAGCAAGTTACAGAATTTAAATATCTAGGAAGCATGATTACAGAAAACGGTAAAAGCAGAAGAGATATAAGAGCAAGAATAGCACAAGGGGAACGGGCTTTCCACCAAAAGAAACAGTCACTATCTTCGAAGAATATTAGCTTAGCAGTAAGGAAGAAATTCTTGAAGAGTTACGTTTGAAGTACAGCATTATATGGTTGGGAAACTTGGACAATTGGAAAAACGGACCAACGAAGACTCGAAGCTTTTGAGATGTGGTGTTATAGAAGGATGCTTGGGATAAAGTGGATAGGGAAAGTAAAAGATGGAGAAGTACTTGAGAAGGTATTGGGAGTACAAATTAATTCGGTCCGTTTTTTTACAGTTAAAGATGCGTTTATTCCAGAAGAACATGAATTATCAAATTGATCATAGTATTGTCCATCGCTGGCTATCACTTTTTCCCATATTTCGGGTAATTTTCGAATACCGTTACGTAAGAACGTCTCGTCTTTCGAGGCGATCCAAGTTAGAAGCCAATTTTCGATTTCTTCGAACGAAGTGAACCGGTCGCCTGCCAAATCGTGCTGCATCTGTCGGAATCATCAGTAATCAGAAGGAGCAATATCCGGCGAATACGGCGGGTGCGGTAGAATATCCCACTTCAACGTTTCCAGATAATTTTTCACTAATTTTGCGACATGAGGCCGAGCGTTATCGTGTGGAAGAATAACTTTGTCATGTCTTTCCTTGTATTCCGGACGTTTTTCTCGTAACGCACGACTCAAACGAATCGATTGTAGCCTAAACCGATCACACGTAATAGAATCACCAGGTTTTAGCAACTGATAGTATATGGGTCATTATACTTTCAAGGTCCAACCGTGTGAAAAACATCAAACTTGATTTTTTTCACATTTCATGTGATATTTGTTTAGATACACTCAAATATATGTGTATGAGACTCTCAGCAGTACAGTTTCGCCAACAGAAGTGTTTCTTTTCACTCCCTCTCCTTCTGAATACCACGAATTCTTACTTAAGTTTCGACTTCATAATTTTTTATGAAAAAAGATCATGGGAAAAATTTTCAATGTAGCATTTCTGATAGTTCAGAGCCTCCTCTTTCGAATGCCGTTGAGTGATTCAACGTAGAATTCGATCCGGAAAAGTTATAGACATTTTTCCCCGAAAAATCATCATTTTTGGTGTTTTTTTTTTCAATCTATCTCTGTAGTACGAAAAAGTTTCAATGTAATATCCAATTGACCGCATATGAAGGTATGGATGTCCATTCTTTCAAACCCAATCAATTATTTTCCAGGATTCAATATGGCGGTTCCAAGATGGCGCCCAAAAAATAGGAAAACCATGAGAAAGCCAGTATCCTTGTATAATTTTTATATAATCCTTCATAAACTCGTGAAAAATGTAATACTGTTGATATGGGATATTGTTTTTTTGGATTGAATTGATTGAAAAGGAAAACATTATTTTTCCAAATTTTAAGAATGAAGCACAACTTGAGGTGTATATGTTTCCTAACAGTCATGAAACTACTTCATCTGCTATTCCTGATAAATCTCTGATTGCATCTTGAAACATATTTTTCAAAATTTGTAGGTATATTTATTTTGAAAGATATGAATAAGGGGAGTGTGGGGATGTAAAAATTCAACAAAGGACGAACCAATCACTGCCTTTCATTTGACTTGATTTTCAAACTCATCAAATTCCCCCCCCCCCTCCAACGGATTATTTTGAGTGACTTTTAACAGAATTAAGAGGAAATTTGATGAATTTTTGGATTCAAACCCGCCTTATTATATCCACCATATTGAATTTGCAAAATATAATTCCAGATTCGTAATTAGCAATCCCGAAAACCCCCGAGTACGGAGTTTGAAGAAAATTTGTTGAATTCTGAGATCTCGGTCGGCCATATTGGATCCACCGTATTGAATTTTAAAAATCTGACCTCAGATTCGAAATCAGCGACCTCAAAAACCCTTAGACACAAGCTTACATATAAATCAGCAATCGCCTCATGGTTTTCGGCAGCTTTTGCGGATTAGCGTCACGTAGTGGTGGTTCATACAGAGGACATTTCTTACAATAACAATTCTTACATCGAATTCATGCAATATTCTCATATTATTGGTACGTTTATTTGATCATCACCAATTGATGTACCATACAAAAAATGGCCAACCCAATATATCAAATACTCACCGAGAAAACCTCCGTCACGTAGTGGTGATTGATAAACACACGCTCGCATCCAACCGTACAAAATGGCTCTGACTGACGCAATTATTGACTACAGCACCATCATGCGCTCCAATTCTGAGTTGAAAAGCACTGATATGTTTATTCAGATGTAACTCTTGGGTAATTAACATTTCATAGGAAAATGGCACTGACTTAAGAACGTCGTAACGGAAAGAACTCAAAATACGTGGACAAAGTTCCGTTAAGTTTAAAAAATATATCGAAAAATATTTCATCAATTTTGTCAATGGTATTGGAAAGAACAATTCATTTTGTACTCAAATCCGGTCTGCAAAGTCCTCATTGTTGGAAAAATCATGAATAGATCCAAGGTTTTACTATGAAAATACGCGTGTGATATGCTGTTTTAGAACAGTATGTCAACTTTGATCTTGGATTTGGGAAGTAAGGAAAATTTTTTTCAGTAATACAAAAATTGTTTCGCATTATTCAATTTGTACTATTTTTGATTATCCAAGTCATTTTCCATTGCACACATCGATTCATTGCTGCATTCAATGTGCAAGTTTAGGGAAAGTACGAAATTCGAGGAGACCTTAAAAGTATAATGACCCATATAACACCCTTTTGGTCCCACCAGATACACAGCATGATCTTTAAACCATGAGTATTCCTCTTTGGTGTCGATGTTGAAGTCGATGGCAACGATTGACCAGGCGTCGCATAGTATTTTCTTTTCTTGGGGTTATCGCAGAATATCCATTTCTCATCTCCTGTCACAAGCCGATGTAAGAACCCCTTTCTTCGTTGTCTTTGAATCAGCTGCTCGCAAGTGAAAAATCGCCGTTCAATGTCTTTAGGCTTTAGTCATAAGGCACCCAATTGCCTTGCTTTTGAATCATGCCCATGGATTGTAATCGTACGGAAACTGCTTGTTGCGTAACTCCTGATGATTCCGCAAGTTCCTGTTGCGTTTGACTCGGATCTTCGGCGTCTGAAGCCTCCAATTCCTCGTTTTCGAATTTGTGTTTGTCCTGAGCGAGGCTTGTCTTCGACACTGGGATCGCCATTCTTGAAACGTCGAAACCATCCCCCGCATGATCCATCAGTTGGAGCATTGTCACCATGAACTTCCACAAGCATTCGATGAGTTTCAGCTGCACTTTTTTCCAATTAAAACAGAAGACTAGCACCTCCCGCGAATGCTGCTTGGTTAAAACGAAATTTGACATACTTCACTAAGTGAAAATCGGGATTCTAGAAGGAACTCGGAGTGATATTAACTGAATTAAAGCATGACTGGGTCAAGCATTGTCATGCTGTAAAATCACTTTATGATGTCTCTCGTTGTATTACGGCCGTTTGTCTTCCAATGCTCGGCTCAAACGCATTGATTGCGTTCGATAACGATCGCCTGTGATTGTTTCAGGCGGTTTTAACAACTCATTATACACTACGCCGAGCTGGTCCCATCAAATACTGAGCATAACCTTGGAACCGTGAATATTCGGTTTGGCCGTCGACGTGGAAGCATGGCCGGGATATCCCCATGATTTTCTGCGCTGGGGATGATCGTGATGAACCCATTCTTCGTCCCGAGTCACAATGCAATGCAGAAATCCCTTCCGTCTTTGCATTGCAAGAAACTATTCACAAACACACAAACGCCGTTCAACATCTCTCGGCTTCAACTCGTACGGCACCCAATTTCCTTGTTTCTGAATCATTCCCATGACCTTCAGGCGTTTTGAAATGGCTGGTTGCGTCACTCCCAATGATCCTGCCAATTCTTGTTGTGTTTGACACGAGTCTTGATCAAGTAATGCCTCCAATTCTGCATCTTTGAAACCCTCCCCTCTTACACCGCCATGCTGGTCTTCGACGTTAAAATCACCGTTCTTGAAGCGTTGGAACCACTCTCGGCACGTTCTTTCACTGATAGCGGCCTCACCATAGGTACTTCAGAGCATTCGATGAGCCTCAGCCGCAGATTTCTTCATATCAAAGCAGAAAATTGAAACCTCCCGCAAATGACGAGAATTTGGCTCGTAAGCTGACATGTTTGATCGAGAATAACTTCATGATGCAGACACAAATCGACTAATATTTCGGTGGCGTTATGTTCACAAACACCTAAGCTTATTGTATGACATCTATGATCCATTTATTTCAACTACCTGTGGGGTCTATGACTTCCCATCTCCCTCTTTTGGCGCATACGCACGAAGTCTTCCTAGGGAAGAAAAGATACCGAGGTTGGTGCGATTGGTTTTTGCTAATAGACTCTTGTAACGTCTTCGGCGAATAGCATCTTATTGTTGTATACTGACCAGCCTCGCGTACACCCGTTCACTCTGGATAAAGTATTTTATATATCTTTATACGCGTCTCAAGTTCATTTTTGGATAAAAGATTCCTGCGAGATTATTTCCGTACTCTTTAGCACAATAACATATTATAGCCATATAAGAGTGGCCTATAAATTGGTGACCCCGACCTGAACATCGAAGTGTTAGATTTCAACAATGCTCTGTGCGTTGTTGGTTCGAACGAGTGTTACCGGGCAGGCTATTTTGCAAGTCGAATTTGCAACATTTGGGACCATTGTTCGATCCAAGGGCAATGTTATCCTGTAAAAAAAAACATTTGGAGGATCACAAATTCATAGTGATCATCTCTTCGAAGATGGCTGCAAATTTTATATGATTGCGTCACTCAGGTGGAGGACGCTATTCTGGCGGCCATGTTGTCGTCCATTTTCAACGCGTGCAAAGAGGGACCTTCTTCTTTATCCTCACTTCTTTGACGCGTTCTTCTACAACCTCGACCGATGCATGATGGGCTATACTGAACGGCGCAGCATTTTCATCTCGACGTCAACGAAGCCACGTGTATCATCATTACGGTTTGAGTGTATTTCTATATGCAGAACATTTTCATTTCAATTCGAATGTTTACTTTTGGAAACAAAAATTTTTGTGTGTGTTTATCACTCGTTTCTAGTTCACGAGACGTGAGGAATAAGTTCTTTTTCAATTTCAATTGAGTTTGATTACATATTACATTGATATGAAACGTTTTATAAATAACTTTAAAACGATTAAGACACGAATTTAGTTATGTAAAGTGATATGTTCGATCTGTCCTCTGTGCTATGGCAAATATTTTTGCTGACTGTTTTTGTGTATTTGAGTTTCAAATATTTTTTCACCATGTCAGACAACGAAGAAAGAGCAGACAGGATCGATCATTATTGTATACCTAAAATTCCAGTCTTTTATAGACGTAATCCAGTAGTATGGTTTTCTCAAGTTGAATCTACGTTCCGAACGGCACGTATTATGAGTCAAGTCACGAAAGCCGACATTGTTTTTGCGAATTCTGACGAAGACGTTGCGGAATCTTTCCATGCATTAATGTTACAAGAACCGCAACCGGTAAATATTTATGACGAATTAAAAAAAGCAATTATTGATACGTACGCCGAATCGGGCGAAAATGGATTGCGAAAACTCCATAAAGGAGAAGCTTTGACAGACGGAAAGCCTTCACTGATTCTCAGCAGATTGAGAAATTCGAATCAAAATGCTTGTAATAATTCAGTCTTAAAATCTATATTTTTCGAACATCTTACAGTTAGTTGTCGTTCAATACTGTCTGTGTCCGGCCAAGAATCCCTGGACAAATTAGCTATTTTAGCTGATACAATTTATGAACAACAAAGTTCAAGTCTTAATGTTCATTCAGCCTCTTCAAGCAATAATGTACTTAGTCCTGTCACAAGCAATCAAGTTTGTGCAGCTCAATCATCTAGCTCAAATGAAATGAGCGAAGTTATGCAATTATTCGAAAAACTCGATTCTCGAATGAGTCGTTTGGAAAATGATCCTAAAAAATCTAAATCCAATTTCAATAGAAATTGAGATCGTTCAAAATCCGGTACCAGAAATAGTTCGAATCAAAACAATAATTCCGGTAATTCAAACCCTGAAATTGTCCAAATTTGTAAGACCCACTTTAAATATCCAAATCATCCGCGCAATTGCAAACCATGGTGTGCTCATTACGAGACGTGGTGCACCAAGAATAATAGTAATGCGGGAAAAAACTAGAAAATCCTCCGTTTACGGAGACGATAGCGGAGGAAATTAATTCACCCACGAAACGTCTCCACATTCGCGATAAGAATTCTGGTTTGTTATTCTTAATCGATACTGGTGCGGATATCTCGCTAATCCCTGCGAAATTGCAAATTCGTTCAGAGCCTGCGAAATTAAAATTGTACGCGCCAAATAATTCACTCGTTGATACATATGGCGAGCCGTATACTCAGTGGATCTCGGCTTCAGGCGGCCACTTGTATGGAATTCTTGTATTGCCAATGTTCAATACCCGATTATTGGGGCAGATTTTTTGACTCATTTTGGTCTAGTCTTAGATCTTAAAAAGCGTTGTTACAGATTCTTCTACTAGCATTTGTGCACTTGGCTCGATCAAAGACGTCCAAATGGATTCAATACAAGCGGTACGACCTTCGTCTGTATATAATAAATTATTACAAAGTTTTCCAAGTCTTACCGGTACTAACGAAATTAAACCGTTAGAGAACAGTGATGTTTTTCATCACATTTTAACGCGTGGACCTCCAGTTCCGGAGCGTTTCCGTCGTCTTGCGCCGGATAAATTATTAGCGGCCAAGAAAGAATTCAAAATCTGGTGTGAAAATGGCATTTGTAAACCCTCGAGTAGTCCGTGGGCAAGCCCAATTCACATGGTTGAAGAGAAAGATGGATTATGGCGTATTTGCGGTGATTACAGGCGTTTGAACGCAATCACAATTCCTGACAAGTACCCCACTCCTCATCTACATGACTGTTCAACGGTACTGCATAATAAGTTTGTATTTTCTACGCTTGACCTTTTGTCAGCGTATAATCAAATTCCTATGGCACCGGAGGATGTTAAAAAAACAGCGGTTATCACCCCTTTCGGTCTATTTGAATACAATCACATGACTTTCGGTCTACGAAATGCTTCGCAGACTTTTCAACGTTATGCAAATCAAGTCCTTGGTGATCTTGACTTTGTGTTCATTTTTATTGACGACATTCTTGTGGCGTCTGAGACGGAACAGGAACATTTCAAACATCTTGGAATAGTCTTGAAAAGACTTGAAAAAGCTAGACTCAAATTAAACTCGAGTAAATGCATTTTTGGGGTTAGCCGAATAGATTTTCTCGGTTATTCTATTGATAATAAAGGCATTCGCCCTGCCGAGGAAAAGGTCAAAGCTATCAAAGATTTTCCCAAACCTAAAACGATTTCGGAATTACGTCGTTTTCTTGGCATGATCAACTTTTATCGTTGAAATTTACCGCATGCTGCGGAAACGCAGGCTCCCCTAAATAACTTCTCAACGGACTCCCGTAAAAATGATAAAAGGGAAGTTCCATGGAATCCCCAAGCTGAGGAAGCTTTCATTAAAATCAAATCGGACTTGGTCAATGCGACATGTCTGGTTCATCCGATCTTGAACGCACCCCTTAGGATTGTTTCCGATGCTTCAAATTTCGCCATGGGTGCAGTTCTTGAACAAAATTCGAATGAATATTGGGAACCTTTGGCTTTCTTTTCGAAGAAATTTTCGCCTGCGCAATCTAAATACAGTGCATATGATCGTGAGCTCACAGCTATTCACGAGGCTATCAAATATTTTAGATCGCTGGTAGAAGGGCGTGAATTCTATATTATGACCGATCATAAGCCGCTTATTGAAGCGTTTTCTAAATCCTCGGAATCGGCTGGACCACGTCGCATTAACCAATTATCTTTCATTTCTCAATTTACGACAAAGATTGTATATATTCCTGGGATAGACAATCCAGTTGCTGATTCCCTTTCCCGAATCGAGTCACTTCATTTGCCAACGGGAATCAGCCTTGGTGAATTGGCAGAGAAACAAGCTGTCGATGAAAAGCTTGAACAGCTTCTTCTCGACAAAGAGAAATGTCTTGCTCTTAAGAAAATCGTATGGGGTTCCGACCATCACGAAATTCATTGTGAAATTGCCGAAGAATCTATTCGTCCATACATTCCCCAATCGCTAGTGGAAACAGTGTTCAAAATTTTCCATGAACCGGCTCATCTCGGCGCCAAATCGTGTGTTCGCTTAATCAAGCAACGATATGTTTGGGCGAATATGGAACGCGATATTGAAAATTTATGCAAAAATTGTATCCCATGCCAACAGTCGAAGATTCATCGACATGCTGTTAATAATCCAAGTCATTTTGTTGCTCCGGACGGTCGTTTCGACCAAGTACATATTGATTTAATCGGACGCCTTCCTATATCTAAAGGTTATGAGTACTGCCTAACCATGATAGATAGATTTTCTCGTTGGGTTGAGGCAGTTCCACTCAAATACATGTCGGCCCAAACAGTTGCGAGAGCTTTCTATGATTCTTGGATCTCTCGATTTGGTTGCCCGAAAATCATTACTTCCGACCAAGGTGCTCAATTTGAGTCACGGTTGTTTCAGGCCTTGTGTTCGCTAATTGGTTGCGATAAAATTCGTACCACAGCATATCACCCGGCCGCCAACGGTCTTATCGAACGCTGGCACAGAACGCCCAAAGCAGCTATCATATGCCATGCGAAACCCAACTGGACCCATGTGCTTTCCACAGTTCTTTTGGGTCTACGTTGTCACCTTAGGGAGGACACGGAAGCATCTCCGGCCGAGTTCCTGTATGGGACGACCTTACGGCTGCCAGGAGAATTTTTTCTTCAAGACGATTTTACTCCCGATCCTCAATTTTTTGTAGAGGAATTTCGGGAACATATGCGTAAAGTACGACCAATTCCGGTGGTCCATGAACGCAGAGCTCATGCTTTTGTATTCGAGGATCTTTTCACTTGTTCGCATGTTTTTATGCGTGACATGGCCAAAAAATCTCTCGAACGTCCCTATTCCGGCCCGTTCAAAATTATCGAACGAATTTCAGATCAATTCCATTCAAGATCCATGTTAAAGGAAACGATCGCGTGGTTTCCACCGAATTATTGAAGCCAGCTTATTTTATTAAGGACGATTCGATCGAGGATTGTGACACAAATCAAAATGTTAATGATGACAATAAGAATTTATTGAAGAATTCGACCAGTAAGGTAACTCCGTTCAAAACTTACGAACGAAAGAAGAAAGTTACATTTAACTTATGAGCAAAAGATTGAATAATTATATCATTATTATACTTATTTCAATTCTTCCTTGTATCATCATATTTTTTTTTTATGTAACTTCAGTTACAATAAGATATTCTCTACGATATATAATTATTGATACCGAATTTGAAACCTGAATATTAGTATTAACAAAAATTTGTGTTTGAAAAATTCATCATCATTATGTATTATTTCAGCTTTACAAACTCAACTTAGTACCAAAGGAATTAGTGACGAAAATTTATATATATTATAATCAGTAACACATTGTAGAAAGAAAAATTTTTTTTCCTTTCCTTTCTCTTTGTTCATGCACAAACTAACAATTTATTTTTGTTTGTATTCTCTTTGTAGTAACTGCATTATTATATAGTGGTTTATTGGGAGGGGAGTGCTGTGGGGTCAATGACTTCCCATCTCTCTCTTTTGGCGCATACGCTTGAAGTCTCCCTAGGGAAGAAAAGGTACCGAGGTTGGTACGATTGGTTTTTGCTAAGAGACTCTTGTAACGGCTTTGCCGAATAGCATCTTATTGTTGTATACTGACCAGCCTCGCTTACACCCGTTCACTCTGAATAAAGTATTTTATATATCTTTATGCGCGTCTCAAGTTCATTTTTGGATGAAAGATTCCTGCGAGATTATTCCCGTACTCTTTAGTACAATAACATATTATAGCCATATAAGAGTGGCCTACATACCACTTACCGCTACAGCCATCTATCGCAAAACGGCAGAAGCAAAGTTATAAACCTAATATATGAAGCAAATTATACAAGATAAGGGTTGTCGTAGATATGCAGAAATTATGCGGTTAGCGGATAATAGACAGGGTTGGAGGGTTTCATCAAACCAGTCATAAGACTGATTACTTCACGATGATGATGAGATCAAGAACGTTATTTATATGTAATTATCTGGTACAACAAATGCAGTTTAGATATCCGTCAATCTAATCGGATTGAATTCGATCTAATTAGATTCAAAGAATGGAAATACAGATCTATTTGGATTTAAATCGATCTACAAGGAAAAATTCCGAGTAAATCAATATAAATCCACATACATCAGCTCCCCATTTCCTTTATTCTCGAATAATTCTTGAGCATGAAGTATTTTTGGGAAACTTTAGATTCACGTGAGCTTGTGAAGCATTGATGTTTCAATTTTTCCACATCTATTCATCAGGTGTACTGGTATGGAGTGAGCGTTAAGATACAAATGTGTCGATAGGGAACATTTGTTGTGAACGAGCCTTAATTTTTGTTCTGTTTGGTTGGTATGACATCTGTCAAACATATTTAATAAACATCAAGTCATTGAACAAACATCATATTATTCCATCCTGTTAAAAATGTTGAATTTTGTACCAGAGAGTGATGATTTGCGGAAAGCATTAATTTTTGGTTTCCATTTGAAGGAAGGTGCTGCAGAGTCGCATCGAATGCTTGTCGAGGCATATGGTGATCATGCTTTATCAGAAGCAACATGCAAAAGATGGTTCCAACGGTTCAGAGATAATGATTTTGATGTGAGAAATGGAGAACGTGGGATACCACCAAAAAAGTTTGAAGACGCCGAACTGCGAGCGATATTGGATGAAGATGATACTTTGAGTCAAAAGCAAATGGCAGCAATGTTACATGTTGCACAACAAACAATTTCTGACCGTTTGAAAGCTATGGGAAAGATCCAAAAGTGTGGTAAATGGGTGCCACATGAATTGAATGAAAGACAGATGGAAAACCGAAAAAACACCTGTGACATTCTGCTTCAAAGACACGAAAGAAAATCAGTTTTGCATCGAATTGTTACCGGCGATGAAAAATGGATTTATTTTAAGAATCCTGAACGGAGAAAAGCATGGTTTAATCCGGGACAATTATCAACATCGACTGCAAAACCAGATTGATTCGGCAAGAATGCAATGCTCTGTGTTTGGGGGGACCAAAAAGGTGTGGTGTATCATGAGTTTCTAAAACCTGGTGAAACTGTTGATACTAATCGCTACAGACAACAAATGATCAATTTGAACCATCAATTGATCGAAAAACGAGCAGAATTTTATTTACTTTCCCATTCGCAATTAGTATTTCATTTTCAGAAAATAACGCTCATTTCATACCGGTACACCTGGTACATTGTGAATAACATCGTTAAGTTTATGGAGAAATTCTTCGGTAAATGAGGCAGCAATTAGCCCGGAGAAAAACTAGGAAAATTTACCAAAATTTTGGTAATCATACCAAAAAATGTGTTATATTTACCAGTTTTCCGAAAATTTCACCGGAAAATTCGATGATGACTAGAAATTTGGAGTTTTTAGGCACTCTTCGGTATACGTAGTATACGAGCACGGAGTGCCTGTTGCACCGGCTATTGTACACTCTGACCGTATCTGCTAAAATATTTGAGTAATCCAATTGGAAGTTGGATAGTTTTTCATTTCATGCAATACTGATTGATAATCCGTAGGGTTGTTTGTGGATGCTTCTGATTGCAGGCAGGGGCTAGCCCCTTGGGCTAGAATACTGGGTTCCCATTGACTGAATCATGGCCCCTGGGGTTAAAAGCTCTCGCAATCGGAAGTATCCTATCTGTCTGTCTATCTGTCTGTCTATACCCGGGATAACTCTGGACCGAGTGGACCAAATTAGATGAAATTTATAGAGGACCTTCTTCGAACCCTTCCCTTCTTCTTCCCCCGAGACCATTTTCTTTTTATTGAAATCGGACAAGTCCTTCTATTTTCTTTAATTTGTTTCTGAAAAAATAGGTTATCTCGGAGGAAATTTTCTCCGCTGTAGTACATATACGTCATTTTCTCCGCAGTCTTTGAATTTCGTTTTTCTGGCTCGGATCGATCAATTATTATGAAACTAGGTCTTGGGGGTTTTCGAGGATGCTGAATCCGAATCTGGAGTGGATCCCGAATTGAAGATGGCGGATCCAAGATGGCGGACGTGAATTTAGTCAACTTTGCATTTATGGAGAGATTTATATGAAACATGGGTTCAAGGGGTTTTCGAGGGTGCTGAATCCGAATCTGGAGTGGATCCCGAATTGAAGATGGCGGACGTGAATTTAGTCAACTTTGCATTTATGGAGAGATTTATATGAAACATGGGTTCTAGGGGTTTTCGAGGGTGCTGAATTTGAATCTTGAGTCAAATCCCAAATTCATGATAGCGGATCCAAGATGGCGGACGTGAATTCAGTCAACTTTGCATTTGTGGACAGATTTATATGATACATGGGTCCGAGGGGTTTTCGAGGCTGAAGAATCCAAATCTGACGTCAAAAAACGAATTCAAGATGGCAAATCTAATATGGCACACGTGAATATAGTCATTCCGGCTCCAATGAACAAAATTATATTGTTATATGTAACACGGGTTCTAGGTATTTTCGAGGATGCTGAATCAAGTCCTGGGCTCCAATGTTAAAAGAAAATAATAATTTCGATCTTCCCGTGTAAGCTTTGCTGCATCCGAAGACTCTTCAAGAGCTGATTGACATTATGACAACTGCGCACTAGTGAGAATCCAAAAGTGAAGGAAGTAGCTATTCAAACAAATGACGCCTGAAAATATTCGGATTCACTCCTCATTCACGCCTAAATAACCCTTCGTCATGCTTATTACACTCAAATTACTTTTAGCTCACGCTTTCGTCGCGCTTCCAAGCTTTATTTCTACCAGAACAGTTGAAATTCTACAGTTCTGCAGGTACATGTTTCTGAATCATTTGGGGATGGTATAAAGGATGGTAGGCAATAAGTTCCACGCTTTCTGAACATAACATTCAAAAAGTTTCTCAATTGAGGGAAAAATCAATGAGTGCCTTTCCATATATTCCCGGATATCTGAATTGTCCAAAATGCGAGCGAAACGAGCATATGTCGGCCACGATCCATTCAAACTGAGCGAAGCGAATTTTGAAGGGGGTCGGACTGCTGAGCAAAGCGAAGCAGTCAGGGGGCGAAGCCCCCTGTTTACCTATTCATCCAGTTAATTGCTTTTCAACAAATTTCGGCAAATTTACAGAAATTTTTCTCATAGTGTACATCTAGCCAATCAATCCTGATTAGATTCCGATTACTTTTTAATTACTAATTAATATAGCCCTATGATATAACCTGATGGTGTAATGGTGATACATGGTGTAAACGTATACAATTATATCTCTTTGTGCTCTCATAACAATGGAATTGAAATTTTATTGAAAAAAATTAAAAAGACAGATCATTCATGTGATAAAAATTTATATACTGAAGTATTTACTAAAATCCATTAAACTAAGAAGCCAATTTTGTATTCTCTCTTTTGTTTATTCGATCGCATAGAAAAACATTTTATGTATTTCTATCAAGAATGTATTTTTCAAGATGTTCACTCAAAATTTATGTTAGAAAAATATTGAAGATGTTGTTTTAACGGATCAGGATGTAGAATTGACAGTGAAACCTTTGAGTTCAACATTTCTATGAACGGAATCTACATTTGGTTCATTCAATATTAAGACAACCTTTGAGTGGGTCCTTTGAAACGTTAATTTCTGAAAGAAGTACACAAAATTCCTCACTATGTACAAGGGAGGAATATTGTGTTACAAATTACTATGAAAATGATATTCAAAATAGACCATACTATAGTATAACACTGTGAGAAATTTCTATAGGAAACTTCACATAAATGTTCGGAAATGATTAACACTTACATGCGTCAGGGATTTTCCGTATTTGACCGAAAATTTATTGGGAAATGGTAGTAAAAATCCCATAAAGTTCGGAGTTTTCAGTTGAATTTATGGGTAATTCTATATTCATGTACCGGAAATTCATTTCCTATCCCATGATCTGAATTTTCCGGGCGCTGCGTATAGGAAGATTCTCATTATTTTTGACAGTGCAAGATGCAAAGAAACATGAAAATGGTTATGAAATACTATGATGCCTTTCATTGCTGCTAATATTCATGTTCATTCTACAATGTTCCATATTAAAATAGACACTGATTATACCCACACAGCACCACAGTACTAGAAGAATTCATAAAGAATTCTTATTGAACTGATTGAGTTCTTTATGAATTCTTTGAGAATTCTTCTAGAGCTGTAGTGCTGTGTGGGTAAAATTCAATCTCATGTGCTACACGGAGAAGAATAATTCACCAGCTAGCTAGGAATTAGCCGTGGTAGCTACTTCGTGTATTTGATATTTGAATAGTTAAAAATATTGCCGCAACAGTTGAATTTCAGTTACTATACCCTAACAGCACATCCACCGACTTCCACGTGGATCAATGGTGGACGTGGATAGAACGTGGATGGACGGAGATTCCACGCGGAGGCAACGTAGAGGCAACGTAGAAATGTCCGGTGCTGTACGGTTAGCAATAACTTTCGTTGTCGTAGCTAAAAAGTAGTTACCACAGTTGATTCCTAGTTGACCACATATCAACATGATTTCTGCTCCCATAGTCTGCCCTAGTGCAAGTGTCAGATAGATTCGGATAAAAACTTAAAAATAGATACAATAATAGACAGTTGCACTAGGGTTCTCCTCCATTACTATTGTCCCATACAAATTTCGAATATAAAATTTTCTTCTCGTGTACTGTTTCAAACCAGCTATGAATAATTTGTAAATTGTGAGGTACAAACATTCATATTTGAGATTCATTAATCGTGGACTTAAATTTGATCATTTCTTATTAAATCGATAAGCAATTAACCTTTCACCGCTGCAACAGCAAGAAACAGCATGTTCCTAACTTCCTCTAGTTCAAGAAACCCATTGATTCTCGCCAAATTCCATTCAAATCGGGCAAAGATCTGATTGATCAATCAGACCTTTGTCCAATTTCAATGAGATTTGGCAAGAATCAATGGGTTCCCTTAACCAGGGGTTCGCCCATATGAAAAATAAATGGTGGGAAAAATTTGCAACGCCAAAGGATCAAACCATGTTCTGAAAAAACCCTTGTATCCATTGACTTGAATTTTTTTTTAATTTCATAAACCTCATTTCACTCATCACATTTCAACTCATAACATCTATACTAAGACAGAGTCTTGAATATAAATTGTAACGTCTAGGTACAAAATGAATATTGCCTTATGTGGTGAGACTTGCAACAAACTTTTTGTTCATAAAACCACAAGAATCTGATCTAAAACAGGATCTTCAAGGCGTAAATGTTGAATACATATGCATATATAAATGTATATATGATTAAGACCTGTCTATCCTGTTTGAGATCTAATTTTTCTGTTTTTGGAACAACAAAATTACTGTAAGATTGGCAACAAGTGAACACGGAATTCCGAATTCGAAGGATAGATGAATGAATTCGTTCTTCAAAAGCAATTGGCATTTTGATATGTTCTTATTCACTCTCTCGAAACATATTCGAAGGTTCCAAATATGTTCCAATCAAGAATTTAATTTGTATAAATTACCACAGAAGAACGTGATAACGTGTGGTACGTGTTTAGTGGGCAAGATACTTTTTTTTCAACAGTATACGCATCCACACAAATACGCGAATAACGATGCATCCTTTCCCCTCTTTTCCTTTCCGTATTATGACCTCAGCTGTAGCCACTCTGACGAGATCCACCTGGTCGAAGGAAAGTATCAAGACCATTTCATCCGTTCTCTTTGCTATTGAACATGACATATAAATAAACTGAATAAATAATCAAACTCTTCTCACTTGTAATGGTATACCTGGATTTATTTGATTCAACGAAAATTTGTTTGAATCAACTAAAATTTATTCGACTCAACTACAATGTCTATTTATATATGAACCTACTAGAGTTTTAGTTGGATCAAATAAACAATTTATTTCACCCGAATAAATTTCTATTCATTTCAAATAAAATTTACTTGAATCAAATAAGATTTTATTGGATACAATTAAATCTCTAGTAGGTTCATATTCAAGTAAACCATTTCTCTGGGTATATAGTCTCTCAACAACGTTTAATGATCCTTGTTCAACTACCTGGTGATTTTTTTAATTTGGGTACATTAACCTCTGTTGTTATATAGAGGAATATTCACACTTTTTGAATTGATTGATTCTTATACAAATAAAATAAATTCGATTGTATTTGATAAAATACACGATGGTTATCGATTTTACACGGATATTCGAAACAAAAATTATACACAGTTATTCAATGTGGTAGAATAGCATTGTTTTGAGAGGATAACGAACATTCAAAACAACGTCGCTCTCTGCGTCGTTTCATCACTGTCGTATTTATTTCTTGAGAATTTCTCAATTTTCCATGTATTTCTTTGCTCATTTGTTACGAAATTCTAATACATCACAATAACTTGAGACATGCTGAACAACGTTCTTCTCAATTTTCTGTTTTATTTTCAACACGATTGTATCTCACTTTAGAAGATTTACATACGGGGCAAAACACGTTAAGTCCCAAGCAGCAACAGAAGTTCAAAGTATATACGAAATAGAAACGTTCATAGAATGCACGAATAAGATACGAAGAACATATAATGAACGCTCATAGAATATCCGAATGAGACTGTTTTGAATATATGGGTTAGAAACATAATGAGCTCATTAGATCTAGTTCCTTTTGGTAAAATAATATCATTGTAATTTGGCATCTTTTGCAAGGGTCTCCTGTAATTCATTTTCTCATGCTCCAAATGTGTGATACGACACGTTGCGCATATGCTCAATGGAAACCTTGAATCCTGAAGACTAAAGGCAGGAATGTGTAAAGTTTTAATAAGCTGCTCATGTTTTTCTGTTATAGGAAATTGTTCTGGCCTTTTTTTCCCGAACGAAATTTTCTTACCACAAGGTGCACACACTTTTTTTCTATTGTCTTCATGTGAACATTTGAAATGATTCATTGTAACTTCATTTGTTGAATGTGTTGAGCATATATTCACTACATGAATCCCTATACGAAAACGAGAAGAATCTAGTTTGTGTCAAAATAAAACACACTATCAACCCGTTGTAGATATGCGTCAGTTGTTATCATAAAATGAGTTGCTCTTTTACTACAATGCAAAAAATCTATGGTTAGAATGACAATACTATTGATTTCAAACCGAAATTTAGGTCACAATGTAGGTATCACAGCACGACTTGTGGTTTTAATCTCTATGCCATTGTTATCAGCACTACACATTTCTTCAGTGTGCTTGGAATCATTATTATTGACAAGTAATCATGAGTATGATTAATTAGTTTTTTTTACTTCCTGGACTAGCAAAGCTTTGAATTATTGTGGTTTAAGTGGTCTGAATATAGTTTTAAAGATTTATATTTATCAAATGTCGATATAGAAGTTGCATAAAGTGGACTAAACCAGTACGAAGGCAATTCAATTTGAACCTGATAATGAGTTCCAAAACCGTATTTGTATTTAGACTCGGGTTTTATCATTTCGAATATTGTTTATTTGTTCATCAACTGATAAATTGGATCTTTTAATGGCAGAGTGATTCAAGAAAATACAGCACGAATAAAATACATCCTAGTATCTGCGTTTTTTTTCTGACTACTGTCTATTCACCTTTTTTTCCACCTATCGCATATAAAGAAGATAACGAAATAATAATTTACAATGATTTATATATCCAATTTTCCCTAAAACATGTTCACACGGGCATTTTGAGCTGGAATTAACCACTATAATATGATAAAGACGTGTTTCTTGCCTTATCAGATCCAATATAAAATTAACGAAAATGTATTTATCGATATCTGGAGAACGTCTACAGTTAGGATTTCATTTCAAATGGATTTTCAATCTGTGAATTACGTCGAATATGACCCCGCATCCCGTTTGTTGGCACATTCTTGTCATACCCCTCGCTGCTTCTAGAGCACCGTGTTGGAACGTGCATAGATCATATTCCGAATATTCAAAGAACGTTCATAGTATATTCTGGTGCTGCTTGGGGTGTTCCCACTTGGAAATGTTATGGTCTCTGATTTTGATGAAATTTGGTGAAATTGTTGCATTGTCAGAGTACATGAACTGTGCAAATTGGGAAGGCGGCATATGGACGGGCTGCCGAGATACAGGGATTGGAAGTTTTGAGTGTTTTTGTTTTCGTTAAATCATAAGTTTCATACACGTCCATTTAAAGGGAATGAAGCATAGGTTTTTCAAAGGTTTTTTCCTGTACTTTCCGATTAAAATAATGACAATATCCTCAGATAATTATTTAGGTGAAAAAAGTGATTTTTTTTATTTTCCTATTTTTTCGTAAAATCGACATTTTTGAAAATTTTGAAATTAGGCTCGAAAGAAAGCCCATCCTTTTCTCTTCAAAATGAGAGGTCAAACAGTATGGTCCCTCAATAACTTCCACGGAAATCGCGAATTCGCACAGTTCGTGTACTTTGATGGTGGACCAACCTCACCAAGTTTCATCAAAATCGGAGACCATAAGATTTTGCAGTGGGAACACTTGAAGTGTTTTGCCCCATACGTAAATACGGCCTTTCATACTGTGTGTACAAAATATATGAATCAAGTATATTATTTGAAATGATTGGAATCTAACCGAAATCTCCTGTCACCCGGGCGACATTCCCAAATTCACATGCTAGAGAGTGTCTATCGGTTCTTCAGATTCAAAAGGATGGATTGGTCACACGTTTTCATTGAATAGATTGACGAATGAGAGGAAGAGGGATTTCAAGGAGTAGATACCCTGCATACGGATCCAGGTTGTCGTCCGGGACCACTCGTGTTTCTTTGTGACATTATGACTGGATCGATTCTAGTGCTCCTGAATAGGAACCTGAAGAGTCTTGTGGATCCTGAGTGGGACCATATTCTTCCCGAAATTTTGTCTGCTTTACAAAGAATATGAAATTCTTCCCTGTGTATCTTATAATAACCAAAAGAGAGGAAAGAGCTGCGATATAAGTTTGCTTCTGCATAAGTTATAGTCCATGCGTTTTTCACATCGTGAAAATAATGATACGGTAATTCAGTAGAAGATATAAATAATAATTTTCCCTAATCACACGTTGAATGTCTTCAGGATCCTTTCCAGTGTTACATTATACTGTGATATTTACCATATTCGCATACTCATAAAATCACATTTCAGATGATAACCGGGCTTATTGATACATTAGTACCTAACCCCATCAAAGTTCGAGATGCAAATTGTATATTACTAATACCGTTATGATCAGTGTTATGGCTTATCTTCGTCGTTTACCGTATCTTTTCTGTTCTAAAGCCAACGATCCGCAGCAAATACAAGAGTTCTCTTAAATTCTTGTATAAAAAAAATTGGTATAATCTTCCAAACATGTATTAGGTGTATAACTTTGCTTCCGCCGTTTTGCAATAGATGGCTGTAGCGGTAAGTGGTAGTTGAAATAAATGGATCATAGATGTCATACAATAAGCTTAGGTGTTTGTGAACATAACGCCACCGAAATATTAGTCGATTTGTGTCTGCATCATAAAGTTATTCTCGATTAAACATGTCAGCTTACGAGCCAAATTCTCGTCAATTGCGGGAGGTTTCAATTTTCTGCTTTAATATGAAGAAATCTGCGGCTGAGGCTCATTGAATGCTCTAAAGTACCTATGGTGAGGCCGCTATTAGTGAAAGAACGTGCCGAGAGTGGTTTCAACTCTTCAAGAACGGTGATTTTAACGTCGAAGACCAGCATGGCGGTTTAAGAGAGGAGGTTTTCAAAGATGCAGAGTTGGAGGCATTACTTGATCAAGACTCGTGTCAAACGCAACAAGAATTGGCAGGATCATTGGGAGTGACGCAACCAGTCATTTCAAAACGCCTGAAGGTCATGGGAATGATTCAGAAACAAGGAAATTGGGTGACGTACGAGTTGAAGCCGAGAGATGTTGAAAGGCGTTTGTGTGTTTGTGAACAGCTGCTTGCAAGGCAAATATGGAAGGGATTTCTTCATTGCATTGTGACTGGGGACGAAAAATGAGTTCATTACGATAATCCCAAGCGCAGAAAATCATGGGGATATCCCGGCCATGCTTCCACGTCGACTGCCAAATCGAATATTCCCGGTCCAAGGGTATGCTCAGTATTTGGTGGGACCAGCTCGGCGTAGTGTATTATGAGTTGTTAAAACCGACTGAAACAATCACAGGCGATCGTCATCGAACCCAATTAATGCGTTTGAGCCGAGCATTGAAAGACAAACGGCCGTAATACAACGAGAGACATCATAAAGTGATTTTACAGCATGACAATGCTTGGCCCCATGTTGCGAAAGTGGTCAAGACATACTTGGAAACTTTTAAATGGGAAGTCCTACCCAACCCGCCGTATTCTCCAGACGTTGCTCCCTCGGACTATCACTTGTTTCGATCAATGGCACACGGCCTAGCTGACCAGCACTTCCGGTCTTATGAAGAAGTAAAAAATTGGATCGATTCGTGTTTCGCTTCAAAAGATGACCAGTTTTTTCAACGCGGGATTCGTATGCTGCCCGAAAGATGGGAGAAAGTAGTGGCCAGCGATGGACAATACTTTGAATCATAAATGTATTACCAGTTTTTTACAATGAAGCCTCAAATTTCGGAAACAACGGCGGAAGCAAAGTTATACACCTCATAATATACGCGGAGGGATAGATCAAGTCGGTTGAACACATAGCTCCCGTGTATATCGTCAATATATGTGTCAAGATAAATGAATCTTGGTCCAGATTTATGCCCAGGCACGTAATATAAGTTTTCAAACATTCCATAAGCTCAGCAAGTTGTGGTGAATCTGTAAATGACAATAATCTGATTAAATGGAATGAAATAAAAAAAAACATTCCAATGAGAGAAGAGAAGGTGACATTAGTTGCACCTGTAATAATCATTTTTCTAAAATAGAAAAAAATGATTTGCGGGAAACTTCTTATGTAAATTTTCCTTCACCCTCAATATTGAAGAATATGTTTCATGAATCAAAGATCTCTTAAAACGGGGAAAAGATTTTTTTCAACAACTGCAAACAGTAATCAGTGTCAATCGCATGTACAATTAGTACGATAACTGAAGACGTTTACGCATTTGCTCCAGAACACCTGTTACAGTCAAATCCCCACATTTCAACTTCGAATTACCACTTCTTCTATTTTCAATGTGTCATTGATTGAAAGTTATTGATTCATTGGTTTTACTCACATAATCTGTTGGATGAAAAATTAATAGAAAGTATAAATATTTATGAGAAAATGAAACAATGAAGATTTTTCTGAACGAGGAAAAGAGATCTCCAAAATATAGTAAAGTTCGCTGTCATATGCAGCACAGCCGCCCCCGATATGTGAAATAGTGAATTATATCACGTCGCATTTTGATTCGTAGGCACATAAAATTCAATCCAGCGATGGAAATTACAGAAATTGCCAATCCTTATAGTGATTCATAAAGATATGACGAGGCATTGCACTTTGTAATACTTCAAATCACATAATCAGTAAATTACATAGCTTATTCTACTGATAACATATTACACTGAGAAAAATTATCTATTATAAATTACTAGACTCGCTAGTATATTGAGGATATACTGGCATTTTAAGGTTATATACCAAACGTTCTTTTCGAAAGTACCAAACTTTCTGTGATAAAATGTTATTATTCTACCATTAACTCACAGAAAGTCTTGTACTTTTGAAGAGAATGTTTGGTATATAACTTCAAGATGCAAGTATATCCTCAATATACTGGCGAGTCTAGTAATTTATAATAGACAATTTTTCTCCGTGTAGAAACATGTGTCGCTTTATTAAATAGTGAATTCTGCTATTATTTTCCAAAAAGACACTTTTCTGCGTGTACGAGAGTGAATATAGCAGAATTCCTTTTTCTTTTTCGATTCCGGAAGCAAGGGTCGGTGATTCCGTAAATCTATATAACTTTTCGTACGCGTGTCTGGTGATGGTTATCGATACATTTTACAGCAGATTCGCGTACACGAACTGTCCCTGTAAAAGACGCCACTGTTGCGTAAAATTCAAAGTTCCGCAATAAATTTTTAAATACCGATGATCTTCCAAAACACGAATTTCAAATATATCGGAGTATCGTGTGGGATCTTAATTGGGAACCGAATGAAATAATAACCGTAGAATTTCAATTATCAGACGAATAAGAATGTCAATACATTTCCATGTGGCAAAGAAATAAATTGAACAAGCGTGTTCTTCTCTTCATTATCAGTTACATACACTGAGAAAAGTGAACTGTAACCATTACCATGCGAAAATAGTAGTTGAATGACAGAATCAGGTTATTTGGTATCCATCTTCATGTAAATGGTAACCATTCCCATGTGCATGAACATTGCTACGATTCTCTATAATATCCGAAACCAAATTCGCGAAGTTGTCCCCCAATTATTATGTGTACATGGTAATCATTGCATTCCACTTCTCTCAGTGTAGTTGACGAATAATGTGAAGTTCCGGTCATTTTTTTTCCGCGTGTTATATGTGCATAATTGCGCGTGGTTCTTCAAACCCTCGTCGACTAATTTTTTGCTTTTAATCTGAATTTTCTAATTGTTAATTACCGTAGTCCGCGTGCGGGGACAAGCGTCGTAGGTGTGAAACAATGCGAGAAAACACGGCGGTATATTGAAAATAAAAGGTACCTTCGTACTATTGAAGAGAAAAAAAACATGGTGATGAATTCTATTTCATTCACAACAGGTTTGCAAAAAACCCAGGGTTTTTTAAAAGAACTCGACTCACCTGGGTTCTATTGGGTGTTTTTGGGTTTTATGAAATCTATCACAATGATAATATCTGATTCGAGTTCATAATTGGGTATCATAAGTATAAAGGAAATTGTTGGAACCCAAAAACGTCAACAAATTTAGAAAAATAGTATTGCATCAAAGTTCTCGAGTTTTTTTATTGGTCTAATGTATTTGAATTATTTCTCAATCCCCTGATCTCAAGGCTATTGAAGAATCATTAAACAGAGAAATATTTGAATTATCGCCAATTTCAATTTTCATTTGGAGTAATTGAAAAATTTAGAAAACTGAATGTTTTGGCTGCTGAATATTTATCACGAGTTAGGTAGTGCTGAGCGCTGGACCGAGTATTTGGAGGTGAATATAGAAAATCTTCATCCCTAACAGTGCACAGAGGCGACAGAGGAATTTATTCGTATTCAGCCCCTCCGATGGTTCGATTAGATACTAGTCGTTGAGAAAATGTTGGAGAGTGGAAAAGTCGTTATTGTTGATTATTTACCCAGATTATTCTTTCGAGTATGACTATGAGCTGTGTGATGCTAGTTCCATATCATGTGAGAAATTCAAGAAGCCATTGAGAGCGAATGAAATTTAATAAGACAAAAATTATACAGGGTGGACCATTTTAAGTGATATAATGAAGGGAATCCAATGGCCACCCCCCGAATGACCCTAGTCCCCCAGCCCGAATATGCTTGACCATTAGGATTGGCCCTTATGATATTCCCGCCCTCATGGACGCAGGTGCATCATGTACCTTTTTCGGTTCTCCCGGTCGTGACTCACTGCGGGTTCTCAAAATCCCTGTCAAAAAAGCCTCCAATGGTGCCGTGAAAGTCGCCAATGGGAAGATTGAACTCATCTCGGAGGAAGCCCAGGTACCAATAGAAATCTTAAATGTTCAAAGGACTCCAACTTGTGGTAACCTCTAACTTAACCAGGTGGTACCTGGACTAGACATTGATTTCATCCTTGGAATGGATTTCTTCTACGAATCTGGTTTGGTTTTGGATGGGTTCAATCGCCGTTGGCGTATCGAGGAACAAGAACAGAACTGGCAGTATTTCACCCCAAATCCCGAGATTCCAACCCCACCACCCACCCTTCACGGTTTACTACCCCTAAACCCCTCCTAACAAACCCGCTTAGAAGATTTTATCAAGCAGGAAGTCCCTTCCCTGACCCGTTCATCTGGTGCTATCTTGTTGACTCCCCACCACATTGACGTCCAGGGACATCTTGGCAAGAAGCGTGGATACTATCCAGTCTATGCCTGCCCTGGGAGACTGGATAAAGTTGAGAAGAAGACGGAAACACCCACCCCCGGAGAACCCCCGCCACGCACTCACGCACACTCACTCAACGATTATTTAGAGACCACCATCACCAGAACCCATAAAAGAGCTCAAAAGGATGAGCTCCAACGGGAGGTCACCGACGGGGTTCCGTGTGTTCCTTTACGAACTCACCCGTCGGTGAAGAAGAAGGAAAGGCCATCTTGACTTCACTTCTTGTGTGACCGAGTGACAGCCACGTTCACAAAGATTTTTTTTCGAGGAAAAGCTTGGAATACGTTGACCATCGGGGTCCGAATTTATATTCTTGAGGAGAGATTCGCATCCGCCCAGGAATTCTACTAGTGTGAGAGTGCCTGTGTGGTTATATTTAACCTGGTGCTTGGTAAAAAGTGTCTTCCTCGTGGCTTCCTCCACGTGCTCCCGTTCTTGATTTTTCCTTCACCCTTTATGTCTACACTCTAGATTCACCCCCTTTATTCGCCTTAGCCCTCCCCCGAATAAAATTTTATGGTCGCTGTTCCCCTGTATCCTCTCTTGTTTGATTGATGTAAACGGCTTCGTCCATGCAGAATTTCCCCTCGCGATCGTGCCCTCCGTGTTTTCTCTCATTCCCCTGTGTTCCCCCGGTTAATTTGAGAAACTCCGATGGCTTGTGTATATATTTTCTCATCACGATATGGTCGTATATATATATTGTGAAACCTTTGAATCCAAAATACATATATGTGTGAACCACGTGCTTCACCTCAAAAGTGGATTCTGTCCTCGTTTGGTTAATTTGGTTCGTTCAACCCACCCGCTCTCCCTGAGCTCTCCTTTGTCCCTTGACCCCTTCAAGATTATCGTGAATATATGACCTGTTTTTTATCAATATGTTTCAGGTCCCACTATTTTTCAAAAATATCCACGACGGGGATCGTGGAGGCGCTCAACGACCCTTGTGCCTTTTGTGAATGGGCTTAGGAATTACCCATCTCACTCTGTAAGGTTCAAGTTCTGTGCTTTCTATCAAATCTAACCACAGCTCTACAGCATATGATAAATTCGTACTATCAGCCTGAAGGAGATCTAAAACTCTACCTACTTCTTTCAATTGTTCCAATGAATTGAGAGATTCTCTATGAATCAAAACATTATCAATAATGGTAATAATATTGTAAGGGATATGATCTTTGATATTTTCTTCAGATGGTATTTGCATGTAAATGTAGTGATTCTTGATAAATGTATCGACGCAATGAAATTGAGAATTCCATCTTGCTCTCTAAATCCGAAAGAGTGAAAAATCACGTATTCCACTCCACTAAGTCTTAGAAGTGAGCCAGTCCGCTTCGAGTGGGATTTTCACTCGTATCGAGTGAAGTCTCACTCTTTTAGAGCAGAAAATTCACTCTCAAATTGGAGTGGCTGTGAGTTTCTAACCTCAAACCTCAGACTGTCACTCTAAAAGAGTGAAAATTTCACTCGAAATGTCGACAAGCTCACTTTTGGCTGGCTAAAGAGTGAAATCTCACTCTACAAATTTTAGAGAGTGTGGAATTAGGAAGTTGCGGCATCATTCCATCTTTGTCTTTGAACAAGCCATGTGGCTGATGATGAGTTCGACAAAATTTTTGGACTCCAATGATATGTTTGAGAACTGTTTGTGGAGTCACTTCTTCTTCAACGAGATTGAGAAAATGTGCTGAACAACCGTAGGTAAGAATATCCGAATTTTTTATTTTCAAAATTTGACGCATTCGCTCTATTTTTTTTCATTATCGGTGCATACAGCGAAGACTTTTTTCCCAAATCTTTCCTGACATTCTCCAATCGATTTTCAACTGGACGCTGTACAATATTCGGCAGTCTTGCTCACAGATCCACAGTCAATAGCATTGAGCAAAAACGTTGAAGTTCCAGTGTGAATGCTTGTGGCTAAGATTGGTTCGTTTTTAACATTTGACCAACCATCTTGCAACAATGTAATGCTTACATACTCATTTGATAAGCGAGTTTTCATTTCAGTGTCTATTTCGTCAGGAAACTCATCTAACAAAGGTCCAGCTAATTGCGACCGATTGAGCCCCACATATCCAGGTCTCTAAGCTTCAATCATCTCTTCAAATTGAGCAGTGGAAGCTGCATTGAAATCCAAATTGTGAGCATAAAAAAATTCAACGATTTTAAGATCTAGTATGTGTTTTTGTCCGCCAGTAATTTTCATACAAAATTCCCCAATTGACCTTTGTGATCTAGGATGCTTAGACATATCAGATTTAGGTTGTTCGATTCCATGGTGAAGTTTCCTTTTACTCTGCTTTGAGATACCCGATGTACCAAGAAATATTATCGAATCATCAATAGGAATTGAATTAATATCGGAACAGGTATTTTGCATAGGGATTATATCTGAATAATCGCTGGATGGTAATGTATTGATCTCTTTTTCATTACATTTTTCTAAGTGTTCTCTGATACGCTCAATTTTAGCGCTAATTTCTATGTTACAATATTTACATATCACTCTTTGTGAATTATCAGGATTTTTTATTACTTCAACCCATTCGGGAGCTTCTTTTCGACCACTTCCACTCGGCATTTTCACACTAAAGC
Source organism: Gonatopus flavifemur (assembly GCA_018340375.1). Classification (NCBI taxonomy): domain Eukaryota; kingdom Metazoa; phylum Arthropoda; class Insecta; order Hymenoptera; family Dryinidae; genus Gonatopus; species Gonatopus flavifemur. Next base: position 971,172 of record JAFFJZ010000050.1, on the reverse strand, counting down.
ATCACGATAAGTGCAAATATTTTGGTAAATTTCATCGAATGGAGGGCTTGTTTCCAGCACGACGAGGAATTTTTGATAGTTTTTGTGAAATTCCAGATCAAAATCGACTATTCGCACTACAATGATTCAATATTACTCAAGTTCGGCCGTTTTTCAACATTAGAATGGTGGAATCATCACATCATTCTGAACTTTGTTAATTATTTTGTACAACAAAGGACCAAGAGTCCCTACACTGAGGGATTCCACAAAATTGCGACTATACACTGGGAAAAAAGCAAGTTATGTACCATTGGCCTACGTTCCAATACTTGACCCTTGTACTTTGGAATATCGGTGCAGCTCTTTGCACTGATCAGAAAAACAGAGAAAACCAACATTCCAGAGTACGAGGGGAAGGTTTTGCAATGCGCATTTGATCACAAAGCGCATCATTGTCGTTTATTAATATAATCTCACCAAGAGCATATGTTCGCTAATGGTAGGAATTGTAAAACACTATTGATTAACAAGAATGTTCGATAATTTTCACACATAGCCATATACTCTTTGTGAGACTATATTAGTCACCAACAACAATAGTGATCAATAGTAAATCACTTGGTTTTTCCCCATTATAAATTACGGTATGAACGGTATAGATTTTCCTTTCTAATCTTGAGCAAAATAACCCTGCTGGAACGTGGAAAGAAACTGCATTCGAACGTATGAAAACATATGGAAACAGATTCAAAAGCAATACGTTTTCATTCGGTTATTCCAACATGGGAAAGAAACCTTATTCAAACGTATGGAAACGTATCAAAATTGAATACGTTCCCAATTGGCAGTTTTAGCAGGGAATAGATTTGTATTCAAATTTGTTTTGTTTTCATATGCGGAATGTTTTCATGAAACACTATTGGGAAAATATGTTTCCAACTTCATAAGGAATGTCATGAACTTTTTTCACATACACCGAAGAAAATTTTATACTTGAATTCATAAAATTCATTTGAATCAAGTATACTTGAACTCACGAAATTCATTTGGATCAAGTAAATTTTCATTTGATTATGAACCCGATGAAGGTTTATTGGAGTCAAATAAAGAGACCTATTTCATTCGAATTGAATTTTTTGGATTTCAAATGAAATCTACTTGAATAAAGTGGAATTCTATTTGACCTGATTGAATACTTATTGAATGATTATTGGAATGAATCTTCTTTTCTAGGTGTCAGCGATTTGGGGGATTTCATAATATGACTGAATTTGATTACTCTGTAAATTGGAGAGAGTGAAAATTCCACTCGAATGGAGAAATAGGTTCTCTTTTGGCTGTCCAAAAGTAAACTGTCACTCTAAAAGAGTGAAATTTTACTCTCAAGACAGCGGGAAGGGCACCTATCTTCCCGTTTGAGCGCAACTTTGACTCTTTCAGATGTGGAGAGTGATAGATTTTTCGATTTAAGGGAATACTAGCGATGGTATCTAAGCTCTCTTTCTATCGTATAAGCGTGTGCTTTACCAATCAATGTGGTCGAATGGTAGTAACCTCTCAAAGATGTTTCACATCAATTTAAAAATGTCTCGTTGAAATATAATGATTTTTGTTTTTTAATTCCATTATTAGTTCTCGTAATTGTACACTGAGAAAAGTGAACTGTAACCATTACCATGCGAAAACAGTAGTTGAATGAGAGAATCAGGTTATTCGGTATCCATCTTCATGTAAATGGTAACCATTCCCATGTGCATGAACATTGCTACGATTCTCTATAGTATCCGAAACCAAATTCGCGAAGTTGTCCCTTAATTACTATTTGTACATGGTAGTCATTACATTCCACTTCTCTCAGTTTATAGGCAGAATTATATAAAATGATATATCATTAAATGTGAGGACTCTGATAGGTTAAATGTAGGATTATGGGATTCCTTCAGAAAATTCTCAATCAATTTTTCCCACCGAGCAGTCTAGTGACAATCTTCTCTCCCAAGGTCTCAAGTATTCATTAGGATTTCTGATAAATACTGGGAGAATGTCTAATACATCCGTTTGAGATATCTTTCATACTGCTGAAAAAATTCGACCTAGGGAAGATGAACTTATACCTTTACAGCTTTAAGGCGATTCACCACAAGCCAAGTTACTAGATCTCTCCCCCCAGTTTTCTCAGTAATCAATGAATAGAATCAATTTCAATGAGCAGGTGCATCTTCTTAGGCTATTAAAAGAAATGCAGCTACTCATTATTTTTCATTCTATGTGTTCGTTTCTGAGAAAACTGAGGGGAGAAATTTGGAATCTAGTAAATTTTGCAGGGAGTAATGAATCCCCTTAAGTAGAAAGTATATTTCGATCGGAGTTGATTCCCATATAATAACAAAAATCGGAAATAAAAATTCCAACACAGGTTTGTTGTATGCGTATAAACACAAAAGTGGAAGATTTCTGATAGCATTGATATTTCCATCAATTTGCTTGAATGTTAACTTAGAGGTATTTCGCCTAGCTTACGAATGATTTCGAGATAGGGCAACAAAATCTCTGCAGAATGTTTAAAATCGACGCATTAAATATGTGTCTATTATATTTTAGGAATCATAATGAATGTGTGAAAATGTTGAAGATAAGAATGTTCACTAGGAACCGTAGAATATGAAGTAGAATAATCCAATCATTCACATAGAATCATATATACGAGGTGTGTTCAAAAAGTAACGAGAATTTTCAAATTTCGCGGGTTTGGAGAGTCCGCCTGTATAAAATTTTTCTTTATTATGTTGATACATATGCCCCTGAAGTACGATAAAATTTTCAGCAATATTCATTGCTTACTTTTTAAGTGGCAGCCGCTAACGTTATGACGTGTTTTTCGAGCTCGGCGATTTTCGTTTGTGAAAAAAATGGATCAAAGAATTTGTATTCAATTTTGCGTAAAAAATGAAATAAAGTGTAGTGAAGTTTGTGAAATGTTAACAAAGGCATATGGTGAATCTGCTATGAGTAAAGCAAGGATTTACGAGTGGTATAAGCGTTTCCAAGATGGCCGCGAAAACGTTGAAGATGACGAACGACCTGGACGCCCAAGCACATCAACAACCGATGAAAACGTGAAAAAAGTGAAAGAAATGGTTATGAACGATCGCCGAATCACAATCAGAGAAGTCGCTGATGATGTTGGCATATCAGTCGAAAAGCAATCCGAAAAAAAACGGCCGGATTTGTGGCAAAACAATTCATGGCTTTTGCACCACGATAATGCACATGCTCACACTTCATTGCTTGTTCGTGAATTTTTGGCCAAAAACAAAACTGTAACCATGCCTCAGCCTCCATATTTGCCAGATATGGCTCCATGTGACTTTTTTCTATTTCCAAAAATAAATATAACATTAAAAGGCCGTCGTTTCACAAGCATAGATGACATTAAAAGCGAATCGCTGAAAGAGCTAAAAGCTATTACAAAGATCGAGTTTCAAAAGTGTTTCGAGGATTGGAAAAAGCGTTGGCACAAGTGTATTATATCCAAGGGGGATTGTTTGGGAGGGGACAAAATAGATATTGATGAATAAATAAATATTTTTTTCATAAAACGAAAATTCTCGTTATTTTTTTAACACACCTCGTATATGATACGATATGATATCATACAATATATTATTTTGATGCATAGTTTTATGAAGTTAAGCGGAATGAAGGTCGAAAACATTGGTTAGAATTGAAATGGTTCTCAGTAAGTGGGTATGCAACAATGATTTCAACTGATCATTTAATTATAAAATATGAAGAATATTCTTTACCTTCTTATACGAATCAAACTGAATATACGTGGTAGTTTGGACAAAATATTCACTATTTTCACACAACTAATAATAATCTGTAGAGAGCATAGAATGCAACAAGCGAAGATGAAACAATTGATATGCTAAGAACAAAAGTGGCACCCAAAGTGATGTCAAGCAAAAACAAGACAGGAACTTTTAAGAGCAAGAATGGAACGTCAGAAGTTCCGAGCAAAAGCGATACACCTACACGGAGAAAAAGGAATTCGCTGTGGCAGCGAAATCTACTTTTGCTGGGTTCCTTTTGCCAGAGCAGCAAATTTTTTGCTGTGACAGCAAACTATTTGCTGTTAATCTTGTTAGCTGCGACAGAGAATTTACAGCTGTGGCAGCAAGAAATGTTTGCTATCCCAGCAAAATTTGTTTGCTATTCTGTATATAATACTGAAAATTTGCTGGCGGAGCAAACATTTTTTGCTGCCACAGCTAAAAAATTGCTGCCGTAGCTAACACGATTGCTGTTATAGCAAATTTTTAGCTAGGTCAGCAAAAAATTTTGCTATTCTATATATAATACCTCGATTTGCTGCGTCAGCAAATTTTTTCTCTCCGTGTATAATTCCGAACAAAAGAGCAACCAGAGAAATCTCCGGGCGAAAATGAAACACTCGAAGAGCTCGAGCAAAAACGAACCAGCGCATAAATACAAAATTGGGTGGTCCTGTTTTTGCTTGACAACAATTTGGGTGCCACTTTTGCTCTTAGCGTATCAATTCACATTGCTGATTCCAATTGTATCTCAATAAATCGATACAGCGGAGCTGTACATTTTGGTTTGGAAAGGTGGGTGAAAATTTGGAAATTTAAACGATAACGAATCATTGGTTGAAAAAAGGAATTATGAACAGATGTATGTCCACAATAATTGACATTTTAATGGATACTTTTTCGGATAGATTCCTATAAAGCAATTTGCAAGTACTTTTATTCATGATTAATGGTATAATTACATTCTAAACAAAATTCACCCAATGTACACTCTCTTTTCAACATAGAAGCGATTGAGCATAAAATAAAATCAATGATGTTATGATTGGTGGATTTTTTTTCATTGAAATTCAATGAATTCATTACACTAAAAATAACAAAAAAACGTTTGACTTGATTTTCTGAAAAAAAACCGCTCAAGTTTCAGTTTTATATCATTGTTTGCCATTTAAGAATAGAAACGGGTTTTTTTGGGTAATAATATGGGTTTTTTTCCACTGGGTTTTATTGAAAAAACCCAGGTGGGTTTTTTTGGGTCGGGGAAAATCGTTGCGACCCTGATTCACGATAATTTCTGACTGTAAAAATGTTTGTGCAGAGAACTCACCGGTTGTACAAGGAACGCGTTTTCTTTCCTTTTTTTTATCAACATTCAATGGTCGGTTGTGTTGTAAAGTATGCTACATTTAAAATGTTATAAAAGCTACTTTCGAAGATCATATTGAAATGGTATGTACACGTCATTTTTTTCAATAACCAACATTATGAGATCATGAAATATACAAAACACAAGACACCATTGTCTCCTCAGAATTTTCTCTTCTCACATCTTCTTTAATCCTCCACTTATCGAGATCAAGAAAACTAACCACTGCATGTTCTCGGATTTATTTTATGAATACAGAACAAATAAAAGAGAGACAAGAAGGGATAGAAATTGAGTTGAGTATACGTTGCAAGAAACAAGGAACGATTTATTTGACAGATAGCTCCGACTAACCGAATAACAGCATCAAGTATATGTATATATATATATATATATATATAGATATATATGCATAATAGTACTTGCCCTGTAAAGCAAGTAGTGGTTTATTTTATAAGGCCAGATTGCCGCTAAGAAGATCTCCTATATCCCTTCTCCTCATCACTTCGTTTCGTCGTTTGCCGTCAGAATAGAATAATGGACGATTAGATGAGATGGTTTTCTCCCTTCTTCTTTCCACCGTTGCACTGTTACGTTTCTTCCTTCGTCCCCTACCATTCTTTCCTACAAGGTTTTCGTCCCGAAAGTCAAGTGTAATGTAGCTTAAGAGATTGAAGAGGTAACATTTACGTATGCATGTACTTAAGGTACTTTTCAGACACATTTACTTGGGGAGAAGAACGTTCATCAGTTATTATCGAGTTTCTGAACATGAATTTCACGATACGTGGTCCTATTTATCAATTACACCTGATTACACTGTCATAGTATATTCTTATTTGATTTTTTGTTGTTTCAAATATGCATGTGTATATTAATTCAGCATAACTATACTGTTCGAGAAATGCCCACACGGAATGAAGATACATCAGCATGAATCGTAAAGAAGATGATACACAGCTTAGAATTGTGTGTTAAAAACAATCCATTCAGAGTTTGTGTTAGAAATCAACATACAAAATTGTCATATTAAGGTAGTAGTCTGTTAACTTGCACGTTTTTTTGGACATTTTTAGGATATTTTTTCTGGGGGAAAATCAAATTCAATCAGTTTGATATTTTTATATATTATGAAGTACACTTAATAGTGTACGAAAAATTATTTGTATTTTTCTTCATAATTTATTGTGAACAATTTTGAGCATCAAAATGAGCTCTTGAAAAAAAGGTGGGTGTCTGGCCAACATGATTGTGCCGCCCCAGGACATCTGAAATGAAGAAATCAAAAAGCTTATTGTTTGGGAAGCTTGTCATTCTGGTCGGAACTACACAGTTGGAAATTTTGTGTTAAATTCAACACATTTCACATGTCCCAAACGGTCCACACATATTTTTGTGTCGATATCACATAATGTGTTTGTGTTAGCTAGTCACTCAAGTTTGATTCAAATAATACAACACAAAAGGATACTGATAAAGTTTTTATTGGAATTTCCGATCGTGTAAATTCAACACATAAGGACTATCAAATGAAACCCAAAATAAGTAGTGAATCAACACAGCTCACAAGTGTAATTTATGAATTTTTTTACATGAATCGAATGTGAAAATCACACTTTTTTCGTGTTGAAACAATGCATGAGAATGAATTGAAAAAAATAGTACTTCAACGAGAATTGAACACGGATCGTCGGGACCGAATGTTGATGCTGTATCACTCAAGCCACTGACGGTCCTTTGATTAAGACTACTTTCTTTGCGTATATCAACTTACACTCGATCTTCAAATGTACATATCTAGAAAACCAATTTCCATTAGAATGAAAGCCAGGACCAAAATGAATGAAAATGGATGAATAGTTCTTCCAGAGACTACCAAAGTTACACGCCCATGGAACTTTCATAAAAAAATAACTCCCACCACTGGCGATCTTCCCTTGGTAGATGAGAATAACACAATTTTCATGTTCAATCTGGAGTTGAATAAAATTTGTGTCATTTTGACACTTTTTTCCAATCGTTTGAATGATTTAACATTATAAATCAGTTCAGACCCGATTACACAAGGACTGTCTGTAGAAGTTACATGTGTTTGTGTTGAATACTCAACAGAAAATTCATGACACACGGATTTTTTAACACATTTACACAAAATTTTCAACTGTGTAGGATCCAACAATTCCGTTGAAAAATAACAAAATGGCAGGTTTTGAAAAAGAAGTGACTTTTTTCAGTGGAAATAGAGCTGTAGAATGGGAAGTTAGGAGTAAGGCTTCGCACGAGACTGAGATTTGTTTCGGTCATGCTTAGTCTCGATCAGTCTCGGCGAGACGACACCAAAACGATATTTCATTGAATTTCTCGAGACGATATAGTAAATCGAAACGTTTCGTCTCATCCAGACTCACGGCGAGCCTCGATTTTGCCACTACTTCATGAAACGTTCGAGGTTTTTTTTCGAAGACGACCCGGCTTCAGTTCTCAAGGAGGTGATTTCTGTTTCCTCGGTAGAGAAAAGCTTTGTGATCGTTCCGAGGGACCAAAAATTTTTTCGTCACCAAACTGAAAATCTTTTAGGCCAAAATATTCCTTCACACTCGGGGAAAATTTTGGGTTTTGTGTCTGTCTGTGTGTGTGTGGAATGAATTGCGACCGTGCATAGCTTCCGTTTCTATTATCTGATCATTATGAAATTTTCACCACGGTTAGATGTGCTGTTGATAGTGGTTCCATATGAATTACAACCTGATTGTTACAGAAGGACAGGAGGGGTGAAGGAAAATGTCGGAAACAATTATGATTTTGTGACCGCCCATATCTCCGCTTCCTATCATCCGATTGTGATGAAACTTATACCACGTTTTGATTATGATTATGATCCTTTGTGTGTGAATTCAATATATTGACAGGGTGTCTAGTCCTAAAAGTTTTCGTTTGTTCCATTGGTCATTCCGTTCAACCTGAATTTTTGATTGACTGATTTCCTTAAAATTCCCGACTGCTGGACACCCTGATTGAGCAAAATATTCACCATTTATTAGATCTCTATGCACCAACATATTCCACAAGTTTTAAAAATGCATACAGATTCGACAAATAATAAATATTTAACTCTATATATTGTATTTACACACGCTGATAAGAAAACCTAGTTATAGTTACTAAATAAATTTTGTTTCCTCAAATATATGATTGGTTTATCATCATCAAGAATTGGTCACTATTACCAGAATTTCGTATTAATAACTAAAGTTTTATAACTATTATCCAACCATCAGATTTGGTAGCTATTACCAAATGCTGGTAACTATAACTAAATTCTTCTCTCAAGGGATAAAGAGTCAGCTGCATGTACAGAGTCAAGCACCTGTACACCTACTTCACTCTTAAGCATTTTTTCCCTCATCCTTGCCAAATCTCGTTATTTTTTCCTCATTCTTCCCCATCAGAATAGAAATGGATAGGGTCAACTTTTCTACGGATGCCGATCGCCTTTATTTCTGAATTTCCATAAAATGAATGTTCATAAAATGTTTGAAAAAATAGGGATTGCGATCTTTGCGTGGGAGCATTTTTGCGTGGATGTGAAGTTGGCATATCAAATGCTGGCATTGCACGGGAAAGTGACAGTTCCAGTGGCATTCACCATGGTTCTATAGTTCTTGATAATTTGGAACAGTAGTTCAGTTCATATTACTCAGAAAAATTGAATTTGAAAAAATGGAATGCCAAGTTCTACAATGATAAGGTAGCATTCCAGCGATGAGAGGTTGGAACAATCAGAACTCGAGAGTTCTGGGATTGTGAGCATGCGGGAAAGTGAAGAATGGAGAGTTCCAATCATTAAAAGCGATATATGAAATTGTTTTCAATATTTATGAAAATGATATGCTGGATTCTATGACGATCCATAGCATTGCAAGCTATATTGGAGGAAGGGATCAATATGTCGAAGTTCTAGGATGGGGTACACACGTAGGAGTTGGGAATGCAGAGTTCAGACATCAACAATGGGTGGATTCGTTTTTGCTTTCATGATAAGCCGAGTTTGGAGATGACGCGGGGAGACGAAATATTTTGTTACCTTGAGAATGGGAGTTTTGATACAGCTTGGACGGGGACTTCCATTACCTGGAAGCCTGTCTGGTTACCCGTCCGACTTTCTGTCTGAACTGGGGTTCTGACCAGCATTGCAGGGGATTCGAATGATTCTGACCAGCATTGCACGGAATTCGAAAAGTTCTGACCAGCATTGCCTCGATCACGACCAGTTCTGGCTAGCATTGCACGGAATTGAAAGAGATCTGCACATCATTGCAAGAAATTCGAACAATTCTGACCAGCGTTGCCTTGATTTCGAGTAGTTCTGGCAAGCATTGCACGGAATTTGGAAAATTCTGCATAGCACTGCATGGAATTCAGAGAGTTCTGAACAGCATTGCACGGGATTCAAATAGTTCTGGCCAGCAAGGTACGGAATTCGAGTAGTTCTGGCCAGCATTGGACGAAATCCGAAGAGTTCAGCACGGCATTGCACGGAATTCGAAGGGTTCTGGACAGCATTGCACGAAATTCAGATGGTTCTGGCCAGAATTGCGCGGAATTCGAATAGTTCTGACCAGCATTGCCTCGATTCCGAGTAGTTGTGGCCAGCATTGCACGGAATTTGGAAAGTTCTGCATGGCGTCACATGAAATTCGAAGGGTTTTGGACAGCATTGCCTCGATTTCGAGCAGTTCTGGCCAGCATTGCACGGAATGCGAATAATTCTGACCAGCATCGCCTCGATTCCGAGTAGTTCTGACCAGCATTGCCTCGATTCCGAGTAGTGCTGGCCAGCATTGCACGGAACTTCCCAAATTCCGTGCAATGCTGGCCAGAACTACTCGGAATCGAGGCAATGCTGGTCAGAACTTTCCGAATTCCATGCAATGCTGGCCAGAACTACTCGAAATCGAGGCAATGCTGGTCAGAACTATCCGAAACCTATGCAATGCTGGCCAGGACTACTCGAAATCGAGGCATTGCTGGTCAGAACTACTCGAATTCCGCACAATGCTGGCTAGAACTACTCTGAGTCAAGGCAATGCTGGTTAGAACTATTCGAATTCCGTGCAATGCTGGCCAGAGCTGGTTGAAATCGGGGCGATGCCGGACTGAACTCTCCGGATTCCGCGGTATGCTGTGCGGAACTATTCGAAATCGAGGCAATGCTGGTCAGAAATATTTGAATTCCGTGCAATGCCGGCCAGAACTATCTGAATTCGGTCCGATGCTGTCCAGAACTGGTTGAAATCCAGGCGATGCCGGCCTAAACTATTCGAATTCCGTGCAATGCTGGCCAGAACTATTCGAATTTCGTGCAATGCTGGCCAAAACTATCCGAATTTCGTGCAATGCTGTCCAGAACTCTTCGAATTCCATACAATGCTACGCAGAACTTTCCAAATCCTGTACAATGCTAGCCAGAACTACTCGGAATCGAGGCAATGCTGGTCAGAACCATTCGGAATCCGTGCAATGCTGATCAGAACTATTCGAATTCCGTGCAATGCTGGCCATACCTACTCGAAATCGACGCAATGCTGGTCACAACTATTCGAATTCTGTGCAATGCTGGCCAGAACTATTCGAATTTCGTGCAATGCTGGCCAAAACTATCCGAATTTCGCGCAATGCTGTCCAGAACTCTCCGAATTCCATGCAATGTTATGCAGAATTCCGCAAATTCTGTGCAATGCTGGCCAGAACTACTCGGAATCGAGGCAATGCTGGTCAGAACTCTTCGGATTTCGTGCAATGCCGGCCAGGACGACTCGGAATCCAGGCAATGCTGGTCAGAACTATTCGAATTCCGTGCAATGCTGGCCGGAACTACTCGGAATCGAGGCAATGCTGGTCAGAACTCTTCGGATTTCGTGCAATGCCGGCCAGAACGACTCGGAATCCAGGCAATGCTGGTCAGAACTATTCGGAATCCAGGCAATGCTGGTCAGAACTATTCGAATTCCACGCAATGCTGGCCAGAACCATCTGAATTTCGTGCAATGCTGTCCAGAACCCTTCGAATTCCGTGCAATGCCGTGCAGAACTCTTCGGATTTCGTCCAATGCTGGCCAGAACTACTCGAATTCCGTACCTTGCTGGCCAGAACTATCTGAATCCCGTGCAATGCTGTTCAGAACTCTCTGAATTCCATGCAGTGCTATGCAGAACTTTCCAAATTCCGTGCAATGCTGGCCAGAACTACTCGAAATCAAGGCAACGCTGGTCAGAACTGTTCGAATTGCTTGCAATGATGTGCAGATCTCTTTCAATTCCGTGCAATGCTAGCCAGAACTGGTCGTGATCGAGGCAATGCTGGTCAGAACTTTTCGAATTCCGTGCAATGCTGGTCAGAATCATTCGAATCCCCTGCAATGCTGGTCAGCACCCCAGTTCAGACAGAAAGTCGGACGGGTAACCAGACAGGCTTCCAGGTAATGGAAGTCCCCGTCCAAGCTGTATCAAAACTCCCATTCTCAAGGTAACAAAATATTTCGTCTCCCCGCGTCATCTCCAAACTCGGCTTATCATGAAAGCAAAAACGAATCCACCCATTGTTGATGTCTGAACTCTGCATTCCCAACTCCTACGTGTGTACCCCATCCTAGAACTTCGACATATTGATCCCTTCCTCCAATATAGCTTGCAATGCTATGGATCGTCATAGAATCCAGCATATCATTTTCATAAATATTGAAAACAATTTCATATATCGCTTTTAATGATTGGAACTCTCCATTCTTCACTTTCCCGCATGCTCACAATCCCAGAACTCTCGAGTTCTGATTGTTCCAACCTCTCATCGCTGGAATGCTACCATATCATTGTAGAACTTGGCATTCCATTTTTTCAAATTCAATTTTTCTGAGTAATATGAATAGGACTATTGTTCCAATTTATCAAGAACTATAGAACTATGGTGAATGCTACTGGAACTGTCACCTGCACTGCCAGCATTTGGTATGCCAACTTCACATTCACCATTTTTGCGTCTTAACATTCTTCAAAAGCTGCTTGACATCATGACAACTGCAGTTGTCTAAATTTTACAGAAGTTGGGAAACATGTTTCTAAATCATTTGAAGACGGTATAAAGAATGGTAAGCAACCAGTTTTAGGTACTCTGAATATTATATCTAAAATTTCTTCGACTTCAGACCAAAACTGTTGATTGCCTTTTCATATATACCTGGATATCTGAGTGATGCAATAATTCTGAAGCTGAATAGATTGTCTATTTTGAGATGCGAGCGAAGCGAGCATACGTGGGCTACGATGTGTTCAAAATGACTGAAGCAAATCTTGAAAGTGGGTCTGGCAGCCGAGCGAAGCGAGACAGTCAGGGGCCGGAGCCCTCTGATTCATAATAAAAATATTGAGAAACCAAATTATAGTGAAATAATTTATTAGATTTATTTATGAAATTCTTACTCTCCATAATTTTTAGAGTGAGATTTCACTCTTCAGCCAGCCAAAAGTGAGCCTATCGAAATTTTGAGTGAATTTTCCACTCTTTTAGAGTGATATTCTAAAGTTTGAGGTTAGAAACTCACAGCCACTCAAATTCTAGAGTCAATTTTTTACTCTAAAAGAGTGAGGGTTTGCTCGAAACGAGTGAAAATTCCACTCGAAGCGGACTGGCTCACTTCTGAGATTTAGTGGAGTGAAACACGTGATTTTTCACTCTTTCCGATTTAGAGAGTATATATTTTATCTGACAGATACACGCCAGCGTTCGAGGGTTAATTGTAATTTTCAACCGGATTCAAACCCATTTACTGATATTCTTCACCCTAAAGGACGTTATGGTTATCTTCCATATGTTAACTAAGATGAATAATGAAATTATAATAGGAGTAGAGGTATTAATAAACATATATAAATGGAATGTATTTGAAATTCGAAAACAAATAATGATTCATTACGTTGGCGGAAACGACAATGAAATCAAATTCATACTAAAAAGCTGCCAGAGCATTGCTACTGTATGAAAAGATATACGTGGGCCATTCATCTCGCGTGTATATTATCATTTGTTCGCGAAATGGCCCGTTTGCCGTACGTTTTGCTCATGTAAACACCGGAAGCTTATGCTTTAGAGTATCGGTTATGACAATATATTCAAGAGACAATCATCATGATGTAATAATCAGATGAAAAAAGATCATTGGAATAAAAACATTGAAATTAGATTCAGGAGCGACAAAATATTCACTCAATGGTATCTTTTCTCCTCCTTTATCCCAATTTGGATTAAGAAAGCTTAGAAAAGTATAAGAGACCTCTCTCAAGACGCCAAATGAAGAGATTAAATAGTCGGAATAAATTATCATGTTCCCCTCTTCTTTCTCCTCTCACTTTTGGTTTATGAAGTCCAGCTTAGTCCGGTTAAACGACACGAGTAAGTCATTTTCGTCACACGTTGCATTCAAGTACGTAACAGTGAATCATGTGTTTATGTATTTTAATTGGAAATTTTTTGAATTGAAGGAGGGTGTGAAATTGTTGAGTTGGTTTTAAATGAAACATAAATTCATGCGGTTGGTATGTTATAAAATTTTTTGAGTTATATCAAAATGAACACTATTGTTTTTGTTTTCAGCTAGAGAGTTTCAATGAACTTTATGTGTTGAATTATCATACTCGTTGAAGTAATTGCTCAGCGATCTCATAATAGTTACCATATTCTGCTCCATGATGTCTTATGAATAAGATATTTCCTACCCACAAAAATTCATTCCATGTTCTAGTTATCGATTCCACATTATTGTCCACAGTTCATACTACAAGGGTTGTTCCGAAACTTCATCGGTTCAAAAGATGTGAAGATACAAACATTATTTTGAAGAAATTACCAACATGGATCAAAAAGAAAATGAATCCCTAAGACATAATTTATGAACAACTTTGGGTAGTTGATGCAATTCAGATTTTCTTTTTGTCCACAATGATGAATGTACAGAGTTATTTGCGACGACAACACACGTCATTTATAAGTGTCTTCGCGCCACCGATGATCCATGATCGCGTATCTAAATTGAGAATCTACGAAGGAACAAAGGGGGATAATACGAGCCAGCAACAAGAATCATCCACATAGAGAGGGATTTCTACGAAAGATGCACGCAAGATGATGTCTCCTTGCTTAGCTATGCTCACTGGTCATGCTTTATTACGCGTCCAATGTATACTCTTATGCATTTCGTCTTGGTAGATGTGTGTCCACGTACATGCATTGAGGATGTATTGAGATCGTTATAGGGACACAGCATTCAATTCACATTGCGATGACTCCAACAATCAACCGTTACTATTTATACTCTATCCTTTTTCTCTCTTTTTAAATGTACAATCGATCGCTTCGATGAAGTCGATCATAATAATTCTTAAATGCGTACTACTGTAACCTAAATACCGCGGGGAAACGTGCGGTATTCATGTAAGAATGCAATTATATCATTTCAAATGAAATGTAGAAAATTTAAGAATAGGTATGGATTCGTCTGTACCGAATTAAATTGCGCGTATTATATTCGCAATGAATCAGAGAAAAATATTTGATGAAAGTTGATAATGATTTTTCTTTGTATGAATTCTATATATAATGTTGAATTATTCGAATGATACAATAATCTTGTTTTGAACTTGAGTTCCCCGATTGTCCATGAACGTCTCCCTACTTTGTCACCATTATTCGTGGAACAACAACCCCAGTATCAATCTAACTGTCTGGCAGACGGTGTTTGCAGACAGATTAATAGTGTTGTGCTTCCGCATTTGCGTGTGTTACGCACGCTTGCGAACTCCTTGCTCTCTAAATTTGAATCAGTGTGTTCTCACTGAAGCTGAAGTTGAAAGTCAACGCTTCTCTCCAGATTCAAAAAGCATGCAGGCGTAACAAAGTGCGAAGCAAAACCAAAAATGAAGAACGAGATGATGGAAGTAGCAGAGAATCACGAACAGGCAACTTATTTCTTTTAGAACGTATGAGATTAGGGAAGGACGATATTTACGATATTTCCATCTCCATTTACAATAAGTATCTAGTTGCTACAGGTTTCTATGAAATTTTGATTGGAACTAGACGCATATTGTGTTAGAACATGTTAATATTATAAATGTCATTAATCTTTACATGAGGTAGGTTTTCTTATTCATTTTACTCTATTGGATACAAACTTCATGGCTGTAGATACGAGGAGTGTCAAGATTCTGTGATGAAGAGGTGCGATTGTCTATAATTATTCATAAATGAATTCACAGGTGGATGATTATAACCAATTTCATGTGTTTGTAATAAAACCGTTAGTATAGTGATGAGCGATCGATAGTACTATCGATGATACTATCGACAGTTTTTTATGGGAAATTTGTCCACTTTATATCGAATTTTGGGTCATTCCCCACGGAGAGAAGAGATCTTCAAAGAATAGTAAAGTTCGCTGTCATACGTAGCCCATCCACCCCCGGTATGTGGAATATTGAATTATATCACATCGCATTTTGATTTGTCGGCACATCAAATTTGAATTCAGCGATGGAAATTACAGGAAATGTTAATCCTCGTAGTGTTTCACGAAAATACTACGTGGCATTGCACTTTGTGACACTTTACATCACATTATCAGTAAATTACATAGCTCATTCTGCTGAAAACATATTACAAACACGTGTTGCTATATTAAATAGTGAACTTAGCTATTTTCCAGAAAGGCACTTTCTGCGTGCATATGAAAAATGAAAAATTGGTTGCTACATTACTTTAGATTTCCATCATACTTGGTGAAAATGTTGTCCAAGGTGTAGGAAAAGAAAATTTACGGCCATTTGATTTTTATATTCCGTCAGACCCGTTCCAGACCAATTAAAACACTTCGCAAGTGCTGTTTTCGAGCTCTTATACTTTTGGCTGCCAATGTTCTCAAATGGAAGATATTTTAACGTCCGTGGTGGCATTTTGAAACTGAAAGTTAGCAGTTGCTTTGAGGAATATCAAAAGTTACCGAATAGGTGAGCTCCAAAAATAAAAGTATACTGGAAAATTTTTTCTTACTATTTATCGTGATTTTCAAGTTATTTGTGTGCCTGTTCTATTCAATGTAAGGAATAGTATATTGTTCATCAAGGGGGGAAAGTGAACTCTCCCCGAGGTGAACATACTATTTTTTCCAACAACTGCAAGGAAAGTGAAAATCGTCTGTTTAATTGCATGTAAAATATTCATATGCATATTTCAGAACGAAAAGATAGTTTGTATTTTCCTCCCGCTGTAAGCGGGCAGAGAATATTTTCCTCTCGCTGTGACACATTCGCTTGGAATTCAGCACTTTCTCCCCTCAAAAGAGATCCGAAAACATCAACTTTCCGTGCAGGTGTGGGAAAAATGATTTTTTTTTTTCATATCATGATCACGCATAGAATGGATAAAAAAACATGCTTTTGAACCCTTCAGCCTGCTCTTTGTAAAAACATTTTCAACTTGAAATTTGTAAATTTTTTAAAACTGCATATTTCAGAGTTCGAACTTGGTATGAAACTGGCAGGACAATTTGTCCTCGGCTTGAACTTTGAAGATATCAATCACTTGTTCCATGATTTTCATCAGTGTCGTAATTATAGGCAGTTAAAGACGACCAAAATCACTCAAATTCATTCTCATCAACCATCAACCAAACTTCCATAAACATCATACTTATACACATACATTCAGGGTGACCACAAAAAAAGGCTGACGAAATTCCCTGATACTTCCAGGTTTTCCAGGACTATTCGCACATTTTTCCCTGATATTTTGGTATTCAACTTTTTTTGCAAGTTATTCACCATAATCTGGACCCATTTAAGTACACTGAGTCTTTCTCCAGTTCTAAAGTAAAAATAAGACATACCTCTTATGTTTCCCATCAAGAAATCATATTATCCATTCAATTAATGATAAATAAAATTGAACTATAGTTCAAAAAATACAATACAATACAATAGTGATTGTATACAATATTCCACTACCCCAGAATCAGGAATCGAAATATTATGACATGATGTTGATAAAGAAAATCAGAAGACATTATTTTAGAAAAAATGCAAATATCCATCACAAGATCTTCGATGTTATAATGCCTTTGCTTGAATTAATGAAACACAGGATATGAATGGCAATAGATTTCTTGAAGTGAAAGATTATTCGGTCTCCATATAAGAATTGGTTTGATTCGGGTTGAACTGTGGAGATTTATATTTGAGAGAATTATATAATTGTTGCAAGTGAACCATTATCAATGAGAGTTAACTCATGGAGATATTACGAATATAGGTGCTACGAAAAAAATATTATTTCAAGGGGACCAAGGAAAATATCATACTGACAGGAAGATTCTTTGATCGGAACAAGTCTATTAATTCATCACAGAAGATATTTCATCAAATCCTTATCAATCTGTGATACACATTTGTACTTATTAATGCCCTGAGTTTAGGTTTCTAATGTCACTAATTATGACGGAAGAAACGATTTCTTTGAATTCCCACAATTGATTCGAAGACTCTTCTACTTCTTTATATGAAGTTTGGAATAAAACTAAACATTGGTAATTATCGTTTGGAATATGTATCCATATTCATATCCACTGAAAAAATTCCTTCTCGCCAAATAAATAGTTTATTTTTCTTCTCTCCATAGTACATTTTTTGGGATTGATGGAATATTCAATTAAATCAAATAATAGAATGCTTGCCCTAAATAAATTCATCTTCTAAATAAAGAACTCATTCCCCACACATCATCAATTTCTGTATCAAATTGAATACTTGATTTCTAAAAATAAATTTTACGAAGAGAGGATAAATAAATATTTTTCCCAGTGTAACTTGAATGATATATGCTCTTCAAGTTCTAATCATTTATTGGAAACAAATCAGTGATTGGATCTAGAATAATCCAAATGAAAAACAATTCAACTTCCTCAACATTTTTTGCGGATATCATACTATGCATAGTCAATTGGAGAATCATGTGCTGAACGATTAACATTCATTTCAACATACAGGTCCAAACACCACGCTATAATTCCATATGAACTTCCGTTAATGGCTGCACCAAATGAACAGCTTATGAACTCATTATATTCAAAGAGAATTCATCGGAAATTCAGTTTGAATTTTGAATGGAATCGATTCTCAAAGCGTTCATTGGGTGCAGACATAACGGGTACCATTCAAAAACGCCAAATGAATCCTCTGAATTCTTTAAGTATTCTTGCGCTGTCTGGTGGGTTTTTCGCTTTCAATATCTCATTTTAGACTTGTGAGAGAAAATTACTTTAGACAAAATAATCATTCTTTCCAATAGTGGAAAGGAAATATTTCTCTCATCCAAATGTATATTTCTTTGTTCCAAAATATGCTTTATCGATTCGATTAAACGGTCACCGATACAATAAAATATACATGAAATTGGGAGGATATTGCTTTGTCTCTATTGGAAGAAACGGTTTCTTTATCTGAAGTAGTGTTTTTTTCAGAGTACAGCTCAACGGCATTAATTTCTCTCTATACAGAAATTAATAGATCCTCAATTTCTGTGTCTATCTTTTTCAAGTAGGAGTGAATAAAATAATAATCAATACTTGCATCTCATTCCAGTTGTAAAGAAAATGCAGGTACTTATTATATTATTTTCTATTTTCAAGCGAATCAGGAGGGGAGAAATATAACAATTTTTGAAACGATACTGAAATTAGTCCGAGGAAGTAGCCTGATTTTTGTGTTCATAAGCAGGAGTTTAAAATTTATATTACTCCGTCATGTCGCGGGCCTGTACTTGAGCTACAGCCTCGAGCTAATTTCAGCATCGTTTTTTTGAGTGATTAAATGTTTCAGGAACAATAACAATTTCAGTCGATATAAAAACACCTTTTATGACAATGGAAAGGAATAATCTCATTCACTGCTTTGAATTCGGATCTCAAAGATAGTTTCCGATTTCTAAACATATTTCTGTAGAAAAGTATTCTGTGGATTGGAATTATTCAGATGTTCATATTTTTGAGAATTTTAGACGTTTCTCTTTGTTTGAATGTCGTTTTGAGAAAAATGTTGAGTCAAATAAAAAAATACATAAATTGATTGAACTCATTAATTCATTGAAACGAAGGAATGTGGTTTTAAAACGAAGTTATACACGGAGAGAAATGTTACATTATAAACACACCGACATTTACTCCGGTACTCTCTGAAAAATTACTTTATCTGATAGTATAATACAGAAGGATCCTTGCATATTCTACTATCGGATATAGGAATTCTTTAGAAAGTACTGGAGTGAATGTCAGCATAAAGGAAAGTCTGTCTCGTACTTGCTAGCAATATAGTAATTTGTAATGTAACATTTCTCTCCGGATACTTTTTCCGCTGTTACGAATTGTAGTTAGTCCTCGCAAGATGTCGGAATTTTATTGTAAGTTTTCTGTTCAGGGTACAGGTTGTACATAAAGAATCAATATATACTCCATTCTTCTAGTAAGTACCCTTCTGTAAATTGAGTGTAAATCAAGTTTCCTATTTTTATAATAAAAAAAATATTTTGCTAAATCATTTGGTAGACTCATTTCTAACATAAAGAGCTCATATTAATATCATTTTTGGTACATTTCATTGAATTATGAGAATCAAAATTTAATTCGAGCTGATTTTAGAAATTCTGACCCTTATATGAAAAAAATCATCAAAGTAGAGCGTTTTACATAAGATTTCCATGAAAATGAAAAATTCCCTGATCACTTGGAAGATTCCCTGAAATTTCCCTGATAATTCCTGGTTAAATAAAATTCCCTGATAATTCCCGGTTTTCCCGGTCTGTGGCCACTCTGAATACATATACACACGGAGAGAAAAAATTTGCTGACGCAGCAAATCGAGGTATTATATATAGAATAGCGAAATTTTTTGCTGACCTAGCTAAAAATTTGCTATAACAGCAATCGTGTTAGCTACGGCAGCAATTTTTTAGCTGTGGCAGCAAAAAATGTTTGCTCCGCCAGCAAATTTTCAGTATTATATACAGAATAGCAAACAAATTTTGCTGGGATAGCAAACATTTCTTGCTGCCACAGCTAACAAGATTGCTGGAACAGCAAATAGTTTGCTGTCACAGCAAAAAATTTGCTGCTCTGGCAAAAGGAACCCAGCAAAAGTAGATTTCGCTGCCACAGCGAATTCCTTTTTCTCCGTGCACATATGCGCGCGCGATACTTAACTATTCGAGTAGGAAATACTCTCAATAGGCCGATCAAAATCATCGGAAATAATTGATCACACAATTTCCCGGGTAAAAATAGACAAAAGTCGCCCCGTCTCGATCCTCGTTCGGGTCCAAGTTGGAGTAGTATGGGTCGAAACAGTGCCTTGGATGGCTGAATTTTCAATTGGCTGAATTCCTACTCAAATTGTCAAATGTATTAGCCTCTTAGAAGAATTTTCAAGAAACAATGGAGTAGACAGGAAGTTATCCAATTACGTCTTATAGGATGTCGGTAGATTCAAAAGAATGGAATCATGGAAATTCAGTTAGATTTGAACAGAGTCATTGAGATCTAAGCATATCCACATGATGAAAATTTCACTGAATTTGACAAACATATAAATTAATAGATTGACAATTCCTACTATTTCCAGATCTTTTCTGAATAGGGATATTTGGAAAGAAACAGATTAAATTGACATTGATTCATATAGGTTTAAGAAGATCTGAAGAAATCTCAGTCATCTTGTTTTTAAGATTTAATGAGATCTCCTAGATCTAATTCATTTTTCCCGGGATCTTGTGTGACAGTATTTTGTTTTTGAGATTGACAATCTTTTGTTTCAATAGTAGACCAAGACGACTCAACTTGGACCCGAACATGGCGTGAAATGGATCGATTTGTTCCAATCATTTTCGATAATTTTGATTATCCTCTTGGAAGTATTTCCTAATCGAATAGTTAAGTATCGTGTGCGCGTGCAAGCGAGTGTGTCCGTGTATGTGTGTATGTATGTGTGGGTGAATATATGTGTATAAACATGATGATAAAATTTTGCTCGATGCGCGATGAGAATGAATTTCAGTGATTTTAGTAGTCTTAAACTGACTATAATTTCGACACATGAAAATCATGGAGCGAGTGCTTGATATTTTCAAAGTTCAAGCGGAGGACAAATTTTCCTGCAATTTTCAGATTTTCACCACGTCCCCCACATACCAAGTTTAAATCCTAAAATAGGCTGTTTTCAAAAACTTACAATTGCATGGTTGCAATGGCATGCTTTCCTATTTATTCTATGCACACTCATGATATGAAAAAAGATTATCTCTTTACATCGAATAGTAGGACAGGTACACAATTAACTTGAAAATTACTAAAAATAGTCGAAAACACATTCTTTCAGTACATGGTGATTTTTAGGGGGTATCTATTGGGAAATGTTTGATAGCCAAAAGTGAGAGAGCTCAAAAATAGCACTTTTGAAGTGTTTTAATTGGCCTGGAATGGATCTGACGAGATATAAAAAACAAATGGCCATGAATTTTTTTTTCTTACACCCAAGAGAAGATTTTTACCGAGTATGACAAAAATTCTAAATACTGCAGCTTTAGTGATCTGGTGATTCCATGTGGAATGACCCTTTTATAAAGTTCCGATTGAGGTTTTATAAAATTCAATATAAGCTCAACAAATTTTCTAGAAAAGCTATCAATAGTACTATCGATCGCTCATCCCTACATCACATCCTGTATCATCCCGAGTGGGAAATTTTCAAAATTATATATAAATTATGCACAATTTCGAAAATTGTTGCATTGGGAATATAGAACCGCTAATTTCATATCCAGCGAGTCAAAATACATAAAACATACTCATCTCAAGGCTTCTGAAAGGAATAGCCCTTTTCATTTGTGATTCTGGGAGAAATGTTAAATTTGTATACAATTGTATCTAATCTTCTCTTGAAAATGCGCTCGGAGAAAATGTATATTTCAGCTGTCATATTGCATATAAATTCAATCCAATTTAATATAAATTATATATAATTTTCATAAAAAGTGGATGAATTATTCTTTTGATAATCTTTTGCCAGCATCATTTGGGAATAGGTGACAAATGACGCAAATTTTTGAAGATAATCGATCCTTTTCTTATAGAAGGAAAAACTATTGTTCATAAATTCTATACAGAAAATATCAATAAAACTTCGATATTTTCTCTTCAAAAAAGGATTGATCATAGCAAGGATTTACACCACTAACTAGCAATTTCCAACTTACCATTGTTTTTGTATAAAAAAATGTATGAAGAAATACATGAGAAATGATTTTGATCAAATTTTTATGAAGTTCATAAGCTATTGGAATAAAGTATAGAATAAATTCGATGAATTCGCAGTTCAACTCAACTCATTTCGGATTATAATTGTAAACGATTTGTATTTGTTTGTGTATCAACTTGATTAAATATTTCTCTTTTTCTAAATTGATTAAATATCTTCCTTATAACCACTTGATATCGATTTCCATGAAATCTCAACAGACACTTCACTTGACATATTTTGTATGAAAACGTTCTGTATGTAGGCTACCCTATTTCGAACTCCAGTACCCCAGAATTTCTTCGAAGGCCAAAACGAGAGATATAACGGTCAAAATGTGATTTCGGCATGATGTTTGACAAATTCATCCGAGATTCACACAAAAACCCATCGATTATCTGTCAACTTTTTGCGAGTGAAGAGAAAAACAACGAAGAGTACAAAAAGGTGAATCTTACTCACCCTTCGCCAATTACGGAGAATCCCTTTTTCCTTCCAAACTTTTTGTGTTGACAATTTTTCTGATATTCCTTATGGTTTTTTTTTTTCATAAAACAATTGATAACGTACACGCCACTTCTACTTCTTTCACAAACAGGCAGACAGCTTCTGGTGTTTCTGGTTTTTCTCAATCCTTTCGGCTATCTTCCTTCAAAAATGAGACGAAGAAGAGAGAGAGGGAGGAAGGTGGATAAAAAAAAAGTTCGAGATTAGGGCACTCTTAAATCTCAAACTCAAAGATTCAATCCGATCAGCCAGAACAACGTAAGTGCAAGTGCAAATGCACAGAATCATTTGAAATTTATTCATCAAAGTATATTCCGGTCAAGACTTATCTCTGATAAAAATCTGTTTTAAGTTCTATCGAAACACTGCACACACCGTTGTGAATATGCACAACTATGATAATCCTTTACGGTCAGGATGTTGGATCGAGTGTTAAAAGTGATTTATACCACAATACGTTGTGCACTACGCAAACGTATATATGATATATAAAAGTAAAGAAAGAAAGAATTGCAAAGATAGAAATGTTCACACTCGACTTGATGCTTCGATTATGTCTCGTAGTCAGGAAATTCACTCTCACAGAAGGAAGCTGATTCACCGTAGCGTCTGCTCGCTTCTGGTATCTTCATTCCACTGTTATTTCAGGCCAGCTCGAATAAATTCTCTCCACCGTGTTTCGCGTTTTTTTAACAACAATCACGGATCCACACCAATTTTGAAATCGCATCAATATAACAGGATGCCAATAATAAATCAGATGGAAAATCTTATTATTTCGTAAATCCTAGTTTGTATGATTTTTAAACACTATCATGTCAATAACACGCACATTCGACAATGTTATTGATCGATCACTGAATTTCACATCAATTCAATTCAATAAACAAATGACAAATTGTTTATACCGTGTTTCTATAATCCAAATGAAAATTTGTCAAAACACTCACAAGTGAATAATACAGGTACTAAAATTTTTTATACAAAAGTACGATTTCATATTAATAATATGAGCATGTATTTCATTTCGTTGTATTAAATTTCGAACATAATCACTGAGTATTTCAAATAGCCCGCGCGCTTCTTCACTCACGAACATCCCGCGGTGACTGTCGCGCGAGATATGACGGAGGAGATGCGTTTGGAAAGCTCGTATAGGGCTGAGTGCCAGAACAGTTGGGTTGGCTTGAAATAGCCATAGCTCTCTCGTTTGCGATGCGAGAGAGTCTTTTACAACCACAAAAGCAAGCACAGCCATAGGCTCTTCCCGCTCCAACCCCCGTTGTCGTTGTAGTCGACACGGCACGGCGCTTAAGACGCCCTTGCTGTGGTGCCCCCACTTTGCTTTTCCCACTGTGTTTCTTCTTCCCCACCAACGGCGAATCCCATCTTTCATGCACGACTAAGACAAACGTTCGATACACCCCCACTATACTTCCTTTACCTTTGCATACACGTATAGCTCGGCATGTACGAAATCGGAAGCCAAACTACGCCTCAACCAAAGCCCTCGTGCCATCGAAACAAATACTTGAGCGAGGATATCGCGACGTGACACAAGCACGTGCTTACGATGAACGTCTTGTTCTCTCTTTCCCGCCAATTCATTGATGATTTACTTTTCTTTCTCGGGTCAATTTAAATTCAATGAAATTCTATCATGGGTATTTACTTATTTCACGAAAAAGACAATATCAAATTTTTCCAAAACAAACTTCTTTTCCAACTTCCTAAGATTTTTAGAGTTACATTTCACTCTTCAACCAGCCAGAAGTGAGATGTGAGTCAAAAAATAAAGATATAAGAATGCCTGCAGTGACGACATTTTCTACCAAAAATTTATTAGTCACTATAGCTATTTGAGACCAATTAAAAATGATTTATGTATCGATTCCCAAAAACTTTGAAAATAATATTATCGAAAAAAATGCGAAGAATGTGACGAAGACAAAATGAAATACTTCCCTAATACTAAAATATCCGATGTCCAAGCTTTGAAATACATCGACTATAATAGACATAGATATCAATTAGATACTGTAGTAGTAGTAGATATTGATACTTTGTTTTGAATTATATATCTACTGTGGCATTTGATTAACATTACCACGCGTGGAATGTTCGAATTGATAATAATGGCAATTATATGAAAAAACAAAACCTGTTACCTCATATTGGGCTTTGTCTTCTTGTGAGAAAAAAAAGGATTAGATGACATTGCAACAAGACATTCACTGTAATTCAACATTGGAACATTTGAGAGTTTAATAAAGTCACAAAGAAAGTAAATAAAAGCTTTGTATTTTATTCATTTTATAAAGCCTATTTATCCCATAATGAAGAATTTTGTAACATTGCTGCAGCTACAAAACTACTCCTGTTGCTCCAACATGGCTGCCTCCTGTTGCAGCAACAGTAAATTTTGTCCGTGTGGGTTCGTCTGTTTCTCACCAACGTACTCGGATGGTAAACGCTGGTATCCTCTTAATAGCTAAACATTTCGTTATTTGATTATTAATCCGTTTCAATAAACGATTCAAAATTCGGCAATATGATGTAAATTTGTCATGTTATGACATGAGAGCGTGATGTGAGTATTGAAGTAGTCTGTGACATTTTCATGATATGATGGTTAGAATTGTATCAACTCCTTGAAAGACCGACTCCATGAATAGACGATTTCTGGACAATAATTAATCAAATCAAAAATACATTCGCTATTGCATTTGACGAGAAGAAGCAACCTCACACAGCATGCTGATCCCCATGAAGTCATAAGTAATTCTTTATGAATTCATAGTGGAATTCTTCAAAAGGCTCTGTTGTAACAGTTCAGAATAAGTTCTTTATGAATCCCTGGTATTCACCAAGAATTCTTTGAGAAGTTTCCCCGGGCTGACATTTATGGGAGGGAATTTGAGACATGCCTGGGCATCACTCAATAGTTCTCAAGGAATTCAAGTAGTATGGTTCAAAACCCGGACAAGGGCCAAGTGAACTACGTGAAAATACACCTTGAAATCTGCATTAGCCCCCTTAAGAACCCTACATAAGAATATGTACGTGGGCCATTCTACCGAATCTGTCCTTATTCTAGAACCGCAATTATTTTTTCGAATATCTTATACTTCGAATTAATATAGTTCGAATAGTTTTTCATTTTACCGAAATCTCAATTATTTACTTGGTGTGGTCATAAGAAAATCTCATAAACGTCGCTTCCGCTTCAAATATCAATTTCTATTAGGTTGAAGAATTATAAAATTATGTCTAAATTAACCACGGTGCTCTAGAACAAACGGGATGCGGGGTCATAATCGGCGTAATTTACAGATTGAAAATCCGTTTGAAATGAAATCCTAACTGTAGCCGTTCTCCTGATATCGATAAATACATTTTCGTTAATTTTATATTGAATCTGATAATGCAAGGAACACGTCTTTATCATATTATAGTGGTTAATTCCAGCTCAAAATGCCCGTGTGAACATGTTTTAGGGAAGATTGGATATATGAATCATTGTAAATTATTATTTCGTTATCTTCTTTATATGCGATAGGTGAAAAAAAAGGTGAATAGACAGTAGTCAGAAAAAAAAACGCAGATACTAATATGTATTTTATTCGTGCTGTATTTTCTTGAAGTACTCTGCCATTAAAAGATTCAATTTATCAGTTGATGAATAAATAAACAATATTCGAAATGATAAAACCCGAGTCGAAATACGAATACGGTTTTGGAACTCATTATCAGGTTCAGATTGAATTGCCTTCGTACTGGTTTAGTCCACTTTATGCAACTTCTATATCGACATTTGTTAATATAAATCTTTAAAACTATATTCAGACCACTTAACCCACAATAATTCAAAGCTTTGCTAGTCCAGGAAGTACAAAATAACTAATTAGTCATACTCATAATTACTTGTCAATAATAATGAGCTCATTAGATCTAGTTCCTTTTGGTAAAATAATATCATTGTAATTTGGCATCTTTTGCAAGGGTCTCCTGTAATTCATTTTCTCATGCTCCAAATGTGTGATACGACACGTTGCGCATATAACCAATGGAAACCTTGAATCCTGAAGACTAAAGGCACCCTGCTTAAAGTGTCATATAGAATCGTATAGAATATCATAGATTATGATTCAAAAACATGATAAGATTCACAGTTTCTATCATGTTTTTGAATCATATTTTATGATATTCTATACGATTCCATGGGACATTTTAAGCAGGGCAGGAATGTGTAAAGTTTTAATAAGCTGCTCATGTTTTTCTGTTATAGGAAATTGTTCTGGCCTTTTTTTCCCGAACGAAATTTTCTTACCACAAGGTGCACACACTTTTTTTCTATTGTCTTCATGTGAACATTTGAAATGATTCATTGTAACTTCATTTATTGAATGTGTTGAGCATATATTCACTACATGAATCCCTATACGAAAACGAGAGGAATCTAGTTTGTGTCAAAATAAAACACACTATCAACCCATTGTAGATATGCTTCAGTTATCTTTCTTATCATAAAATGAGTTGCTCTTTTACTACAATGCAAAAAATCTATGGTTAGAATGACAATACGATTGATTTTAAACCGAAATTCAGGTCACAATGTAGGTACCACAGCACAACTTCTGGTTTCAATCTCTATACCATTGTTATCAGCACTACACATTTCTCCAGTGTATTTGAAATCATTATTATTGACAAGTAATTATGAGTATGACTAATTAGTTATTTTGTACTTCCTGGACTAGCAAAGATTTGAATTATTGTGGGTTAAGTGGTCTGAATATAGTTTTAAAGATTTATATTTATCAAATGTCGATATGGGGTAAAATTCACCAAGTGTTCCCACCTGAAAATTTCAATCTCATCAATGTTGATGAAATTCCATGAATTTGTTGTACCAGTGACCCTCTTCAAATTGTGTTCACACCAGGTTTCTAGGAAGTCAGGTTTTCGTGGTACGGGGGTTTAAATTTTCAAGATTTTTTTGATCTGCGTTTTTTCGAAAACTCATCATACTCATTAATTCCATTCAATGAAAATATGTCATTATTGATATTGTTAGGATTTTTTCTGAATTTCACGATGAAAATACTTTCATTCATGCAGAAGGAATATTTCACATAGAAATTCGATTTTTAAAAGTATTTTTGCATTTTTCGGTCACTGCGCCCCTTTTGATATTGATGAAACCTTGATGAATCGAAAGCTTGATTCTTCAGCTTCAAAATCATATAGATTGAGAAATGGGATAAGAAGATTCCTCGAAATTACAGAGGGGTTTAAGTACTCAGACCTCACACGTCCACCCGCTACCATCGTGTATAAATACAACACTACGCCAACATTGTGTAATAATATTTTATGCTAATGAATAATTCATTCTGCCGTGATTTTCTGTATCATTATCAGTGAAAATCACTTCCACAAATCAAGTATCCTCTGATTCTTAATGTTATTCTCTGATTCTAATCCACTGAGGATTTGAATTCATTCTTATCAATCATATGAACTTCTGCCCTGGACCTTCAATTGAATAGTGACTGTGGATGTTTCCAGGGCAACCTGATTCTTTTCCATTTGTAATCTAACCAACCTCATTCTCTCCAATCTGAACTCATCAACGGTTTTGTGTCGTTTTGAATGTACAGAGATAAATATCAAATCAGTGAAACTTTCTTGTTTATGAAGTTTTTGTGATTGATTTTCTGCTGAATTATTCTATTGAGGAA
The DNA here is from genome assembly GCA_018340375.1 of Gonatopus flavifemur. Classification (NCBI taxonomy): domain Eukaryota; kingdom Metazoa; phylum Arthropoda; class Insecta; order Hymenoptera; family Dryinidae; genus Gonatopus; species Gonatopus flavifemur. Next base: position 942,352 of record JAFFJZ010000050.1, on the reverse strand, counting down.
GGACTTTTTCCTACATGTAATAACACAATGGAACGGAGGAGTTCAGGCGATCGTTGTTTCAATCCATTTCAATATCCCTGTCACAAAAAATCTTCAGATCTTCGAACCTTATCTTCAAATCTGAGAAAAAAATATCATCATCTACCCTCTGATACCCGAATATGTAGTAGATGCAGGAAAGACATGACTGTACTATCTTCAATGTCACCTTTGTACGATGTCCAATCTGTTCAGATGGATACATGCGAGAATAATTCACTTGAGATAGTTCCGCTTTATTATTCGATTCATCAAAAAAGTACACAGTACACATTGAGAAAAAAGATAATGGAGGCAACTACGCACGACAGTTGGATACGTTCAAATACAATCCTTCGTCAATTCAATTTGAATTCAAGGTTCATTCAAGTATTCGTAGGCGAATCAACTACAAATCTAATTGAATCAAAGAAGTATTGCATTTGAACGTATCCAACTGTCGTGCGTAGTTGAGTCCACTATTTATTCTTCTCAGTGCAGCCCCAAAATGTTCTAATGAGGAGAAAACTGGGATAATTGAGAAATTTCTACTATCTCTTAGGATCAAACATTATTCGAAGAAGAGGATGATGCCCCACACCTTGAAATTAATGAGGAGGAAACTTTTGATATAAATGAAGAAGATGTTTCCGTGCCATCAACAAAAATGAGAATTTAAATCAAAAGTGTCGAATAAAACATCGTGAATCAGCTATTGAAGTTCTCGATCAAATCAAAGAAGAATTCAAACAGTCTTCCAGTTACTCAGAAAAGATTTTGCTTCTAACCCTTGCTCCGAAATCATGAGGACGAAGGACATTGGCTACTGAATTCAACGCTTCGGAACGTCAAGCTAGGGAAGCCATACAGTTGGTAGCTGAAAACGGGATTCTAACATTACTAAATCCAAAGAGAGGACGAAGGTTATCTTGTGAGATTGAAAATTCCATCATAGCATTTTACTTGGATGATGAAAATAGCCGGATATTGCCAGGCATGAAGGATTATGTTTCGATCAAAACTAATGATGGAACGCGTGAACATGTTCAAAAAAGATTGATTTTATGCAATCTTGCCGAATTGTATTCTTCATTCAAATTGAAGAATCCTACAGTTGATGTGAGCTTATCGAAATTTTCACAGCTGAGACCTCGCAATTGTGTACTCGCTGGAGCTTCTGGAACTCATACCGTATGCGTGTGTGTTTACCATGAAAACGTGAATTTAATGCTAGATGTCATAAGTTTACAAAAACTAACGTCTGCGACAGATTTCCCCATGACTTCTCATCATGATGCTATCAAAATGCTTGTATGTGATAATCCTACTTCTGAATGCTATCTGGACAAGTGTTGAGCATGTCCTGGAATAGACAATTTTGAGGATTTTCTTCAATCGAATCTTACAGACCAGTACATTGAGAGAGTAGAATATCAAATCTGGCAACAAACTGATCGCAGCACTTTGAAAACTGAAATAGCAGACGCAGGAGATTTCGTGGAGGATCTCTGTGAACGGTTACATAAGTTGAAATCTCACGCTTTTATAGCAAAGGAGCAATCGTCCTTTCTTGAGAATCTCAAGGATAATTTGAAGGCCGCAGAATTCATAGTTACATGTGATTTTGCTGAAAACTATGCATTTATTGCTCAGAATGCTATTCAATCGTTTCATTGGAATAACAACCGAGTTACCATTTTCACAACAGTAATTCATTACAGAACAGATGAGTTAAGACATCGCAGTTTAGCAATTTTGTCTGATAATCTGACTCATGATACGGTAGCTGTTTATGAATTTCAAAAAATTATTACAAAGCATTTGCAAGATAATTCTGAATGTGAAAAAATCTTCTACGTCACTGAAGGAGCATCGCAACATTTTAAAAATAAATATAATTTTGCAAATCTTCTACATCATGAGCATGATTTTTGAATTGCGGCTGAGTGGCATCTTCATGCAAGTGCACATGGCAAAGGACCTTGCGACGGTATTGGTGGAAATTTGAAGAGACTTGCACACGTGCAAGTCTGCAAGCATCGTCAAATGAAAATCAAATTTTGACTGCGGATGCTCTTTATCAGTGGGCTAAAGAACGTTTGAAAGAAACTGTAATTTTTTTCAGTCCAAAGAGTACTCATATAGAGGCTACTAAAGCACTTGAAAAACGATTTGCATCTGCAAAAATGATAGCAGGAACTCTCAAATACCATTATGTGATGCCTATGGAACATTCATCGTTTATTCTTAAAACTCACTCTTCGGCAGTGCAATATGATATATCCTCAAAGACCCGGGGAAGGCATAAAAATTAGAGTATAGGAACAACCTTTCAGAAGCATCAGAACATTGATAATTATAAATACTGCAAATTGTTTAATATCATTCTCTACATTCATCTAGGAATAATTCAATTTTGTAAATAATCAGAGTACTATAACTTGTACAAAGAAAGTCACTACTCACAGTTACTTTTACCAGTTACAGTAACCACGTTTCCATGAAAATTGATTATCAATAAAAAGAAATTTAATGGGTCCAAGATGACACATTGGTATGAGTAATTATTACAATAATGTTCTAATAAAGTTTGACGTGTTTCCTTCAACCGTGTGTCGTGAATCAGTTATTCAATTGAGCAATGTGGTAGGCAAAATTAAGAAAATAAATTTGATAATTACTTTTTTCATAAAACAATACACTGAAAATCGATGGTGTGATCGTCACGTACTCAAGGTACGATACGTATACACTTGGAACTCTGTACCTTGGGAAACAATATCAATGTTAACATATTTTCATTGAATGGAATTAACGAGGATGATGATTTTTCGAAAAAACGCAGATCAAAAAAATCTTGAAAATTGAAACCCCTGTACCACGAAAACCTGACTTCCTAGAAACTTGGTGTTGACACAATTTGAAGAGGGTCACTGGTACAACAAATTCATGGAATCTCATCAACATTGATGAGAATGAAATTTTCAGGTGGGAACACTTGGCGAATTTTACCCCATATAGAAGTTGCATAAAGTGGACTAAACCAGTACGAAGGCAATTCAATTTGAACCTGATATGAGTTGCAAAACCGTATTTGTATTTCGACTCGGGTTTTATCATTTCGAATATTGTCAATTTATTCATCAACTGATAAATTGAATCTTTTAATGGCAGAGTACTTCAAGAAAAATATGGCTAAGATAAATGTAAGAAGAGGAGTGTAAGGAGATGTGATGGAGGCGCCTGTAAGTTCTGTGAACAGGCGCCGAAAAGAAATAAATACATACATACATACATACTTCAAGAAAATACAGCACGATTAAAATACATACTAGTATCTGCGTTTTTTTTCTGACTACTGTCTATTCACCCTTTTTTTGACCCGTCGCATATAAACAAGATAACGAAATAATAATTTACAATGATTTATATATCCAATCTTCCACAAAACATGTTCACACGGGCATTTTGAGCTGGAATTAACCACTATAATATGATAAAGACGTGTTTCTTGCCTTATCAGATTCAATATAAAATCAACGAAAATGTATTTATCGATATCTGGAGAACGGCTACAGTTAGGATTTCATTTCAAACGGATTTTCAATCTGTAAATTACGCCGAACATGACCCCGCATCCCGTTTGTTGACACATTTTTGTCATACCTATCGCTGCTTCTAGAGCACCGTGTAACAGATCTGGTCGAAATTGGTAGGACACCTTGAATTGTCATTCAAACGTTGATGAAATTGTGCGAGTGTTTCTGTCGTATGCGAGGTTGCCAACTCCGTGACCGGCCTCTTCGTTGATTGGGTAATTTTTTTTAGGTATGACAATGTGGATAGTTGGCTCTTAGAGAATTAACCAACTGATGCAAAGACTGGTCGTGGAGTTGGCAAGTAAGTTCATATGCGCATATTTTCCTGGATCTTGTCGAATTTTTTCTCGCTTTTTTCTTTTCCGTTCAGCTTTCGGTTGTCTATACTGATGAAAAACTGTAGCTGGAAATGAACTCATGTACATTTTTGTCACTGTAGTCATATTTTCCATTCAAATGACTATAAGCACCGCTATGATAGTGAACATATCGCTACTGTGACCAAAAACTGTACTTGGGCTCAGTGGCAGTACTCTCAGCGACAGTTCTTCCTGTCGTTGACCACTTTTTTCCTTTGTTGTTCGAAGTTTTTATTATACTAGAAGTAACACATGCGCAATGTCTCAAATATATTACGAGAAAAACATTTAAATGAAATATTTCCTAAATATTCTTGAAACATTGCAGAAAAATTCAGAAATATTGCATTGAAATATAAGATTAGTGGACATTGCAATATTTCTGGAGGGACTCTGAAACCTCAGTATCATATACAGCAATGTCATAGAAATATTTCATTGTTTCAAGTGTTAAATTTCTGCAATCTTGATGAAATCTTCGGTGCTGTATGGATATGTTCCGTCAGATTGAACATTTCTATACACTCTCATCAAAAAAAAAAAACCCAGTGGGAATGAATTGGGTTTTTCCCGAGGGCCATTATTTAGAAAAATCAGATTCAGACTAATTTGAAGCATCAATCGGAATCAAAGAGGAATTCGATGAAAAGAGACAGAAAAATATTCTGAAAAAATTTTTGTCAACGCAATCTATAAGAATTGCACAAACACATACATCATCGATTCATCTATTCCATATGACGAGTCCTAGGAAGTTGAAACGACTTCCTTATGGGAAGGACTATAGTAATGGGATTCAGTTGGTAATAGCCCATTGGACATATGGAAGGTTTCATCGGTATCAATAAGAGCATGGTAGAGAATGAGTGTCAACAGAAAGTTTCCCATATTGACTCTTATAAGAATAAAGGGGAAATTCTACAAGATATGCATGTTTGTATGGGAAATTTCCAATTCAATCCGTTGAAGTCTCCCATATGGATGTCTGAATGTGTTTCAATGGGGAATTCCTGGAACCGAATTGTATGGGTTGAATGGGTTGTAGGAAGTGACGGATTTCAATTACTTGTTTGTTCCCAGCGAATAGCTTATAGGTGGCATTAGGAAATTTCCCATTTGGTCTGAAAAGAATAGATAGGAAAATTTCACGAGATCAGTGTTGAATGAGTTTGTATATGGAATTTCCATATGAATATGGCACATATAATATGCCTTCTATATTGATTCTCAATAAGTTTGAATGAGAAATTTCTGACATCGAGTTATATGGGCAGGAGTAAATTGCTCTTAGAATGTAGGTAATGAATAAGTTCCTTCTGAGAATATCCAACTGGGATTATTGTTGGTTTCTAACGAATGTGTAATGGGAGGCAATGGGAAGTTTTCCATATCCCTGGTTGAAATATTCGTTTATTCTCGCCAAATCTCATTAAATCACATTGAATCTTAGACAATGTTCTGACCAAATCTCATACGGGGATTTCTCAATGAGCTTTGGTCAGAAAAATGAATTCTTCGAATGTAAATCTGATCGAATCTCACCAAATCTAATCGCACCTCGAACAATGTTCTGGCCAAATCTCATGAAATTTCATTTTTCAGATTCAATGGATTCTTTTAACCAGGGATTGGCTCTTATCAGAATGAATGGGGATATCCTTAAGATACACGATGAATGGGTTCGTATGAGGAATTTCCATTCCAATCGACCGCAGCCTTCCACATGGATTCTGAATAGGTTTCAATAGGAAATTTCTAAAATCAAATTTTGTAGGTAGGAATGGTTTGTTCCTAGAATATAAATAATGAACAAGTTCCTGTCCCAGTTGGGTATTCCTCGAAGGAACTTATTGGTTATTTACAGTTTAGGAACATCCTATTCCCACCCATAGAACTCGGTTCCAGGAATCTCTCATCAAGGGGGGGAGGGGGGGGGGGTAACGTTAATTCGGTGAGAACAAAAGGCCTAATTTGAGAGATTTTTTTTCAACGCTGCAGGTAATACAAATTTATTTAATTAAAACTGACATCGTAATATAATATATGAAGGATATTTCCTGAATTTTTCGAACAATATTGATAATTGACTCGATGGTAGCAAATCTTCAGAGGTACCTCTGTGAAAAGCCGGTGCACAGTTTGAATCAAAATCCACTTGACCGATTCTTTTGAAATTCAGTATATCGTTTCCTTACATGAATGACCAGGTAACCCTGGGAGCTTATTTTTTTAATAATTATTGATTTCACACTAACAAATAGGCCCATTTTTTGAGCGGAAATCGGTGTTCTTCACTTCTAAGTGTCACAACCAACCGAAAAATCGGAAAAAAACTTCGAGGGTTACCTGGTTATTTATATAAAGAAGTAGTATACTAACTTTCAAAAGAATCGGTCGAGTAGATTTTGATTTAAATTGTACACCGGCTTCACCGGGCGCCTCTGGAGATTTGCTACCATCGATTCAATTATCAATATTTTTGTTCGAAAAATTCAAGAAATATTCTTCATATATTGTATTATGATTTCACTATTAATGAATTTTGTATTACCTGTAGCGTTTAAAGAAATTCTTACGACCGGGCCTTTTCCTCGCCGAATTAACGTAATCACCCCCCCCCCTCTCCGCCTTAGAACCTATTCCTAATTATTGTGGAAGGCTGTAGCAGATCCAAATGGGAATTCCTCATTTAATACCACACTCTAAGAAAAGGCCGTTTGCTGGAATCGGATTCTTCTTCCCATAAGTGGAATTTCCATTTGTCACTAATCCATCACCAAACGGATTTTGAGTTCGTGGAAAGAGAATTTCTACTGATGGCAGATCCGCTTGTGGAGAGAAGGTGTTGGATTGCATGAAATATACATCTTTCTTCCTCGTAAGAGGAACTTTGTGATCGTTTTGGGAAACATGAGAATCGTTGGTCCCCAAAATCTTCAAAGTCTCTCTGGCCTCAAAATATTCCTAAGAACCTCAGGAACGGAATCGGTTTAGTGTCAGTCAACGAATAACTGAATCAGCTTTTGCTGTCATGATCCGATCCCCACATATAGGGTTGAATTCCCATTCTATACGGCACCTTAGATATCAAGTCCGTATCAGACATATATCAAAATTACATTTACATTTCCTTGGATCCATTTCAAATGGGGTTTATTTAATTCGTAAATCACTCAATCATTTTGAAAAGCACAACTCATGAAATACAATTTGATGAATTAGATTTTAATCTATAAAAATAGTGACATGAGATTTGACATGTATTTGCAACGTGAATGATAACTGAATTAAAGACACATAACACAGCATATCTCAGATACATCCTTCAAGTTATGTATTCCAAAACCATTGAGTGATTCGCGTATTGAAAACATCAAATTTGAAATGGAACGCAACACAATGTGAATGCGATATTGATATGTGTCTCATACGTATTTGATAGGTAAGATGCCATATGGGAGACAAAAATCACAAAAATATTATATCTCCTTACGCAACACGAAAATTTTTGTTGACTCATACTGAATTTGAACACCAATTCAATCCTCCACGAACCTCTCTTGATCTAGTGCGCTGTATGGGCATCTGTTTTATGAAGAAAACCAGAGGGCTCCACCCCCGACTGCTTTGCTTCGCTTAGCAGTCCGACCCCCTTCAAAATTCGCTTCACTCATTTCGAATAAATCGTATCCCACATATGCTCGCTTCTATCTTGATCGATTCAGATATCCGGGGATATATGAAAAAGCACTCATCGGTTTTTCACTCGACTGAAGAAATTTTTAAGTGTGATATTCAGAAAGCCTCAAACTAATTGCCTACCATTCTTTATACCATCTGAAAATGATTCGGAAACATGTTTTTGAACAACTGCAGAATTTGGACAACTGTCCTGGTAAAAATGAAGCCTGGAAGCGCGATGAAAAGGTAAGCTATGAGTCATTTGAGTGTACTGAAGAGTCGTTTACACAATGAAAAGTTTTGTGTATTTTTAACACACGTTTATGTCCCAGGAGGCCCACTCGCAATTCATGTTAAATATTTCATATGAATTTCAGAATTTGATATGTTGTTTTTGTTACGAAGTGAAATGGCAAGTGTTGTTCACATCACCTCGTCACAAATTATTCATTGTCCGAAACGGCCCGAGCGGCTAGACCGAATCGAATGTGTGGGTCTGCTCATGTTCTAAGCTTGCCGAGGGACTCCAAAATTCCAAGGTGGCACCCGTAGCTATGTTCAATGATTTCCCTTTAGTGATGAAAGGGAAGAGGAATGAACTAGTAGATTGACGTTTGATTTCTCATGCGAGTCTTATTCGCATTTATACTTATTTCTCTTGAGAAGAGAGAGAGAGAGAAAAAAAGGAAAATACTACTGTGGGCAAATAGTAAGGTGAATTTTTAATTTAAACTTCGCGGGCTTGACATTTCAGGCTAGTTCTTTTTTTTTAAGTTGGCAGGACTGTTAATGACATCTGTGCCAAATTTCATGCCAACGTCATTATCAGTGATACATTGATGCTTGTGTTTACCAAACGACCAAGAGTGCATTTTTCGATTTTTACAATGTCTGATTTAATTGAGCAGAGAAGTGCAATCAAATTTTGTTTGCGGAATGAAATTTCGGCTGCGGAAACTTTGAGGATGTTGCGGAAGGCTTTTGGTGATTCTACCATGTCGCAGAAAAATGTTTATAAGTGGTACAAAGACTTCAAAGAGGGTCGAGAACGTGTTGATGACTTGCAGCGCTCCGGACGACCATCGACGTCAACAGATGACCAACACGTCGATGAAGTGAAAGAATTAGTGCTCAAAAATCGTCAGTTGACTGGTAGAGACCTTACTGATATGATCGGAATATCAGAAGGATCTGTGAAAACCATTTTGAAAGACCATTTGGGCCTACGAAAAGTCAAGTCTCGTTTGGTACCGAAAACGCTCAATTTCTTGCAAAAAAGTCGTCGCGTTGATGTGTGTGAAACAATGCTTTCTGACTATCAGGACAAGCTCAAATGCATGATTACGGGAGATGAGACTTGGATTTATGCTTACGACCCTGAAACAACCGACCAATCAAGCGAATATCGTGCAAAAGGCGAGGCCAGACCGAAAAGAGCACGTCAAAGTCGTTCAAAAATCAAGGTCATGATGACAGTTTTTTTCGATTTTCGTGGTGTGGTGCACCATGAATTCCTTCCACCTCGCCAAACTGTCAATGAGGAATATTATTTAAGCATTATGCGTCGTTTGCGTGAAGCAATTCGTCTAAAAAGACCAAAATTATGGGCCAACAACTCTTGGTTTTTGCATCACGATAATGCACCGTTTCATACTGCACTCGTTCTTCGTGACCATTTCGCCAAAAATTCGACGCATATCGTTCCGCAACCACTGTATTCACCTGATTTGGCTCCGTGTGACTCCTGGCTATTCCCAAAACTCAAGAGACCACTCCGGGGTAAGCGTTTCGAGTCGATTGAGGAGATAAAAGCTGAATCGAAAAAGGCGCTGATGGCTATACCGGAAAGGGACTATTTAGCATGTTTCGATGATTGGAAAAAACGTTGGCATAAGTGTATTTTATCGAGAGGGGATTACTTTGAAGGGGATGGAATTGATGTAGAAGAATAAATGAAGATTTTTCATTCTACAAACAAATTCACCTCACTTTTTGCTCACAGTAGTATTACAATAAAACAAATCCAGTATAATGGAAGGACAGATTCAATGACTCTTTAATTTCAAGATTGCTAACGGTGACATCGAGATAGTTTCTGATGTGAGAAAGTATGAGTGTATGAGTGTGTGTATGTGTGTTCGAAATGTATATCGAGTTGTGTAGTTACTCACTATTAGGCGGCTAATGCTGCACGAGCTGATTCCAGGTCAGCTCGCAGGATGTTGTTGGTTCTCAGAAATGTTTGATCCAGGATGGGAGGAGGATGTTAGGAGGAATTCCTGGACCAAGAGCACGCACTGACTCTACTAATTGTAACTCCAAATAAGGATTCCGAGTGCTGAGAAATTATAGGATGAGAGCAACCAAACGAGACTTCGGTCGGAAGGGTAATCCGTCCAAATCTACGGCACGTTGAACTCGCGCGTAATTCACACTCGGTATTGAACGCGAAAAATAATTGAAGTTCAAATAAGTAAGCCGAGTTTTTTGTGTAAAAGCTTGTGCGAGGCGTGAACTCCGTATTACTCCCGAAAGTATATTCTGCTTTTTCATCGATTTTCTCCTTACTCAAGGAGCAATGATTTTTATTTCATGGGAGTGGGGAATCATGCCATCAGTCTTTTGCTGATTTTGGCCAACGTGCCTTGGTTGCTATGCTCGTGCTGAATTTGATGAGTGTGAGAAGGATTGATAGACTGAAAAAAAGATAGAAGGAAAGGTGCACTGCACTTTGGACTCAGCTCGATGCAGTCTCAGCAATTTTGCAAATATTTGTGTTATGTTTCCGCGTTGTGAAATTCGTGTATGAATATTGAAGTATAAATTTGTCAGCATAGATTATATTGATTTGATTGATTCCTGGAAAATGAATTCAATAACTTTGTGTCAGGTGTCTAATGAAAAGATACGAAAGTGAAAGAGAATTTTGTCTTGAACTTCACCCCACGTATGCGTGCTTTCATCTTCGCTCCGCATATATGGGGAAATAATTTTTGTATTCCTGAATGTAACGAGTTTATCTCAAACGCGCTCTCAAATTACAATGATTTTCAATTTCCTACAAGTTTCGATTGATTCTTTCTTTGAGAGCGTGGTTGAAAGGAAGTCGTTCGCAATTGTTCATTCGTGAACCTTTGACCGGAATGTAATTTGCTGAGGTTGGATGATTTTACGCAAGACAGTTCTCTTTGAACTTCGGAATGTTGAACTTATTTCAATATTTCTTGGATGCATTATTTGTATGTGAAAATCATATACCGTTATTATGAATCTGATGAATAAACATCCATTTACACCAATATTTCATAATAGAAAAGGATGGAATGTTCAAAAAAAAATATTATAATCAATATAAACAATGTGTTTTATATTACGCTTGACTTTTCTACTTTGAAAATTTAAATCTTCTAAACATTGAGAGATTGAAAATCATACTTTTTCTTCAATAAAAGGTTGGAAGATTACGTGACTGAGTTGATTAATGAGCCCAGACAGCATTGAATGTCCTGTGGACGTTTTAGAAACATAACCTTAGTTTTGCGCGCTTTGTCTCCGTGGAGTAGGTTTAAATACGTTCAGAGCACGTTCATTTTTGATGCACCTGAATACGTTCCTAGTACGTCTTTTTCATCTACCACGGGACGTTCTCGTTACGTTTCCCAAACGTACTTTCATGAAAACTAACCTATACAAACATACGCGTAGTATCGCAGAACGTCATTGACATCTTCATTGAACACGTCCCCAGAACGTCGCATGGTGGACGCATATTGAACATCACAGAACATTCGTATGTCCCTGGGACGTATATGCGACGTTTTTAGAACGTCCTGGGATTTTATTTTGACGTTTTCTGTGAGAGCAAGTACGTTTCATGGATGTTCAGAAAACCTCCCGATGCTGTCCGGGAGTAAACAAAAATGTTTTGATTTTCTGAATGTATCTAGAAGTATTTGATAAATTTTAAAGAATGGATTAGAGAAGATTATTTTGCTGTATGGGTATTTCGTATAGAGACAAAAAAATTGAGAGGTGAGAAGGGTGAGTTTTTGGTGGGTACATCACATTTTCAACACAAACTCTGAGTGGACCTCCTATGACACCAAATTCTTCGCCGTGTAAGGTACTTCTCTAGCAATATTCAAAATCAATTTTGAAAAATTATTGTCAAGTAGAGGACCAAAGCCGAAGGAATTCGATAATCATATTCGTTCGAGCTCATATTCGTATTGATTATAAAAAAAGAACTAGCTCGAAACATGAACAAACAACTTTGTAACAACCACAAGAAATTTTTCATAGTGTTTTTCTTGAAAAGTTTTTATTTTCAATCCGTTAATGACTTATGAGGGCTCATTTCATTTCTTGTGAGATTTGAACAACCTTCAACGTGGAAATTTTTCATATATGTAATTTTTACAATGATTACTTGCATTTGTTTATAATTAGTAAAATACATTCGCATAAACAAAAGTGTGTGACAGTGTCCTGACAGTAGAATATAAGGAATCTCCACGGTGAAGGTTTTTCAAATCTCACAAGGAACAAAATAGGCTTTCATAACTCATGAACGAATTGGGAATAAGAATTTTTTGAGAAAAGAACCATGAAAAAGCTTGTGTGGTTGTTACAAAACTGTTTGTATATATATCGAGTTGGTTTTTATTTTGTTTTTTTTTTCAATACGAATAGAAGCCCCAACGGATATGATTATTGAATCCCTTCGATCTTAGTCCCCTACTGGATAACAATTTTTCGAATTTGATTCTGAATATTGCTAGAAGATTTCTTTGGATTACTACTTCCTACACTTTTGGATTGCCACTGGTGTGTAGTGGGGTGATTCAAAAAAAACTTTTCTTTGGAATCCAGTCACGCTCATGGAACCGAATGTTCCTTTCGGTTAAAAATGGACCTCCTATTTTTTTCAGATTTTTAAAACAATATTCAGAGGTCGCCCAAATCACTTTTATGCCATAAATGGTGTTTTTATCAAATTTTGACGTTTCAAACATAGATATTCCAAGGTTATAAAATTTTAATCTACATGAAATTTTTGGTAAATGTACAGGGAAACAAATTCTGTACATTTGAGATGGAGAAAAAAAAAATTGGCACCCCTACTGGTTATAGAAGTGGCAATTTAGCAAGAACGTCAACATATAATTGCACATTTCTTTCCCTAAAAATTTTTCGTAAGAATCGAAAAAATTCAGAGGTATTCTTTAGGCATCAGGGAAGAATTCTCTGAAGAATAGAAGCATGAAACATTGGAAATATAGCTGTGAAAAATCGAAGAATATTATCGTTTCTTAATTTCTCATTCAATAACCACAAAATCTCCCCTATATCGATAATATCAATATCTATCCCTGGAAAGATGAATGCCCATTACACACAAAGAGTGATTATTTTGCGAGAAATAACAATTGGAAAACAAGAACTGGTGATTTAGCATTGATTGATAAATTGTTGGTGTTACTGTTTTCAATATGGAATTAAATATTTGTTATTCAGTTATTCACTCACAAATCTGCGTACCTATTGTGTTCACTGCACAAGATTGTTTGGTTATTACAGGAAAGTCAGAAACAGTATCTGCTCCAGGTGGTCGAAAAAAAACATCGGAAACAGCATCCTTGTAAGAAATCCAATCTTGTGCAGTGAACACAATAGGTACGCAGATTTGTGATTGAATAACTGAATAACAAATATTTAATTCTATATTGAAAACAGTAACACCAACAATTTATCAATCAATGCTAAATCACCAGTTCTTGTTTTCAAATTGTTATTTTTCGCAAAATTATCACTCTTTGTGTGTAATGGGCATTCATCTTTCCAGGGATAGATATTGATATTATTGATATAGGGAAGATTTTGTGGTTATTGAATGAGAAATTGAAAAACGATAATATTCTTCGATTTTTCACAACTATATTTCCAATGTTTCATCCTTCTATTCCTCAGAGAATTCTTCCCTGATGCCTGAAGAATACCTCTGAATTTTTCCGATCCTTACGAAAAATTTTTAGGGAAACAAATGTGCAATTATATGTTGACGTTCTCGCTAAATTGCCACTTCTATAACCAGTAGGAGCGCCAATTTTTTTTTCTTCATCTCAAATGTACAGAATTTGTTTTCCTGTACATTTACCAAAAATTTCATGTAGATTAAAATTTTATCACCTTGGAATATCTATGTTTGAAACGTCAAAAACTGATAAAAACACCATTCATGGCATGAAAGTGATTTGGGCGACCTCAAAATATTGTTTCAAAAATCTGAAAAAATAGGAGGATTTTAACCGAAAGGAACATTCGGTTCCATGAGCGTAACTGGATTCCAAAAAAAAGTTTTTTCTGAATCACCCTAGTGTGTAGTTGGCATAAAGTCAACCATCTTCTGAAGAATGTTTGGATGCAATAAAGCTTACACGGGAAGCTCTCATTTTTTTTTACATTTGATCCCAGATTTTGACTCAGCAGTCCCTAAAAACCTGCAGAACCCGTGTTTCATATGAATCTGGCCACAAATGCAAAAATGACTAAACGCACGCGCGCCATATTGGATCCGCTATTTTGAATTACTTTTTCGACGTCAGATTCGGATTCAGCATCTTCTAAATCCTCCAGAACCCGTGTTCCATAACATAATTTACTGTAAATATTCAATTATATTGTTTGAAATATACAAATAAAGTTTGGAAATTAGCAAAGAAAAGCTTTTGAATTCCACGAACGCTCATTTGGGATTTTCGAAACAAATTCAGTGAATTTCATAGATGAATATTTGCAGAGCTCCAATCTTTTCCCTATAAAATTCACATACATGATTTGTGAATTCGCAAACAAAATTTTTGCACTTGGCAAACATTATTTCGTGATTCCTTCGAACTGTTCAGTAGGGAGAGCAGATTCTATCCGTGGCGTTTCGATGGGCTTACAAATTATCTCGGAAAAAAATCTCTCATTTCTTCTTCCAAGCGTGAAGTTTTGAATTCATCAGTCAATTGGTATATCAAGGGGATATAAGCATACCCTCTGAGTAATTGTTTGTTCGGTAAGAATTCTCCGGAAGCAATTCATGAAAATGTCTAACATTCTCAGGAAATAATCCTTAGCACTTAATCTACTGCAGCACAAAGCTCGAATTTCGAATTCAAAAAACTTCTTTTTTCATGATTTTCGAAAAACAATTTTTTCCGAGATTTGAAATCTTAGTTTCGTGCCGTAACAGATAACGGACTGAAGACTATTTCCTGAAAATTTAAGACCTTTTCATGAATACTTTTTCAAGAATTCTTACTGAAAAAATGATTACTCAATCGGTATGTGATATT
Organism: Gonatopus flavifemur; assembly: GCA_018340375.1. Lineage (NCBI taxonomy): Eukaryota > Metazoa > Arthropoda > Insecta > Hymenoptera > Dryinidae > Gonatopus > Gonatopus flavifemur. The sequence goes on along the minus strand of JAFFJZ010000050.1, from coordinate 927,352 downwards.
CCTTGAGGATATTCTGTTGTTTTCATTAAATCACTGAAATTGAAGTATATCACGATACCTACCTGTTATTTAATGATGTAAAATTTCGGAAATCATTGATTTCTACAATGACGACACCATTGGTAGAATAATGCCGGGAACTAAGGATACTTCCTCAGTTAAAGTTGATAGCCGTCAGATTGAAATGCAAAAACGTCACTCACTGATGGATCTGAAGGAATTGCATACAGTGTTTGAAAAATCCTACCCTGGAAATCCAGTTAGTTTCAGTGTTTTTGCAAAACTGCGAACACAAAATTGTATATTGGCTGGAGCAAGGGAAACGCACTTAGTAATCCCAGTATGCGTATGCACGATCCATCAAAATTGTAAATTGATGCTAGATGTGATTCCAATTGAAATGTTAACAAAAGATACTGAAAATCTAATTTGTGATTATCATAACTGTTTGGAGTTGATTGTTCGCAAAAATCCCACACCAGATTGCTGACTGGATCAATGTGCTGGATGTCCAGATATCTCTGTTTTGTCCACAATGTTATTGGAAATCTTATCAAATGTTTCTATTGATGAGGTGCAATACAGTGTGTGGACTCGAACGGATAGATCGACGTTGAAGACAGCTATAGCTGACGCTTCGGACTTTTTGGATGAATTTTGTGACAAACTGAAGATCCTTAAGCCACACTCGTTCATAGCAAAGCAGCAGGCAAATTTCATTTCGGCAAAAAAACAGGATCTGGGAAATGGGGAGTACTCGTTCTGTTCGATTTCTCGGGAAATTATTCCTATGCGGTCCAACACGCCTCTCAAGCATTCCATTTTGCAATGCACTGTATTTCCCATTATACATTATTATGAAGAGAATAGCGAATTGAGACATAAAAGTTGCATTTTTCTATCAGATAGTCTGAAACATGATACTACTGCTGTTTATACGATTCAAAAACAAATTATCCCAGAAATTAAAGAAACTGTTGGAAATGTCAACAAACTGATCTACATAACGGATGGTGCAAAGCAACATTTTAAGAATCGGTTCCAAATTGTCAATCTCATCGACCATAAAGAGGATTTTGGAATTGATGCAGAATGGCATCACTGTGCGACTGCACACGGTAAAAGTGGAGATGATGGTTTAGGAGCTATATTCAAACGAGGAGCTTATCGAGCGAGTCTCTTGGCTAAGCCACGTGAAGCAATCCTAACACCACAAAATCTTTTCAATTGGGCTAAGAAACATTTTCAGAACATTCAGATATGTTCTCACAGTGAAGTAGATCATGACAAATTAACGCGACACTCGAATAAACGATTTTAATCTGCTCTCCCAGTACCCCAAATTTGGGAGAACCACTATTCCATATCCAAAGACCGTGATGATCAAACGATTTTCAAATGCTGTGGAAGGAGTGGAATTCCTAACAGAAAGCGGTTGAGATTTCCTCCAAATCTATGGGAGACATTTGCTCTACTAGCACTACCAGCCCGCTGAATAGATTACAGTGTGGTTGAGATTAATAATTCATCTCATCTTGGGTGATGGCTCCTTTGCTTACTCCGAACATGCGATGTACATGTGGCATGTGAGGTGATACGTCCATGTGAAATTACTACACCATGATGATAATTTTACAAATACTAAGTATTGGTGCATTCACACTAATTGTTGTAAGATTTCAATTTCCCAAGTAACACCAGAAGTTCTAAGAATGTGCTCGTACATTTGTGACGTTTCGTAACAATCGGATTGCGTTGATAATTTTAATTATCGTTAATTGACCAATCCCCCGTTAATGCCGCTTGCTCGCCGGAAAACCAAGGTTCGTTTACTGGAGTGGGAGAACGCAAGTCACAGATTATTAAATTTGTAGACAGAGTTTAATATGAGAACAAGTTTCATTCGGGATAATCTACATACGTGTAATAAATACTCTATGAAATAGATTTCAAAGTTTGACAAGACTCATTCAAACACAAAGGAATTCCAATAGAATACAATTTGACAAGAATTCCTTATGACTAGACTAGTAACTTCTAGGCTTTTCAATTCTAAACTCAAAGTTCGAATTTTAATCGCGAATATAAACGTGTGCACACGCGAAAGGTTCGAGAACCGGGAATCCGGTGAAAGTTCTAGCGGGAAGGTAACGCACCGTTGCCTACAAGAGAAATCTAGGCGTCTTCCGGACGTATGCAAGTAAATCCACTTGAATTCAGAGGAGTTCTGATTTCAAGTGTTCTGATTGGTCCAGACGGGGCCAATCAGATCTAGGCAAAGGCCGAGCAAATGGGTCAGCCGGACGGGCTAGTTATGTTCATAAAAATACTCCTCAATATAGGAGAAGGGAGTTCACAAGAATGGCCGTGAGAGTGTGGCCCTAGTCTAGTAATTTATCCCCGAATTGGCTATTGGTTGTAGCCCTAGAAGAATCAAGTAGGAAAACACTACAAGATTCACCCCCTCCCCTAACCAGCTCCTAATCTTGAGGATGGAAGATCCGATCCTCCCACCATCCCTATTCAACCAACCAGGATGTCAAGAATGGAACCAATGAAGACCCTGGTCTATGTGCAAGGCCGTGACAACAGCCGGACAACCTTCTCCCAGGCGGAGAAATCCTCTCACCTTCTGGGCTAGTCAAGAGGTAGCACCGAAATGACTAGTCGGAGAATGAAGTGCCGAATCACTCGTCTGCACCTCCTTATAATACCCGGCAAGTTTACTCTCGCTTGCCGTGCGGGCTGTATTGCGATGCGCCACCTGGCGGTTCGCGAAACAAAGCCAGAATGGTCGATATGCGAGTTCGATTCATACTCGCGCAGGCGCACCGAGTGTCGGCGTGGTGATCGATGCGTTCGCGATATACAGGGTGGGGCATTTAAAGTGTCGCGAGCGTTTTTTCCAAAAATAAAATGAGATACGAGAAAATTTTTCGGACAAAAATTGTAGGGTATCGAGGGGGACATCCGATGGTGGCCTTGGCTTTGACCTCAAATCTGATCTTCAAGGGCATTCTGAGGTCAACTCTTGTTTTTTAAATAGCATCTCATATTTTTTACTGCAGATTTGGATTCTAGGTCAAAAACCAAGAAACTTTTGTCTGAACCATTTTCCTGAAATCCGCAAAGATGGCGCTCTGATCGATATTGTTCCATACTGAATCTGACATCAGGATAACTCGAGAACGAAGGGTCTTGGAGGAGAATGTTTCGCACAAAAGTTGTCTGATTCCAAGGGGGACCCCTTGAACTGAAACGGAGGTGATGGGGTATAACAGACAAAACACAACACATTTCAATCGTCTACATCACTTGGATAATTTTAATGCAGTAGATGCTCAAAATGATGGCCTTCGACTTCAATACACATTTCAAAACGTTTTACAAAAGATTGCTGAACTCGTGCTAAAATATCTTCATTGATGCTCGCGCATGCATTGATGATTCGTTGACGCATATTCTCAGGTGTAGTCGGTGCTTGTTGATAAACTGTATCTTTTATGTATCCCCATAAAAAAAAATCTGGAGAGGTAAGGTCCGGAGAACGGGCAGGCCAATGAACTGGTCCACGACGTCCTATCCATCGTCCAGGATAATCTCTGTCCAATATTTCTCGAGCTGTGACTGCATAATGGGATGGACAACCATCGTGTTGATACCACATATTCAATCGTTCCTGAATAGGTATGTCTTCAAGTAATGTTGGAAGTACTTGATCTAAGAAATGTCTGTACTTCTCTCCATTTAGCGTATCTGCGATGAAGTACGGTCCAATTACTCGAGATCGAAAAATACCACACCAAATATTCACAGCCCATTGTCTTTGATGCTCTACTTGACGTAACCATCTTGGATTTTCTGTCGCCCAGTAATGCATATTATGTCGATTTACTTGACCATGATTGGTGAACGTCGACTCATCAGAAAATAATATGTTGATGAAGTTGGTATTGTGCATTCGCGCTAGACTCCATCGACAAAACTGTACACGATTTTCGAAATCATCACCGTGAAGGTCTTGATGCAAACAAATGTGATACGGATGGAATTTGTGACGTTTCAGTATTCGAAGAACACTTCTTCGAGAAATTCCCGAATGGAGTTCAATTTCACGAGAGCTCACGTGTGGATTATTGGCTACTGCAGCTAGTACATTAACTTCCGCATTTTCTCCGCCAACAGTTCTCATTCGATGTCGTTTTTCCCTTGTAACACTTCCCGTTTCTGAGAATAATTTTGTAATGCGTTGAAAATACCTAATGGATGGCGTTGTTCTTTCAGGAAATCGTTCTGCATACAAGTCATATGCTTGTCTGGGGTTCTTATGCACTTCACCGTAAATGTAGATCATATCGATCTTTTCAGAAACCGTGTATCGGATAGCCATGATTTTCAATTTGTCATAAACCAAGTGATAATCAAATGTAACTGACAAACTGACTTTCAAAATCGTGAATTTTCACTGAACCCCGTCGTTTGTTTACATCGCGTGAGCTCTGAATGGTGGTAATGTAGACGATTGAAATGTGTTGTGTATTGACAACTTTTGTACGAAACATTCTTTCGCAAGACCCTTCGTTTTCGAGTTATTCGAATGTCAGATTCAGAATGGAACAATATCGATTAGAGCGCCATTTTTGCGGATTTCAGGAAAATGGTTCAGACAAAATTTTCTTGGTTTTTGACCTAGAATCCGAATCTGCAGTAAAAAATATGAGATGCTATTTAGAAAACAAGAGTTGATCTCAGAATGCCCTTGGAGATGAGATTTGAGGTCAAAGCCAAGGCCACCATCGGATGTCCCCCTCGGTACCCTACAACTTTTGTCCGAAAAATTTTCTCGTATCTCACTTTATTTTTGGAAAAAACGCCCGCGACACTTTAAATGCCCCACCCTGTATATACATGACAGTGTTGTTCATAACCTGTCATCACGCGGCTAACCTAACCCCTTCGTTGGGTTTCAAAATTATCATTTTATCTGTGTTTGCGTGTGTGAGTGAAGTGTGTTTTACGCGTGATTAATCTTTTGCCACGCCGAACAACTACGAGCTGGTTTTGAAGTGAGTGCTTTCATTTCTTTCACATCATTTATAATTTAATGAATCCTCTGCATAAATGACAAAAGTTTTATTCTTCTTCTTTCAGATATCTGCGCTGAGGTTGTTCGGTGTGACAGGTATCGTTCCTTAATATTTAGTTACTTCTAATGCATTCATTCTTATTTTATTTACAGGTTTGTCCCTGTACGTGAGGGTAAGACGTATGTCCAAGAGGACCTAGGTAAGTTTTCTGACTTTATTTTCATTTCCCTATCCCATTCCCTCCTTATATTTACAGATATGCCTGGACATAACCCACGCGACAAGGGATTTCTGAGTCGCACACGGCTTTCTCCCTGCAACGACTCCTAGGTAAAAGCTATCGTTCCTTCTCTATGTATGTTTTCTCGTTTATTAATGTATTCTCAACTTCGCAGGTTGATATTTAGACGGGATCGTCACACATTCTTAGAATGTTCGAGCACATTCTTAGAACTTCTTGTGTTACTTGGGTTCACACATTTGGTTGGTGAAATTACTATGATCCAGTATTTGTAAATTGACGAATTGGTTCAGATAATATGCATTCATCTTGACTATGTTTGTAGAATCAACATTCACCATCACATATCTAGTGAAATTATATGTACATGGTACTGGTAAATTCACACTCACTATTGTCGGATTGTAAATTTACACACACGAATGGTAGAATCACGAAGAAATAGTGTTTATGAATTTACAAATTAATTCAAGTAATATACGTTCACCATGACTATACGAGGGTGGATTGATAAGTTTCCGGCCTGACCAAGAGATGGCGCCACTAGGCCTACCTTCAGGTGGCGTTCTATAGTACCATCCTTAGATAGCTTGTAGCTATAGTTTCAGTCCGATCGCCATGTTAGTTTAGTTTCGAGAGCACGCTGACCAAGACGCCTCTGTGTTTTTCGTAAAAATGGAAAAGCTGGAAAATCGTGCTGTCATCAAATACTTTTATTTGAAGGGGTTAACGCCGAAGGAAATTAAAGAAGAGATGGACTCAACACTGGGGACATCCTCCACATCATATTCAACCGTTAAGTAGTGGGTTTCCGAATTTAAAAAGGGTCGTGTGAGCACCTCTGATGAGCCTCGCTCAGGACGCCCCATTGAGGTCACAACTCCAGATATGATCGAAAAAATCCATCAAATAGTGCTGAAAGATCGCAGATTAAAAGTTCGTGAGATAGCTGAGACCTGTAAGATGTCATATGAACGTGTACAAAATATTTTGCACCAACATTTGTATATGGAAAAGCTCTGTGCAAGATGGGTGCCGCGTTTGCTAACAGTCGACCAAAAATTGATTCGAAAGAACATTTCTACCGCCAATTTGGCGTTGTATAAGCGTAATCCAAGCGAAATTTTGCGTCGATTCGTAACCGTTGACGAAACTTGGGTCCACCACTACACTCCTGAAACCAAAGAACAGTCTAAACAGTGGATTGGACCAGGGGAACCAACTCCAAAGAAGGCAAAAACAATTTTTTCGGCGAACAAGGTTATGGCTACTGTTTTTTGGGATGCAAGAGGTATTATATACATTGATTACCTTGAAAAGGGTAAAACTATCACTGGTCAATACTACGCAGACTTATTGCAACGTTTGAGCCACGAAGTGAAAATTAAACGACCTCATCTGGCGAAGAAAAAAATCTTGTTTCATCACGATAACGCACCAGCGCACACGTCAATCGTTGCGATGGTTAAAATCAACGATCTGAAGTTTGAATTAATGCCGCACCCTCCCTACTCTCCAGACCTAGCCCCGAGTGACTATTATCTGTTTCCTGACCTCAAAAAATGGCTTGGCGGTAAGAGATTTGCGGACAATGAAGAAGTAATCGAAGCTGTAAATGGGTATTTTGAGGAGCTTGACGAATCAGTCTATAGAGATGGCATTACTAGACTGGAACACCGCTATGAGAAATGTATCAGCCTTGGAGGAGATTATGTTGAGAAATAAAAAAAAAAAAATCCTTAAAAACGTTGTTTTTCTTGGCCAGGCCGGAAACTTATCAATCCACCCTCGTATTTGTGGAAACGGAAATCACCTCCACATATCGGGTCATATTATTCGTACACAGTCCTGGTGAATTTACGTTGATTTTTCACAGTGTAGGAGTATTTCCAATCACATGATGTTTGACAATACAAATTGACATGAGAATTGGAAACCTGTCACAAAAGTTTGATTCTCAATCTTTCATTCTGTGTTCTGAACAATGGGAATCGAAAACTCGATTCTCTGTCCTTAAAAATTTGAGAAATACTTATGCTCTGAACATTATGCATTTCGGAAAATCGCACAACATTCATGGTTCACCAGATTGGAACCATCCTTCTGAATTCTGAAAATTGGGATTCAGATTCGAATTTGGCGACCCCAAGAATCAACAAGTGATTAATTCGAATGGGATGTGATTTTGAATTGTACAATTGCCATATTGGATTTTCCATCTTGGATTATAAGAATCTGACTCTAGATTTGGATTTCGTAACCTTAAAAACCCTTTAGTGATGGGTTTCAAACGAAATTTCTTGATTTTCATGTTTTCAGTCGCCATATTGGATCCGCCATCTTTAATTTCGAAAATATGAGTTCAGATTAGGATCCAGCGACCTCAAAAAAACCCAAGTAGTGAGTTCCAAACAAAATTATCTGATTTTGATGTTTTCGGCCGCCATATTGGATCCGCCATCTTGACTTTCTCAAATTCGACCACAGATTTGGTTTCAGCGACCCAGAAAACCCCCTGTGATGCATTCTCAGATGGATTAGAAGGATCTCTGGCTATTTTTTTGATAATTAGTTTCCCCTCAACCGTTCTCCAATGACGTTCGACAGTGCAACTAGGCTGCCATATTGGATTCTCAAAAAGGCCACATCTTCCCAAGAACCAGGGACCTGTCTCTTCAAAATGAGCCCATGCCCATTCCTGTACGTCACTCCAATCTTGGACCGAGGGGGTGGCTGTTTTCACAAAGAATGCCCCATATGTATATATGTACATATATATTTATGTATATATAAAACAAACAAAGGGACCAAATCCCCATTTCATAAACATCAGATCTTAAGAAAATCATTCCTATTCAAGTATGGTTCTTGAAATCAAATTTATGTATAGTATTTGTATAAAATGGGATTCACGTATAGAGTTTACCTCAAAATACACAAGTAATGACTAGTGATCCAGAATTTTCATGGCCAGAATACAATTTTATGATTGAGAGAAATTCGCTTCTTCCAGTAATTTTCTCACTTCAGGGTGTGAGTCGTTCTTCTTCATTGATTTTTCTCTTTTACGGGCTTGAGTGGGATTCACCAAAAAAAATGATCTGAAACAACCATCAACATATTCATTTTGATCGAATTCATTCTTAAATCAAATGGGATCGGGATAAATATCGTATGAGAATCAGAGTAATGATAATACCTTTGAATGAATTCCAAGGACTTGGATTGTGCAGGTTGATAATTACGATCATACGAAGTGAGCAAAGATGTATACAAAGAATCTTTCTAACAAAGTTTCGGGTCTTAAAATTACATCTTTCTCACATACGACTGTGCACTCTGTATTTGCATCATATAGCGATTTTCCTGGAAATTCATGTTAGGAAGGCAAAATTACTTCAATTTCATCTCATAATTGAGGCGCCGGAAAGAATAACTCGCTTAGCGCTCGGAACGCGTCACAAATTTGATCCAAACGGTCCCGTCGGAGGTCGAAACAAGAAGTCGGAATTTTGAAAATTCAAAAATACTAGGTCATAGAGCTTGGGAAAAGAGGGTCAGTGTCCCTTTACCATTTTTTTCTAAGATAGATAGTTTTCGAGGAAAAAGATAAAAACTACACATTTTTTCATACCAAAAATGAATGTTTTCCAACATTAAACTCGTTGAATCTCATTCATTTTTAGGCGAATCGGAATGAAACTTACAGATTCTGATTTGTGAGACTTCACCGAAGACGACGATGTCGAAAAAATGTGTTAAAATGAATAATAAATTAATTAATTTCTATTCGAAGTAAAAATCACGTGTTTTATGCTTCGCATTAAAAAAGTGTCGGGAGAAGTATGAGCTACAAAAAACTTCCAGCGACAAAGTTGTTCGCTAAGGTATGGACAAACTTTTCGGAAAGTTCTAGATCGATTGGATTATTAGTTTGCAAAATACACAGATTCATTTATCAGCGCGCAACGGAAATCTATCACGGTTATGTGTCTTTTACCGGGTGACTATTAGGGTCCGTAGGAAAGATTGTATTCACTCACTTTTTCAACTTGAGATGTTATTTTGGGTCGGAGAATTCGAATATTCAACTATTTTCAGGAGATTCCATTTCCTTTATCCATGTTTTTGCTATAAAAAATTTGATTGAAGTTACAGAAAGAATAACTCGCTTAGTGCTTGAAATCACGTAGAAGAGTGATCATACTGGGCAATAAAAACAAGTAGGTGGGAACAAGTAATAGAAAATATACATATACAGATTATATTGCTGAAGTTTAAATCGTTTATCGAACCGAATTGGCAATCGAAGAACGGGATACACGGCTATTGAAGGAACAAAATTTTGGACTATATTCATTGAATGATTTGTTTAGTTCCGAAGAGTTGATTCGGAAAGGTAATCACTGCATGAAGTGTCATATTTTGTGAGTTTGAGTTTTCGTTTCGTTTCTATAAACGATTCAAACTCCAAGAATATTACAGATTCTTGTAAGTAAAACTTCCTATTTTTACACATATCTCTCAAGATGAAAATAATGAATCAAAAACATTCTCGGTCTCAAATCAATAGTTTTGAAAACATTCCTCACGATTGCATTAAATGTAATACGACAAACGTGATAATAACGTTGGATCCTGCAGTTTGTAAACGAATGAAAATCGAATTGTGTCGGCGGCACTCGTGTAAAAAGAATTAGAGAAACATCGCAGGATCGAAATTCTCATGCACTACGAGTATTCTCCTGGTCATATTTCTTACAGTGGTAGGACAAATTCTTTCGATACTTCTTTTCTTCGACGTATGTGAAACGTAATTTCCGATTAGCATTGATTTGTGATTGAATAAAATCCAACACATTATGCTCTCACAAAATCTCGTAGTTGATATACTATTGAGCACACATCCTGAAAATAGCATTCGATTTCGCTAAAAAACGACTGAGTAATCGTGAGGTATGTTTTCAAAACTATTGATTTCAAACCGAGAATGTTTTTGATTCATTATTTTCATCTTGAGAAATATGCGTCAAAATAGGAAGTTTTACTTACAAGAATCTGAATATGTATATTTTTTATTACTTGTTGCCACCTACTTGTTTTTATTGCCCAATATGATCACACTTCTACGTGATTTCGAGCACTAAGCGAGTTATTCTTTCTGTAACTTCAATCGAATTTTTCATAACAAAAACATGGATAAAGGAAATGAAATCTCGTGAAAATAGTTGGATATTCGAATTCTCCGACCCAAAATAACATCCCAAGTTGAAAAAGTGAGTGGATACAATCTTTCCTACGGACCCTGATAGGCACCCAGTAAAAGACGCATAACCGTGATAGATTTCCGTTGCGCGCTAATAAATAAATCCCCGTATTTTGCAAACTAATAATCCAATCGATCTGGAACTTCCCAAAAAGTTTGTCCATACCTTAGTGAACAACTTTGTCGCTGGAAGTTTTTTGTAGCTCATACTTCCCCCAACACTTTTTTAATGCAAAGCATAAAACACGTGATTTTTACTTCGAATAAAAATTAATTAATTTATTATTAATTTTTACACATTTTTTCGACATCGTCGTCTTCGGTGAAGTCTTACAAATCAGAATCTGTAAGTTTCATTCCGATTCGCCGAAAAATGAATGAGATCCAACGAGTTTAATGTTGGAAAACATTGATTTTTGGTATGAAAAAATGTGTTGTTTTTATTTTTTCTCTCGAAAACTATTTATCTTAGACAAAACGGTAAAGGGACACTGATCTTGTTTTTCCAAGCTCTATGACCTAGTATTTTTTTTCAATTTTCAAAATTCTGACTTCTTGTTTCGACCTCCGACGGGACCGTTTGGATCAAATTTGTGATGCGTTCCGAGCGGCTAAGCGAATTATTCTTTCCGGCGCCTCAATTGAACATTTACTGGTTATGATGATTAGAACAAACGCTGATTTCATGTACTACACCTTTGATAATAAGAGAAAGGTGACTATCACTCCCGTACTTTGTATTTCTTGTAACGGAGTGGGATCCTGAAATTGAGAAATCTTCGGTATCATTAAATGATAAGCATCACCTGAATGAGAAATTTTCAACCCATTTAGTCTGGGAAATGCAGGATTTCAACTGTAATTTTAAATGTTGCAAATGATATACAAATCATTGAAAACTCATGGCAAAAATGCTTGACTTACTATTTCCCAGGTTGCTCTCACGGTTGCTGAGGTCAAAATTGCATTCAGATGACGCTGGAATACCGATATGGCCGATTGAAAATGAAAAGTCGACAAAAAATTGGAGGATATTTGATTTTATGATTTTTTCACGGAATGGAAATGCACTCAAAATTATTCAAAACATCAGTCAAGAATGCACAAAGTATCCCAACTTTACGATAGAATTTTTCCCCAGACTTGGATAAGACCTAACCTCTCAATTCACCATACAATCACCAAAATAACTCGCAATTCTGAGAATCTAGAGGAAATTCATGAAACATATGATTTTATTCGTTCAGTATTCTTCAACAGCAGTACCTAAAGGTTTTTGAGGTCGCTGACTACGAATCCGTCATCAGATTTTCAAAATTCAAAATGGCGGATCCAACATGGTGGACAGAAAGTCAAAAAAGCCTAGAAAATGGATAAAAGTCGGTATGCTGAGGTTTTTGAGGTCTCTGATTACGAATTAATTATCAGGTTTTCAAAATTCAAGATGGCGGATCCAAGATGGTGGATGAAAAGTCAAAAAAAGCCTCGAAGATGGATTGAAATCGATCCACCGAGGTTTTTGAGGTCGCTGATTACGAAGTCAGCATCAGATTTTCGGAATTCAAGATGGTGGGTCTGATATGGCATACCGAAATTCATGACATCATTAAAAGTCATGCAATAATGTTGATACGTGGAGTTTGTGCAAGGAAATTGGTTGTTTCCGTCCATTAATTGTTCCATATACACGTTTCCCAAGTCAAACTACGTAGCAAGTTTATATTCTCATGTTTCCCAATAACTCGGTTCTTCATGTGATAAACTTCGTATTCATTTTCTCCGATTTACTTGATGATAATGTCAAATTCAATTACCCTAATAATAACTGATCATCATCATCATGAAGTAATCAGTTTTACGACTGGTTTGATGAAACCCTCCACCCCTGTCTATTATCCGCCAAACGTTTGATTTCTACATATCTACTACATCCCTTGTCTTGTACGATTTGCTTCATATAACTTGCTGTAGGTCTACCCTTACCAGTTTTACCATTCATTTTCCCTTCCAATATTGTTTTCAATAAACTCTCATGCCGTAATGTGTGTCCTATAAGATTGCTTCTCCTTTTCACGATGTGTTTCAAAAGATTTCTTCCTTGATTCATCTGCTCGAGTACTTCTTCATTTTTGACTTTGTCTATCCATTTTATTCTGAGCATCCTCCTATAACACCACATTTCAAAAGCTTCGAGGCTGCGTTGGTCCGTTTTTCCAATTGTCCAAGTTTCGCAACCATATAATGCTGTGCTCCAAACATAACTTTTCAAGAATTTCTTCCTTACTTCCAAGCTTATATTTTTTGAGCATAATAACTGTTTCTCTTGGTAAAAAGCCTGTTCCCCTCGTGCTATTCTTGCTCTTATATCTCTTTCGCTTTTGCCGCTTCCAGTAATTATGCTTCCTAGATATTTGAATTCTTTCACCTGTTCAATTATATCGGTATCTATCTTGATGTTCGTTCTTCTAGCTGTTTTCGCTGCTGTACACATCATGAATTTTGTTTTGTCTTTATTTATATTCATACGATAGTTTTCCAATAATATTCTTCTCATAGTGTTGAGAATATTTTCTAACTCAGTACTACTCGTGGCAAGTATAGCTATGTCATCCGCGAATCTCAACATACTTATATTTTCTCCCTGGATCTGTAATTTCGATTGAATTTCCTCCTTCACTTCGTTCATTGCTTCTTCTATATATACATTGAAGATCAGTGGCGATAATGAGCATCCTTGTCTCACCCCTCTCCTTATTTGTGCTTCCCCTTCCTGGCCCTCTATGTCTATTATTGCACTTTGATTCTTATATGATTCGTATATTATTCTCCCATCTTTATTATTTATTCCCACCTTCTTCAGGATCGCAAACATCTTCTCCCAGTCCACATGATCGAAAGCCTTTTGTATATCTACAAAACCTATGTACACAGATTTCTTCACCGCTATCCTTTTCTCTATTACTGTCCTGAGTGCTAAGATTGCTTCTCGCGTTCCCCTATTCTTCCTAAAACCAAACTGATCTTCTGCCAATCTACTCTCTATTTTATTTTCCATCCTCCTGTATATAATTTTGGTCAGTATTTTTGAAGCATGTGAAGTTAAACTGATCGTTCTGTAGTTCTCGCATTTGTCTGCCCCTTGTTTTTTCGGGATAGCGACAATTTTATTCTTCTGGAAATCTTCCGGTACTTCTCCTTTTTTGTACATATCTCTAATCAATTCAAACAGTGCGTCGCGAGTTCCTTCACTGGAGGCTTTTATAAGGTCCGCACTTATGCCATCTATGCCTGGCGCTTCATTGTTCTTCAATTCTTTCAAAGCATCGTCGAATTCTGATCTCAATATCGAATCTCCCAATTCTTCCTCATCTACATCCTCCTCCTTCTCTAAAAGTGCTATATCATCGTTCCCTCTATACAAGTCTTCCGAATGATTGATCCACTGTTCTATTTTTTCTTCCGTTTTTATCAATGGTCGTCCTAGAGAGTTTCTAATTTTATTGCTTCTAGATTTCATTTGTCCGGAAAATCTTTTAATAATCCTATATGCTTCATCTATTCTTCCTAAATGCAATCTTATCTCTATTTCCTGACATTTCTTTTCTAACCACTGTTCTTTTGCTTTCCTTGATTCTCTTATTATTTTATTTCTCAATGATTTGTATCGTTGCTGGCCTTCTTGGCTATCATTATTCTTGTATTTTCTTCTTTCATTTATCAATTCTAAAATTTCTCCCGTTATCCATGGGTTTCTAGGTTCTACTCCATCATTCTTCAAAATCTTATCCGCACATTCTCTTGTATTCCCCTTCATCTTTGTCCATCTCCTCTCTATTCCCAAGTCTTTCTCTTTTTGATCTCCCAATTTTTCATCCAACATTTTCTCGAATGCCTCATGTGTTTTTGCTTGAGGTTCTTCAAATTCCATCTTTTCTGCATTCTCCTTTTCTTCTTCAGAGATTTGAATTTCAGAGAACATTTCATCATCAACATATTATGGTCACTATCTATATCTGCACCGGGATAAGTTTTACAGTTCTTCACTTGGTTTCTAAATCTTTGTTTCACTAATATGTAATCAATTTGGTATCTTGCTGTATCTCCTGGCATTTTCCAAGTGTAGATTCTTCTTGGATGATTTTCGAATAAAGTGTTTGTGATAACCATCTTATGATTTTCACAAAATTCGACTAAACGTTGTCCTCTATCGTTCCTCCTCCCAAACGCGAAATCTCCTACAATGTTGTCCTCTTCTCCTTGTCCTACTACCGCATTCCAATCCCCCATCACTATCAAATTCTCTTCTCCCTTCACATATTCTATCACTTCTTCTATTTCTTCGTACGTTTTTTCAATATCTTCCTCCGAATATGCAGATGTGGGCATGTATACTTGGACTATGACTGTGTCTACCGGTTTTATTCTGATTCTAACCATCATCACACGTTCATTATGTTGCAAATAATTGTCTATTCTATTTCCTACTCTTTTATGCATTACAATTCCTACACCTGCTTGACCGTTCTTTGATCCTGTATGAATTATTCTATAATCCCCACTCCAGAAATCGCCCTCTTGTGGCCATCTCATTTCGCTAATCCCCATTACGTCTATATTCAACCTATTCATTTCTAATTCCAAATTTTCTAATTTTCCCGCTTGCCTCAGTGATCTAACATTCCACGCTCCAACTCGAAGAATGTTGCTTCTTTTCCCTATCCTATTCTCCGGTTTTCGTTCCTTGCTGATGAAGCTTCCTCGAGCAGCCTCCACCCGGAGATCCGAACGGGAGACTAGTTTACCTCCGGAATATTTTACCCGAGAGAGCGCCATCATGTATTCATTAATTTGTTTGTTTGTTTCTGTTACATAATATTCCAGGTTAGGGAAAGGTGTCATTTTCTCGGGAAGTATTGAAACATGTCAAGGAAGGTAGTCTCCCCTTGCTTCCCTTCCGTTCAATTTTGCCGATGTTTCTGGCATTAGGATGATTTCGTTTCTCTCAGTTTGTATTCTTTCTCTTGAGTAGTTTATTCCACTCAAAAAAAAAGATCCAACTCTGAGATACTTATCCTCCCCACCACGTAAAGGAAGCAGATACTACCAGGGATGGATAAAAAGGATATCAAGGACAGGTATCATGAATATCCCCCTGGGAGACCCGCGATCATCCACGGGGAGGTAATAACTGATATTCACTTCAAATATTTTC
This sequence comes from Gonatopus flavifemur, assembly GCA_018340375.1. NCBI lineage: Eukaryota > Metazoa > Arthropoda > Insecta > Hymenoptera > Dryinidae > Gonatopus > Gonatopus flavifemur. Next base: position 911,546 of record JAFFJZ010000050.1, on the reverse strand, counting down.
ATCACGCATTACCAGTCTAATTTCACTTCAGAATACTAACATTTTCTAAATCATTGAACTCGAAATTCAGACATACTATTGTTTATCCTATACAACTATATGTTCTTCTTTGATATTCGAATATTCTTCCTCACCCGCCAAGGGTAATTGATTTTCGGTCCGCTTTGTTTCTTCTCGCACTTATTATCACTTGGAACATGGCACCAAAACGCAAAAGAACGTCAACAAATCGTGCAGATTATAACACATCGAATGATGATTATGATCAAATATTACTCCTACCAAATTCGAATGATTCTAGAGACTCAGATGAAGAATCCGATATCGATTACGATGGCAATTCCAATGGAATGGACGAAATTCTATCCGAATGTTCATACAAAAAACTATCTAGGTCATATGATGATAAGCAAACAAAGTTGGAGGAAGATCATGATCATGTTTGGGTTGATGGTGAGAAAAAGTATAACAATGAACTAATGAATGAATGTTTTCTGAGTGGAAGTCGAAAAAGATCTATACGTGAATCTTCACATGTCCAACTATTTGAACACTTTTTTTCAATCGAAATGGAAAATTATAAAGTGGAAGCTACCAAAGAGAATGGATACACTCTGAGTCTGAATGATTTGGACCAGTGATGCCAGCGGTACAAGAAATGTACCCCCTCCATGGAGTCAGCGTACAGCACATACACTAATGCACTCCCATTGGGAGTATTGGGAGTGCATTAGTGTGCGTCTGTACGCTGGCTCCATGGAGGGGGTACATTTCTTGTAGCGCTGACATCAATGATTTGGACACTCATTCAGGAATTTTCATTCTATCAAGTTTCAATAAACGTAAATCTCAAAAAGATTTTTGGTCCCTTGACCTTCTTTTGTGTGGCGAAATTGTTCGATCAGCCATGCCACGTGATACTTTCCTTTAAATCAAATCGAACATAAAGGATTCAAAAACTAGCGATTTGAAAAATGATGATACAGCTTGGCGAGTTCGGGTATTGTTAGACGAGTTCCGTAAGAATATTCAAAGATTTTGGTTTTTTGGATCTGCGTTATCGGTGGACGAAATGATGGCCAAATCTCATGCCAGAACCAGCTTGAAGCAATTCATCCGCGGAGAACCGATACGATTCGGTTCGAAATTTTGGAGACTTTGTTCAGCGAACAGAGATTTGTTTGATCTCGATCTGTACTGTGGGAAGGGATCACGGGTTAATAAACTAAACAAATGCGCCCTCGGTACAAAAGTTGTCATGCATCTATTGGATAAATTCTTCAAGGATACACCCTCCTCTAACATATCGAAATATCATTTGTACCATGACAATTATTTCACTAGCGTTGATCTCATCTTACACCTGAAAAAATTGGGACTGAAATTCACAGGAACTATTCGAGACAATAGAGTATCGGCTGAGAACATAATTGATGAAAAAGTTCCAAGAGGCACATTTGTCCCAAGCTTCATGAGCTACAGGAGTGACTCCAAAGTTACCCTCAAAACGATATAGTGCAACAAATGATTCAAGAATATCTCTTCCATTCCCTGACGCTTCTCATGTTTACAATCGATTCATGGGTGGATTAGATCTCCACGACAGTCACTGCAACAACGTGCAGACATGTATAGGTAGTGAAAAGCAGGCTTATGTAGTTTTCAAGCGGAACGGATGATTTTCCAAATTATGATCCACCATATTGAATCTGCCATTTTGAATTATATATTTTCAACTCCAGATTCGGATCCAGCGACCCCAAAAACTTCCCGGTAACGAATTTCACGCAATCAGATGAATTTCCAAATTATGATCCGCCATATTGGACCCGCCATTCCGAATTTTGAGAATTTGACAACGAATTTGTGATCAGCGACCCCAAAAACTGTTGGGTACTGGATTTGAAGAACATCCGATAAATTTCCGGATTTTCGGCCGCCATATTGGATCCGCCATTTCGAATTTTGAAAATTTGACAACGGATTCGTAATCAACGAACCGAAAAACCCATGAGCACCAGGTTTCGAGCGAATTTGATGACTCCTCATAGTTTATGCCAACTTTTTGACATTGTGGCCCACTGTGTGGTGGCTAAAAACGCGATAAATAGGCTTCCCTCGCATTTTGCGACCATCAAGAGCCTTCCTTCCTTTTTTCATATAGGACATGATAATGCTTACGAGTCTAAGAATGCGTATGTCCTACATTCCCAACCATGAAATAGAAACAAAACAGCCAAGTCAGGTTAAGATCATGAATAATATGATTTCTCACATTTTTTTCAATTTTCTAACGATCATATTGACCCCGCCATTTTGAATTCCCGGAGAATTTCAACGGGGTTTGAAAGAATAGATATTGAGGACACGATCTATGCCAGATCCAATGGTGCAGCGATATTTTCGCATGCTGAAAATATGAAATTTAAAAAAAAACCCGACGAATTTTTTGGCATTTCCCTTCAGGAACTGGTTATAACTTTTTGTCATTGGTCCCTACGTCAATTTGAGTGACCGCATTCGAAAGAAGAGACTCTGAGCTATCGAAGTCATCCTGGTATGATTCTTTTCTGGGTTTTTTTACATCAAAAGTGAGAGCCTTGAAAGTCAAGAAAAAAAATTGGACATTTGGTACGAAATGAGTTCATATGAGTAATTCAATGTTATCTCCTCCAATGAATTGTCGCTTTCGCCTATCAGCAGTAGTCACTTTGGATAGAGACATTTTGATAATTGATATGCTTTACCCGAAAGATGAAAATTATGAAAAATTGAGAAATATATAAGTAGAGTACAAAAACGAATGATTTTTTCATTGATTTATCTTACTTCCTTGAAATTTTCAGGTTGATTTTTAAAATACTTCGTAACGTTGTAGACAGTTGTTTTCTGATACTGGATGCATTATTCCGTCGAAAATAAATGAAAACAATAGAAGTTTTTCAACCTAACTCTTCACAGAAATTTTGTCTTCCTTTGAAACGTTTGTAGATATCAACTTCAATCATGTCAGCAGGATTTCAATTATAAGACATACTATCATCGTTTCGGAACCAAATCATCATCCTCCGAATATTATTCAAAAGAAACATTCTCTAGTGAGATGAACTGTCTTTCATAAACAATCACTACTGAATGCTCAGTGATAATATAAACTGGAAGTGGACATAAAATTGGAAATCATTTTCTTTAATTCAAAATTCATGACAAAAATACTTCGTGGAGAATTTCCCCAAAATTATGGGCACATTTACATACATATAATATAAATTATAAATTCTAGCACGTATCTATATATTTTCTCTCCCCATTAAACAATAAGAAGCATTTGCAGAGAAATATTTCTTGTCATCCAACAAATATTTCTTCGCAACTTTCCTTCATTTTCCAACAGATAAATTGAATCTCCAATAATGAATTCCAGGGGGAGGAGTAGGAACCACTCCTTGTCTCATTTTCAAAAATTGTTCTGTCCCAATAGTACATAAGTGGAGAGTCTTGTATCCTAGAAATTTAGATATTGATAAGCATTCATATGTCATAGTTTGTTTGACACTATACAATCTCAATGTCGGATGAAATTCAGACTTCATCACTTCTATCACGAAATGCAGTACTTCATTTTCATTACTCAGAATCAAAATAATTCCGCCCATTCGTATAGAATACTCATATACGGTTTGTCTCAGCAGAATTATATCGCCTTTTTGGGACATGATACCACGGTGAACAGCTTTCTTACATTCAGTGAGATTTTCTTCCAAACCTACCCTTTTGATAGCATTTTGCAAGCTTTCTGCGTATAAATGAGGTTCCAAAATGGATTCCTGGATCGAAATTGTTTCTACTCTCGTACTAGTTCCACATCTCAACAAAGACTGCAGGAGTTCATGTTTTTGTGCAAGAGAAAATGTGATATTTTCAAAACAATGGATCACCCTCATGACTATTTTGGAATATGTATGTTTGCTCTCAAACCGTAGCGTCCATACTTTTATTAGAGGTCCAAACTTATTTATCAATTCTGGATAATGGTGCAGATAGTGATGTTGTGGCTGCAAAGACACAGGAGGAAATAACATTATCCTATAACTGAGATATTCCTTGGTTAAAGTTTGAAGATGAGGAATATATGATGCAGTCATAGTTGGAGCCCATATAATTTCAACGATTTCAATAAGACGTGACAACATTAACCACACCGGATCTTCCATATTGCGAATACAATGTCCAATAAATAATGGCAAAAACATAAGTAAAGTATGAATTTGCACAGCGACACCTACAAATTTTGCGCCATTTATTGGGACAGGATCCAGTTTATCTCGCAGATCACGAGCAGTATGAGGAAACTTATCGATTTTTTCATTCAAGAAATGATATGAAAACCACCCTTTCCTAACAAAATCTTGGATTATCAAAGCAAGATCATATGGTATAATGCCGTCGAGCAAAACATGTCTCAAACAAGGTGGAAGCCCAGGAGGCCACACATAAAAAAAGTGTATTGAAAATTGAATTAAATCTGATTCTTTCTTTATGTTTTTTAGATTTACTCTTATCTTGAATCGCTTCCTTATATGCATTTACAGTTCGAGTAGGGAACGTCATAGATATAAGTTCATTAATATACGCTTACATTTCAGATTCTCCAACAAATTCGTCAATGAGTAGATTGAGTTCTTCCATATTGCTTCTACTTGAAAAATCGTAAGTGGTTTCAATTGATTCTGCATCTCTCTGTTTTTCTTCTTCACTTTCTTCTCCTCCAGTACTAGATTGTGTAACTGATTGTATGTTATTATAATCATCGTCATCAATATCAATAGGCTCATCATAATCACTTCAATTATCTACGAAATGATCATATTGTTTTGGATAACCGACAGAATAACAGTTTTGGAAGTCCTTCTTTGAAATAAGACAGTATCGACAGAAATAATTTGCGGTACTGAAATTCTCCACCAACCCTCCTAAGCTGTGACTTCCAAGATTATCCCCAGCGATGGAAACCAATGAACCTTTAATGAAATCCTGAGAATATATCTCTATTCTAACAGTTTCTGATCATTTCAATTCCCGAACGATTGGTCCGTATACTTCCTCGTGTGAAAAAAATTTGTCTACACATAAAGCGACCAACTGAATATTGTTGAAGTGCGTAGGCATGTAATTAGGAAAATTACCAATACTCATATACACTGCAAGAATTTTGTATTCCTTATGAGCTGAACCGATTGGGCAAACTACTTCACAGTTGTCTTGGTAGAGAACAATCTGTAAAGCTTCCTTGTGTTGGGAAAAAAATGTATTAGCTCTGAAAACTGACCCGTCGGTGAAATCTTTCATTAGGCCACAACTACTTGGCGTGAGGACTTTTAAATTTATATCGACTGATCCGCTTTTGAGGATACTTTTCAGAGTTTCTAATATAACATAATGGAAATGTCGTTCCTGACCGGTAATAAAACCCAAACTCCTTTTTTTGGGACACACGAAAGGTAACGACTCTTTGTAAATTTTGTAACGTCTCCCTGCTAAAAATTCCCGATGAAAAACGATAGAAAATTCTTCTATCGTTCCGTATGTGGTTTCTGAATACGGAATTTCCGGAATTATATCGTTCATTCACGATATAATTTTATTCCTTCCAATGAAGTTGTATCGTAATTTTAGCATACGAATTTCGTGTTTTTTTATAGAATTGTATCGAACTTTGATCATAAAAATTTTCTAGTTTTTATGGGGATGTATATGGATATTTTCCTATCGTTTTGTATGTGGTTTCTGAATACGGAATTTCCAGACTTGTATCGTTTATTTACGATATTCCCGTACTTTCCTTCATCAAGTAGTATCGTAAGTTCACCATAGAATTTTTACATTTTTTTAAGCATTCTACCGGACATCAACCATATAAATTTTCTGGTTTTCATGAGTCTCTATGCGGATATTTTCCCATCCTTTTGCATGTGATCTTTGGAGAAAAAATTTTCCGAGTGATGTCGTTGATTGCATAGGTGGCGAAATGGGTCGTGGAGCTTTGAACTCTACCGCAAAAGTTGCAATGTAACTGTTGTTTCAGAGTTAATGCACCAGTTTGTGTTTTATCATTGGAAAATTGTTTCATCCCATATGCCACAATGCCATGTACTCAAACATCTTCGCAGCATCATGACAACAACTTTTGTGCAGTTTTGTGCATTTCGCTACGAATTGCATTCTGTGGTGCCCATACAAGACAATCAGAACTTGTGGCGGACAAATTACCATGCCTATACACAACGGCGCAAGGGTTAGAGCGCCTCCTTGTCACTGCGACAAGGATATTTATAAGTTCCGTAAGGACCCTGTAAACATAAAAAGGAACAGCAGAGAGCTCATCAAACGGAGGGGTCGGGGAAAGAACCAGGAAGCTGAGGGAGAGGGGATGGGTTGATTCTAATTATCCAAGAGCAAAGTTTGACACGGCAAATTTCTGTGAAACACGTGTTACACACGTGTATATTTACATTCACATACATATACACTTCGTACAAAATTATACAAAAGATAAGTTCGGAAGAAGTCCGAAAGGTAAGGGATTAACCCTTCAATGTGCAATATAACCAAGGGAACACGTGAGCGGGGCTCGAATAGGAGGACGCGACCACGAGGGAACACTCGACACGGACTTTGCCGTTTACAATAACCAAACCAAGGGAGAGCTAAGGGAAACTGCGACCATGAGAATTTTCACGAGGGAGGATGATACGAACGTCGGAGGAAGCTAAAGCACAGGCGAGGGAATCTGGGAGAAAAGAGAAGGAAATATAGCACGGACGATGCCACGCGACACGTGCGTTTTCCGAAATTGTTTACAATCACCGCACTGGCACTTTTACGCGAGTGGCTTCCTTTGAAATCCACCGGGACCTTCCCGAGTAAATCGAGAAGACGACTAAACGAAAGATGACGGCCCAAAAGGCACTGCACACTCACCCGAAGTATATATTGAAGTCGAAAAGTTTCCTCTGCTGCTTGCCGTGGCTTGATCGCATTAGAAGTGACAGGTAAGATGGCCGTTTCCTTCTTCTTCGTCAACGGGGGTGTCCGTAAATCCGCCTGACGAACCTGTCTTGTCGTTTCCATTGGAACGCATCGTGGAGCTGGGGACTTCCGCGTTCTTCGGAGTGAGCGTGCATGGTGGGTGCTTAAGGTATGTCGCCTTAATGTCTCGGATGGTGTTGAAGATGAGACGATGAGAAAGGTCTTCCTTCTCTGTCTTCTTCCGTTGGATCGGCGAATAGGGGAAGAGTCGTACGAGAACGTGGTGATCTCTTGCTTCCTTCGGTCCGATTCGTCGTTGGAGGGCCTGGGGTGTCTTTTCCGTGCGGGATGTAGGTGGCGCTGCCTCCTCCGTCGGGGTAGGGATCCTCAAGTAAGGGATGAGACAATGCTCTGCAGTTTACTGATTGGTTGGCCGCCATTAATGGGATACTTCCGCTCAAAATATTCAGTTCGATACATGTCTTGATTTCGATTACACATGGGTGTGAAAAGTTGCTAATTAAAATATGTGATATTTTATGTCAAATTACATTTCTTGTGAAATATTGAGTATGATTACGAATGTACACGTAGTTTTGACGAATTCGATTATCATTCAGTTTGTGTGCATATACACACATATGAAACAGTGACAAGGTAAACAAACTTAACCTCTTAACGTGGTTTGTTCACTTGTAATGTTTCTTTCTTTTTGTCATTCTTGAAACGTTCCTTTTGTGGAAGATATTCGACAATTTGCTATGACATTGTCCCTATGTTATCATTCCAATGAAGAACACGGGACGATCCTCTTTGCCCTGATCGAATACTCACCCTCGTCAGCAGATATCTGCTCTCGAAAGTACATTAATTTTTTATTAATGAAGATATCATAGGAAACGGGAGGTGTGTGGTTGTCGAAATGAGCGATACGAAATTATGTGAAAGGAGGAAAAGCTTTATTATAATTCCTTGAACAAAACTCAGTAAAATGGTATCACTTCTTCCTCCACCGGTATTGACTCTTTTTCTATTATCTAGAACAACTTGAAAATGCTAACATTACCCTACAATCAATAGTTATTTATATGTTATCTTATGGTAATATGGTATGGGGAACTTGACGCAACTCTAACCCCCACACGAGTATCGTGAACTATGTAACTTGCAATAAGTACAGTGTCACCACACACTTATATGTATCGAATAAATTTCGGAAATACGAATGTTCAGTATATCCCACTCGCAATGAGAAGGACTCATGAACACCCGTAGCTGAAAGAAATGAATGGAATCAATGTGAGGATATGCCTCTTGAATTATAATGTTCGTTCGAGACGAATATACAGGGTGAGTCAGAACGTCATGAAGTCCTGCGGTGAGAATATTCCTGAGGTGATTTGGAGAAGATTTTTCCTTTGGCAAATTTTGATCTGAGGCCTAGTTTCAGAGTTATAGCCATTCGCAGTTGACCAATCGGGACGTTGCTATACCGTTGATACAGGGATGCCACTACGAACAGCTGACGCAGAGGGTTTAACTGAGTGTGAAGGGCGAAGTGAGGTATTTTCAGATGGGAAATATGGGAAAATGCGTGAATCCAAGAAATTGCACGGTATTCAAGACCAAGGATATGTATTTTGTATGTTGAGGATAAATTTCGATCGAGATAAGGGACAGAAAAATTTTTGTAAAAATGAATTTTTCAAAAGTCACCTCATTCGACTCGAAATCACTCGAAACGTGTGAAAAAGTCGTTAGGAGGGCATTTCGGCCGTCGTCATCCCGTTAGAACTGAGAGGTCGATGACCGATTGTTGCAAAATTATTCTAAGTTCAATGACAGGTGCAAAAAATGAAAAAAATCGATTTCTCCGTCATTTCTGAACGCACAGATGTGATTAACTCCGTTCTTTGTTCAGCTCGGCCTCCTCTTGCAGAATAAACGATTCTTGGTACCGGTTATAATAGGACGTCGATAAGTTTAGAAAAATTCACAAGTTCAATCACGAAGGAGGGACTTGTAAATCTTTGAAAACATCAATTTTTCGAAAGGCATCTCATTCGACTCAGAATCACTTGAACCGTGTAGAAAAGTCGTTTGGAGGGCATTTCGGTCATCTCAATCGCCTTAGACCTCACAGGTGGATAAACGATTGTTGCAAAATTATTCCAAGTGCAATGACAGGTGCAATAAATGAAGAAAATCGATTTCTTCGTCATTTCTGAACGCATAGATGTGATTGTCATTGCACTCAGAATAATTTTGCAACAATCGTTTATCCACCTGTGAGGTCTAAGGCGACAAGATGACCGAAATGCCCTCCAAACGACTTCTTCACCCGTTTCGAGTGATTCTGAGCCGAATGAGCTGCCTTTTGAAAAATCGATGTTTTCAAAAATTTACAAGTCCCTCCTTCGTGATTGAACTTGTGAATTTTTCTAAACTTATCGATGTCCTATTATAACCGGTACCAAGAATCGTTTATTCTGCAAGAGGAGGCCGAGCTGAACAAAGAATGGAGTTAATCACATCTGTGCGTTCAGAAATGACGGAGAAATCGATTTTTCTCATTTTTTGCACCTGTCATTGAACTTAGAATAATTTTGCAACAATCGGTCATCGACCTCTCAGTTCTAACGGGATTACGACGGCCGAAATGCCCTCCTAACGACTTTCTCACACGTTTCGAGTGATTTCGAGTCGAATGAGGTGACTTTTGAAAAATTCATTTTTACAAGAATTTTTCTGTCCCTTAGGGATCGTCCATAAACCACGTGGTCTTTTTTTCACTCCCTTCTCTATCGCACTCTTTATGTCTGGAATTGGTGCAACAAGGAACGCAACAAATAAAAAGGCCACGTGGTTTATGGACGATCCCTTATCTCGATCGAAATTTATCCGCAACATACAAAATACATATCCTTGGTCTTGAATACCGTGCAATTTCTTGGATTCACGCATTTTCTCATATTTCCCATCTGAAAATACCTCACTTCGCCCTTCACACTCAGTTAAACCCTCTGCGTCAGCTGTTCATAGTGGCATCCCTGTATCAACGGTATAGCAACGTCCCGATTGGTCAACTGCGAATGGCTATAACTCTGAAACTAGGCCTCAGATCAAAATTTGCCAAAGGAAAAATCTTCTCCAAATCACCTCAGGAATATTCTCACCGCAGGACTTCATGACGTTCTGACTCACCCTGTATATTGATAATACGTCGTACAAAAGCCGAGTTATATCAAGTTACCTTTCCTCCATTTTTGACCCATATTCATATCGTGAGAAGTTTATTTTGAATCACGTGCTACTCCAACACCTACTGGTTTTGTTTATAACTTGTTGTTATCGAGTTATCAAATGATTTGATCGATCGCGACTTTTTTTATCATTGGTTGTTTCTTGATCGATTCGATCTCGATTAAGATTCGATAAAGTTTTGAATTCAAAGTATAAGATCTTATTTGAGCTACTTGTGATACATTGGAAAGGGATCTTTCATCTTTATGAATTATGTATTACTTATTTATTTGTACTCTTCAATTCTTCCTGAGAAATATATGTAGGGCATTCGCATTTGATTCTCCTTTCACGATTTTCGTCGACCGAACGCAATTATGTCATCGCTCTCACACTAGTTATGCGTGTAGGTGTTCCAATACATATCATATCCGTGTACCGACAATGTTTACCTTTTTTCATAACGCGTTCGTTCGACGACTTTTCGCTGTATCTTAAACGATCGATTCTTTTGATATATTCCATAATGTGATTGACCTTCTCTTCTTCTTAATTCTATTATCAACTTTTTATTTATCCTATTATAAACTTATGTATTTTTTTTTGGACTATCACGCGGTGTTGTAACCGTACGAATGTATTATTACCCGTTCGTACCGTTACAACTACCCCCCCTAAACGATGAATGCATTTTTGGAAATTGCTTTCATCGTTCTCACCGCCATATTATCATACAGCAAAAACTTATTTCTAATCTCCTCGCTCTCATCTCCTGGTTTTTTCTATATTTCTCCATCTCGTTCCTTCCCTCCTGTTCTTCTCTCATTTTTTCCAGTGTTTTTCTCATTTCCCCTGGTGTTCTGCGGATCATTTCTTCCACTACTTCCTCTCTATATTTCCTTCTTTCACCCTCTTCCTCTCTTTTCATTTTCTCCAGCGTCCTCCTTGTCGGGAAAATGATTTTGTTTGGACCCTCTTTCACTTCCTCCATCTTCTTCTTTTGTACCTTTATTATTTTGGTTTTTCTTCTTATGCACTCTATTTTTTTTATTGTTGGTTTGGTCCATGGTTCAGTTTGGGTCTGAACTTTTCTTCTGTTTCTTCCCGTCTGTGTCGCCTGTCCTTTCTTCCATTTCCCTCCTCCCATCTCGTATTTTCCCGCTTGTACTTTCCTTATGATCTTCATTTTCAACTTTCTCCTTATCCACTCCCCTTTTTCCCCAGTTTGTTGGGAGAAATCACACTTTTGGAATAAGAGTTCCACCTGGGTCCTTTTTTCCATCTTCAATTTGTAGTCTGTCAATTCAGAAATCTAGTTGCTAACTGATTCTCTCTCCAGAATTATTCGTCTTTGGTACCCCAATTTTCATATCATGTGACAATTATTTTGGTTTCTTCTATGATTCCTTCCAATGTCTGTTATTGTCTTGATGAGAGTGAGTTGGTTTTGTATTAGTTTCTAATGTCAACTCATTCCTACTCGTTCCCTTACTGGTTATTCCGATCCTTCTATTTACATTCTGTTTTTATATAGTTTCAACAATTGCGTATGGAATTTACCTCTCTCTATCCTAGTTTCACTATCCTCCAATATATATGTGTCTTCCGCTATTTTCTTCTCAATTCTATATGGTCCCTCATATATCGCGAAAAATTTGGAGATTTGTTTTTCATATGCATCTGAGATTTTATTCGCTTTTAATAATACTAGATCATTTTCTTTGGAAGCAGTCATTTTATGTTTCTTATCGTGATTTTCTTTCCTTAGCTTTTCTTTTCTTTCTGTTCTATCCTTAACTAACATGATCTTTGTTTAATAGTCTATGTCTTTTTCGTCTTTTCTATCGTTGAGCCATTCTTCCCACATCTTTTGTGGTTTTTCTCCTAGTTGTAATTCTCGCGGTGTGTACTCTGTTGTTTCGTGATGTGTTTCATTTATCATGTTCTCAATTATCCGTATGTAGTTGAGCCATGTTGTATGTCTTTCACTCACAAATGTGCGGAAAAACGTCCCAGCTCCCTATTAACTCTCTCTACAATGTTTCTCTGCGGATGTCTTATCGATGACATCATTAATTGTATTCCATTTTCATCTAAAAAATCTTCCCATCTTTTTGCGGTGAATGGAGTTCCATGGTCACATTGAATTTTCATTGGTTCTCCATATGTTGGGATATAATGCTCCGACATTTTTTTTATGACTATTGATGTGGTTTGTGTTCTAACCGGATACAATACGACATATTCCGAGGATGCATCTATTGTAACTGATATATATTTCATGCGTCCTTTAGCTGTCGGTAATGGTCCATAGAAATCTATTGAAACTAATTTATGTGGTTTCTTTGGTGTTATGTTTTGCATGGGTGCATATGAATATCTATTTGGTACTCTGTTTCTTTGGCATGAATCGCAACATGATAATATTTTCCTAATGTGATGATATAATTTCGGGTATGAGAAATCCCCTCCTATCATTCTGAAACATTTTTTTGCTCCAATGTGACCATAAACCTCATGACATTCTATTACTAATTTTTCCACTACTTTCTCTGGTAACATGATCTTGACTTCTTGTTTTTTATTTATTTTAACTAATATATCTTCAATTATTCTATATCTATTTTCTTCTTCTTTATTTTCTGCTATCTGTCTCAATTTCATTAACCTCTCGTCTTCTTTCTGTAATTGTGGCCATTTTTTAATTGCCTCTTCCTCCCCTCTGATATTTCTTTTGCCAAGCATAAATCTAAATTGATGGTTTTATTTCGCTGTTTTACATTTTCATCTTCGCTCGGGTTTCTACTTAATATATCAGCTATTACGTTTTCATTCCCTGGACAGTGTTGTATCTCCTGTATATCATAGTCTTGTGAGTATAACCTCCAACGCGTTAACCTATCATTTATGAATTTTGAGGTTTTTAGGAAAGTGAGTGCCTTGTGATCCGTCACAATTTTTATTTTCGCTCCTATGAGGTATGATCTGAACTTCTGCATCGACCATACTATTGCTCATAATTCCTTTTCCGTTGTAAAATAATTCAATTCTGCTGCTCTCAAAGTTCTGCTTACAAAAGCTATTATTTTCACTCCTTGGTCTGTTTCCTGAGCTAACATACTTCCTGGTGCATAGTCACTCGCATCTGTTTGTAATATATATGTTTTGTTCTTATCAGGGATTTGTAACATCATATTCTCGCAAAATAAGTTTTTGATTCTCCTGAATGCTTCTTCCTTATTCTGTGTCCATCTCCATCGGGTCCCTTTCATCAATAACTTCGGGAGTGGTACCGTCTCTTTTGCATGTTCTCCTGTAAATTTGAGTAAAAGTTAATCAGTCCCAAAAATCCTCTCAATTGTTTCACATTCTTTGGTGCTGGAAACTCATGATCTGCTTCGATTTTCTCCGGATTTACCCTTATCCCTTCCGTTGTTAAAATGTAACCCAAAAATTTTACTTCTTTTCGGGAAAATTTCGATTTTTCAAAGTTAATCGTCATTCCACATTTCTTTATTCTTTCAAATAGTATGTTCAGGTGCTCTATATGTTGTTTTCCGTTTTTTGATATTATGAGTATATCATCAACGAAATTCATCACAAATTCCAATTCGTTTATTACTTTCTCAAGTCCCCTTATCAAAGCTGCACTACTTGTTTTTGTTCCAAATGGGACTCTTAAAAATTCATAGCATTCTCCTTCACACAAAAAGGCTGTATACTTCCTCGACTCTGGGTGTAGTGGAACCTGCCAATAACTATTCGTTAGATCCAATGTGCTCATGATTCCGATATTTTCACCCTTCTGAAACACTTCGTTTACATTCACCGAGCACTCTCTGTCATTCTCAATTATTCGATTCAACTGCCTTGCATCTAGACATATCCTTATTTTTCCATTGCTTTTTGTGATCACTACTAATGGATTTATCCACGGACTATCTGATCTTTGAATTATTCCTTCTCTTATCATTTTATCTATCTCATCTGCTACTTTGGTCACTTAGTCAGCACGTATTTCAGCTCGTGCTGCGGAACATCAAGAGCTTCCCTATACTCCTCCAATTCACTCAAAAAGTCCATGGGGTTTCCCCATGTATGTCCTGAGAATGTTGGTGGCTCCTTCTGTGACTCGCTGGCCCTTATCATTATGGATTGGTCTTCAACTGCTATTTGGCTCGTTCTCCTACCCCCCAATCTTCTGATCGTTCCTTCCATTTTTTTTATTTTCATTTCGTTTTCCTCGTGTTGTTGTTTCTGTACATCCCCGAGGCTGTTTATTACCTCTAGCCCTTGTTTGATTGACTCTTTCAATGCGCTGTACTTTTTTTCCATCTCACTGCTACATGTGGTTTGTACTTCCGCCGTAGCCAACTCAATGAAATCATGTATCCCATCCATTTCCGTTCTCATTGATTTTCTCCAGTCTTCTTGTACTTCTCTACTCTTTCTTCCGCAATTTTCTCCATTTTCGTCCACCCTCCGGGCCGTCACCAGTGGGGCTTGTCTTTGTTCTTTCGTTATTTGTTTAACTTTTTCAATTTCATCCCTTGATTTGTCTGTGTCTTCCAAGAGTCGCTGATGATTGGCTTCTACTCTCCTCGCCAATGCTGCTGAGTCATCATCTTCATTCTCATCCGTTTCATCTGTTCGTTGTTGTTCATCATTCTCTTCTTCTCGTTTTTCTTCCTGAAAAGACTCCTCAATTCTTTTTTGTAAACTCCTTCCCCTATTCATCGTGATATTCCTATTCAATAGCATTCGTCTGTCCACGTGTGTATATGTTTCTATTCCTCCGACTACCTCTAGCTCTTGATCTTCCGCTATTCTCCCTATCTGCGAACCTGTCTTTTCACCTCCTCTCGAATCCATTTTTATATACGCAATTGTTTTACAATGTTTTATTATCTTTCAATCCCGAGTCCTTTCTCTTCCTATGTGATAGTCTGTTAACTATTTGCTCATTCCAACTTGATCGCGCGAAGAGGAATTTAAACTTTTGTTCGGGCGCCAATTGTAATGTTTCTTTCTTTCTTTCTGTTATTCTTGAAACGTTCCTTTTGTGGAAGATATTCGACAATTTGCTATGACATTGTCCTTATGTTATCACTCCAATGAATAACACGGGACGATCCTCTTTGCCCTGATCGAATACTCACCCTCGTCAGCAGATATCTGCTCTCGAAAGTACATTCATTCTTTATTAATGAAGATATCATAGGAAACGGAAGGTGAGTGGTTGTCGAAATGAGCGATACGAAATTATGTGAAAGGAGGAAAAGCTTTATTATAATTCCTTGAACAAAACTTACTACAACGGTATCACTTCTTCCCCCACCGGTATTGACTCTTTTTCTATTATCTAGAACAATTTGAAAATGCTTACATTACCCTACAATCAATAGTTATTCATATGTTATCTTGTGGTGATATGGTATGGGGAACTTGACGCAACTCTAACCCCTACACGAGTATCGTGAACTATGTAACTTGCAATAAGTACAGTGTCACCACACACGTATGTGTATCGAATAAATTTCGGAAATGCGAATGTTCAGTATATCCCACTCGCAATGAGAAGGACTGATGAACACCCGTAGCTGAAAGAAATAAACGAAATCAATGTGAGGATATGCCTCTTGAATTATAATGTTCGTTCGAGACGAATATATATTGATAATACGTCGTGCATAAGCCGAGTTATATCAAGTTACCTTTCCTTCATTTTTGACCTATATTTATATCGTGAGAAGTTCATTTTGAATCACGTGCTACTCCAACACCTACCGGTTTTGTTTATAACTCTTTGTTATCGAGTTATCAAATGATTTGATCGATCGCGACTTTTCTTATCATTGGTTGTTTCTTGATCGATTCGATCTCGATTGAGATTCGATAAAGTTTTGAATTCAAAGTATAAGATCTTATTTGAGCTACTTGTGATACATTGAAAAGGGCTCTTTCATCTTTATGAATTATGTATTACTTATTCATTTGTGCTCTTTAATTCTTTCTGAGAAACATATGTAGGGCATTCGCATGTGATTCTCCTTCCACGATTTTCGTCGACCGAACGCAATTATGTCATCGCTCTTACACTAGTTATGCGTGTAGGTGTTCCAATACATATCATATCCGTGTACCGACAATTTTCACCTTTTTTCATAACGCGTTCGTTCGACGACTTTTCGCTGTATCTTAAACGATCGATTCTTTTGATATATTCCATAATGTGATAGACCTTCTCTTCTTCTTAATTCTATCATCAACTTCTCATTTATCTTATTATAAACTTATGTATTTTTTTTTGGACTATCACGCGGTGTTGTAACCGTACGAATGTATTATTACCCGTTCGTACCGTTACACACTAAATATTTCTACTAAGAATCGGTATAATTTTCCTAGATAATATTTTATAAAAATGCGGTATTGTGAAGCGAAGAATTGTGAAAATTCAAGTGTCAAGGGGTTCAAGATGAACCATTTTCCAAAATCTTCGTCTCGTCGGAAAAAGTGGATTGAGAATGTCAATCGTCCTGAGTGGGCTCCAGAAAGATATTCCACATTATGTGAGGTGAGGATCAATTCATTCGTCTTGCAGCTCATCTCATCAGAATTTTACACATAGGAAACTTTGCAGTAATTATAGGAGTGTAGCATAAAATTGCTGTAATATATGTATACCGAAATTCTCGTTCAACCAAGATCTGCGATAAAAATGAAAATTTGCTGCAATAGTTGCATAGTTGGAGTACGATGAATCTGATGCATATTACAATAAAGAAACTATAGTAATTCGATGTTATTCCTACATTTATCGAAGTTATAGTGAATGTTACACCACATTTTTGTGTAATATTTCACATAAATATCACAACGTAGGTTCATTTTTCTGAAGACATGTGGGAGAATTTCAAATTGCTCGGGAAAAAAAAATTAAAACCACTGGCTATTCCGACTATATTCCAGAATCCATCTACTACTGTTCCTGTATACGGTAACAATTCAACATATTGTGTTATGGAAATGGGAAATAATTAACTAATAAAATAATTGAAATAATTAATTTATACTGCTGTTTGCATATATATGTTTATGATACTTGATTTTTTCATAATAATAGACAAGCCTCCCACTCGAAGTATTTTGAAAGTTCAAGACGTGCGAAAAATTGAAAGTAACACGATGACAGAAATCTCTAATGTCTCATCACCGACCATAGAAATTTCAGGTAAATGTTATGGATAAGGTAATGATAATGTGAAACAAATTCAAATCTCTTTTCATTTTATTCATGAATTAAATTATTCAGTTCCACAAAAACCCAACGATGAAGTACAACAGAATGAAAACGTAATTTCATCACAATTTTCCCATAATGAATCTGGACTCCTATTGACAACGAAGATGAGTCAACAATCGAAGAACAGCCGTGTAAGTATTTCAATATGAATCTTATGCTTCCGTTTCAATAAAATCACGGAATAATTTTTGCTCCAAAAGTAATTGATGATATTATGTGATCTACTCAGTTATATCATGTTCATTCTCACGAAAGGATCATAAATGCTATCTGAATCTTGTAAGATGCAGTTGAAGCTTGATTTTTACATTGTGGAAAATAAATCATGGGTTCTTTTGTTTTTCCTTCGTGCTTTAATTTGCTCACAAACAATGTTGTGGAAGGGACTTTTTTTTAGTACCAACATACAGTCACGGGGACAGGTACAAGTATCCGATGAGACCCCAGTAGGAATTTTTGCTGGTGTTTAGGAAAAATTTTCACCAGGGTTTTGCAGAGTAACTACACTTATAACTGTATGTGAGTACTAAAAAAAAGTACCTTTCACAACAATAGCTCCAACTTGTATAAAACCAATCAATTTATTTTTACAATTGGAAATGGCGAATCCAAAATACTTGGAGCAAGTTGAGGTAACTTGGGGTACATTGAAAGAACTTACCTTATGTTTCAATTACCATATCAATGTATTGAAGAATGTGATTAATCGAAACGAAACTTCTCCATTCTTTATTCCATATATAAATTGATTATATGCATGAATAACTTTGAAACATGATGATTAAATACGTAATATCCATTGAATAAAAATCTGATTCACAGCTACAGTTCAGCTTGAAACCTGCTTTGAAAAAATGAAGGAATTAGACAGGTTGTTAGAAAGAAATATACGAGTGATCAAATGTATGAAAACGCAGCATGAAAAGCGAAAACGATTACTAGAGCAACGATTACACGGACTCCAAAAAGAAGTAGGCATCAACAACTTTTTGAAAACTTCATTCAAGAAATTTTTCAATGAGGATCAAATGAAATTATTCACTGAACAGTGCGAGGGGGTTCCCATACGGACCAATGATACTTTTATAAAGGCATTTGAATTGAAATTTGCATGCGGAAGTTCTGGATACAAAGAACTGATCATTCAAGGATATCCTTTACCCTCTGACTGCACCTTGAACAGAAAAATGGAAAATTTGAAACTCGAACCAGGATTAATTCATGAAGTATTCGAATTTTTAGCTATAACAATCAATCGTTTCGAAGAAATTGACAAAGATTGTGCTCTGGTGTTAGATGAAATGGCTATTCCATCGGAAACTGTTTCCAATCATGCAACGAATTCTTTTTTTGGTCATACCACTTTGCCACTCAATACTCAGCGACAAGCGTGCTAGGCCTTGGTTATCATTCTCGCTGGATTACGCAGCCGGTGGAAACAAATTGTGGCTTATCATTTCACCAACGAAAGTTCGAACGGAGAACTCTTAGGTGAAATAATATTGAATATTATTCAAAAAGTGGAGCAGTTTGGCCTTCGTGTCCATTCTATGACCCCAGATATGGGTGCTGGAAACCAAGGAATGTGGGAATTTTCCGAAATTAATGCATACAGTGAAGTATCTTATTTTGTTGAATACCCTTGTGATACAAATCGGAAACTCTGGTTTTTTGGTGATATTCTACACGCATATAGAAACATGAGAAGCGGCTTTTTGAATAATAAATTCTTTGTGATATCTGATTCATTTGTGAAGAGATATAATTTACCAACAAACAAGATAACAGTTACACATTTTGAAGAATTAATCTCCCATCAAAAAGAGCTGGAATTGAAGGCCTGGATTTAATACCTCGCTGAGCGCTCGAAAACATGAAAAAGTATTGTCCAAGCTATAATTTTTAGCGTGAAAAAAAAAGTTGGAATTTCGAAAAACAAAAAATACTGGGTGATAGGTCTTGAAAAATCAACCCAAGTCTCTATTTGTCATTCTTTTCTAGGATCGATAGTTTTGATGAAGGAAAAATAAAATTGCACATTTTTTTCTACCTTAAATCATTACTTTCCAACATTAAATTCGTTCAATCTCATTCATTTTACGAAGAATCAGAATAAAACTCGCAGATTCTGATTCGTGAAATTCCAAGGAAGACGACAGTGTTTGGAAAAATTGTAAAAGTTAATAACAAATGATTGATTTTTTAATCCGGAGTGAAACTCATGTTTTCCACGCTTCGCATTGAAAAAGTGGTGGGGGAAGTATGAGCTACAAAAAACTTCCAGCGACAAAGTTGTTCGCTAGTGTATGGACTAACTTTGTGGAAAATTTCAAGTCGATTGGGTTATTACTTTGGAAAATACAGCGATTTATTTACAAGCGCGTAACCCTTATTAGTGATGATTCTCACGTAGTTGCAGGTCGAATATGAGAGGCTACACGAAACATCATGTCCACCCGACTTTTAACCGTAAGTTTATATTTCTTGAGTTGGAGAATCCAAATATCGAACTATTTCTGCACAATTCATGTCCCATTCTCAGTTATAAACAATTTGATTGTTCAAGACGTGTTTATACCAAAAAGTTCGGTATTTGAGGAGGATAATCGTTCGGGTACAAAAAGTTCTGCATTTCTCGGGGAGAGATTATCTATTCAACTCTTTTCTCAATATTTATTTGGATCATCCATTTGAATAATTCATCAAGAATCGAGTGTGTAATTTTTCAATTCTTATTACAAAACCTTTACTTTGTCGCTATTTCTGTGCTAAAAAAACATTACAAAACTACGAGGATGAAAATCGTTTGAATTTTTCGACCCGGGTGAGGGAGTAGGAGAAGGCTGATCGGATTCATTTGTTTCAAAACACACGTGTCCGATGTTCCGGTGCTTTGTTTATGATTCTGAAGATTCAACTGCTTAGTGACGTTATAGATGTGTCTTATTGTGCAGTTTGTTATGTACAACGTGCATCATTGAAGAAATATAATCCGTTATCGATACAATATTTGAATCTGTTGTAATACTTTATAGTTATCCATTATATTATCGTTGGTGAAAAATGTCAGGAGAAAATCATGCGCGAACTGGCAGAAAAGGGCGAGAGATGAAAGTAGTTGGAAATATAATAAAAGAAAAGTTTTAAGAAATGAAGTATGCTATTTCTGGAAATTATTGATTTATGGTATAATGCTGTATGCATGAGCTCTAATAGAAACTAATAGGTGTCATTTTATGGATTCCAATAGTTTACTGCAGATTTTTCGTATCGTTTCGTCACAACCACTATTGGATTTTCATTAAGTTTTGTGTGAGAGACAACATTCTATTGATATTTATTTGTGCAATCAGAGGAATGGGATAAGTGCCGGTGGAAAACAAAATTTCTTTTAGAAACCCGTGTCGTGTTGTCACAGAGTCTATAAGTTTCTATTGGAACATATTGGACTTTTCAAATAGAGTAATCGGTCGTATCATGAATTTCATTTTTATCAAGTATATGTATTAATCATTCAACAGGGAAAAGAATATATATCAAGCTCAAAAAACGTGGTCCCAGCAAAGGTATTTCAGCCCGTGATGTTCTGCTGTAAGAAAGAATGTTTTCGCAACATCAGCGGATCACATCAACACGAATTCTACACCTCGTTTTGGTCTGGAGATTACAATTCACAAAATATTTTACTGCAACAAACAATGAAAAAAACATCTTCAAGTCCGAACGAAAACGCTGAAAAAACAGTTAATTCATGGTCTTATTATTTCGTTTCTATGTACGGAAACGTACCTGTTTGTCAAAATTTTCTATGTCTTTTATTGAATATTCAGAGAGGTAGATTTTCAAGTGTGCAAAAGAAAATTCTTGAGGGTAAGACTTTGCAAGATAATCGCGGCAAAATTAATCATCGTATTCTTTTATCCAATGATTTGAAAAACATGATCTATGAACATTGTTCATGTATTCCACATTCTGATTCACACTATGGTCGTGAAAGTCCTTCTTTGAAGTATTTTGATCATTCGGACTTGAATATATCTACCTTATACAAATTATTCATTGAATATTATAAGAACAAAACAGGTGATTCAAGTCCTCCAATTAAAGAATCAACCTATTATAAATATTTCAATCATCAAGTTGATTTTACTTTCTCCAAACCTCGCACTGACGTCTGTAATTTTTGTTTCGAGCACAGGAATAGCGATAAAGTTAATATTGAATTAGAAAACCATAAGGGAAGTGTAGAGGAACATAAAATTCTGAAGAAAGCTATGTTAGCTGAACCAAATGTTCTGTGTCTAGAATTTGATTTCGGCCGAAACTTGCCTTTGCCAAAAATTCCTGTCTCTGAACAATTTTACCGTCGACTTATTTGGCTGAATTTTTTTAATGTACACGTTCTTAGTAATCATAAGAGAAGCTATATGTATTTTTTCATGGAAGGCAACTTGAAAAAAGGAGCAAACACTGTGTGTAATTTTCTTTGGGATACCATACAAAAAGAACTGAAGATTGATTATTATGACAAAATATACTTGTTTTCGGATGGATGCGGGGGGCAAAATAAAAATTATTTAATATTCACTTTTCTGTCGATGCTATCGAAAAAATTACAAGTTGAAATCCATCATGTATATCCGGTTCGTGGTCATTCTTATTGCTCTTGTGATCGCAACTTTGGTTCGTATGGTCAGAAGAAGAAAAAAATGGAAACAATAGAAACGCAAGATGACTACATTCGGTTGATAGAGAGTGCGAGGAATCCGCCATTCACAGTGATTAGAGAAACCGACTGCATCGTGAAAAATTTTGAAACTCTCCTTCCGAAGAAAGTGGATGTGCCGAAAAAATTACAAATGAGTAAACCTGTGAAAATCATTTACTATCCAAATAATCACGTACAAATTTTTAATACTTACAATGGGGCACCGACGGAACATAAGTTAGTATCGCACATTGAATTCGATGAATTACTCACTACTGAATCAGCCGACAGGATTGGATTAACAAAAGAGAAAATAAACGACGTTAAAGCATTGATGCCTTACTTGAGTTCGGAAGGGAATAATTTTTCCAATAATTTTTTCGATGAAGCTTCGATACAATGATGATAAAACCGATAGGCAGAAAAACTTCTAAAAGAACTTCATAAAAGAGTGGACTGCGAAAGAAGAATTCCAGGGAAAACAAAATACAAAAACATTTTTCCGAAAAAGAGTAAGAAATTGCATGTAAAAGAAATCTATGTTATACTTCAATTTATGTAATTATGTAAGATAATAAAAATTCCAAACTTTGTAGAATGTTTCGTAATAAAAATGCGAAAATTACTCACTCAATTCTTGATGAATTATTCAAATGAATGATGCAAATAAATATTGAGAAAAGAGTTGAATAGATAATCTCTCCCCGAGAAATGCAGAACTTTTTGTACCCGAACGATTATCCTCCTCAAATACCGAACTTTTTGGTATAAACACGTCTTGAACAATCAAATTGTTTATAACTGAGAATGGGACATGAATTTTGCAGAAGTAGTTCGATATTTGGATTCTCCAACTCAAGAAACATAAACTTACGGTGAAAAGTCGGGTGGACATGATGTTTCGTGTAGCCTCTTATATTCAACCTGCAACTACGTGAGAATCATCACTAATAAGGGTTACGCGCTTGTAAATAAATCGCTGTATTTTCCAAAGTAATAACCCAATCGACTTGAAATTTTCCACAAAGTTAGTCCATACACTAGCGAACAACTTTGTCGCTGGAAGTTTTTTGTAGCTCATACTTCCCCCACCACTTTTTCAATGCAGAGCGTGGAAAACATGAGTTTCACTTCGGATTAAAAAATCAATCATTCGTTATCAACTTTTACAATTTCCTCAAACACTGTCGTCTTCCTTGGAATTTGACGAATCAGAATCTGTCAGTTTTATTTCGATTATTCGAAAAGTGAATGAGATCGAACGACTTTAATGTTGGAAAATAATGATTTAAGGTAGAAAAAAATGTGCAATTTTATTTTTTTTTCATCAAAACTATCGATCCTAGAAAAGAATGACAAATAGAGACTTGGGTTGATTTTTCAAGACCTATCACCCAGTATTTTTTGTTTTTCGAAATTCCAACTTTTTTTTTCACGCTAAAAATTATAGCTTGGACAATACTTTTTCATGTTTTCGAGCGCTCAGCGAGTTATTAAATCCAGGCCTTCAATTGATGTTGGAGCCAAAGCTTGATGAACAATATTTGAATAATAATAATCATTTCTCAAAAATGCGTGTCATTAGTGCAACCAATGTTTCAAGTGATGACGTAAGTTCGGCATTGCAATTTGTGGCTGAGGAATGTAACAATGAAGAATATGAGACTGCATCGTGGTTCGTAGATTAAACAGCTAGGTGGTTCAAATATATGACCACGCATCACCCAGGTCTGGCATTAGGAAAGAGAAACCCGGAAAAATATCGAGAAGTCAAAGATTTTTTGCAAGAAAGTAACGAATTTTTCATAGAGTGACAAGTTGGTGCAAATTAAAGTTGGAAGCCATTTCAAAAATCGTGTGTGATATCTACCACGTCCTTACTTGAAATATCAACATATTCATTAGATCAAAGAGGATTCCAATTCGTTTCAAGCGCAAGGTTTTCACAGGACTGTATTGAGAATCTATTTTGTATCATTAGAACCAAACCAAAAATCCCGAATTGTGTGCAATTCAAAGATAATTAAAAAATTCTTCCTATCTCACAATTTATGAAGGATGTTACTGATGGAAATTACGATGAAGATGATCGTGTATTCTTATCGGATTTTTTGAATATCTTCAATGTAGGAAGTAAAGAACGAAAATCACATAATAAATTAAATGAAAGTATCACACAAGCAACCGAACCAATTCTGTGTAATAATATTCAAATGAATAATATAGAATTGAACTCCTTGTATTACATGGCCGGTAGTAGTGTAGGCTACTTATGGGGAATTCCCACGGTCTCCCCACCACTTCCCCCACTCTACCTACCAGCGCTATGTTCATAGGAAGATCAACCCCTCACACCCCTCTCCTCACCTGGTTCCCCTGGTTGGACTACATGACCTTAGTATCAGCAGTTTCTCTCTCTCTCTCTCTCTCTCTCTCCCTGTTGTTATCGCAGTTGTCATACCGAGCGCGGAAAAATGCATACTTGATACCTGATATCCATGCGTCATCCGTTGCATACTGTGTTATTTATAGAAAAACGCATCGTAATCTGTGCAAATAACACTGGTTCTAGTTCTGAAAAATTAGACCTGGTTCCTCTACAATTCGACATCTCAGCGTATACCATACAAATGCAACACATAAGCAAGATGCATTCCGATACATACGGAGGATCTGTGTTTCTTCTCCTCCTTCGTCGACACATGGAGAACACTACCCTGCATGAGATTCGATATACATTACAGTACAGAATGCATGTTATCATTGAACGACGCCTTCTCCATGCGAGACAAACGAAACATGATGACGATACGAAATTCCGTGAGTCACGGTGAGTTCTTGTTCTTAAGAACGTTTCCTCAAGAGAGATAAAAAGAATAGGACAAGATCGGCAGGATTGTGTGTGAAAAAAAGGAATAGTGAATGAATGAATGAAATCATGGTCGTAGATAATTCATGAGAATTCATTACATAGGCGTATCACGATACAACATCTTCAACAAAAATCTTAATAGTACAAATGGATATATGATTGATTAATATTCAATGAGGAATCTGGCACTCCTACCAACCACTTTTTGATTTGGAAAACGTGCTTCAAAGCTCAAGTGTATTCAGAATTTCTTGAATTCTTTACTTTGTGAACCATGCAAAGTTCATCCGACGGTGGTAATCGTCGGAATGGTGGACATTCGACCGTGTCCTTCAAATTGATAACCTCTCGACAAATTACAGATTGTATAAAACTGGCTTTTTCTGCACCACGGGTGAAAATTTCATTGGAAATTGTAATTATGTTCTTGAATGTGTGGAGGAAGTGATTGTATCGCACATCTCCTTCGAACCATTCGATGCCATGAAACTGTTTTGACAACCAATTATTCTGTTTCCTATACTGGGGCGGTAATTCTCCGAAGGCACAAGGGGGTAATAGAATCCAGTGACCGAGGTATGATCCATCCAAAGACAACACGGCGATTCCGTTGGGGAAAAGATTCCCCTTACTGTTTCTACACCCTCGAATATCCACTACAACATTCATCGTGGAAACAATGGAGTTCACTGAACAACACGTTTCACGTTCCGTTAACCGATACAAACTGACAAAAACTTGTGCTTGTGAAGATAAAAAGAATACAAGCAACAGATTTCGCTAATTTAGCATTTGCCCCCACCATCTTTTCATTCCCAATCGCGTCAATTGATTCATCTAGTATTCCATCAACTTGCAAAGTCAACAATAACTTGCCTTGAAGAATCAATTTCGAGTACATTATCATTTTCAGCGTAAATTATACAGTTAACCGTTGACGTAAAAGCTTCCTCGAAACGGACCTCTATTCTAACACTCCCATGTTTCACAAGATTCCAATGAGTATTGCTGTTGGCTGATAAATCAAGAGTCGGATCAAAAACGAATAAGCAATACCCGGCAGAATACTGATTCCAAGATATACAGTTTCCCTCGTTGAGAAAATGAATGCCTGTCCCAGAGAACAGAGTGTGATAAGCATCCACGTACAAGCCATCCTCCCCAAAATCTGCTTGTAACGGTTCCGCAAGGACAGCCGTTCCATCTACGTATAACGCAAATGGATTCATCTTGTAATTTTGAAAATTAAATGGGTCACGTTTTCCATCACCGTTGAATGCTTCATTGTCGACAAAGCCAACAATGATACGTTTTGGTAATTGACCGAGAATAACATTATCTAACGTTTCACCGTGTACACCCGAATGAATAGTCAAGGTTCTCACTTCTACACGTGTGAGAGGATATTTAGCCGTGGTTTTTGACAATGCTCAGGCATGTGCCAACAAGACCGTTGGTGATGTCTTCGAGCGACGCATAATCAGGGTCGCTTCAACAATACGGACCGTGAATCCGCCAATGGCGTCCATGAGACAGTGAGCGTCTTTCGTACGAACGAGGTGAAGACGAACTTCGACACCATTGATTAGAAATTTTTCTTGATTGAACACGTCGCAATGTAAATGACCCAGCATATCCACCGTCTTCCCATCGCTCATGGAAGCCTTACGCCAAGCATACCCTTCATTATCATTGTTCATGGAATCCATTTTTCCGGGGGTATCATCGCACCATAGTAGACTAGAGAGATGTGATTCTTTGGGCGCAGGTCCGTAATTCAATAACGTCTCAATGTAGGCTCTATAAGCGTCAGCATTGTTGAGCGGTGGAGCTGATTTTTTATTGAAATACACATCTACTTGATTGAACATAGAGTGCATGAAATTATTGACAGGGCCGCATTCAACAGGTGTTTTCTCATTCGAAGGTTCTCCTTCACTTCTGAGTCGTACACGTAAACTGAGCATGCTATGAGCCAGATCAATGTATTCTTCACCTTGACCAGGAACAACAAACTCAATCGGTGAAGCATCGCTTAAAGATGATATTGGTTTGTACTGTATCCATTAAAAACCCTCGATCGTTGTCTGCGTCGGTGGTAATGTGAAAAGTTCCAATTCCGACTTGACACATTCGCACGAGTGTGTATGAAGAAACGCCATTCTCAGGAGAAGATATCGGCCACAATACGAGGTTTAGTTTTTTTCGTCGAGTCGGGGATTTGACAACACCACGTTTTCTGATAATTTTCTTCCTAATTGATGTCTTCGTTCTGCGAGTTACAGGATATTTCGTTCGTTTTTTCACAATCTAGCTTATGACAAATTTTTAACGCTGGTATAAGGAATCCAGGAATTGAATATTTCCGGATATCCACGCCAACTGACAAACGCTTTTTTGTTTTCATCACGACCTTCCGTCTCCAGAGCTCTCTGCACGCGGAGATGTTCAGCAGCTTCGTCGACACGATTCAGTTCCGACTCGTAAGGAATCCTGTCAATTTCTTCGTTTTTCGAATCACAAAGTATGTATACATATGGTTTACGTATAACACAAATTCGATTCACAACGAATATCTCTTTACTCCAACACCCCTCATAAACTTTATCGACTGCTGCCTTGTACTTATTGATCCTGACATGGTCCCCTACCTTGTATTCAGGCTCTTTGTTCATCCTTGAATAATGCTGTAGTAAATTTTCACGGGCCAAAGATGCATTTTCAAGAGTCACTTCAGCAGATCGCATCTTGATAGCCGTATGGATCGTATGGTTGTACGACTGGACGATATCTTGCAATACATCGATATAGCGCTTGGTTTTTGTGTACGTGAAAAAACGCCATGGACATTCCTCCAACGTACGATTGAATCTCTCAACTACGGCAGCCTTCACATCGAGGTTACGGACAGTTCTGAACAAAATGTTCTTACTCTCCGAAAAGGTTTGAAATTTTGAACCCAGAAATTCCTTTCCGCTGTCGGATTGAAGATACACAGGGGACCTGCCATCTCAACTGAGGACACGTTCAAATGCTCGTGTCACAGACTCACATGTTTCATCAGGCATCGGTTCAGCCCATGCGTGTTTACTAAGTACATCTATGATAACCAGGTTATAGGAATATCCATCGTTGTACGTTTTAATCGATCGAACATCGATGAGATCGACCTCCCAAAGATCGTCGATATTATGGACTTGATAATTTCTTCTTAGGAACCGTTTTCGTACAGTTCTATACGGACTGTAAACATCTTGTTTTCCAAGCCATGCTAAAACCTCTCTTGACTTAATTTTGCTTTGAGTCGCTTGTAATAATTTTCGTGCACCAGCAAATGATGTTCCTTTTTGAGGATCGTAATACAATCTCTCCAATACTTCCTTAATCTTCTTATTCATAACCGGAACCATGATGTTTCCGTTTGAATAGCCGGAGCTGTTCGCGCTTCTGCGTTCAAGAGAAAGACATCCTCTTCAGCGTCGTCAAAATGTTCACTATCGTTATCTTCTTGATTACTCCGCCTGGGAGAGTCGTTCAAGAAGATTGAGGGATTGTTCCGACGGGTTGTCAATAATAACGATTGGTGGGTATCACCTTCGCCCCACAGTTCTGTGTTGCCTACGAATTCCCTCGGTGTACTAACAAATCTAAGTAACTGTGCAAAATCTTTTCTCCCGTATGCAGATGTGGATTTCCTAGCACGCATAGCCTGATTAATCAAATCAATAATATTAGAACGACGCAGTCGTCTGTCATCAATCGTAACAACGTCACGATCACCCTATGTGATTTGTTCATTAGCATTGTTATGTAAATGACGCACCAACATCTGTGCTCTCGGACGATACTTCTGCGGGACACTTTCGATTATTCGACTATCGCTGAAACGTCTTGGTTGCACACGTTGCTCTGTTTGATCTCCATCTTCTTCGTTCTGTTCACTATATCCCGAATACCGAGAGTGTGCCAGGTGTTTGAACAGACTTGACGGAATCAATGGTAGGTGTTATGGTAGATTGTTGCAGTCGATGTATATCCGTTTCAGGCACGAGTACCATTTTTTTGCATGTTCCATTTCAGCATTCGTTCTTTATATGTGGAGTATGTTGGATGATACAGAAGTCAAAATCGGTGCCAGCAGTAACGGTAGAAATGCTCCACCGCCTTTTTGAACAATTATATCTTTCTTCTTCCGATAACTATGATTCTTCGATGCTAATTTTCTCATCAGGTTTGCATACGCGTGCAGCTTACGGATTTGATTACTCTTTAATGTAACGTTACCACGAAGCGTATTGAGAGCACACACACACATCTCGTATCAGAGTAGAATCCGCTGTCTCCAATAAGGCAGTGCGTTGTGTTTTATTTAAAAAATATGAGGCGCATAAAATTGTGGAAATCCGATTGTCGTAAGGTCCTGAACGTTTCTTTGTATGTGTGGCCATCTCTGACGTGAATGAAATACTGGGACACTGCGACTAACATCACAACCTTTCAAATCTGTCTGAAAAACATAAACACATTGATTCGAGTCGCACGGGAAAATTTTTGTCAGAAATCGACAATTATCGGGTGTGGATTGTTTCAAACCTAGCAGTAGATAACCATGAGGTTGAGATGTCGCATCGTGATACATTTCTTGTAGGGAACGTGTATCATCTGGACAAACCTGTCGCGCTAGATGATTGATTTGTGCACGATCGCGTGGGTTTTGGAAAATCACGATATGGCCAGCGTTCAACGAAATATCTCGTTGTGCCCGTCCTTAATGGAATAGGTTCTGAGTGATATACATTATGCTGAGATTTTTATGGTGACTACCCTCAGTAAAGAGATCTATTATAACATTATTGGAAGCCTCGCACATGAGATCGTCTATTATAAGTAACTTCGAATTCTCAGGATCGTTTGAATATTCTTTCGGATTAGGCAAACCTTCTCGGAATTCCATTCTAGAGTCGCAAAAACTATCACGATATGTATTTTGCTATTCAGCGTGATAAAAAAGTATTCGATTGAATCGCGTATTGCTCATCTGATCCATGTAACGGAAGAAATTGACAACGAAATACGTTTTCCCACAGTTTATGGGTCCACAGATCATAGCTGTCCAGGGATGTTTCCACCTGAAATCCACGTTCCCTACTGATGTCGCGAAACGACTCAATGTTCCTTTATACTAGCTGTTCAACGTGTATCAAATAATATGTTATACTCACCCTATATATATACGCAGTTATGCACGTGTTCATGTTAGCTCATACACACGTGCGTAAGAGTGCTTGTGAGCTTGGGAAGCGTCGGTTACAGTTGGCTGATGAGGTGGCTGGTGACAACCTCTCACATACATCGCGCCATCGTGAGCTCACAAGACACCACACACTATGAGCTGATAAGGCGACGGATGACAAGCTCTCGTCCGTTGCCTCGCCCGCGCCGCCACCGTCACCGCCGCCGCCCTAATCAGTTCGAAACAAATTTAAGCTTATACAAATATGAATATTTATATTCTTTCCCACTACAAAACGAAATTGTCTCCAATGTTGGGAGGGAGAAAGGATTGAAAAAACAGGAGCAAATAATTCACACACTTATTTAATCCTTTCACATTCATGTCTCTTTAATCCGGATCTTGATTGTAATAGAAGAACAAATGATACAGTACAATTATCAATAATGATACATGTTTACAGTAAAGCAACAAATAATGATTCATATTCTGGTCAAAACGATACAATATGCTGTTGAACTCATTCACATCCTCTTCTCGTTATAGGAGAAAGAATCGGGGTATATATATATATATATATAAATGAGATGATGAAGTACATCAATCTCGTCGTTATTGTTCTTCTTTGAGAGCTCGAATAATTGTTCTCATATGGAAAATCTTGATTTCGTGATATGAAATATCGAAGTATGCCTTTTGAAATATATCATCACCATGTAAACTGTTGAACACATTCCTCTGTATTTCAGAATCGTGGCTTCGGAGGATTCGTGAAATACAATCATCATCATCCCAAACTCTTGGTAAACGATATTTCATTTCACGACTTATTGAATCAACACATCGATTCACACTATTCAAAATTCCTACCAATTTGGTCAATCTGAAAAGCGCACACTGATTTAGATTTTCGAGTCCGGTGAATGTAGCTTCTTTGAAAAAGATAGTTGGAACATACTTGTTTCTCCGTTTCTTCTTCAGCGGAAACTCCCCGTCGGTAGAGTTTCTGTTGGCTTCTACATCGTTTGTGTTGTCATCAACGGTGTTTTCGATTATGATGAAATGAGATTTTCATCTTATGTACGACGACTGCTGGAGGTATTTGAGCGAGTTTGTCACCCAAATATTCATCCATCAATTGGAAATAGTTCTCCAATTTACTCCATGTGTTCCCATCGAAATTGCCTCCTAACGAAGAATTTCCTCGGAGTTGCACGCATGGTTCAATGCATAAATATTATATATAACCTCATCTGACCTTCTGAAGAGCATGAAACAAATCAAGAAAGATTGAAGGATTGTAATTCGATACAACAAACGTGATAAGGTGAGTGATTCGTCAATTGAACACAAATACCCACATACACTGTTTTTTTTTCAGATGAAATAATCGTATACATCGTTGCGTTGAAGATCTATTGTCAGCAAAAATGAATTACAGTAACGAGATGAACGAAACGACAAACGAATCGAGGTATAGAGAGATCCAGTAGTGCACGATCTTTCTTTGAAATACCACGATCTTGGAAATCCTTCTTTTTCACCTAAGTAGTGGTTCTCATGAGGTCTGCGGAGATGGGTATGTGTGAAACAATTTTGAGAATCGTGTACATAATTCATTTCACGAAGAGATTGTTGATTAAAAACTTCTTCATTCATCAACTAAATCGGACGGGTATAACACAACTCGAGCTCAAGAATGATTTCATCAGTTAGTGTTACATGATGAGATTTTCATATTCACGAGAATATATGCGGATGGTGGTTCCAATGGATTCGATGTGTTCAGGGATCTGGTGGCTGAAAGAATTCTGAGCTTGAAACTCACGTTGTGGGACCCTAGTATGAAAATACTGATGTCGGATTATTATGATTCTCTTGGTAAGTATATATTACAAATTCTTCCATCATGTTACTTGATCGGCTTGATACAACTTGATATCTGTCTGTTGTTGATGATTTTTCATGTAAACTTCTCCCGTTTCATCCTCCTCTTCTCGGAAAGAAAGTGAAATAATAGAATACGGGTACTTTTTTGGATCGTTTGATGAGTGTTAATGAAGAAGAGGTGGGTGAGGAGCCAAGCAACGGAGGGCTTACTGGGAAGAATAACACGGTCGTTTTTCAGCATCAACAACAGCCACAAGGTATGTGAAAATGAAATTTGAACGAATTCCGGAGTGTAGATTTGAGAGTCAATTATTTTTCTTTCTTCTACAATGATCGATCTCGTTGATGATGAGGATGTCAAAGTGACATGAATCGCTCATAATTTCATAATAATTTTTCCATTTCACTTCAACTTACAGGATCCAATATGGTTTTGGTACTGAAAAACGTGTCAACGATCCTACATACGGATATGACGATGATTGTGATGATGATGAACAATGATATTGACAACGACGATGATAACAACGATGATGAAACCGAAGATGAGTATGAAAATAGAGGGACTCCGGAAAATATGGAAGGAAATGTAAATCGTGAAGACGAGTATACTGTTCCGCCCCCTGGTCAACGCTTCAACGTGTCATCTGAACATACTAGGTACTTGAAAAAATTCAAAATTCGTGGTCGCGGAATGAGATTCAACTTTTGTAAACCTCAACAGTCGGATGTGAATTCATCAACCCATTACCGCCGGGACGGACACTTTTCGGACCAGTTTATCGGCAGTGGAGTTCATGATCTCAAGCGGGTCAAAAAGGATCGGGATGGAGATATTTTATGCAGAATTTCATCCTCTTTCCGATACTGGTGGAATTTTTTCGATCGAGTGGAAGTCTGAATTGTGATGAACAATTCATCAACAAAAAACACTGAATTTTCAGTGAAAAATATTTTTTACTCAATGTTATCAATTGAAAACCGCACTCTTTGAACCCCGTGAAGTGAATTTTTTGCGTCCATGGACCAAAAACTATGGGATCCGTGTATTTCCGAGGCGAATTGCAGATGGCGCTGTCGACGGCAGCGTTAACTAGGTTGCAAAATTATCGGAATTCTACTTAGTTCATAAATTTAGGAGAAAAATCCATCAAAATGATGTGGAAACGTTCACTCGGGAGTTTCCAGGGTCGCTGATCATGGATCCAACGTTATTTGTGCAAAATTGAATTGTTCAAACAATTTGTTTGAGAAATCCATCAAAATGAGGTGGAAACGTTCACTCGGGGATTTTCGGGGTCGCTGATCACGAATCCAACGTTGTTTATGCAGTATTGAATTCTTCAAATAATTTGTTCGGACAATTTGTTTGAAGAATCCATCAAAATGAGGTGAAAACGTTTACTCGGGAGTTTTAAGGATCGCTGATGACGAATCCAACGTTATTTTTGCAAACTTATATTGTTTGAACAATGTATTCATTGAAAAATGCAAAATTGTTCAAAAAATCTATTTTTACCAAATGTACATAGAACACGTTTCCCAGTCGACAAATGATATGATCGTTGCCCGACTCTCACCACGGGGAGGTGAACGCACTTTAGAGAATCTTTTTTTTGTATTCTTTAATTTTTTGTGTTTGTTTTGTTTTTTGTATTCTTATAATTTTCTTTGCTTTTCCTTCGTATTTTCGGAATTTTATCGTATCTTTCTTCCAAAATTTTTTTATAGTCTTTTATGCGCATTTATCAAATTTCTCGTTCAAAATCTGTAACAATTTTTCGAATCATTTATTCTTATTTCCATATTTTTACTGGTTTTCAATCATGAAAAATTGCGAAGCAAGTCGAACATGGATAAACATTGCATGCTCTACACATTTTCTGAGTTCTTGTGCTACATTGTTGGAAATTCTCACATCGTCTTTTGCAAACGGCGATAATACTCTCGTGAAAGTTTTGTTCTTCGCTTTTGAACGAGGTACGTTGTGCAATATCTGATGCCATCTGTTTGGTCCCAATTTCATCATCATTCACCAAGTTTCGAAGAACAGTGGCGTTGGTGATGGATGATTGTATCAATCTGCAAAAAACGGCACGAGCCCATTTTTTTCCAGATATACATGACCGCAAATTGCTACAATGAGCATCATGTTGATCCACTCCTCCCATGTAAGTATTGTATAACTTGAAAGCCATAGGGAATGGAATTTCATTTTCGCTATGGCTTTCCTTCGAACATCTCTGGAGATGACGAAAAGGAGTCCCTCCGGCTGGTGTGGACAAGACTCATACGGGTTTTGGATCCATTACCGTAATGAAATTCATTCCACTATTTCTTTCGTAATTCACGACATAGGTAGCTCTCTTTGTTTTCTTATCCAGTGTCATTTTCTCTTTGACTCTATCCCCACATTTTTATACCAAATCTATCAGGTTTATTTGACATAAATTGAGGAGCTGGTGCTTTACCATGGAATTTAATCATCATTCCATCTACGGCTAAAGCCGTAGAAGAAAATCCAAATTGTACACAATTGCTCCTGAATATTTCAAGAACTTTTCTTACTTTCCAAATTCTATCTTTGCTATTTTGATCTAATGGTTTATTTAATTCCATGTTCACTTTCATTCTTATAGAACGATCTCGGGTCATAGCCGGAGCAATTGGAGTGCAACGCAATAGTTCATTTGTACTCCAGAAGTCTCTCTCTGACTCACGTTTATCGGACACAGCTGTAATGATGATTCCCAAGAATATGTCGAATTCATCGAGACTGAGAACGAGACCATTGCGTTGCGTACTCTCTAAAATGTAATTTTTCGAAGATTTATCAAAATACAATTCAAATAGTTCAACTGATGTTGAGTTTCTTAAAAAATTTCGGTTTCTTTCAGTGAGTAAAGTCTCATTCACAGGTATTTCTGAGTGTATTTTTCCTCCGATTTTCTACTCATAGTCATGATGAGGTGACAATTTCATTTCACTTTCCTCATAATTATTCAGAACGTTTCGATGAGATGTTTTTGGAAAAGTTCTATTGTCATTCTAGGATGATTCTGATTCTGAATTCGAATCGCCAGAATCGTCGGAATTAGGGATAAAACTTCCACTATACGTACCAGTCCCATTCTCTCCAATTTCAATAAGACTGTCTTCAACAACTTTCTTTTTTTTTCGTTGAGATGGCATTTCGACAGCAATACTTGGAATTCTCAGCAGAACAAATAAAAGCACTATAACGGTTATATGAACGAACTACAATTTTTAATTTCCTATACCAACGGGATCGGAAGATTTGGAAAGTTACCTCGGAGGGTGGAAAAAATTATTTGTCGCGTACCTGGTAAAGATTGTTGGATCAATTTTTATACTGATTATATGTTTGGCTATATATGAGGAACAAGAAAACCGGAGGCATACAAGAAAAATTGTCTTCAATCCCTGATCATGACTGTGAAATTATTTTCTTATAATTGATTATAATGAACTCAGAATAATACCGAATTGTTACTGAGAATTGAATCTTGTTTTACCTATAAACTTTTTGCATCCATTTTAGATTCTATTCATCCATAATCAATCTGGAGTCATGAGAATCTAATGGAGAAAATTTGGGACTGAAGGAAATTTCTTTTGTTTGCCTCCAGTTTTTTTGTTTCTCATATATAGTCAAACATATAATCAGTATAAAAATTGATTCAACAATCTTTACCAGGTACGTGACAAATAATTTCTTCCACCCCCCGAGGTAACTCTGCAAATCTTCCGATCTCGTCGGTATAGAGAATTGAGAATTGTAGCTCGTTCATATAACTGTTATAGTGCTTTTATTTGTTTTGCTGGGAATTTCAAGTATTCCTGTCGAAATGTCATCTCAACGAAAGAAAAAGAAAGTTGTTGGAGACAATCTTATTGAAATTGGAGAGAATGGGACTGGTACGTATAGTGGAAGTTTTATCCCTGATTCCAACGATTTTGGCGATTCAAATTCAGAATCAAAATCATCCTCGAATGACAATAGAACTTTTCCAAACACTTCTTATCGAAACGTTTTGAATAATTATGAGGGAAGTGAAATGAAATTGTCACCTCATCATAACTATGAGTGGCAAATTGGAGGAAAAATACACCCAGAAATACCTGTGAATGAGACTTTACTCACTGAAAGAAACCGAAATTTTTTAAGAAACTCAACATCAGTCGAACTATTTGAATTGTATTTTGATGAATCTTTAAGAAATTACATTTTAGAGAGTACGCAACGCAATGGTCTCGTTCTCAGTCTCGATGAATTCGACATATTCTTGGGAATTATCATTACAGCTGTGTTCAATAAACGTGAGTCAGAGAGAGACTTCTGGAGTACAAATTATTGCGCAAACTATTGCGTTGCGCTCCAATTGCTCCTGCTGTGACCCGAGATCGTTCTATAAGAATAAAAGTGAACATGAAATTAAATAAGCCATGAGATCAAGATAACAAAGATAGAATTGGGAAAGTAAGAAAAGTTCTTGAAATATTCAGAAGCAATTGTGTACAATTTGGATTTTCTTCTACGGCTTTAGCCGTAGATGGAATGATGATTAAATTTCATGGTAAAGCATCAGCTCCTCAATTTATGCCAAATAAACCTGATAGATTTGGTATAAAAATGTGGGCATTCGTAGCGTCGATGGGTACTTGTTTGATTGTGATATTTATTGTGGGCAAGGATCGAATATATATTCGAGTAATAATCAAATGAAGCTGTCCAAATGTGCCGTGGGAAGCCGTGTAGTCATGTTGATGGTTCAGAAATTGCTTTCATCTGTAGGTCTCAGAAATATAGGAAAATATCATTCATATTGTGACAATTATTCTTCTAGCCCAGATTTGTTCGTCCATTTGGAAGAAGTTGGTATTCCAGCTACCGGTACAGTCCGACTAGATAGAGTCGAAGAGAAAATGACACTGGATAAGAAAACAAAGAGAGGTACCTATGTCGTGAATTACGAAAGAAATAGTGGAATGAATTTCATTACGGTAATGGATCCAAAACCCGTATGAGTCTTGTCCACACCAGCCGGAGTAACTCCTTTTCGTAATCTTCAGAGATTTTCGAAAGAAAGCCATAGCAAAAATGAAATTCCATTCCCTATGGCTTTCAAGTTATACAATACTCACATGGGAGGAGTGGATCAACATGATGCTCATTGTAGCAATTCGCGGTCATGTATAACTGGAAAAAAATGGACTCGTGCCGTTTTTTGCAGATTGATACAATCATCCATCACCAACGCCACTGTTCTTCGAAACTTGGTGAATGATGATAAAAATGAGACCAAACAGATGGCATTAGATATTGCACAATGCTACCTCACTGAAAGCAAAGAACAAAAATTTCACGAGAGTATTACCGCCGTTTGCAAAAGACAATGTGAGAATTCCCAACAATGTAGCACAAGAACTCAGAAAATGTGTAGACCATGCAATGTTCATTCATGTCCGACTTGCTTTGCAATTTTTCATAATTGGAAACAAGTAAAAATATGGGAATGAGAATAAATGATTAGAAAAATTGATACAAAGTTTGAACGAAAAATTTGACAAATGCGCATACAAGACTCTAAAAAAATATTGAGAAAAAGCTACGATAAAATTTCAAAAATAAAAAGGAAAAGCAAAAAAACTTTTGAAAATACGGAAAACAAAAAAAACAATAAAATTGGAAGATACAAAAAAAAAGATTCTCTAAAGTGCGTTCACTTCCCCGCGGTGACAGTCGGGCAACGATAATATTATTTGTCGGCTGAGAAACGTGACCCATGTATATTTGGTAAAAATAGATTTTTTGAATAATTTTCCAATGTTACAATGGATACATTGTTCAAACAATACAAGTTTGCCAAAATAACGTTGGATTCGTGATCAGCGATCCTTGAAACCCCCGAGTAAACGTTTTCACCTCATTTTGATGGATTTTCGAAACAAATTGCTCGAACAAATTATTTAAACAATTCAATTTTGCACAAATAACGTCGGATTCGTGATCAGCGACCCAGAAAACCCCCGAGTGAACGTTTTCACCTCATTTCGATGGATTCTTCAAACAAATTATTCAACCAATTCAATTTTGCACAAATAACGTTGGATTCGTGATCAGCGACCCTGAAAACCTCCGAGTGAACGTTTTCACCTCATTTCGATGGATTTTTCAAACAAATTGTTCAAACAAATTATTTCTACAATTCAATTTTGCACAAATAACGTTGGATTCGTGATCAGCGACCCTGGAAACCCCCGAGTGAACGTTTTCACATCATTTGAACGAGTTTTTCTTCTCAATTCATGAACTAAGTAGAATTCCGATAATTTTGCAACCTAATTAACGCTGCCGTCAACAGCGCCATCTGCAACTCGCCTCGGAAATACATCGATCTCATAGTTTCTGGTCCATGGACGCAAGAAATTCACTTCACGGGGTTCAAAGAGTGCGTTTTTCAATTGTTAACATTGATTGAAAGATATTTCTTACTGGAAATTCAGTGTTCTTTGTTAATAAATTGTTTTCAACAATTCAGACTTCCACTTGATCGAAAAAATTCCACCAGTATCGGAAAGAGGATGAAATTCTGCATAAAATATCTTCATCCCGATTCTTTTTGACACCCTTAAGATTATGAACTCTACTGCCGAAAAACTGGTCCGAAAAGTGTCCGTCAGAGCGGTAATGGATTAACATGGCTAGAGACCGCCTTTCGGGATATACATACTCATTTGAGAAGTTCGTGTCAATCTCATGATTACATGAAGTTGACATTCTCGTCAAATGCGTCCGAAAGGGGTGTTGTTTGACAATCTCCCAAACCTGTGAGAGAGTTTGTATTCGAGAATTTGTGGGGGTTCATCAGGAGTGTAGCTCGAAGTTCTCGAAATTTTGAAATCCATGATTCTTGTTACGTAAACCCATGTATCGTGAGAAGCTCAGTGGCTGGGTGTGGTAGAAAAAATGTATACATCGTGTCCAAGCGTTCAATTTCAACAATCCACAATACAGATAAACTTTGCGTACCGCGTTCTCTCGTTGCAGCTGAGGTATTTGCACGAAGAGGTTTGGTACGTTCTGGATCATTGCAATCCGAATGGAATAGTATCAGGCTATCGCGAGGGAAATTACGAAGAACCAGAGCACACGAGCTTGTAAAGAATTCAGGTGTTACTGTTCCTTCAAACGGTTGTGGATTGTACGAAATTGAATTTTTTCAAAATTATTATCTATCAAAAGGTATAGCGCTCCTTATTGATGCATACGAATCTTGAGGGAAAGGAGTAGCTCCCATTTATGACGGACGTCTCAAGGTTACTCGTGTATTTGGTCGTATACTTCATACTTTGTATATCGTATATTATCGAAAATCCATGCATTATGGACCGATTTTGAGTTTACGCGGTATCGTCGGTAGTCGCGGTTTCTGTACACAATGTCATCACAGTTATAGACGTTCAATTGAACATCGGTTTGCTCAACAGTGTTTGAGCGGCAAAAGGAGTTCATTGTGCGATGCAACTAATGAAAAAATCTATTGTGCAGATTGTAATCGTTATTTTTATGGTGAGGATTGCTTCGACGCACATGAAAAACTCCACACGCTCATACAAGAACTACAAAGATTGTCCAAACAGCCCATATCAAATGTGTGCACGAGTTTGAAAAGATGCAAGAATTGTTTGCATAAAATTGAGAACGGTAACGATAACCAAAAACACATTTGCGGTGTTAGTTCTTATCGAATTTGTTATAGTAACAGACCGTTCAACCATCAATGTTATATCAGACCTGTGAAGCAAAAAAAGTCTCGACCTCCTCTCGTCTTTTTGTTCTATGATATAGAAACGCAACAGAATAGAAACGTGGAAGGAGATACGGAAACACGGGTTGATGTACCATCTCATTTTGTAGTGCAAAAAATTTGTACATTTCGTATACAAAACAGCAATATCTCTGAGATATGTACACACTGCGGAATCGGAGAATACGTTTTCCGTTCGAATCCGATCAAGAAATTAGTTGAATTAGTGTTGCGAGCGAGACCATCTTCCAGTAGAATCATATGCATCGCACACAATGCCAAAGGGTACGATGCACAGTACATTTTGAAATATCTGGTTGAACGTAAGAATGTTGAAACTTATCCTGATGTCATTATGAACGGAACAAAGATTTCACAAATGAAGATTCACAACATAGTATTCATTGACAGCTTGAATTATTTTCTCATGCCCTTGAGCGCTTTACCTGAAGCGTTTGGTCTGGGAGATGATCTAACTAAAGGAACCTTCCCATTCATCTTCAATACGCCCGCAAATCAAAATTACATAGGTTCTTCACCTCCGATCGAAATATACATGCCTGATAATATGAAAACCGACGAAAGACAGGAATTCTTGATTTCGTACAATAACAAAAGAACTGATCCAGATTATGTATTTGATTTACAAACTGAAATTGTGCAGTATTGTCGAAGAGATGTCGAAATTTTAAGAAGAGCATGCATTCTTCTTCGTGAACGTTTTCTAACTTGTGGTCATGTTTGTCATTTCGAGGAGAGTATTACAATTGCTTCAGCATGCTCCAGGGTTTATCAGAAAAAATTTTTATTGGACAATAGAATTGGTATTCTTCCGGAAAAAGGTTACAGATGTGCTCAAACTTTTTCTCATAAAGCCTGTGCATGGTTGTTGTGGATTGAGCATAACCTGGGTCATAAGATTGTGTTCGCAACTAAGGATCAAGAATATCGCTTACCCGAGGGTATTCTTGTAGACGAGTATTCTGTAGATTCAGAGACGGGAACAAAGTACGTGTGGCAATTCCATGGTTGTTATTGGCATGGTTGCACCAAATGTTGCACTATGAATCGTGCGGAAAAACTGAGTGATGCAGTCTCCTCAATGGAAAGCAGGTATGAGAAGACAATCATCACTGGTCTGACGATTCAATCATTTGGATATGGTTTGGAGGAAATTTGGGAGTGGGACTATGATTGTCTTCTTGAATCGAATTTGGAAACGAGAACTCTCTTACGTGACAATGCTTCTATACTGACCCGTCCACCGCTTGACCCTCGTGATGCGTTTTTTGGTGGCCGAACGGAGACTTACGTAACGGTTTACGATGTTCAGGATGAAGAGCAAATACGTTACGTTGACGTGTGCTCCTTGGATCCTTACGTGTGTAAGATGGCTAAATTTCCTGTCGGCCACTCAGAAGTACATGTAGGTGAGAACGAGTGTCATTGGAGCAAATTTCAATCTTGACGGAATGGAAGGTCTTGTTTCTTGCTCTGTATTACCATCTCCGAACTTATATCATTCTGTACTACCCCTCCGTATGCATGAGGAAATGATTTTTGCCCTGTGTTACACTTGTTGTCGATTATCCAATACAGGGAAGCGCACGTACGACGCTATTGAACGTGAACTGACGGGAATTTGGGTTGCAGATGAGATAAAGAAGGCTGTCTGTAACTGTGGTCATAAAATAACGAAAATTTTCGAAATTTGGGAATATGAGATCACCTCATATAACCCAGTGACTAGAGAAGGTGGCCACTTTGCGGAGTACATAAATACCTTCGTAAAAATTGAGCAGGAAGCCAGTGGTTGGCCCAGTGAGTGTGTAGATGCTCCGTCAAGAGAACGTTATATCACCGAATATGCACGCCACGAGGGCATTGGACTAGATTCTAACAGTATTTGATCAAATTCTGGTCTCTGATCACTGGCGAAACTCTGTTTGAATTTTTTTGGGGGGAAGTTCGGACAGCGCGAGAATCTCCCAAAAACAAAAATCGTATCAACGTATGAAGATCTATTAACGTTACTCGGCGATCAAGATTTAGAGATAACAGGTATATTACCGGTAAATAATGATGTCATGTACGTGAACTATCAACATAGAACTGAGGCATTTGTTCAATCTGTTCATACGAATGTTGTAATTGCTGCTCATACAACTGCACAAGCACGATTACATTTATACAACTATCTCGAACGTCTTGGTCGCAGGGTGTTGTATTGCGCCACTGACTCGTGCATATATGTTAGTCGTAGGAACGAACCCGATTTACCAACAGGTGATTTTTTGGGTGACCTAACTAATGAATTGGAAGCATACGGCCAAAACAGTTTCATCAGTTCATTCGTATCAGGAGGTCCTAAGTGCTATGCTTATCTTGTTCGGGAAAGAAATGCTGATAACCATGACCTCGGTGTGACTGAGATTTGTGAAGTGAGAGGAGTCACTCTAAATTTTGCTCATTCAAAGCTGATGAATTATAAATCGTTGAGAGAACTCGTGACAAGCGAAGATAATCATTCTATCATACTGCATTATGACTCTATACGCCAAACCGAATTACATGATGTTGTCTTTCGAAAGGAAACTAAAACTTGCACACCTGTATTGGTTGAACGGAGACGTGAGGGGAAGTATGGATCGCTCTCCTACGGGTATATCAAGTAGAACTTTTGTTTTTGATTCTCATTTCCTCTGTAGAGTAGTATGAATGATCACTTGTTGATGAATTCACATCGCTCTGCTTATTGTACCGTATGTGTTTATATCGTTTCCCGCACGTGTGTTCATGCATCATGTGTCGTTCTCAGGGTCCTGTATTATCATCATCATCAAGACACCTCAAGAACTTGCAATCAGGAATATTTCTTGTAACGGTTATTTAGAATATATCATTGAAACAGATGGATTTTTTCAACGAGCTGCTCATACTTGGAATTTTAATAATCGTGATTTTTGTATGAGTATAGACTTTTGTTTAAGAAACATTTTGTACTAAACTCATATGTGAATCAAAGCTATTTTTTTTGCACTTATTGATCTGCTTATTCTTTTCCTCACACAATCCTTCTGATCTCGTCCTCTTTTTTTGGCTTCAATTCATTTTTCAAACAAGAGATTATTTACCACTACAGTTTGCGAAAGTCTGCATCATCATCAATTTTTTTTCCACGAGTCAGATGAGAAAAAGACGTTATACAAACCATGCTCATGCTACGGAAATGTATGTATATCAACTATCACATAAGACGGTGTTCTTTCATGTGTCGTTGGAGAAAAAGAAAGATCTAATTTGTATGTATCACTATAGTTGTACGATATTCATTAATGAATTCATTTATCCTCTCTTTCCCTCCCCCCACAATTCTGACGCTCTTGTCCTATTGTTCACTTTTTGTTGAATTGACGCTGTTGAAAACGAGAACTTTCGTATTATTATCATGTTCCCCTTCTCACCAGACCTCGATCAATGATAACATACATTTTGTACGGTAATGTATATCGAATCTCATGCAGGGTAGTGTTCTCCATATGTCGACGAAGAAGAAGAAAAAGAAACACACATTGTTCGAATGTTTCGGAATGCCTCTTGTTTCAGTGTATCGTTGCATTTGTACGGTATACGTTGGGATGTCAAATTGTAGAGGAACTTGGTCTCATTTTTTTCAGATTCAGAACCAGTGTTATTTTCACACATCAAGATACGTTATTTCTATAAATGAAACCGTATGCAACGGATGACGCATGGATATCAGGTATCAGGTATGCAGTTTTCTCGCTTGGCATGACAACTGCGATAATACCAGAGAGACAGGAAGAGAGGAAGGAAGAGAGAGAGGGGGGGGGGTTGCTGATACCAAGGTCATGTAGTCCAGCCAGGGGAACCAGGTGAGGAGAGGGGGTGTGGGAGGTTGATCTTACCATGAAGATGACGCTGGTAGGGGATGGGGGCCGAATCAACGGAAGGACAAATCAACGAAACCATTGGTTGAAAAGGAAGAGATGTATAATGTATGATGTCTTATTCTTTCCAACTAACGGTTTCGTTGATTTGGTTTTTCGTTGATCTGGCCCCCATCCCTGGTAGGTAAAGTGGGGGAAGTGGTGAGGAGATCGTGAGAATTCCCCACAAGTGGCCTATACTACTGCCGGT
Organism: Gonatopus flavifemur; assembly: GCA_018340375.1. Taxonomy (NCBI): domain Eukaryota; kingdom Metazoa; phylum Arthropoda; class Insecta; order Hymenoptera; family Dryinidae; genus Gonatopus; species Gonatopus flavifemur. The sequence continues at coordinate 867,272 of JAFFJZ010000050.1, read as the reverse complement.
TATATAATATCTAGAATAATTAAAGAACAAAACTTTAGATGAAATGGAGTTTATGAATAACCTCAATTCATCGCGACAATTTTACCGCGCCACGAATATTATGAAATTCGGATAAGTTGCGATCACTAATACGACGGAGGTGGATGAATCGATAAACCACAACAATGTCTTGGAATCAACAATACACAATAAATAATTCTATCCTATCAACATGACATGACCAATGCAAAGTTCTATATGACCGATAGAAAATAAGTGATGTTTTACATTTCCAGATTTTCGATTATCGGCGTATGTTGAATGATCAATTTTTGGTTAAATCTATAGACCATAAGATTGATCAATGATTGTCCTGTTCTATGTCCGTATTAGCGACCAACAATTGATTCTTCAAAAATGATCAACTTTCGATCAATCATTATCCAATGAATGGACATGCGCATGAAGATCCTACATAATTCCCGAATGATAGATCAATTATTAGCAAATGTCATTGAAATCAATCAAATTCAATTATTGGAACCAATCCATGGTTGGCTAGGATGTGCATAGTGGAAGTACGGTGGAAACTGATACGTTCTTCGAATTTGATTCGTCAGAGGAAAAATGTAATAATGGGAAGGAATTTCACGATAGATACCCATAGATGGGGCAAAATTTCTCAAGCGCACAAGTCGATGTTATTTACACTGATTTCAGTAAAGCGTTTGATACTGTATCTCACAGCGTTCTTCTATCTAAGTTGAGTAGCTTTGGAATATCTGGTAAGCGAAAACTTTGGTTCCAGAGTTACTTAACTGATCGGGTGCAGATGGTGAAAGTTCGGAACTGTTTTTCTAAACCGATTATACCTTCTACGGGAGTGCCCCAGGGATCCCACCTTGGTCCACTTTTATTTTCGCTATTCATAAATGACATTGAGCAGGTTCTTAATGATTGTGATTTCCTGGTGGTTGCTGATGATCTAAAAATCTTCAAGAACATAAAATGTCTCGCGGATGTTCATCAGTTACATTCAGTATTATCGAGATTAGATTCTTGGTGCACCCGTAATTCTCTGCATCTGAACTTGGAAGAATGCTGTGTAATGAGAATCTCGCGGTCAAGGAATCCTCTCATTTTCTCCTACAAGATTGCAAATGTTACATTGAATACTGTCAAATGTTATGTTGATCTTGGTGTAACTATAAATGATGAATTGGATTTTCCTGAGCATTCTGTGCAAGCTTGTGGTACTGCGCTGAGAGATCTCGGCTTCGTCAAAAGATTTTCTAGTGATTTCGAAGATGTTAGGTCATTCAAAGTACTATATTCCTCTTTAATCAGACCCCATCTTGAATATGCGTCCCCTATCTGGTCTCCGTACTTGAAGAAAGATATTATAATGATTGAGAGTGTGCAACACAAGTTTTTACGCTTTGCTGCTTTTAGAATAGGCTGCCCTATGAGAAATTCCGACCATGATTACTCCAGAATTCTTCACAGGATGAATTTAACTACCCTCGAAGAGCGGAGACAAATGAATGGTCTCCTATTTTTTTTTAAATTGATTAATGGTTGTCTTGATTGCGAGTCATTGCTGAGTGAAGTTAATTTTAACATCCCCGGTGGACCAGTTAGGAGAGCGCTTTTATTTAGACCTGTACAATTTAAATCTAGATTTGGAAATTAGGATCCGATTTCTCGCATTTGTAAATTAGCAAATGATTTCGATCGGTCGATGGAATTGTTTGGTGTTTCCTTGAATCGGTTTAAACTGTCGGTTAATGCATGACCATATTGTAATTGTATTTTATGCGTCTTTGGACGCTGTCTTGTATTGACTCTGTATTTACTTTTCATATCAAAGGGTACTAACCCGTGTATTGCAATAATAATCATAATAATAATATTAATAATAATAATAAAAAAATCTCCCCTCCTATCGACAAAAACTGCATGAAACCGGCCGCGTACCGGAATGAGCCGTACACCATTGGATTCCTTGGAAAATTTCCTATAAGTATTGATGTACCTCATTCTTTCAATCGAACGAGAACCCTGCAGCCGATGGAAGAATTTGCATAATCTCGATTATTCCGTCAAATACCAGTCAACGACTTTTGGCGTGAAAAATCAAGAACACGGCCGCGTACCGGAATGAGCCGTATATCACTGGATTCTGCAGACAATCCCTCATAAGAATCCATAGATTTTACTCCAAGAATCGGACGTCGACTTGTCTTCAAATAACTAAATTCTTGCAAATTGCGTGCAAATTGACAAAAATCTCGCCTTTTTTCGACGAAAACTGCATGAAAGCGGCCGCGTACCGGAATGAGTCATACACCATTGGATTCCTTGGACAATTTCCTATAAGTATTGATGTACCTCATTCTTTCAATCGAACGAGAACCCTGCAGCCGATGGAAGAATTTGCATAATCTCGATTATTCCGTCAAATACCAGTCAACGACTTTTGGCGTGAAAAATCAAGAACACGGCCGCGTACCGGAATGAGCCGTATATCACTGGATTCTGCAGACAATCCCTCATAAGAATCCATAGATTTTACTCCAAGAATCGGACGTCGACTTGTCTTCAAATAACTAAATTCTTGCAAATTGCGTGCAAATTGACAAAAATCTCGCCTTTTTCCGACGAAAACTGCATGAAAGCGGCCGCGTACCGGAATGAGTCATACACCATTGGATTCCTTGGACAATTTCCTATAAGTATTGATGTACCTCATTCTTTCAATCGAACGAGAACCCTGCAGCCGATGGAAGAATTTGCATAATCTCGATTATTCCGTCAAATACCAGTCAACGACTTTTGGCGTGAAAAATCAAGAACACGGCCGCGTACCGGAATGAGCCGTATATCACTGGATTCTGCAGACAATCCCTCATAAGAATCCATAGATTTTACTCCAAGAATCGGACGTCGACTTGTCTTCAAATAACTAAATTCTTGCAAATTGCGTGCAAATTGACAAAAATCTCGCCTTTTTTCGACGAAAACTGCATGAAAGCGGCCGCGTACCGGAATAAGTCGTACACCATTGAATTCTTCGGACAATTCCCTCTAGGAATTGATGAGTTTCATCCCCTGACTCGGACGACGTCCTATCATGAGATAACAATATTCACCGAAATGATGTAGGAGTTGTTAGAAATGTCACTTCTTATTGACAAAAAACCCACGAAAACGGCCTCGTACAAAAATGAATCATATACCATCGGATTCCTCAGACAAAATCCTATAAGAATTGATGCATTTTATCCTCCGAATCGGACGTCGGCTCATCAGTAGGTGATGAAATTCGTTAGAACGAATATATAACTCCTCGTTTCTCTGCAAAAAATCCTATGAAAACGACCTCTTATCGTGCAAAATCTTCTATTTTCGAATTCCTCGTTCCAAATACTACAAATCCATATCTTCAGATATTATCATTATCTCATTCTAGCATGTATTTATGGAGAAAATATCCTAATAGTTCGGTCGTTTTGTTCAGGTACAGTCCCAACCAAAACATAACCCCTGCGGCCGACAGCTTCCACTTCATTCCACATAATTCAGGATGACGATGATGATGGTATTGATGAACATGGTAATGACGATGATTACCAGCCATTAGAGAAGAAACCAAGAGATTGTAGTAATTAGGAACATGAATCGGCTATGGAGGTTCTTGATCAAACTAAGCAGAAATATGAAACTTCCTCGAGTGCTTCGGGAAAAGTATTACTCCTCACGCTTGCGCCAAAATCCTGGGGTCGGAAGAGACTTGCTGACGAGTTTGAGACTCCTGAACGCCAAGCTAGGGAAGCTATCGAACTGGTAAAAGAGGATGGTATTTTGACGTCACCATCTCCAAGGAAGGGTCATGCTTCAGCTTTTGAAATAAGAAATAAGAAAAGATTCGAAACCTTGGATAGAAAAAGAGGTCTGATGCCACGTCTCTTTTCAACTAGGGATTCGAATCTTCTGCGTTTCGGATCTTCTGCATGCACCCGAATAGTCGTGTAATGCCGGGCATGAAAGATTTTGTTTCAGTTAAAAAAGAAGACGGATCACGAGAGCACGTACAAAAGAGATTGATTCTGTGCAATCTTTCAGAATTATATTCTGCTTTCAAAGATCAGAATCCTACTGTTCCGGTCAGTCTCCCTACATTATCGCAGCTTAGACCTCGTAATTGCGTACTCGCTGGTGCTAGTGGAACGCATACTGTTTGCGTTTGTGTCCATCACGAGGATGTCAATTTAGTGCTTGATGCGATAGAGATTCAAAAATTAACATCCGGTACGAATAATCCAATCGCTACTCATTATGATGCTCTTAAAATGTTTTTACGTCAGAATCCATGTGTCGAATGTTATCTTGATGAATGTTTATCAGGTCCTGGCGAAGAGGGTTTCCAGAATTTTTCACAAACAGTTTTCGAAGACAATTGCATCGAAAAACTCGAATATCAAATTTGGCAACAGACTGATCGTCGCACTTCGCGTACTGAAGTTGCAGATGCGGAAGATTTTTTAGAAGAACTGTCTCGCTGTCTTTGGAAACTCAAATCCCATTCATTCGTTGCGAAACAGCAGTCATCTTTTCTGAGGAATTTGAAGGATAATTTACAAGAAGGAGAATTTCTAGTTTTATGCGATTTCGCGGGGAATTAGACGTTTGTAGCCCAGAATGCTGCACAGGGTTTCCACTGGAACAACGACCAAACGACAATTTTCACCACTGTCATTTATTACAAACAAGGAAACGAACTCAGTCATTGGAGCATTCTTATTTTATCGGATAATTTGAACCACGATACAATCGCTGTGTACGAATTCCAAAACATCATAATAGCGTACCTGAAAGAGCATTTTCAACCAAGAAAAATTTTCTATTATACGGATGGAGCATCTCAGCACTTCAAGAATAGATATAATTTCAAAAATCTTCTGTATCATTACAAAGATTTTGGAATAGCAGGTGAATGGCATTTCCATGCAACCGCTCATGGAAAAGGGCCTTGTGACGGTATCGGTGGTAATCTGGAACGACTAGCAGCTCGAGCGAGTCTTCAAGCGAGGTCTAAGCAGCAAATTTTAAATCCTGATGCGCTCCACGGATGGACGAAGAGAAATCTATCAGAAACTGTTGTTTTCTTTAGTTCGAAGACAGAATATGGAATCGCTGCCAAAAAGCTCAAAATTTGCTTCGAAACTGCAAAAACAATCCCAGGAACGCTCAAATATCACACGGAGGGAAAGGAATTTGCTGTGGCAGCGAAATCTACTTTTGCTGGATTCCTTTTGCCAGAGCAGCAAATTTTTTGTTGTGACAGCAAACTATTTGCTATTCCAGCAATCTTGTTAGCTGCGACAGCGAATTTTTAGCTGTGGCAGCAAAAAATGTTTGCTATCCCAGCAAAATTTGTTTGCTATTCTGTATATAATACTGAAAATTTGCTGGCGGAGCAAACATTTTTTGCTGCCACAGCTAAAAAATTGCTGTCGTAGCTAACATGATTGCTGTGATAGCAAATTTTTAGCTAGGTCAGCAAAAAATTTTGCTATTCTATATATAATACCTCGATTTGCTGCGTCAGCAAATTTTTTCTCTCCGTGCATTGTTTCATCCCCACTTCGAACATGACTTTGCATTTACGAGTGTTTCCCTCATCATTGAATGTTGATGTTTTCCCAAAGATGAAAATTGGAAAAAAAAAAATTAATACGAATAAGAAATTGCGCTAAATATATTGCTTCGAGCAGAATTATTACTTATTTATTATATTATGTGTATTGAATCATGATTATGTTTCATAATTTTGAAAGCTGTTATTGATGAAGTTTGATGATATAAAGGTACGGTAAAATTGTATGAAATCATTGGCATGATTAATAGATCATATTTATTGAAAAACAGTTCGTTTCACTTGTATTCCGCGTCAATGGTATGACGAACCGTATCAGGAGATAATAGGAATATGCAACACGCGCGCTTCAAACCGTTGCCAATGCCAGATAAAATTTTCTTCCCACAATTTCTCCTACACGATTTCAAAGCCGAAGAATCCAGCTCCCAGATGAGCTAACCTCAAAAATCTTCAAAATTGTCGAAATTGAAAAAAATGCCAAAATAACTTTGAACTCGCTGAATTTGTTGGAAAACATTTTTTCTCACAAGAACAGATCACTCCATTGTGAAGAACAGAAAAAAGCTACAAAAAACAATATCGAAAGTGATTTTTCGAAAAAATGTAATTTAAGAAATTATATCTTCAAAAGAGCTGATGAAACGAAATCTGAATTTTTGACCCCTGTAGTTTGATAACCAGAGGTACCAGAGCAAAATCCTTCATAGGATTCAAAGTCACTAACTAGTACTACATTTCAGTGAAATTTCAGAAAGATTGGGGAGGTAAAAATTTTTGAGCTGGTACGCTTGAGAAATTTTGCCCCAGATACCCTTTCGCGCGTTCCCCAAACAAAACAATCGAAACGATGTTTGGAGCTATTATTATGATCTGTATCGTGGAAGTACGATAAGAACCGGTGTGTTCTTCAACATTCATTCCGCAGTGAAAAAATGTAATAATGTAAAGGAATTTCACGATGGATGCCCATAGATACCCTTTCGCGCGTTCCCCATACAAAACAATCAAAACCATGTTCAGAGTTATTATTATGATGTGTATCGTGGAAATACGATAAAAACCGGTACTCTTGTCGAATTTTATCTCGTAGTGAAAAGATTAAAATAATTCATAGGAATTTCACGGAAGATGAACTATACGTACTCTTTCGTGCGTTCCACATACAACACGATAGAATTCGTAAATGAAAAAGTTTCATCAAATCTGCCGTACGAAGCAAAAAAGCCGTAACTCAATTTGAAAAAAAAAATCCCTCATGTCATTCGATGCAGTGAAATTTTCTGAATCGAATGGTACATGAATCTAATTTTCGACAAACAATTGAGGTACGGCTTGTTCGCTTTGTACGGCAGAAATGTATGGTACGGCAGAAATGTATGATTAAACCATGTACGACTGAGTAAGATCAGAAGGATGTATCGTGCACAACCGATGAGAAACGATAAAACCCATAGAAATTCGATAAAGACCCATTTGTGTTGTATCGTTTTACCACTATAGAACCCCATTGGTACAAATTTCTTTATGGGATCACTTCGATGTTCCGATACACTCCATATAAAACGATAAAAAACGGACTCAAATACTGTCGAATCCCATTGTTTTCCATACGAAATTTTTAGCAGGGCTGTCATTGGAGATGAGCTTTTCATTGTGGGAAAGGGAAGAATCATTTGAAATCACTTCATTGACTGATTTGTCTATACGATCAATGGAAGTTCCTTCTTTCAAAAAAGTACTTTTTATGTTGCTTGTCAAAGTTATCAAATCATTCTCGTATATATCATTGAACTCGTTAATTATATATTGTACTGCGTTTGAAGATATAAGATATTCGACTCCCAACTTCGAATAGAATTGTAATATGTTGGAAATATAGTATTAGTTTTATATTTTGATCATTTTTTTTGTATCTTGCTTTGTACTATGTCAACGGTTGTGCTGACAACACGCATGCGCGGAGTTTTGGTCGACGGTTGGTGACTGTTTCTTTTGTACGTGAAGTCAATGCGCCGTGATCGATCGTCGAGTATAGATCGATGCGTATCGCTGTATTCTTTTCTTTATATTTTCTCTAATAAATGGATATTTAGAACAAATCGGTTTTCTGTGCTTATTTCGATTTTCCCATGCCAAGAGGTTATGGGCCCAGGTCATTCGTGCAATTTAAATGAGCACAGAAGTGAATACAGTGAAGACTTGCCAGTATACACGATTTAGTAATGCGAGAGCTTGTGATTTCCAACATGGCCGACGAAAATATTGTGAAGTTCAATGGAACAAACTTCCAATTATGAAAGTTTCAAATTCGTACCGTATTTGATATGTATGGGGTTCAAGATGTTGTGAATGGCTCAAGAGAGAAACCTGCGGATCTGACAAGTGAGGATGGAAAACGTTGGGTTGAAGACAATGCGAAAGCAATGTGTATTATTTCGTCTGGTGTTGAATATTCTCAACTGGAATATCTCGTAACGTGTAATTCTGCGAATGAAATGTGGTTGAAGTTGTGTATGATACACGAACAGACGTCTGAAACAAATAAGCTATCTCTTATGAAAAGTTTTCATGAATATCGGATGAGTGGAAACGACAGTGAACCCGAGAAGCCATCTCCCTTTGGTTGAAAGCCATGGGAAAGATACCAAAGGTGAGGAAATGGGTTTCACATGACTTCAACGAAAGCCAGCAGGAAAATCGCGAAACATCATGCGAAATGCTGCTCGCCAGGTTCCAAAGAAAGTCATTTCTCCATCGAATTGTGACTGGCGATGAAAAGTGGATATATTTCGAGAATCCTAAGCGCAAAAAGTCATAGGTTACTCCGGGGGAACCATCAACATCGACGGCAAGACCACACCGCTACGGACGAAAAACAATGCTGTGTGTTTGGTGGGATCAGAAGGGCGTAATCTACTACGAGCTGCTGAGACCTGGGGAAACTGTCAATACTCAACGCTACCGACAACAAATGATCGATTTGGATCGAGTTTTGCGTGAAAAACGACCAGAATACCAACAAAGACGACACAAGGTGATTTTGCTGCATGACAATGCACCAGCACACAAAGCAAAACAGGTCCAGGAAACGATAGAGTCGTTCCGTTGGGAGATTCTTCAGCACGCGCCTTACTCACCGGACCTTGCCCCATCCGATTACTACTTGTTTGCATCGACCGGACACGCACTTGCTGAGCAGCGCTTTACTTCTTACGGAGATGTACGAAAATGGTTCGATGACTGGTTTGCCTGAAAAGAGCGACAGTTCCTTTGCCGTGGAATTCACAAATTGCCAGAAAGATGGAAAAAATGTATAGATAGCGACGGACAATACTTTGAATAAGTTACTTTGTATCATATCATTACAATAAACGTGTTTTTTCTGTACAAAAATTCCGGTTTCACACTCACACACCTGGTGGTGCGACACATTGCCAAAATCCAGAATATTGCCGGTCAATTGAAAGATATCGGCGAGGTGATTTCAGATGTTTGAATCATGGCGAAAATTTTAGGAAGTCTTCCGACGAAGTTTCATCTATTGGTTACCGCGTGGAACAGTGTGCCGGCTGCTGAACAAACGATGCAAAGATTATAAGAACGACTCATCGGGGGAGAGGAGCGATTGGTGGAAATGGAAGAAACTTCCAGTGCTTCAGCAGCTGTATCATTACATGGAATAGAAAAAAGAATCGGATAGTTCGATGAACGAAGAGGAATGGAAAGGACTCAAATGTTATGCATGTGGGAAAGTTGAACATTATGCGCGCAATTGTCGTAGAAAGAGAAGTAAAGAACAAGGACAGGATTCGATTGATGCGTTCGTGATCACTGGGAATGATTGTGAATCCATAGTGCAACAGAAAACAGCAGATGGCGTAGTATGTGACAAAATATTGAGTGCTGACGTAAGTGATGTCTGGATAACAGATAGTGGAGCATCACGTCATATTTCTTTTCGACGTGATTGGTTTTTAGATTTCCAAATATGTGAAAATGTTCAGATCTCTTTGGGTGATGAAGATAAGTGTGAAGCCTGTGGAGTGGGGTCGATTTTGATTGAAAAATTTGTGAACGGAAAATGGGAAAAAGGACGAATCGATGATGTTTTATATGTGCCTAGAATCAGAAAAAATTTATTCTCCGTTGGAACGTGAACGACAAAAGGCATGGAAGTGAATTTCAAGAATGATCGTGTACAATTTTTTCGAGATAACCAGTATATAGCACAAGGCATTAAACAAAGAAATGAGATTCATAGGATGTTATTCAAGGTCAGCATGTGTTATGAAACGAATTTGTCAACGATTATTAATCTTGAATTATGGCATGAACGTTTGGGTCATGTGAATGTGCAAACAATTCTTGACTCGACGAAAACCGGATTGATTAGTGGAGTGAAACCATCGGACACTCAAACGTTTCATTGTGCGGCATGCCAGCTTGGCAAATCTCACCGTTTGCCTTTTCAACGGACAGTTGCAGAAGGTACACTGACAAAACCTGGTGATTTGATACATAGCGATGTGTGCGGTCCTATGCAGGTCGAGTCGCTTGGCGGAGCAAGATATTTTCTTACATTCAAGGATGACGCTTCCGGGTGCATATATGTTTATTTCCTTCGACACAAATTTGATGTGTTTGATCGGTTCAAAGATTTTGAGGCTCTAGTAGGAAATAAACTTGGCCATCGAATCAAAGCCTCACGAGTAGACCAGGGCACGGAATATATAAATGGGACGATGAAGAGATCCCTTTCTGCACGGGGTATTGAACTCGAGAAAACCACGCCGTACACTCCCCAACAAAATGGAAGGGCTGAGCGTGCAAACAGGACTATAGTTGAGAGCGCACGCACTATGCTTATTTCTAAAAATCTACCGAAGTTCCTGTGGGCGGAAGCTGTCAGTACTTCTGTCTATGCTATCAACAGAGCGTATGTAAATAAGCAGACGAAAGTAACACTATATGAGATTTAGACGGGACGAAAACCTCAGCTCTCACACATGACGATTTTTGGAGCAGAGGCGTTTTTACACGTGCCAAAACAATTGAGGAAGAAGTTTGACCCTAAAGCGAAGAAAGTGATCATGGTCGGATATCAGGGTAAATCACGCAATTATAGACTTTTCGATCCTGAGTCAAGAAGAATTTTGGAATCTCATGACGTGATTTTTAATGCAACAACGGTCAGAAGCTCAACTGTGTCTTCGGAGTCGAGAGAAATGGGGCTGAATTTACTCGAAAATTCAGATAAATATGAGGTGTATAGTATGTCCGATGATGAGTCTGCTCCCGGTGCTCAAAATGCACAAGCAGAACATGAGCAGCACGAGTCTGAGCCAAACAGTAAGCAGCGTGATTCTGAGAGGAACTTTGAGGATCAACAAAATACTTACAGTCTACGTGATAGGAGTAAACTTCGACTTCCGATGAGATTTGATGCAAATTATGCTGGATGTCATGAACCAATGACCTACGAAGAGGCTATGTCAGGACCAGATAGTGACAATTGGGCACGTGCTATTTATGAGGAGCTTCAAGCTCATGAACAGAAAAAACTTGGAGTATTGTTCGACGAAACAATAAAAAATTAATTGATTCCAAATGGGTTTTCAAAATTCAAAAATCAAGCAACGAGGATCCTCCTAGATACAAGGCGAGATTATGTGCCAGGGGATTCACTCAACAAGCAGGATTGGATTATCAGGAAACGTTTTCACCGGTAATGGGTACGACTCACTACGCACTCTATCTGCTGTGGCGGTGGAAGAGGACTTGGAAATGCTGCAGTTCGACGTGAAGACCGCTTCCCTGTACGGTCAGCTAGACGAAGAAATTTATATGTCAATTCCTAAAGGAGTTGAGGTGAAAGGTAGTGCGACAGAGTATGTATGTGAACTACAGAAATCCTTATACGGATTGGAACGGGCTTCGCGTTGTTGGAATCGAACTTTTCGTTCTTTTCTTAACAGATTCAATTCAAAAATAATGCAGATAAATGTATATTTATCAGTAGCATAAGAAATGATATCGTGTTTCTGTCACTTTATGTTGATGACGGAATTTTGATGGGAAAAAACAAGAGTATTCTTGACGAAATTCTAGATACGATGGCAAATACTTTTATTATCAAGATTTCGGAGGTGAAGCTTTCCTGTATGATTAAAGTTAAAAGAAATGAGAACGATGAGAGCTCATTTATCTGCCAATCATTGTACACTAAACGAATTCTGAAACGATTCAACTTTTATGATTCAAAGCCCATGTCAGTACCAGCGGATCCTAATCTTAAATCAGAAGCTCGGGATATTAAACACAGTATTGCTGTCAAATTCTCATTCCGGGAAGCAGTTGGCTCGCTCTTGTTTCTGTCCACAGTAAGCCGACCAGACATAGCTTATGCTTTGAATTCGGTGAGCAAATATTTGAACAATCATAATGAAAGCCATTGTGAAGCAATTGAACGTATTTTTAGATACTCACAAGGAACGCTGGATTTTGGCATATCATATCAGAAGAGTAAGAATGGTCTTGTATTACATGGTTATAGTGATTCTGATTATGCTGGTGACGTAGATAGTAGACGCTCTACTTCTGGATACGTGTTTTTATTGGCAAATGGACCAATCACATGGTCTTCACAGCGACAAAGAATGGTAACATTGAGCACAACGGAAGCCGAATATGTGGTTGCCAGTTAGGCTGTGAAGGACATTCTATGGTTGCGAAATTTACTGAATGATATTGGACATCGATGTGCTCAACCGACTATATTACATCTAGATAATCGAGGAGCAATACGATTAGTGAAGAATCTGGAGTTCCATAAGCGAACAAAGCACATAGATATTAGGGTAGATCGAAAAAAAGAATTTTCGAGATCAAAATCGTAGGGGTGCGGAGATTATGGAGGACCCTTATAGTAATTCCTGTGATTTTTGCCAGATTTTTCGGACACCATCTTCAGCCTCCTCAACGGCCTTAAAGTTTTCTAAACGCTGTGTGGGTAGGCAGACCCGCATTACTTCAGCCAAGAGCCCTGTCGAGTGGAAAAATTTCATCAAGCGATGGGAAATAACTATCATACAACAGCGAACGGACAGATTGGAACATGATCCGACCTACAGAGATGCCATAACACAACTTTCTTTCCTGAAAAGAAGGTTTCGTCCGTGTATGCGCATTGTGCAGCTCTTGGCTTACTCTGCGATGGGAGTAACTCAGGACACATCACGGGAAGATGGCTGCACTTCGTGTCCCACCCACCCTCCCACCCAATTACTGGATCTATTGAACATATTTATCGCTCAAAGTTCACCCTTAACTCTATAATCAGATTTTGTCCTAAATTTTGGATTAATTTTTCTAGCAAGTATTTTTCCTCTAACAGCTTTGTCTCGGTTGTCTTCCCCTACGACGTAAGTTGAAACCTCTGTGACCGTTTTCACGGCCCTTTCTACACTTTGTGTATGACAAGGATATTTTTCAATAAAATCATGAAATGCCCTCACATGTTTTTGAAGCTCGTTATACGCAAGGTTAGCATGAATTGGTCGCTCGCGTAAATCTGACCAATCAATTGCCTCAAAGTAGTCTGTCGTCTCGAAGTTGATTGTGGGTACTTTGAAGCGTCTTACTGACTCGTGGTATGTACTTTTCGCTCTGGCTTCTGAGATCTTTTCCAGAGCTAGCTGGCGAACAAAGACGCGATCATCAAATGCGAAGGCATTTCTCTGAAGAACTGGATCGATCACTTTGCGCAAATGCGCAGGGAAATATCTGGAGTATGTGATTATTTTCCAATAATTTTTAGCTGCATCCTTACAGTATGGTTGTGTTTTTATCGTGAACCAGGACTTTGCATAAACTCTGACTGTGGAAGTTGCTGGAACTGTGAGAATCTCCAACGGACTTTTGGAACTCGCATACAATCGCAGTATGCGGTTGACAAGTGTGAGCCACCGCGCATGATTTATTGGGCCAGGACTTCTCTTGGCTAGATCGTCTGGGAAATTACCAGTACTGATAGCCACAGTTATGTCATACAGATATTCTTGATCTGTACTCAAATCGTTCCTATCAACTTCGGGAAGATTACATTCTATTGGGATAAAGTGGACGATAGGCAAAGTATGACAGTCTTCAAGTGTTTTGCCGAAAGGACCAGAAAATCCCTTGGGACCATTTTTTGCACCATCCAAGTGTGTGAAAAGTTCTTTCAAAGGCAGTTCATTCGCATGAAGCAAACAGATCAACCACTGAAGAGGTTCACCCAAAGATCTTTCAAGGTGAAAGATAATACCCCCGATTTTTCCAGTACCAGTATTTTTATTCTCCTCATCGGTGCATACTGCTTCAAGTGAGTCAGAACTTATACCTTTATTCTCCATGAACGATAGAACACATTCACAAATGGACTTTGCATCACCTAGTTGTGGTGTGACATGACCTAGGTGAGTCGATTGTGGTTGCTGAACAAGAACAATATGCTCCTCCATGATCTTTTGACGTTTTCCATCTTTTTGTAGATAAGTCTGATCTTTGTGACCATCAAACGAGAGACACTTAATGTTCTGAGCATTCTGTACACCTTCTTCCTGTAATTCTTTGCCCAACTTTTCCATTTCCCTCTGCATCTTACTCCGATTGATAACTTTTGTTTTTTGTTGTTCTGTTACCAAGTTCAAGTCTTCCAGAACGGCAGTTGCCAACTCTGCTGCACATTGAGGTGTAAGCTGAAACCTCCTTGAAACCCTTGCAGTGGCTGACAAAGACAGTCTCATCTGAGAAGACTCAGAGGGAGATGGTGAGTTCGCATCCCAATCTGGATCGGATTTTGCCGTTTCTTTTGGTTTTGAAAGACTCGTGCTAGCACAATTCTCAACATCATCACTGTAAGTCATGCCGTAAGTACTACGCGTTAGATTGTCTTTCTTGGAAAGTAGGGATCTTTCATATTGTTTTCTGGTTGTTCTCTCATTCAGGACTTTGGTGTATTGCCTATCGACAATGCCTATTCGCATTTTGCGAGCAGATCTCTGATCCAAGAGAAACAATCGTTCATTTTCGGGAACTCTACGATCGTGAGGACATTTACAAGAAGTTGGTGGTTTGGGAGAAGAACAAGAGCACGTGAGCTTCAAGTTTACAGAACAAGGGCAAACTATCAAACATTTGCATGTGCAAATGTCGAACAAAATTTGGTTCCCTGATTCAAAATTATTCAGGTTATCAGTATATGAGTTCTTCAAACATTTATTCCTTTCATAGTTCCTCAAGAAACCCTGATATTTTTTATAGTAGGCAAGTATCCTCTGCTTCACTGTTATCTCATGGCTATGAAAAAGACTAGCCTTCTCCCATATATCACAAACCATGCGAGATACAGAACTTAAAATGGGTGTTATGTCGGGATTTGATGTACCAGAACTGTGTCTTAAGTAATTAACATGGCGGATGATGTCGTCATGAGTTGGTGAGACAAAATGATTCATCTGTTCAGGAGTGCCAAATATTGGACACTCTGGAAGAACAGTTTCACTTCTAGTCAGTGGTTTCGAATTGGCCATTGTGATGAAATCGAAGTTCGGAAGCGAATACAACTCTATAAGGTAATCAAGTGAAGAAAAAACAATCAATAGGAACTAGATTACGTTTCGAATGTTTCGTGAATGCGAATAAGAGACAAGTAACAGCTTATACAGCGAGTGTCAGAATATTCGATGTTCAGTTTCTCAGTTGAAATCAAAGCTGTAATGTGTCACTGAACTTGAAGAGTACGCTTAGTATACGCGTGAAGCGGCAGGGAATGGATGGCTGCATGCACAATCATCCCATCCTCACCAATCCACAAGGATACTGTGTGTACTTGTGTGAAAAACTCACCCCCCCCCCCCCCCAACACACTCAATCATTTCTTCCACTGTGTATCGTGTCTATCTACTCACGCAGCGTTCAGGGAACTTTGAGGCCGTTGAGGAGGCTGAAGATGGTGTCCGAAAAATCTGGCAAAAATCACAGGAATTACTATAAGGGTCCTCCACAATTTCCGCACCCCTACGATTCTGATCTCAAAAATTTTTTTTTGCGATCTACCCTAATGTGTATGCATGAGTATTGAGATATGACCGATTAGAAGGTGAATATCATTCCTTGGTAATCACAATTTTGAACGCGTTTCACTCAAAACATCATTTTTGAGGTTTGCGGGAAAAATATCTCAAGAATTTCTCAACCGATCTTGATGAAACTTGGACTGATTTTTCTCTCAGATATCAGCGTCTGTGGGAACCAAACGTTTTTGTGATTCGACTCTGCAAAATATGAATATTATTGCAAAAAAGTCGTACAAATTCTTGAATTTTCCATTTTTCTTCATTTTTATTGGTTCACACAGAAGGTATATCCCTATTCAACATAAATTTTCTTGCTCGACTGGTTTGGATAAAAATTGTGGCTACCAGAATTTCCGCAAGTCGATGTCTCAGATTTGGACTTGATGTCATTGAGCGTATATAAGACCGCCATTTTGTGATAGAAACGAAAAAACTCTTCTTCTCCACAAATATGTAGTAAACATCCCAACAAACATTGATATTATGGGCCATCAACAGATCTGTAAAAGTTGCCATTACTGGATCTGCAGGTCCTTCAACGGAATAGATTAAAGGACCAGCACCCATATGTCTCACCGGCCAGCATTCGGCCATACAGAATTTGGCCTACACAGTACCATAATTGTGCCAGTAGTTCACCATCAATGACACTCAACAACAAATATGCATGGAACCCACAATGAATTTCCGTATGGTATTAGAAGTTATGTGATTCCTATAATGCTCTGAAAGATATCTTCGAGATGTTTGATGCAATTTTAAAAAACGATTTGAGGATGATTCATTCGTAAAAAAACGAACTTCCTCAAATTGTTCTGGTAATACTGCATGAGACATCCTCAATATATTTTTCGAATTGAGTAGAATCCCTAACAGCACACCCACCGATATCAACGTCACATCTCCGTGGAAGCGAGGTGGAGAAAAGGGAGACGTGGATACAAGGCGAATGGACGGAGAAGCGACGGAGAAATGTCCGGGGATAGGTGATTGTGCTGTACGGGATATGTCACCTTGTGTACATGAGTTCAGTAATAGGCTCAATATATTTTCAGTATTTATTGAGAGATTCAAACTCACAAAAACCGATCAATTCCAATTATTTTCCAACATCGAATGAAATACATGAATACTGTTAACAAGTTCAGCATTATTTATTTATTTATTTATTTATTCAACGGGCAATAACGCCTTTTAGTGACCAAATTATTGATACAATACAGTGAAAATTTAACAGATAAAATAAAAATAAAAAAAAAATAAAAAAAAGAAATCATATAAAGTGAACAGACGGATTACAAAAAGACATAGTACAAAATATAACATCCTGTACGGGATAAATAACGAGTATAAGAATATTACAATCTCACACACCTACTAGAACATGCTCTAGAGACAGAAGTCTTGAATACTGAAACTGATCCAGAAAAGAAATCCAACTCATCTCTATAAGTATTTGCTGAACAACAAATTCGATTTACTGGGTCAGTATAAAAGAATTGCGACTTAAACATAGGAACATTGAAAAGTAATGGGTTCCTAAGAGACCTGGAGGGTACATTGAAATTTAAGAGAGAGAGAAGTTCAGGGCAATTGATTTGACCATTGATTATTTTGAAAATGAATACCAAATCATTGATCATTCTACGAGTTTCGAGAGCGTTCATGTTGAACAACCCCATCAACGGACCATAATCATGGCAGGATAAAGCCATGGGGGTATGATTTTTGAAAGCCAAAAATCGTAACAATCTATGCTGAACTCTCTCGATAAGTTTACAATATTTGTCATGATGAGGAGACCAAATGTGAGTCGCGTATTCTAAGTTAGGTCTCACGAGAGCATTGTATAACGTAATCGATGTTGAGGGCTCCTTGAAGTCAGCAGACATACGCTTCAAAAAACCGAGCTGCTTCATAGCTGTGTTCTCCACATTATGATAGTGAAGAGTCAAATTAAGCTTGGAATCGAACGTAATACCTAAATCGAGCATATTCTGCACAACCTCCAAGCTTGAGCCACTCAACTCATGAGAGAAGGTAATGGGCTGCAATTTGCGCGACAGTCTCATAACTTTACATTTCACTATATTCAGCTTCAATTTATTCAAGGAACACCATGATTCCAATTCATACAAATCCAACTGCAGAGCAATGGCATCAGCGTATGACGAAATTTTCATGAACAATTTCAAATCATCCGCAAAAATTAAATGCTTCGCAAATTTGAAGTTGTTGCCAATATCATTATTAAAAAGTGTAAAAAGCAGTGGTCCCAAATGCGACCCTTGCGGAACGCCTGAGCAAACATTGATAGTCCTTGAGGTAAAGTTTTTAATTTTGACAGTTTGGGTTCGATTCATCAAATAGCTTCTTATCCAAATAAGAATATTACCACGGGAACCAAGATGATTTAATTTAGATAAAAGAACGTTATGATCAACAGTGTCGAAGGCTTTGGTGAAATCCGTATAAACAGTATCAACTTGACTGTTATCATCCAGAACCCTCGAAACATAATTACAATAAATAGACGAATTGGTGCCTGTTGAGGGACCAGGCACAAAGCCATGTTGCATGTCAGAGATGATGCTAGAACATAGAGGAGATAATTTATCAGTTACTAAAGATTCAAATAATTTTGGAATCACGCTTATAATTGATATTGGTCTATAGTTCCTCACATCAGATCTGCTGCCAGCCTGGAAAATCGGTATAATCAGACTATTTTTCCAGCGAGATGGAAAATGACCTGAAGATGAGGAAGCATTGAAGATTAGCCATAAGGGTCGTGATAATATATAGCTGCAAGATTTTAGGAACAAAGGAGGAATACCGTCATCCCCAGGTCCTTTATTGATGCTTAGAGAATTGATCCCAAGAAATATTTCCCCAATGTTAATATGAAGATCGGAAATATCCAATTGAAAATTAGATACGAAATCAGGCAACAGATCATTGAGAGAAACATAAGCAGATTCAAAGTGAGTAGCAAACAGATCTGAAATTTCACGCCCAGAACTAACTGAAACGCCATCTAGAACCATGTTGTTAGGAATAGCATTATCGGATCGGTGTGAGTTGACAAAGTTCCAAAAGCCTTTTACATTATCAGCGATCTGCAACTCAGTTGACCTAACGTAGTCATTGTAACATTTATATACTAAATTTTTACATTGAGAACGCAAATCGGAGAAAATAATGTAATCTTGCAACAAATTAGAGATTTTATACGTACGATGCGCCACTTTCTTTGCTCGTATTAGATCAATCAACTGGGGTGAAAACCACCTAGGATAATTAGATCCGCGATAATAACACTTAGGAACATACAAATCAATAGCATGGTACATATGTTCATATAGGCACTCAGTCGCATCATCAACAGACAAACCTTCAAGTAGTGAGTCCTAAGGAATTTGATTAAAATAATTACAAATAGCAGTATAATCACCTAAACGGAAATTATAACGAGAAACACTGGTACTAGGAAGGAACTTAACTACATCCATACTCAGCGTAGAAACAATAGGAGGATGATGAATATCACAAGCTAGAAGAGATTCAGTAGATAACCTCGTAACTAGAGAAATATCATTTGTGAACAGCAGGTCAAGCATGACCCCGAAAGCATTACAAATATCACTTTTTAAGATTAAATTAGAAAAATTAAAATATTCACAAATAAACTGAACTGATTGCACTTCATTACAAGATGCTCCAGGACGTAAGTCATACGATAATTCAGCGCAAGACATACGCCAGGAAGCATGCGGTAAATTATAGTCACCGTAAAGGTAAAAAGAAAGATCCTGATGGGCACTCAGAATAACTTCCACACTCTTACAGTGATCTTCGTAGAGATGCGCAGGTGATGATGGCGGGATATAGACGGCTCCAAAAATCACATCCGAGATTCCCAATCTTGCCTCAATGAACAGATGCTCAACGTTTGTATGTACAGACAACAGCTCAAAACTAGGAATGACACTCTTCACCGCTATCAAAACCCCACCCCCTCTCTCACAATGACTAGTAAGTGAAGATCTGTCCTTCCTATATATAGTATAACCATTCAAGCCGATTCCAGAGGATGAAATTCCATCAGTCAACCAAGTTTCAGAGAAGATGATAATGTCGTAATGATCGACAGAAGCCGCCGCAGCACAACGAAGTGCATTGAGTTTGGTACGAAGGCCACGTACGTTTTGGTAGTACACTAAAGGGCGAGTCACAGGTTTTTTTGCGATGACGGATTCCGGGTTTTGTGTAGAGGAACAATTTTCGGTACACCATTGAGATATCTGATGGTCTTTGTCGGGTCGTTTAGGTCTTTCAAACGATCACGAAGATTGCTTAAGTGTGCACGTTGCCGAGGAGTCTGATCGAGTGGGATTTTGACAGGGCCCCCGTAAGCAAACTTCCCTCTGATGATATCCAAAGGCGTACGACTACACGGGAAAGTCACACATAAGGGGCGAACCTTATTATCATTGGGTTTTCCCAAGCGACAAAAACGTATATCATGACAGCAATCGGGTTTGATTGCTGACAAAACCTTATTGACCTCAGTAAGATCAGAAGAACCTGAAGAAACATTCTCAGGAACATTGAACATCATGATATTGAAAGAACAACTCCGACGATCTTCCAGTTCGCTGAAAAACTCCTCTTCATCACAAGAAATTGTTGAATGATTATTAGCATCGGATCTCCCATTTTCAAGCATACAAACTCTCGCATTAAGATTGGACACTTCGGTTGACAACTCCTTAATTTTATTTTCGAAATGATCCAACTTATCATTCAAAACAGAAAATTTGCTGTCAAAGAGCGAGCTAATGTTCGATAACAACACAGAGTCACGGTCGTCGCTCTGCGAAGATGACAAAGCAGGTGTTCTCAACATTTCGCAATCCAGCAAAGTCCCAACATGCCACGGGTGACCACTTCTGGACAGACATGAAGGCCCAGGATGAGAAATAACGCCGCAAGAGTTACAGGATAATGGATCCTTAACGGCTTCGGAGCACCCTTTGCAGATCTTACTGTACATCCTCAGAAATATGAAAGGATAGTGAACGAAGAAGAAGATATTGAGAACACTGGCACAACGAAAGTGGTACACACACAGACTGTATATGGGTAAAGACGCACCAATACACTCACGTGGCGGAACGTAAACAAAGTATATCGATATAATATAAAGGCAAGGGATCGTTTGAGAGAATGCAAGAGTTATTACCACTGTTTAAATATAGAATAAAATTCACTGCAGATTCATATATATGAAAAAAAAGAAGATCAGTATCAGTGGAGAAAGTACATGCACATCGCACTTAGTGAAGATTATTGAAACACACCAAAAAGAATTAAAACACGGAGACTCGCATTAACGACTGACTATTTATGATAGATCCAACAACACGCGCCACGTACATTATACATACATTTAAACCTTCAATTGTGGAAGCGGGTGAATTCAACAAATGAAAAAAAATAAGCCCCATAGATTGTTCCATATTTTGTAATATATCTATTTAGATCACTTTCATACTCATCGGCATCCTTCTTCAATTTACATAATTAATTCAATTTACATTATTAAAGGAATTGAAGTAAAAATCACATGCAAACGTATGGATTTCCATGCGTCCTCATATATATGGAACAGAATAAGTGGCACTTTGCATCGAATGTGTGAAAAACATAATGATTGATCGAAAAATTGAAATAGTTCGCGTTATTGTCATATGATTCCATGGAATTATGTACGTTATCTCAGATACTCATCCCTTCATCGTTCCTACAGGAATTTTAGTGTTCGTCATTTCCATCATGGCGGATATCACATGTCCTTGCTTAAACCACCACTTTGATTTGGAAGGAAATATAACACTGATAAATGAAAATAATAATTTGATAAACATATTTCAATAATACAACATAAGAGTACAATATAAAACTAAGATTTTCATCCAATACTGGATAGAATAACAAAATAAAAATTCCTTAATAATGCAACATAAAACTTATTTTGAATTTAGAATTGTACACTCATCGCTGTATTCTAAGATCATAAACATCACCCCTTGGAAAGAAAATGACAATGGTATTCAATTTTTCCTATAATATTGCATGCATAAATTGTACTGAATATTATACCGTAAATTATTTGGTGAAATGTATCACATAAAGTTTCTTGGTTGACTGAAGAAATCAAATTAACATTACCGAATGATGGGAAGATCAAGAAAATCACATTGAACATCACATGTATTTGTTGTGATGAAGATGAATGTTCGAAACGAAAATAAAATATCCTCATATAATGATTTCAAATCCATGAGACCGCAAAAACACGAAAATTTTCTATTCTTCTTTATGAAGATATATGATATGATCAATAAATTGAATGCTTCAGATTGTATTCAATTTTTCAGGAGAAAAAAAACGTATACTTGAGGTCATATAGTATCTCAATAATACTTAAATTAGAAATACTGATAATCATTCTCAAAACATTCCCTTGAAATATTCAAAGAATCAGTTTTGATTTGGTTCGCCAGTAACATTTTGGTCGTTCGCGTTCTTAGCTATCGCTCTTTTTGCCCTACCTCGTCCTCTATCAGATGCACCACGTAGCCACGTTTACTTTCTCTATCTCGTTATGAGTAGCATTCTTGCTCAAAGGATTTTTCCTGACAGATGCTGTAAAAAAAGATTAAATATGTATAAATTCAAAATTAAAAAAATACATTCAAGTGAATGATTTTTTCGTATATTTTTTTGCAAAATACGAGTCAAACGCAATATATAGCTCACCTATGATCAGATTAATGACTTTTTTCAGTTGTGCAAAACAATTTTTTGCATTCCTTCCTGACCAGTTGTAATTCAACTGAATGGCGTGGCCCATGATCAGAGATGTTCTTTTCAGTACAATTTCCGTTAGATCAACCTATGATAATCGTGAGTTGAATGGAAATACCAATCAGAAATGACGAAATTGTACTGAAGAACATCCCTGCCCATGATACAATGTAAAATGTTACGGGTGGTGTCTTCGTAATTTTTACTCCCGATGTTTTGTAAAAAAGTACACTGTAAATGGAATTCGTATTAGTAATTGCTGAAACATCAAAACATTTCATCAATTGAAATCATTCTTATAGCAGAAGCCATATAATTTTTGTCACTTAAGGAGTCATTGAATTTATCCAATTCGTCTTTGGTTTGACACGGCAGATTATTGAAAGTATCTGTCCGATCCAAGTTTTCTTCTTGATTAACGTTTCTTGTATTGACTAAGAATCTTACATCCAAACTCACTTTGTATGTCATTGTGATTAATTGTTCCATAAGTCCTATTAGAATGAAAAAAAACATGATATTAGTTATATTTTCAATGATTGGAAATAAGAAATATAATATCACATCAATTGAACAACGTAAAAGCAAATTATATGACGAATTGATTCTACAGAACTACTCAATGATGATTACCCTGATGAATTATATAGTATTTCGCGGTCAATCTGAAGCGACGGCGCACTCATACACGATATTGAACACAAACTGTACATAAACTTCGAAGAAGCTTCAAGATGGTATCTGGATAATCATCATTTTGATGTTGTTCATTCATTGAGTGCCCATTACATTCAACTTTTGGAATGATTAGGGCTCACCTGCAAATTTTTTGAAGTCATGGCAATTCGAAGTTACTATGCAATTAGCAGATTGCATCTCTGGTAAATTTACTTCTTTTTGTTGTTCTTGATTAGTCCTCGAAGGCATTTTACAAGAAGCGTTACTTGATTTTTTCATACTTTCAAGTAATTTCTGGAGAGGTAATGGCGGTGTTGTCACACGTTCCGCATCAGAGCTGCTTTCACTAGATTGTGGTTCATAACTTTTTCGTGATGTATTCTCTGATTTTCTCAAAAGAGAAGCAGGAGGAAGGGGAAGGTTTTGAGGATCTTTGGCATTCAATATGAAGTTGTCATCATATCGCGAGTCAGGTTTGATATATCTCTTTGAAGTGTGGGTTTCCTCGTCCGTTTGTGACACACTGGATTTGTCTCCTAATTCTTTCAGTTCTCCTACCGCTTTAATATAATCATCTGAAATTTTTCCATTGAAAAAAAATCAATTTTCGTAGTTTTCGATGGAGATAGTATTTAATATAAATAATTTTGTCAATTAATAATAAATTGTATTTTTTCAATTTGATATTTCCAGTGAATTCAGAGGAAACACGGTTTCAAAATTCCAAATATTCTCATCAATAATTTCATATTAGAAAATTAAATTGTAAATTTAGGCGGACGCAATACACTCAAAAGTATGGAAATTGGCCACAAGCCATGATGTTTCTGATCACGGATTGATCAATGTGATCTGATACCATACTTGTCACTTTTACTAGGGCTGATATGAAGTATTTATCCAAATTCTGAAATAAAAAAAGTTTTACGCACTTACGTGTTTTATATTTTATACGAACTTCGCACATGTCTGCGTTTCTGAGATCCAAGGGAATGTGATCCATCACAGCTGTAACCCTTGCAGTCTCCGATTTGATATTAGATGGTCACAATGTATGGACACTTCCATTCCCATGTTGTAACCATTGGCTTGATACGATTGCTGATGGTGTGGATCCATCGCATTCTTCTTCAGGGAATTCAACCACAACATATTTTCTATCACTGAAATTGTGTAGGACAAATAATTAGTTTCCGTTTTGCACGGCTGTGATTCAAGTTCTTTTTTACCTCATATAGAATATTCAAAATCTATATGTGATCATTTCAAGATATCATGGCACTTATAGGGTGGGAAAACATCACAGGGAAATGTACGAGAGAAATGTATGTATGTTAGAAATTCATATAAAATTGAATGATAAAGGATAAATGAACCAGTGAAGCATCGGAAAGAAACCACAAATCATAAAAATGTATTTTCAAAATGATTCGTAGAATTGATGGACGAGAATTATCAATGTGCATATCATAGGTACTGAACTAAATTGACACCAATTTAATAAGATTTTCCCTAGGATTTTAGGAATATACAAAGATCTAGGAAATTTTACAGTTTTATATCATAAGACAATGAACAAAAGTATTGGTAGAAGGTAAACTTAACAGAAATTTGTACATATTAAAATCAATGATAATATTCCATATCTCAATTAGAAATGAATCTTTCCATCCATTATCTCAATACTAGGAATGGAAACATCTCCTAATTTCAACAAAATTAAGTGTGCTTTATACATCCTTTTGAGGCTTCAAATTGATGAATACTGCATTCCCACATTTCCATTTTTCTGCAATGTACTCGAAGTTTGAATGGTTTCTAGAAACGAAAAGGAACGAAAATTTAAACTCATGATGAAATGCGATGAATTATCGGTGCTCAACTCTTTGAATTTGTTTCTTGGAAGTGGAAATATCGTTTGAAAGATGTATTATAAGATTTGAGATCTCCAACAGCTAAGTATTCCCTTATACGATCACTAATTCGTTTCAATGAACGATTCAAACTTCAATAACATTTTTCGCACTGGAATATATAAAATCAAAGACTGAAATGATGACTTATGTGGGATGTTGGTTTTAACCCTTTAACGCCGAGAATGCACGAAATTTTTCGTCAACTTTGGAGGTGTGCATTGGTTACTTAACGGGTGAATTTTTTATCCAAACCCACTTCTCTTATTGTTTTCAAGATCGCTCTTTCTAATGACGTTGAGGAAAATTGAGAAAAAAAATTGTAACACTGAGTTTTTTACACTTTTCCATTAAGAAACACGATTTTTTCGTCTGTTTTTTTTTTGCAAACTGAATTTTCAACACCAGAACGCCATTCTGTCCGGGTTGAACAAACAGAGACCGTGCAATTAATAGTTGAACTTGAAGATTGTGCAGCAGGAAAATTTTTTTACCGACAGGTCATCCAAAATGGCGGCTGGAACTCAAAAATTTACAAAATTTTCGGTTTTTCGACGTTTTTTTGCATTCAAGTGCTACTAGTTTTTGTTCCTGCTGATTATCAGTGACCTCATCACTCTCACAAGTATCTTGCACGACTAATCATCGATAATCTGGGGGTAATCCAGCAGGGGGCCTCCAATATATTAGGAAAACAGTGTCGAAAAGTGTAAGAATAGTCATATTGTGGAGGCTTTCAATCCTTTTTACACGAATACGACTCGTAGATTTGGAATGGACCCCTTGTGCGGGTTGTTCATGTATAGGAGATGGCCCGATAGACATCCTGATCCTTTTGGGCCGGGGGAGGGGCACTCTTGGGGCCAAAGCAAAACGGTATTTTTTTAAGAAAATAGACTGATCTTTTCTTGTACGAAAAAGTTGTAAAAATGAATTGACTGCTCGTGTCAGAGTTAACTTTGACCATTCGAGTGTAAGAGATACCAGGGGCGGATCTAGGAATGGATTTGGGAGAGAAGGGGGTCGTGAACTTCTCAATAGGAATAAGGAGTTATATTTATGTCAAGGCTTGTACCAAAGTGGTGATTTTTTCGCAAAAATGTTCGGGAACTGTTTAAAGAGAACATGGGCCAGATGAGGCCCGATTTTGCACGATGCCCCGAAATCAGGCACCATCGGGCCCATTTTTTATTTTACGAGTTTTCGTACATTTTTGAGAAAAAAGACCACTTTGGCAAAAATTTTGACGTGATCTTGACTTATTGTTCCTATTAGTTTGATTCTGGATTTGAGGATTTGCAGGTCCTTCTCAAAATTCATTCTGCCACTGAGTTTTTGGCAATAGTTTTTTGTAAAGGGAGGGGTTGTCATTTGCCATTGACTCCCAATGGTGCCCGATTCTTACTACGCAGAGGTAGACAATCTTCGAGAATCTTTTTTTTTATTATTTCTCTTTTCAGGTTTTTTTTCGTATTTTTTCCGAGTTTTTGTTTCTTATTCCCAATTTTTTTCTCATTTCCATGCATTTTTTCTTGTGAGTTCCGTTCATGAGCTTAGTGAATTTTTTTCACATTTTTACGAAGCTCAATGGATTGATGTAACACATGACATACAATAATACGAATCACAATCTCGACAATATCTATTCGTCCTTTTTTCGCATTTTTTCGCTGAGCAATATTTATATGTGTTCCCTACGACTGATTTGTGCTGGTGAATGGTAGCCTTCCGCAAGGGCGTATCCAAGAGGAGGGTCCAGAGGGCCCGGACCCCCCCCCCCCAAATCCCTCAATTCTCCCCTTTTTATATGTCGATATATTTCATATATATCGATATATCAATACACCTATAATGTGGACCCCTCCCAAAAAAAAGTTCTGGATATGCCCTTGGCCTTCCGCGAGTACCGTTTGCTCAATGCAATTGCAAAGTTTTTCTCACCATATTTTTTATTTCCTAGCCCAGCCATATTTCTCAGAATAACCACATTTGTGATGGAAGATTGGATTATCCTCATCAGAATTACCCATGTTCACTTTTGCATGGACTTATACAAACTAAGACTGTGAACTGATCATAGTCGAATTGGCGTGAATTTCCAGAATATAGTACGAATGTCAGCCAAATCTCCACAAGTTGGGCATCAAATTTCATCACACCTGATGGGCGCACATAACGCTGAATCGTAGTCACAGAAGATCAAATTTCTAATAATGAAATAGGTACCATCATTGCATACACTAGACTATCATATACTGGGAGACAGATATCATATCATCCTAATGATTCCCATTCTCGATCTCCCCTTCACAAAATCTCCCTAGTTTTCACATTTTTAGGAGTGAAAATTATGCTATATATTTTTTCGTACGTCTATATTTTTATTCTTGGATTTCAAATAATTCGCGACTAGATTCATATATTCTACGGTTTCTCATATATTCGTCGGAAGTACTGTGAGTCTACTGATTTCCTTATACCTTCTTCATCACATCCATCAAATAATAATTCAATCCTCAATTGGTCATCGAAATGCCGAAAAGAAAGTGTCATTCCATCTGCTCAGAAAGCTTCGACCAGCCGATGTGACAAAAGAAAACATGTATCAACTGATTCAATTGAATCTTACGAGGGAGAGGCTTATGATGAGTTCGTTTACATTCCGAATCCAGATGATTCTGGAGAATCTGATGCCCATAACTCAGAATTTGAAGGAACCGTTTCAGATAGTTCAGATAGTGGAAGCAAAAATTTCCTCCCATCTTCATCCTATCAAAAAATTTTCCAGGCTTATGAAGATTCACAAAAAAAATTAGAAGAGAATTTCGAATACACTAGGGTTGATGGAGAAAAAAGATACAATTCTACGCTGAAAAATGGAATGCTACTTCCAGGAAAAACTAAAAGAATGATCTCTGAGTGTTCCGATACCCGATTATTTGAATTCTTTTTTTCTTCTGAGATAGAAACATACATAATTGAGGCCACAAAAATGAATGGATATGATCTCACTCCAGAAAAATTGAATATATTCTTTAGTATAATTATATTCATAAAGTTCAATAGGCGCACGTCTCAGAGAGATTATTGGTTCATCAGATCGAAACCTATTAGATCTGGAATCAAAATGTGGGGTTTGTGCGGCGCTAACGGGTATTTATTCGACTGTGATATATACTGCGGAAAAAACGCCAATATTAATTTCTCACCCAAATGCACTATGGGGAGTCGTGTGGTCATGGAAATGCTCCAGAAACTGCTTCATAGTGTACCAAAAAATAAAATAGATCAATATCACGTTTACTCTGACAATCTTTTCTGCTGTCTTGATTCATTAGTACACCTGGGTAAAATTAGAATACGGACAACTGGTACAGTGAGAGAGGACCGTATGAAAGAATTATATTGACACCAAAGCGAAAAGAGGGACTTTCGCAGTCAAGCATGAGGTAAAGAGTGGAATCAATTTCATTACTGTTTTAGATTCCAAGCCAGTGTCAATATTATCAAGCGCAGCAGGCGTAACTCCTCTTACTGTTGTCAAACGTTTTGATGAGGAAAAAAGAGAGAGATGCGGTATATCTTCTCCCAGCTCTCTTTCAGCATATGATGGGTTTATGGGTGGGGTAGATTCGCATGATCAGAGGTGTAGCAAAGTATTACCCGTGGTGCGTTCGGAAAAGTGGACGTGGGTAATTCTGATGAGGATAATTCAATCCTCCATTACAAATGCGGTTATTCTGAGAGATATGGCTGGGCCAGAAGATAAAGAGTATAGCACGAAAGACTCCGCAATTGCATTGAGCAAACAGTACTTGAGGAAGGCTAACATTGACCAGCACAAATCAATCGTAGGGAAAACATTTGAATATTGCTCAGCAAAAAAGTGCGAAAAAAGAACGAATAGATATTGTCGAAATCGTGATTTGTATTATTGTATGCCATGTTTCAAATCGAGCCATTGAGCTTTGTAAAAATGTGAGAAAAATTCACCAAGCTTATGAACGGAATTTACAAGAAAAAATGTATTGGGATGCGAAAAAAATTAGAAATAAGGAACAAGAACTCGAAAAGAATACAAAAAAATTTGCAAAACGTTCGAAAATGAAAAAAAAATGAAAAAAATTAAAGAAATAAAAAAAATTGTTTGAATGAAAAAAAAAACAGAAAAAAATTGAAAAAAAGATTCTCGAAGATTGTCTACCTCCGCGTGGTGAGAATCGGGCAACATTGGAAGTCAATGGCAAAAGACAATATTGAATTTAGTATGGAATGACAACCCCCTCTCCTAAAGAAAAATATTGCCGGAAACTTAGTTGCAGAATGAATTTTGAGGACGACCTGCGAATCCTCAAATCCAAAATCAAACTAATAGGAACAATAAGTCAATGTCACGTCAAAATTTTTGCCAAAGTGGTCTTTTTTCTCAAGAATGTACGAAAACTCCTGAAATAAAAAATGGGCCCGATGGTGCCTGATTTCGGGGCATCGTGCAAAATCGGGCCTCATCTGGCCCATGTTCTCTTTAAACAGTTCCCGAACATTTTTGCGAAAAAATCACCACTTTGGTACAAGCCTTGACATAAATATAACTCCTTATTCCTATTGAGAAGTTCACGACCCCCTCCTCTCCCAAATCCATTCCTAGATCCGCCCCTGGTATCTCTTACACTCGAATGGTCAAAGTTAACTCTGACACGAGCAGTCAATTCATTTTTACAACTTTTTCGTACAAGAAAAGATCAGTCTATTTTCTTAAAAAAAGACCGTTTCGCTTTGGCCCCAAGAGTGCCCCTCCCCCGGCCCAAAAGGATCAGGATGTCTATCGGGCCATCTCCTATACATGAACAACCCGCACAAGGGGTCCATTCCAAATCTACGAGTCGTATTCGTGTAAAAAGGATTGAAAGCCTCCACAATATGACTATTCTTACACTTTTCGACACTGTTTTCCTAATATATTGGAGGCCCCCTGCTGGATTACCCCCAGATTATCGATGATTAGTCGTGCAAAATACTTGTGAGAGTGATGAGGTCACTGATAATCAGCAGGAACAAAAACTAGTAGCACTTGAATGCAAAAAAACGTCGAAAAACCGAAGATTTTGTAAATTTTTGAGTTCCAGCCGCCATTTTGGATGACCTGTCGGTAAAAAAATTTTCCTGCTGCACAATCTTCAAGTTTAACTATTAATTGCACGGTCTCTGTTTGTTCAACCCGGACAGAATGGCGTTCTGGTGTTGAAAATTCAGTTTGCAAAAAAAAACAGACGAAAAAATCGTGTTTCTTAATGAAAAAGTGTAAAAAACTCAGTGTTACAATTTTTTCTCTCAATGTTTCTCAAGGTCATCAGAAAGAGCGACCTCGAGAACAATAGGAAAAGTGGGTTTGGATGAAAAATTCACCCGTTAAGTAACCAATGCACACCTCCCAAGTTGACGAAAAATTTCGTGCATTCTCGGCGTTGAAGGGTTAAGATGAATGTTGCATTGCCTGACATACAAAATGTCCTTGATACGGTAAAATCACTGCTTTACAAGCCACATTATTCACAGAGCAGGTGATCTCTTCAAATTCAGAACATCCAACTTCATACATTGATATCTCAGACGAATCCATAGGATAATTATTGAAACTCTGTAGACTTCTTGATTTGTTACCAACAATTTCAATATCATTGGTATTTTCATTTTTCAAAATTTCATAAACTTGTAGGATATTCCCATTCTTTAGGAATAAGCAATTGAGGCCGCGGATGCAATAATAGCCTCAGCGCTCGAACGCATTTCAAAGTTGATACAAGCGACCAGTGGAATGAGAAAAAAAAAGTTCGTCAAAACGGAAAATAAAAAATACAGCCTTTAGATCATCAAACCACACATTTTTCCTATGAACAATTTTTTTCGACCTTCAATAGTTTATGAGATAACAATTGGAAAGTGCAAATTTTCATTTCCTCAAAATCAATTAAATTCAAAACATATCTTGCGATTACTCAACGGAGAGTCACCGAATTGGCTTGAAATTTGGTACACGGCTTCATCATTGATCCCCGAATGCGCCTAGTCAGTTCCATATGTTAAAATATTCCATTATCCAATGAATATTTAATAATAAACAAATACTGTTAAAAACGCGCGCTTTTGAGTTTCCGTGAAAAAAAGTATCTACGGAGTTTTCGATTTGGAAAAACTCAAAGCGACAAAGTTGTTCGTCAATGTTCGAAGAAGTTTCCCTGAAAGTTTCAATCGAGTGAAAAATGTGGGAGATATTGGACATTCTTTACAATTACTCATCTCGCTTGCCATTACGGCAACTGCGATATACGGACACTATACTCGATGGTTCTTAAGAGAGTCGTGTCACCGTGGCAAATATTTTATATTTTGCACACTTTTTACTCGATTGATCTGAGAATTTAAGGGAAACTCATTTGAACATTGACCAACTACTTCCTCGCTTTGAATTCTTCCAAATCGGAAGTTATTGACATAGGCTTTCGTATCAAGATTTGAAGGTGAAACAAAAGCATCCTGATTCATGCAAATTTTTCACCTATCATCGTTCAATATTACAGTTACTGAGCGAAAAATAAATACCGCCGGAACAATACACGGACAACAGAAGAAAAATTTGTTTGGAACTCATATTCGATCATATCACCTGTTCCTTCATACAATTGGAATTCATCAATAGGTGAAAAATTTGCATAAATCAGAATGCTTTTGTTTCACCTTTAAATCTTGATACGAAAACCTATGTAAGTAACCTATTGATGAATTTCAATTGTATGAAGGAACATGTGATATGATCGAATATGAGTTCCAAACAAATTTCTCTCCTGTTGTCATTGTATTGTTCCGATGGTATTTATTTTTCGCTCAGTAACTGAAATATTGAACAATAATAGCCCATGTGGAAATGTACACACGGGCCGCTACTGGCGCGGTACTGTTGCCAGAGTTGCCAGTACTGGCAAATCCAACCTTGCCCTTATGGGGCTAGTGGTTTGGACGATACTGGCAAGGAGTCGGAATGATAACATCATTTTACATAAGGGCCAGTAAAACATTCACCACCACGTCGGTAGCGATATTTGGTGTGTGCCTACTATGGTGGAACTCTGGCATGGCAACAGAATCAATTGTTCTACCACACCTGGATGAGAAGTGGTAGAGGGTCAAAATAATACATCCTACGTAGGAATTCAGACCCGACCCAGTACTGGCACAGTGCTGGTAATGATAGATCCCCTGAGTTATATTTCAAGTAGAAAAAAAATACACTGAATTTGAACTTTCAAAACTTTGTGAATCTATTTTTCTCATCACCGTTATCTGAGAAAGACACTTTGGAAGTGGTTTCATGAAAGTTCACTGGGCAAGAATTGAACCCGGGACCTGCGAGTGAAAAACAGAGTCTCTATCACATCAGCTAATCTCCGAGTTGACAACGGAGCACTTAAATTCCCATTTATTGCACCCATTCCCTTGATGTCACGCAATTTACCATAGGCTCCGTAGTGAAACAATATTCTACCAATACTGGATCATTGTTCTCTATCGAACGTATTGAATGATCATACCAACTCTGTCTTGATACTGGCGCGACTCCGGCTCACTACAACAACCAAGTTGCCAAGATCGTGATTTCAATGTCAATCGACTACCGATTCCATAGTCAACCAACGTCCCACCAATACTGGTAGCATGTCGTCTATCGAACATATTCAATCATTATTGTAATTCCGCGGAGCTTGCAGTAGATATAGGTTATGGGTAATTAACGTACGCTACGTGTTTGGTGAAGTCTTCTTCATAAGTAGATTTGACTTTGGTCGATTCACACCAATGAATTTATATTTGACCAAGAGTATTTATTTAAATCAATAATAGAAAGTTATGAAACTACATATGGAAATGCAAAGATGTGGAAAAAGGCGCCTGTAACACAAATACACATTTCTAATTTTACGATGTTTCTTTGGCGATAGTTATGTTAGATATTTCTTTCATTTTATGTATATCTGATGACAGATCAATCTCAAATTCTAATTATAATATTTTTCTTTTACATACCTTTTGTTCCAAAAATCATTCGTTCAACCTATCTGTACATTTCCTTTGATATTATTCGGTTTTATTCGTCTTTCATTTGCACGTTCATTTTTACGTGTATATACGATGCGACATCGTCGACGGTGGTTGACGAACAAGAAGGAAGTAGAGTGTTGCGTACTGATCGTTTGTTCAGTGCGTGTAACTTACTTCTGATTCTAATATGAATTTGGCAGTATTGTTTTCCTTGCGCCCGTGATTCAAATAGTTACATTTCAACAATCATAATACCAACTCTGGCTCAATACTGGCGCGACTCCGGCTGACCACAGCAGCCGAGTTGCCAAGATCATAATTGCAACATCAATCGACTATCGATTTTGTAGTCAGCCAGAGTCATATCATCACTGGCATATTGCCGTCTGTTGTACATATGGAATGATAATACCGACTCTGGCTGAATACTGGCGCGGTACCGTTTCTCGAAATCCTGGGTATTGTCCAGACAGTATTCATTCGATACTGACCCTGTACCGTCTGTCCACGTGAGCCAATACCGTCTGAAATTTTGCGAATGTTCGGCGACAGTTGAAAAACGGTAATGATTCTGAACAGGCACAGTTGTTTTTGCCGAACTTTGGCAAATACAAACTCGCCAGTACCACGCCATTTGTCATAATGAATTGACATAATCGGGGGTGATTTTGGAACATTGTTTACCGTGTGGATTATTTGCACATTCTATGCGTGATCACATGCTTAGATTGCTTGAAACAAGCTTGCACAAGCTTGGAATGTTTGAAAAGTGCTTGTGCTATTTGAGTAGAATCGGTATCGGTATCGGTTCAATAGTGAATTACTGGTTGAAAACACTTACTGACAATCATTCCTTTCCAAAATAGTCTCCCAAATAGCACAAGGATTCTAAAAGAGTGCTTCATAAATGTATTGTATTCATTATGGGGTCCTTGAAAATTCCTGTAATTTTTGCGTTCTTATTGAAAATTTCAGGCAGAAAACTATTGGGGATCTGTTAGGGTTGTAAGTAGTTTGGATGGTGTAAAAATACCATAAATGCTGATTATATCATATACTAACCTTGGTTACTTTCTTCATTGTCAGAATCTGTATCATCGACTGAAACTTTTTGGAGCTCACGATATTTTTTCACTCTATTATAAGACATATTTGGGAATTCAAATCGACGATTTTACGTAGAACTACACACTCAGAACACCCAAACCTCTGTGTGTGTCTGATAAATGTACGAGGAACTTCGAATACGTCTAACGAGCGTGCATGGGGATTGCTGGCTCTTAGAATATATACATATATACAAACAACCAGACATTGGTTCACATGACTCACGTGAACTCTGTTCTTTATAATAATATTATTGGCAGAATATTGAAATAGCGGAAATTGGGTGTTGTAGTGAGCCAAAGCCACGCCAGAACAGAGCCAGAGTTGGAGGGAGTACGATATGTTAGGTCGAAAACAATGTGCCTAAACTAATGGGGGGCTTTGGAATCGGTTATCAACTTTCGTCAAAAGAAATCCCCGAATAAACATGCATCTGGTGGTTCACCAAAGCTGCGCCATTAGGTAGCAAAAATGACCTGATCCATTTACCATATTAGGTGGGCGAAGGAATGGCTATACTGATTCAGTTGATTACGAATTTCGTAGCCAATCAGTGCCATACCAATACTGGCATATGGTCGGCTATCAAATATATGAAATGGTAATCCCAACTCTGGCTCAGTACTGGCGCCGCTTTGGTTTACCATGACAGCCGGATTTCCATAGACATATGTTTAACGTAGTTCGACTACCGATTTTGTAGTTAGCCATTTCCCTACCGATCCTGGCACTCGATCGCCTATTGGATATATTGAATGGTTATCCCAACTCTGGCTCAGTACTGGTGAAGCTTCGGCTCACTCTCATAACCTGATCCCCATCGCTACAATTTTACGACAATACAACATCGATTTCGTAGTCAGCCAATGCCATATTGATACTGGCATATAGTCGGCTATCATATCTATGGAATAGTAATCCACACTCTGGCTCAGTACTGTCGCCGCTTTGGTTCACCATAACAGCCGGATTTCCATTGACATAATTTTAACGTAGTTCGACTACCGATTTTGTAGTTAGCCATTGCCCTACCGATCCTGGCCCTTCATTTTCGAGTGGAGATATTGAATGGTCATCCCAACTCTGGCACAGTACTGGCGCGGCTCCGTTACACTACGATCCGTGTATTTTCCGGCCAGTATTGATTCATTACTGGCCCAACACTGTCTGTCCACGCCAATTAATCCCGTCTCAACTCCGTCGAACATGTACAGCCAGTTGAAAAACAGTGATGGGCCTGAACAGGAACAGTTGTTTTTGCCGAAGTCTGGCAAATACAACCTTTCCAGTACTGGGCGATTTGTCAAGTCCGGCAATTTCCACATGGGGGGTGAAAAATTTGCATATATCAGAATGCTTTTGTTTCACCTCCAAATCTTGATACGGAAACCTATGTAAATAACTTCCGATTTGGAAGAATTCAAAGCGAGAAAGTAGTTGGTCAATGTTGAAATAAGTTTTCCTCAAATTCTCACATCAATCGAGTAAAAAGTGTGCAAAATATGAAATATTTGCCACGGTGACACGACTCTCTTATGAACAATCGAGCATAGTGTCCGTGTATCATAGTTGCCGTAATGGTAAGCGAGATGAGTAATTGTAAAGAATGTGCAATATCTCCCACATTTCCCACTCGATTGATCTGAAACTTCCAGGAAAACTTCTTCGAACATTGCCGAACAACTTTATCGCTTTGAGTTTTTCCAAATCGGAAACTCCCTCGATACTTTTTTTCATGGAAACTGGAAAGCACGCGTTTTCAACAGTATTTATTTATTATTACATATTCATTGGACAATGAAATATTTTAACATGTGGAACTGACTAGGCGTCTTCGGGGATCAATGATGAAGCCGTGTACCAAATTTCAAGTCAATTCGGTGACTTTTCGTTGAATAATTGCGAAATATGTTTAGGTCCATGAACCTGGAACCGCCACAAGCGATTCTGGGATAAGTGACTATTGGAGAATTTGTAGCTAATTTGGAGCTGATTTAGTACTGGGCGTAAAAATTTGGAGCCCCTCTAGAAATGCTAGAAACTGTGGCGGTTCCAACTTCATGGGAAGCTGGAACCGCCACAACATGAGGGTAGGGTTTTTCGGGAAAAAGCTTCGATAGGAATTCAGAGCTAATCCAGAGCTCTCAAAATCATCTATGAAAATTCCCGAAAAAATTACCCCTGGGGGAGGGGGAGGAAAAATTTGGGAAAAAATTTTTTTTCTCCTGAAATGTTCATGAGATGGATTGCAGGACTTTCCTAGACCTGCAGAGGGGAGAACCAATCCGGGAAAATCGAACCCAGATATCTATGGGGGACATAAAGAAGATGTGCTGAAGACTGGGTCGTTGGCTGAGCTGGAACCGCCACAACATGAAGGGGGGGTTTTTCGGGGAAAAGCTTCCATAGGAATTCAGAGCTAATCCAGAGCCCTTGAGATCATCCATGGAAATTTTCGAAAAAATTACCCCTGGGGGTGAGGGAGAAAAAATTTGAGAAATTGCAGGACTTTTCTAGACCTGCAGAGGAGAGAACCAAGGCGGGAAAATCGGACCAAGATACCTATGGGGGACATAAAGATGTGTTGGAGACTGGGTCGTTGGCTGAGCTGGAACCACCACAACATGAAGGCGGGGTTTTTTGGGAGAGAGCTTCAATAGGAATTTGGAGCTAATTTTGAGCTCTTAAGATCATCCATGGAAATTTCCAAAAAAATCACCGTAGAGGGTGGGGGAGAAGAAATTTGAAAAAAAAATTCTTTTTTTCCTGGAATGTTTGTGAAATGAAATGCAGGACTTTTCTAGGCCTCCAGAGGAGGAAACTAAGCCGGAAGAATCGAATCCAGATGCCTACGGGGGACATAAAGAAGATGTGCTGAAGACTGGGTCGTTGGCTGAGCTGGAACCGCCACAACATAAAGGGGCGGTTTTTCGGGACAACGCTCCTATAGGAATTGGGAGCTAATTCAGAGCTTTCAAGATCATCCAAGGAATTTTTCGGTGAAAATTACCCCTGGGGGTGGGGGAGAGAAAATCTAGGAAAAGAAATTTTTTCACCTACAATGTGTTTGGAATGGATTGCAGCACGTTTCTAGGCCTCCAGAAGAGGGGACCAAGCGAGGAAGATCGAACCCAGATACCTGTGGGGGACGTTAGTGAGATGTGCTGAAGACTGGGGCTGAAAAAAAAATTTGGGACAGATCAAGTACTTCGTTGAGTTCGAACCGCCACAACATAGGATGCAGGTTGTTCGAAAAAGTGCTTCTATAGGAATTAAGAGCTAATTGAGAGCTCTGGGAATCATCCATGAAGATTTTCCGGAAAAGTACTCCTGATATTGTGGGAGAGAAAATTCGAAGAAAAAATGAGAAATCAAGTAGAATGTTTGTGAAATAATGTCCAGCAAGGTTGCGGGACTTCAGATGTGAGGACCCAACGTCCATAATGGAATCCGGATCACCAAGAGGGTTAAAAAAAAATTTGGGAGAGATCAAGTACTTTGTTGAGCTGGAACCGCCACAACATGAGGAGTGGGTTTTCCGGAGACGTGCTCCTGGAGGAATTCGGGGTCAATTTGGAGCTCTGAAGATCATCAATGAACATTTTCCGGGAAAGTATCCTTGGGGGTGTGGGAGGAAAAATCCGGATGAAGAATGGAAAAACGAATCAAATGTATGTCAAATAATGCCCAGCGAGATCACAGAACTCAGGAGGTGGGGCCCCACCGTCCATAACCGCATCCGAATGACCCAGAGGGCTGAAGAAAAATTTGGGTCAAATCAAGTACTTTGTTGAGTTGGAACCCCAACCACATACACAGTGAGTTTTTCGGAAAAGTGCTTCCATAGGGATTCAGAGCTGATTTAGAGCCCTGGGAATCAACCATGAAGATTCTCCGAGAAAGTATCCCTGAGAATGTGGGAGAAGAAAATTTGGATGAAAAGTGGATAATCAAATGGAGTGTTTATGAAAAAATATCCAGCGAGATTGTAGGGCTTCAGAGGTGGGGACCCAACTTCCATAACCGGACCCGAATCACCCAGAGGGTTGAAAAAAGAAATTTGGGAGGGATCAAGTACTTTGTTGAGTTGGAACCGCCACAACATAGAGAGTGGGTTTTTCGGAGAGTGCTTCTATTGGGATTTAGAGCTGATTTAGAGCTCTCAGAATTACACATAAACATGTATAATAAATCAGCCCTAGTATTATAAAATTGAATAAATGTGGGACAATGGGAAATACGATCGATTGATTTATTTTTCATTTTTATCAGAGACTACTCCAGTTTGTATAGTGATTAAGATATAGGATGGAAAATGGAATGTTGATCATATACAAATGAACGTCACTGTCATTTCTCAGAATTTCAACTTATCCAACAATCTTTCAGTTGGAATTTACGTTTTTGTTCGAATTTTTCTCAATGTGACTCCAACGGGGTGATTTTTCACCGAAGTGCATTTGGGACTCTCAGAGCTCTGAAAAAGCTCTGAATTGTCATATATCATTTTCCCCGAAACCTTCGACTTTTCTCTGTGGCGATTCCAGCACAGCATATCATTTCTCAAAATCAAATCTTTCTCACCGGTTGCAGCAACTTGGATGGAGACTGTGGAGTTCGAATTCACTCTAATCCACAGATTAATCGACCGAATTTCCCATTTTTTTCACGTTTGTTCAATTCTATCATACTTGGGCTGATTCATCAGACATGTTTATGTGTGATTTCGAGAGCTCTAGAATGGCTCTAAATTCCCACACATCATTCTCCCAGAAAAACTTTGATTTTCCTCTGTGGCGGTTCCAGGTCAGGGAAGCATTTCCTGAAAATCGAATTTTTCCCACGTTTTATGAATTATATAATCTTCGGGCTGATTTATATGACATGTTTGAGTGTAATTCTAAGAGCTCTAAAATAGCTCTGAATTCCCACACATCATTCTCTCCGAAACCTTCGATTTTTCCCTGTGGCGGTTCCAGCTCAGCATATCATTTCTCAGGACCAAATTTTTTTCACCGGTTGCAGCAACTTGGATGGACACTGTGGAGTTCGAATTCCACTGCTCACTGCCTAGAATTATGAATTCTCTAATACACTGTTCAATCGACCGAGTTTTCCATTTTTTTCACGTTTTTTCAATTCTCCCATACTTGAGCTGATTTATCAGACATGTTTATGTGTAATTCTGAGCGCTTTGAAATAGCTCTAAATTCCCACTCATCATTCTCCCCAAGAAACTCGGATTTACTTCTGTGGCGGTTCCAGGTCAGAATATCATTTCCTGAGAATCAAATTTTTTTCACGATTTATGAATTATATCATCTTCGGGCTGATTCATCAGACATGTTTAAGTGTAATTCTGAGAACTCTAAAATAGCTCTCAATTCCTATAGAAGCACTTCTCCGCAAAATCCACCCCTTATGTTGTGGCGGTTCCAGCTCAACAAATAAGTTGATCTCTCCCAAATTTTTTTTCTCACCCTCTGGGTAATTCGCATCAGGTTAGGGAAGTTGGGTCCCCGCCTCTGAAGCCCCACAATCTTGCGGAACATTATCTTACCAATCTTGTATCTGATTTTTCCTTCTTACCTCAAATGTTTCCTCCCACACTCCCAGGGATACTTTTTCTGAGAATCTCCATGGATGATTCCCAGAGCTCTAAATTAGCTCTAAATTCCTATATGAGCGCTTTTCCGGAAAACCCACTCTCTATGTTGTGGCGGTTCCAACTCAACAAAGTACTTGATCTCTCCCAAATTTCTTTTTTCAACCCACTGGGTGATTCAGATTCAGTTATGGGAGTTGAGTTCCCACCTCTGAAGCCCTACAGTCTCGCTGGATATTCTTTTACAAACATTCTACTTGATTTTTCATTTTTTCTTCAAATTTTCTCTTCCACACTCTGGGGGTACTTTTTCTGAGAATCTTCATGGATGCTTCCCAGAGCTCTAAATTAGCTCTAAATCCTCATATGAGCGCTTTTTTGAAAAACCCACTCTCTATGTTGTGGCGGTGCCAACTCAACAAAGTACTCGATCTCTCCCAAATTTCTTTTTTCAACCCACTGGGTGATTCAGATTCAGTTATGGGAGTTGAGTTCCCACCTCTGAAGTCCTACAATCTTGCTGGACATTATTTTACAAACATTCTATTCGCTTTTTTATTCTCACCTCAAATTTTTTCTCCCACACTCCCAGGGAGACTTTCCCTGATAATCTTTATGGATGATTCCCAGAGCTCTCAATCAGCTCCAAATTCCCATAGGAGCTTCCACCCGAAGAACCCCCCCTTTATGTTGTGGCGGTTCCAGCTCAGCCAACGACCCAGTCTTCAGCAAATCTTTTTTATGTTCCCCATAGGTATCTGGGTTCGATTTTTTTGGCTTGTTTTTCCCCCCTGAAGGCCTAGAAAAGTCCTGCAATTCATCTCACAAACATTTCAGGAAAAAAAAATTTTTCTCTCAAATTTTTTCTCCCCCACCTCCAGGGGTAATTTTTTCGAAAATTTTTATGGATGATCTTGAGCTCTAAATTAGCTCTAAATTCCTATCGAAGCTTTTTCCCGAAAAATCGTACCCTCTTTTGTGGCGGTTTCAGCTTCCCATGAAGTTGGAACCGCCACAGTTTCTAGCGTTTCCAAAGGAGTTCTAAATTTTTACGTCCAGTACCAAATCAGCTCTAAATTAGCTCTAAATTCTCCAATAGTGTTATCCCGGAATTGCTTGTGGCGGTTCCAGGTTCATGGACCTGATATGTTTTGAATTCAATTGATTTTGAGGAAATGAAAATTTGCACTTTTCAATTCTTATCTTATAAACTATTGAAGGTCGAAAAAAATTGTTCGTAGGAAAAATGTGTGGTTTGATTATCTAAAGGCTGTATTTTTCATCTTCCATTTTGACGAACTTCTTTTTTTCTTATTCCACTGGTCGCTTGGATCAACTTTGAAATGCGTTCGAGAGCTGAGGCTGTTATTGCATCCGCGCCCTCAATTGTTGCCCTGTTTACAAATGACAGTAAATTCTCCAAGATACAATTTACTGTAAACATTGACATTGGAATGATTGGTTTGAGTTTTTATGCCACCTACTCTGACTTTCAATCTTGTTTTGACAGAAGATGATGAAATTTCATGTTCTTTGATTCGACTCACAATTTGTTCAAGTGGGAGGTTAGATTTTCTCAATTTTCGTTTCAAACA
This sequence comes from Gonatopus flavifemur, assembly GCA_018340375.1. Classification (NCBI taxonomy): domain Eukaryota; kingdom Metazoa; phylum Arthropoda; class Insecta; order Hymenoptera; family Dryinidae; genus Gonatopus; species Gonatopus flavifemur. The sequence continues at coordinate 825,648 of JAFFJZ010000050.1, read as the reverse complement.
TCCTAAAAAATTTCCAAACGCGAAAAAATTGACGTAATTCAATGAGCCAAAGAGTTTCGCCTCATCAGCAAAATTAAACCATGAGTGCATGTTGTACGTACAAACTTTTTCACCATAAATTTTTCTCGCTCTGTGAACAAATAATCGCAAAATATCGTTTGCATAAGTGTTGTGCGTTTTATTTAAATTACGATGAATCAAAATACGAATTCCGAAAACTAACAACATGAAATTGCTATACACATGTACAGGAAACAGATCTTTCAGAAGGACAGGTCCAATGTATAACAAAAATTGACGGAATTCAATAGCACTCCACCTTTCGACTTCTGTTAATTATCTAGGTTTCCGATTGAACTCTATAGGCCAGTGATTTCTAAAAGTATTCATATTCTGATCGAAAGTTAATTTTTTTGCAGCATCATTGCGAAAAAACTGGCATTCATCTCTCCATAATAATAACAACTTTTTCATGGTTCCCAAACAAACGGTATGCATGAAATCTATGGGAAATGAAGAAACCATATCTATTTGTAATTTGGTTAACGGTGTCTCACCTTCGTGGTAATTAATATACGAATGGGAACGAAACTCCTCGTTAGTTCTGGGAGGTGCATTCCAATCAGTATATAAAACACGGCCTTGTGTATATTTCCCTACCACACAACATTTATCACAACCATGAATTGCATTGTGACCTTTTACATTTTCTATCATGTTTCTTGCTGGGGTATCACAGCAAAAAGCTTTAATTTCAATTAATGTATACTGATCATTTACATATATACCGGATTGCGATAAAGTATTTAGTTCTTCTACAAATTTGTTAAGAAAATCATCTAATGGTGGCTTTCCTCCCAAAATGAATGGCTACAGGAAATGGTGATTCTTGTGGAAAATTCTTTACCTGACATAAAATTGGCCAAAATGATTTATTTTCACTCTTATATGAGGGTGATCCATCGATGTTGGAATTGAGATGAAAAGTACTATTAAATTTGCTTATATTTATTAATCAATTTAGTTAATTTATCTTCAAGGCCAAAATAATTAAATTTTCCGCCTCCCATATTTTCTATAGTTCCAACTTTGGGAGTTTCTAATAGTGTCCTGGCACACAATGGTATATCTGAAATATTTGGTTGCGTAGCCATCCAGTGCAGTAATCCTGTTAATGCATTGTGTGTGATATTGTGCTGCATCGCCCATCTACGTAAGAAGAGTTTAGAAGATTCTATTTCAGCATCAGAACAGAATGGAAAATAGTGAAAGTTCAAAGATTGGCGGAGGTTTTTCGACAAAATTGGTGATCGAAAAAGAAATTTTCCAGTTTTCTTAGGTTTACCGACCAATTGTAACTATTTTTCCTAAAAGTTTTTTTGGTGGAATGTCTCAAATGAAAACTCCGATCTCAAGAATGCCCGCAGATTTTTTTATGAGTGATCTTTAAGGGGATACAAGTCCTGACGATGCAACCCGAGCCAATTTTTTCTGAGAAATTATTCGAAGATAAAGCAATGAGAGGCAAATATTACTGTTTACAGACCATCTTGATTGATTAAACAAGGTCTGTACAGAGCGATATTTCCATTTCGTTTCTACGTTTTCGAGTAGTTTGTCAGAATAGTTTTTGTCGTGTCCTTTTCTAATCAATGCTTCTGGTTGCATCTGCAGAAGTTGCTGGTATCACCTTAAGATATCCTATTTTGCGATGAAAAATTACAGGAAATATTCATTTATATATTTTGATATTATGTTAACAAACTTACAAACTTCCAGTTTAATTGAATAAGAATTTCCTGATGAAAGAAATTTTTTCAATACGTCTTTTTGGCTTGTCTAATTCTAATGACCCCCTTGAATGCTTCATAGTACTATGTGTCTAACCGTTTGGGATATTTCAGAATTGTATGTATGTATAATATGAATGTATGTACAGAGCGTCCAAGAAAATATTCTGAACCTTCCAAGGAGTAATCCCTGAGACGAAACTAAGATTCTTTTTTCCTTTTTCAATAAAATAATCTCTGGAAATGCTCCTACATGATTGATTGAAATCAGCTCTGAAACTAAGGATTTCGTTCAGAGGGAAAACTGTCTTTGATTCTTCTGAGAAATCACGCCTTGAAAGGTTTTGGAATTTTTTTGGGACATCTAGCATACATAAACATATACATATAAGGTAACTGACCCCATTAGTGAACATTTAAGAACACGAGCACTCTAAATATAAATCATTTCATGAATAATTTCTTTAAAATGAATTTCCACGAGTAAATAAGGTAGATTGAGCATTTCAATTTTCTCTTACCGTGATTTTTCATTCATTTTCTAAGTGATAACAATAAAAATAATGAAATTAATGAAATGTTAACAATACACCCATTAGTGAACGGGTCGCATGAATTAGTGAACGCTGATTGACCCCATTACTGAACGCGTAGAATCTGAGGCTGCTCAGATGAGTTATTATCACTTTCCTGATGATATTCGAAATATATTCTCTGCACATTCTAATGAAACCTTTTAACAGGTGCTATGCATATTCATCGAACGTATGTAATCGAATATATGACGGGACGTCAGTCGAACGTCGATGGAATGAATATCGTACATTTCAAATGTACTATGTACGTTCTGAGTATATTTAAAACAGTCTCATTCGTATATTCTATGAACTTTCATGATATGTTCTCCGTATCTCATTCTCAAATTCTACCAACGTTTTTATTTCATATATACTTTGAACTTCTGTTGCTGCTTGAGTTACTTTGGCGAAAAAAAATTGAGAATTTCAAGTAGGGTTTATAATTTTACATGTTTATTCCAATCCTTGGGGAAATTCATAGATTGATTGAAAAATTATGCGCATTATGAGAATTCATGAAAAAATTCTCCTAGAGTAGATACCTATGATATCAATTGTTACGTTTATTCGTTCATTAATAGATTCACCGATCATTTTCGTGTGTGTATTTCTGAACGCGCAATTTTCTAGGTTAGCGACTGACAGTTATTGAAAATAACCCTATATTATCTTAATTTGAATAATATCAATAGATTGGATACATAAAATAGTTCAATGGTCGCATTAATACTATGAGAATGCACAATTGAAAAAATGTCCATTCTTAACTCACCTCGTAAGATTCACGAAGGCAAAGCTCGTTGTGACACTCGGCATGAATCTTTATTTATTCCGTGAATTACATTTTTCTTCCTTCCATTTGTTTTCGCATTAATCACGAACAATAATGTTTGAAGATTGGAATAATCTTCACAGCACGTAATAGGTAAACACTTCTTGTTCGTAAAAGAGGTTTTATTATCTCGAGGTTCACTAAAGGGGTTGCGTTCGCTAATGGGGTCAGTTACCTTACGATATATGATATACATATACATATATATATACGATATATGATTGTATACATTAATTAAAAAATGTTTCAATAATTACATACGCATGCATATAGGGGTGTTCCAGGACTCTTGGACATTCTTCAGCGAGCATAACCTTCAATTGATTCTGAGTAGATTTTTAATTTGGAGGATTTCAATCTAAAGTTCAATTTTCTGTGTTTTCTTCAGAACAAAACTTCATCAATGGAGATCACTTGAATTGAGAAACATGAACTTTTACTTCAATTGTAACTCAATCTTTTACAGAATTCGCGTCAACTCAACTGCCGGCTCGCGTCGGCGCAGTACTACTGTATTCTTTTTCATATCATGGAATTTACTACGCCCTCTATGCAAATTACAATGTTCGTATCGTAAGATTTGAACGAATTTGAAATAATATTTTGAAATATTCACTTTCTCCATGAAACATAGTAATTTTATATTACAACATAGTAAAACCTTTCATGGAAATTGTGAAATCAACAAAGGTTCCATTTCCAGTTTGTGACGAGTTTCCTGTGAAATTTATTTTGATATTGATTACATTGAGATGATTGAAAAATTGCGATATGCTTGTAGTAGAAGTAACAATTTATATAGCATTGATGGAAATATAGCCTTGTGAAATTCATTAGAAAGTTAGTCTGTTCTTCGGAAACAATACTGACATAGTAAATTTGACTACAAATCTCTCTCCGTGTTGGGATCATGCCGAATTTGATCGAGTTTGAATAAGAACTTCTCAGTGAAAAAGATGTTCGAAAAATGCTTGACTTTTGGCCTTCTAATTGTACCCCCCTCCCCCTCCCCCCAGGTTGAAACTTGTATATCATACTCCATATTGTGGTAAATATTCCATAAAGATCGAATTATGAGAACGAAAGATCTCCGCATAACAGCGGCATTTACGGAATTCCGAAATTTCCTTCTGAAGTTCAATGCCTACCCTTTCTCCCCTCAATTTTGATTTCCCTGAAACTTACATCACACAATCAACATCTCATGAATTCACTATGCTCAGAGTTCTATGGCATTCAGATGACACAAACACAGGGAAGGCATGCTTTCAAAATACTGTGAAGTAATGGGGATCGCAAGAAAAATTTCCCACATTTTTCAACCGATCGGTATGAAACTCATGTGGGAACACTATTAGAGAAAGCAGAAAAATTTCATCTTGATTGACACCCTCCTGATTCAGAATCGGAAAGTGAATAACTGTCGTCATCATCATATATTTTGGATTCTTCATCATTTCCAGTTTGCAGATTGGATTTTTTCGCGGAAGAAGCTGGATCAATTAAAAAGAATGATTGGATTGATGGAAAACTATTTTTCAAATCTCAATAGACTTTTCAAAAATATATACTCATTTATTTCCCTGACACTCATTTTTCCCATTTTTTTCTACAAGAAGTACACGAAACATCAATTGATTTCAACACTGAAAACTTCTCGCAAATTGGCTTTGTGATTTTTCTTTGAGAGGATTGCAACAACGATTGGTAAATTTTGTTGATGACATGTTTGAAAGTGATCGTTGAGCGAGGGGCCCTTTCACTCTGGAATCACTGAGTTTCGTCGATTCAGAATCGAACTCTAGTTATGAAACTCAACGATGTCATTCTTGGTTCAGCGGAATCAAAAACAAATTCAACTCATACAGAATCGAGACAATAAGTTGAAACAGTACGGAATCAACGAACTCATCAACAATTACTCGCATCAGTCCCTGATCAAGGGATTCTTATACGAGTCAGAGCGATTCGGGGTAAATCGATACGTACTAAACTATGTTTTTACGTACTCAACAAATTATGTGAGTGTATGTACAATACGACATAGCATTTCATAGTGATAATAGTGATTCAATTACACGTGGCTTTTGACATCCACGTGCTCTGATCGAGTAAATAATTTCGATGTATTGATGAATACATTCGAAATCAGTGGCATAAACAACCCATGTAGCACCATAAGTTTTCGAAATGTTGCAGAAATTGAATCCAACTGCCGCCAAGATGGGTTTCATGCTCTTAGCATGTTGAAAGTTACACTTCTTTGCATGAATGTACCATATATTTTTATCAGGGATAGAACAGTCTAGCGTGTTTTTAATGCCTAGTCACCATATCTATGCATGTTTTCTAATTCAAGTGAAGTTTGTTTCATATTTTATCTAAAAGTATTCTTCCAAAAATAGATCATATTTTTTTCAAATCTGTCTATGAGAATCATGTTTTTTCAAATATTTTACTCAACACATTTTTTGTTCGGATCAGGTTCACTATAATGAAAAACGCACAATATGTATTCTACGGCAGATTCAAATATATATTAAATGAGAAAAAAAAGAATCAGATACATCGATATGTTGTTCGTGTCACGGGATCTTTCGGCGTGACTGAAAAAACGAGCGCGGAGCAAGCCGAATCTCGCATAAATGAAGCTGCGTTGTCGAACTGTTAACGGTAGTGTCGGTAGCGATGTTGTCGCGATTGGAGGCGCGTAATTCAAGAGAGATGGTTTGCTTCGACATTTTCTTTCAAAATAGTGATCAATAAGTAATATTGTCTTAACCATTATTAAGATCATATTGTTTTCATGTTTTAGGTTCCCATTTATATTATAATTGCATTTGGAAATACCTTTATCAAATTAGAAACTCTTGCCTCGAATCTTGATTCCGAGAAAAAATTTGGTATGAAATAGTACTTCAAAGTTGAAAAAAAAAATTTACAGCTGGAAATTTTATTATTGAGTAATATAATTCTGCAATTTTGCAATGTGTTAATTCAATTAATTAAAGCATGGAACTGAGTGGACGGAAGGAAAATCAAGAATGAAAATCACTGTGCTCGAACAGCTAGTCAAAGATACAAGTGAAATAACAAAGCGACTCAGTGAAATTATTACGGAATCAGCGCGGGCTCAGGGAGAATCAGACCGTTTTGCCGTACTCGCGTGAACTCAAGCTCGAAACCGATGGAATCACTTTCAACGATGCTTTGAATTCGCGACTTGATACTCGTCTACTCTATTGAGTGGAATCATTGTTCGAATCAAAATCACAGGTAATCAATGAGAATCATCGGATAAGTTGTTTAATATGGAATCGATTCCAGAGTGGGAGGCCCTTGGTAGAAATTTTCCCAAGTAAAATTCGAGGCACTAGCAAGTCCAACTGTTTTCACGGTGAAGGCCTTGCAAGTGAAACTTACAAGTACCTTGTGAGGCATGTAACGCTTGAAATGATGAGGCACTCGCTAGTTCTACTTACTAGTTACTCATCAAAAAATAGTGAAAAACTTGAAAAAAACTATACATGAAGAAGTTACACGGAAAAAAATGCCAGTCAAAGATGCAGTAATCCCAGATAGCACAAGAGATCTAAAAGAGTTCATAATGAATACAATGTATTCATATAGACCTCTTTTGAAACTCTTGTGCTATCTGGGAATTTTATATAAATACTAACTTTAACTTCAACTTTTTTTTGTAACTTTTTTTTAGTTTCCTTGATAAATCTGGATGAACCTGAAACAGTGAGGTTCAGGAAATGAGGGTTGACTTGGAAGTACGAGAGACCTCAAATACGAATCAAAGAGTAACAAATCTGATTAACATTCAAGGTGCTGAAAAAATTACAAAACAAAATGCATCCTAAAATTTGACTGTTGAGTGACTTGAGTTTCAATCAGATCTGTTACGTTTTGCTTTGCATTCATAGCATTTTATATTTTTAAGTGAAAATCCATTTCTGAATTTTCATCGCTCCAAGTTTGCACAGAAACCTAAGAAAAGGTTTTAGATTCATATAAAAATTAATAAATTTTTGAATGGCATTTTTCTCCGTGTACATTGATGGAAGGTTCTCATAATTCTACATATGAAAAAGGGAATATTGAGATGTCAAATAGATAACTAGTAACACTAGGGCTTACAGGATGTTTTCGAATTATTAGATATGGATATTACATTAAAAATAAACCTTTTTACCAGTGTGGTTCACATATCGCTCATATATGATTCATTTCCACTAGAGAAGTAATTCCCCGCTCACAGCATTTTATATCGAAATTTTTTCAAATAATTTTATTATTTTTTGCATTTTTCAGAAAGACATTACTGTCCACATGACATACAAGAATTACTGATGAATTTTGAAAGAAGAGTTTCTCCTGAACTCTTTTACAATTCAAAAAATCCTTACAGAGTTTTCAAAAGAATTCCTTGAATTCCAAAAGAGTTCAGGAAAAGTTTTTTTCTCAGAATTCATGAGTGATTCTTGTGTCTAATCTGGGTTATTGGATGTATGTAACATACAATACCCGTATTGCAAGAAATCGTATGCAATTCTTAGGTTATCATTAAATAATGCAGTCCACATTTTATGTACTGTTCAAATAACAAACAAATCATAACACTTACCATGAAGTTTACGTTTTCTTCGGTACTTTCTCACTCTCTTCCGAGCCAGTCGGTTTCTATACATTTTTATCACTGGATCACGTAAACCTCTGAAATCTTTCTTACCTCGAAAATTCAATGCAAGCTCTGGCGAAAATTTTGCTCTTCTTTTAACACGTGCAATGAAAAATTATACTTGCGCCAACTATATCCCCACACAGCACCGGATGTCCCAGCAATATTGTCAGAATATTACGTTTGGAATGTGTAATATTCTGGAAAACATTCCAAGAAGATTGTCAGAATGTTTGCAGGATGTCTCATGTCACCATCTTTGTAACATTCTGGAGATATTCTGAAACATTGGTGAGATAATTGAAGTAACATTCTGGAGATATTCTGAAATATTGCTGTGATCATTTCAGGGATATTCTGTACGGAAAAAAATGTAACAATCACATATATTAAAAAGCTTACAAAATGTTACTTCCGGTTGAAGAAAAATTTCTTCAGAGTTTACTTCTACAAATGTTGAATGAGCTTGGTCAGAATCACTGTACGTGTAAAAAAAACTGCTTCGAACTCAATTATTATTAGGAAGTTCCGCCAGTGGGGATTGAACCCGGGCTCTGCGAGTGAGAGTCAAGGCTTCTATCACATCAGCGAATCTCCGAAATGACGATACCACTCTCAAAGTGCCATTGATTGTAATCATCGTGATGGGAGTTTAAAGAATTCGGTTCGGTGGAATATAGACCAATCGATTTAGAATCTCCTGACCTAAAAAATGAGTAAGTCGTGAGAGAGAGTTTCTTTTCGACCTCGACATTGAAATTTTATGAAGTGCTGAGTAAGATAGATGGAAAAGCTCCGAAAATTCGTTGCCGTGGGATATAAACTGATCGTTTCGGAATCTTTTGAAATGTAAAGTGAATAGGTCGTAGGAGAGGCGTTTCTTTCGAACTTGGATTGTGAATTTTCCCATTCCTGGAACACGTGTATAAAAATTCATTGTGTTTCATAAAATATTGCTGTTGTCATATTCTTGGAATATTCCATTTGCGACAAATTTAGCATATTCCCCATCGTAGATTTCCAGAACATTACAGATCATTAAATGTGCAATGTTCCAATTGGAAGATTCTCAGAACATTTTTAACAAAATATTGTATCTGCAATATCTACAGGATCTTGTATAAACATTTCACACAGAATGTTGAAGCGAGACATTGTAATATTCTAGTGATATTACTGAGACATTGGGTGCTGTGTGGGTTAGTCAAAACGTTGATAACGGTATCTTGTGTTCACGTATATGCATTGAACTCAATATGTATATTGATTCATAAGCAGTGTTTGCATTGTTGTCAAAAATTCGAAACATGATTGTTATATTCAGAAGCATTACAAAGACTTAATGAACATGTGGGAGATTTTTTCATTTTGCGGTAAACATAACCTCAATAGAATCACTCCAGTTTTTCTCTAGATCCTTACAAGGCCTTGCAAGTCCTTCACAGGGGACTAGTAAGGCCTTTGAAAGGCCTAGAGAATGACTAGAGTGATTTTTGCTGAAGTATCTACCAGTCAAACTTGTGAAGAACTCACTGTCAACTTGCAAGTTCAACTAGACTAGTTTCGCCTCAAGAAAAACTTGCGAGGGCCTCGAGATAACTAGAGAATGCCTAGAATAATTTCTGCTAGGGGTCCCTCGTCGTTGAGCGAATCACGCTAAACTAATGCTTGGATGATGATTGTGTGGAACTAAACGTGAGAGGAAGAACTTGCAAGAACTTGTTTGAGCGGATGAAGGCGTAGAATAACACCTAAACGAACGTAGACGGCGTCGCACGCTCATATAGTGCGTTCATAGTGAGAGGTACGGAAAAGGGAACAGAAAAAAAATCTGCGTCTAGCAAATATTGGAATACGTAGGTAAAGTATGCAGGTTACTCGAGCGACCGAAGTTCGTCGAAGTTACAGGCTAGTGTCCGGAAGAGACGATAGTAGCACACTTCTTTCGGCACATCTAGGCATATGAAATAACATATTGAATCAGACCTTGGAACAACACACAGACGCAGGAGTAAACACATAGCACACAATATTGGTGGAAATATGAGAAATAGCAATTATCGCTATCTCTATCAATGTATCAATATTGATGACCGTAATTCTTCATGCTTTCACCGATATAAACATGTTTCCAATGATTTCTTGTGTGCAGTGAGTTATTCCTCTCTCCGTGTTGTAGACCATGGCGATCACACTGTGCTTCCCTTGTGAAAATGAATCATATATGCGGCATACATGACCACACATGGTACATATATGATTTCACAGATTCATATATGACCCCTATATAATTCATATATGGGCCATATATGACCCCTATATAATTCATATATGGGCCATATATGATTTCAGACATTCATATATGGCGTTATGTTCCCTATATATGGGTCATGTTCGGTCCTCATATGGATTGAACTATCGTATATGAATTTTATATGGTCATATATGCCACATATATGAATTACATATGATTTATATATGACCATATATGATTCGTACCAAATCCATATATGAATCAAATACAGTTCATGGATGGGCCATATATGAATCATTTTTACAAGGGTTATGACCACCTATATATTGATTGGCGTGGACTGACCCGAACCCGTCAGCTTATTTGTTACTATCCGAGGCGTCACTGCGGACATAATCTTCATTTATCATAAGAGCATTATTGAAGATTTTTTTCACAAGTATTATTGAAACGAGATTAGGGACATCAAGTAAAGCGGGAGAACTACGGCATGTTACTCTCAGCCTGGCAACCCGGCAGCCCTTAGCAACCACGCTATTATATAATTCTAATTTCGACCAACGACTTCTCAAATCATGAATTGAAAGTATTTATACCCTCACTATTTTGACTTTATTTAACATACGTAATGCCTAACTATAGTTTCCAAAAAGAATCCTGGCTAAGAGGCTCTTCAAGTTATTTCTATAAAACTCAAATATATCATGAATGACGATTTCAAAAGTCTTCAATTCAGCATCGGCTGTTTCAGACCTATGAAGTCAGCTGCTTTTGATATATGTATATTACACATTACTTGAATCTCCATTGAAGTGGTAATTTTAAATGTACGCGAGAACATTATATAATATTGTAAGTATCATTGATATCATGGGATCTCATTGTTCAATTTCTTCATTTCAATAATCGCGATATATTTGACAATAAAATACAACGTCATGTTATTAACCAGTATGAAATCTAACCATTCGTTATGAAAAAAGGTTTTTTGTAATATAAAGCCATTGCATATGGTTTACATGATTGTTTAGAGCACTGATATCAATTTTGATTATTGAAGTGCGAAATACTGTTATTAAACAATGTGAAATAAACAATATGTTGTAAAAGCCGAATTTCCGAGATACGAAAGCGTTGCATATTGTGACCATGGTTTTTGATATTGATGACTTAAATCTTAATTATTGAAGTGCAAAATAATGTTATTAAACAATGTTAAATGAACAATATGTTGTAAAAGCCGAGTTTCCGAGATACGAAAGCGTTGCATATTGTGACTATGGTTTTTGATATTGATGACTTAAATCTTGATTATTGAAGTGCAAAATAGTATTGTACAATTAATTGAAATAAGAAATTTGTTTTTTATGACTAAATTAATTTGAAAAAGCGTTTTTTGAACACCAGCTGTTCATAAATCAGTTAGAACTTGATAATGATAAGATTACCTGAGTGACTAACGTGACAATTTATGGATATTTCAATAAATCTGTTTGATGATGATTCCTAGTTGATTCGGATTAGATCGGGAATACCCAGGGAATAGAGCCTATCTTAATGGTACACTAACTTGAGAGTTGCGCAACTTCCAAATGATAAATGAATTATGAATAAGTTTTTATACTTGGCTCATTACAAAACGACTAATCGATACCTCGATTTATTTCATTGAATCGATTGACGCCCGCGTACTGTTTCAAAGTCACCTAACCCTGATACTAACGTAAACCGACTTTTTTCTCATTCGGGAGCGGATAGTTATTCTGTAAGACATGTTGGAACGAATCTATCATCATCCACGATAAATACATTTGCGTTTGACCACGATCTTCCATTATACGTCCCACTCATCCACTTCAATATTGGGGAAAGAACGCGTTAACTACTACCTCGCCACCGCGAACGGCCTGTCCTACGATGAAACACAACACTTTTTGATATCGTCATTTCGACCTCATAAAATTGATTTGAGGAAAAAAAATCATATTTTTCCCTTAATTTTTCACCTTAACCTCCACAATACACATTTAAACCAACAATGGGCATTTATAGGAGCCTTCCGAAGTAGCTGACCTGACCATCTGGTCATGACTAGATCACCTTTGATTGGTTGGGAAGAGATCTGGTCATGACCAAATAATCAGGTCAGCTACTTCGGAAGGCTCCATAAAATAGTCCATTACTTGGTTTGATTACAAATTTTGGAAATTTTCTTCAACACTCGAATGAGACATTTTTATGTTTACAGAGCCAATAACAATGCGAAGCGCTACGCGTTGTGAAATATGTATTCGCAAATGAAAATGCATACAATGTCCATATATTTATATTATATATACAGGGTGGGGCATTTAAAGTGTCGCGGGCGTTTTTTCCAAAAATAAAGTGAGATACGAGAAAATTTTTCAGACAAAAGTTGTAGGGTACCGAGGGGGACATCCGATGGTGGCCTTGGCTTTGACCTCAAATCTCATCTTCAAGGGCATTCTGAGATCAACTCTTGTTTTTTGAATAGCATCTCATATTTTTTACTGCAGATTCGGATTCTAGGTCAAAAACCAAGAAACTTTTGTCTGAACCATTTTCCTGAAATCCGCAAAAATGGCGCTCTAATCGATATTGTTCCATTTTGAATCTGACATTCGAATAACTCGAAAACGAAGGGTCTTGCAAAAGAATGTTTCGTACAAAAGTTGTCAATACACAACACATTTCAATCGTCTCCATTACCACCATCCAGAGCTCACGCGATGTAAACAAACGACGGGGTTCAGTGAAAATTCACGATTTTGAAAGTCAGTTTGTCAGTTACATTTGATTATTACTTGGTTTATGACAAATTGAAAATCATGGATATCCGATACACGGTTTCTGAAAAGATCGATATGATCTACATTTACGGTGAAGTGCATAAGAACCCCAGACAAGCATATGACTTGTATGCAGAACGACTTCCTGAAAGAACAACGCCATCCATTAGGTATTTTCAACGCATCACAAAATTATTCTCAGAAACGGGAAGTGTTACAAGGGAAAAACGACATCGAATGAGAACTGTTAGCGGAGAAAATGCGGAAGTTAATGTACTAGCTGCAGTAGGCAATAATCCACACGTGAGCTCTCGCGAAATTGAACTCCATTCGGGAATTTCTCGAACAAGTGTTCTTCGAATACTGAAACGTCACAAATTCCATCCGTATCACATTTGTTTGCATCAAGACCTCCACGGTGATGATTTCGAAAATCGTGTACAGTTTTGTCGATGGGGTCTAGCGCAAATGCACAATAACAACTTCATCAACATATTATTTTCTGCTGAGTCGACGTTCACCAATCATGGTCAAGTAAATCGACATAATCTGCATTACTGGGCGACAGAAAATCCAAGATGGTTACGTCAAGTGGAGCATCAAAGACAATGGGCTGTGAATGTTTGGTGTGGTATTTTTCGATCTCGAGTAATTGGACCGTACTTCATTGCAGATACGCTAAATGGAGAGAAGTACAGACATTTCTTAGATCAAGTACTTCCAACATTACTTGAAGACATACCTATTCAGGAACGATTGAATATGTGGTATCAACACGATGGTTGTCCATCCCATTATGCAGTCACAGCTCGAGAAATATTGGACAGAGATTATCCTGGACGATGGATAGGACGTCGTGGACCAGTTCATTGGCCTGCCCGTTCTCCGGATCTTACTTCTCCAGATTTTTTTTTATGGGGATACAAAAAAGATACAGTTCATCAACAAGCACCGACTACACCTGAGAATATGCGTCAACGAATCATCAATGCATGCGCGAGCATCAATGAAGATATTTTAGCACGAGTTCAGCAATCTTTTGTAAAACGTTTTGAAATGTGTATTGAAGTCGAAGGCCATCATTTTGAGCATGTACTGCATCAAAATTATCCAAGTGATGTAGACGATTGGAATGTGTTGTGTTTCGTCTGTTATACCCCATCACCTCCGTTTCAGTTCGAGGGGTCCCCCTTGGAATCAGACAACTTTTGTCCGAAACATTCTCCTCCAAGACCCTTCGTTTTCGAGTTATTCTAATGTCAGATTCAGTATGGAACAATATCGATTAGAGCGCCATCTTTGCGGATTTCAGGAAAATGGTTCAGACAAAAGTTTCTTGGTTTTTGACCTAGAATCCAAATCTGCAGTAAAAAATATGAGATGCTATTTAAAGAACAAGAGTTGACCTCAGAATTCCCTTGAAGATGAGATTTGAGGTCAAAGCCAAGGCCACCATCGGATGTCCCCCTCGATACCCTACAATTTTTGTCCGAAAAATTTTCTCGTATCTCATTTTATTTTTGGAAAAAACGCCCGCGACAGTTTAAATGCCCCACCCTGTATATATACAGGGTGTCCCATTTCAAATTTTATATCGAAATAACTCAAAAACGAGGAGTCTTGGAGGAAAATGTTTCCGACAAAAGTTATGAGATTCCGAAGAGGACATCTGATGGTGACCTTGACTTTGGCCTCGGATCTCAACTTCAAGGTCATTCAGAGGTCAACTTCTGTTTCTTGAATGAAATTCCCTATTTTCGACTGCAGATTCAGATTTGACGTTAAAAAACAAGGAACTTTTGTCTGAATCATTTTTCCGAATTCCGCACAGATGGCGCTCTGATCGATAAAAAATGAGTTTTATGAAACGCTCGTATTGCTTCCTGTGTAAAACGACATTCAACTCTCCAGTGTTTTTTTTCAGCTTCTGAGGATTACCGTCGCCATAAGAGTTACCCAATGTGCACCACGAGGAGGTTGAGTGATCGGATCTTGCACATCTTTGTGGCCCTGAAAATTTGATGAAACCTCATAAGTGAGAATCCAAAGTGGTAAGATCCGGAGGCCTAGCCGGGATTTTCCATCGACCAGTATTGACAATTATGTCTGTTCGTAGTACCGTTACTGTGAATTGTTGCCGAACACATGTACACAACAATAATTGTGTTCATCATGAACAAGAAAGTTCATACTAGAGCATTGTTTACAAACATAAGTGAAACGGAATGTTTAATATCCTTCATTCATTCACAAATTCTTTTCGATATACGATTCAAACTTGAAGAAGATCTTCGATCAGTGTTGTGAAGGTCTCGATACCATGGATTATCCTTGGGGTGAAATACTTGATATTCTCCTGCCACTAGGAGAATGTTGACGTCATTACGCTGCAGCATCAAGATTGTATGGAGAGAGGTATCCAAATAGACGCCAGCCTTCACTTCAGGTGATACGCTCAATAGAAAGACGGGTTAGAAGAATGAATCTCCCACGAGTCAGAAGGCGTTATGATGGAAATCGTATGGATGCACGCTCAGTAGCCGTTTTAGGAATGGTGCACCTGAATCCTCACGTTATTACCAGAGAAATCCAGCACCAATTAGGTATCCCAAAGATCAACGGCACACCACATACTAAGATCTGGTAAATATCATCCTTGCCACATTACATTGGTGCAAGCATTAAGTGAAGATGATCTTGGACGTAGGGTTGGATTCGGTCGATGGGCCTCGGAGCAACCGCCTGGTGTCTTCAATTACGTGATGTTCAGTGATGAGGCAACATTTCGCAGTAACGGTGGTATGAACAGGCATAATTTTCATTATTAGTCAATTGAAAATCCCAGATGGCATCGACAAGTTGACAATCAACATCGCTGGACTCTGTGTGGTGTGGGATTTTGAATGGTCAGATCATTGGTCCTCATTTCTTCCAACGTACTGTTAGGAAGGAAAATCATCTGCAATTGATTCAGGACAAATTACCAATGATCGTCGAAGATGTTGATCTCTACACACGTAACAGGATGTGGCTTCAACATGATGGGGCACCACCTCATAACGCTGCAATTGTCAGAAATTTCTTAAACACATCTTACCCACAGAAATGGATTGGTCGCGGTGGATACATTGCCTGGCCGGCTAGGTCTCCGGATCTTACCTCTTTGGATTTTTACTCATGGGGTTTCATCAGAGATGTAGTGTATGAAATACCACCAACGACCAGAGATGACATGAAACGCCGAATACGAACTGTCTGCCGAACAATTCCACGTCATGTGCTTTTGTCGTTAGAACCACATTTTCAGAGACGAATTAGGTTATGCCAACAGGTCGACGGTGCAAATATCGAACATTTGATACGGTGAATTCTCATACATATTGCAGAGCGTTTGTCGTGAAAAATTACACACCTCTACAGTCCAGACAATCGGCCCTTTTCAGGGCCACGAAGATGTGCAAGATCCGATCGCTCAACCTCCTCGTGGTGCACATTGGGTAACTCTTATGGCGACGGTAATCCTCAGGAGCTGAAAAAAAACACTGGAGAGTTGAATGTCGTTTCACACAGAAAGCAATACGAGTGTTCCATAAAACTCATGTCTCATCGATTAGAGCGCCATCTGTGCGGAATTCGGGAGAATGATCCGGACAAAAGTTTCTTGTTTCTCAGCGTCAAATCTGAATCTGCAGTCAAAAATGGGGGATTTCATTCAAGAAACAAAAGTTGACCTCCGAATGACCTTGTAGTTGAGATCCGAGGCCAAAGTCAAGGCCACCATCAGATGTCCCCCTCGGAATCTCACAACTATTGTTTGGAACATTTTCCTTCAAAACTCCTTGTTTTCAAGTTATTCCGACACAAAGATTGAAATGGGACACCCTGTATATATATACACTGGGGGTATGCGGTACCTGAGTCATCGGGTTCTTATCGGGTCGGGTCGGGTCGGGTACACGTCGGGTCGGGGTTTTCAAATACCCGAGTTTTTCGGGTACCCGATTACATTCGGGTAATTCAAATATAGCAAACGTTCTCCTCAGCAGGGAATATTGTGAGAGCAACTCGATCAAGATTGCTGACAAAACATGTGGAAGAGTTGTGCTTCCTCCATTCGGATTTGGAAATATGAAAAGAGAATGATATTTATAAGAAGAATAGTTATTTTCATTGATGTTCAAGATTCTATATTGTGGTTACTGAATACGAAAATAGATAATATATTATTTATGAGATATAAATGTGATTATATTTTTCAATTGAATCCAAAAATAAATATAAACATTCCACGGAGCAATTTGGAGATTTCTTAATGCGTTGCATGATCAATTACCTGGAGTAACAACCCTAATGGACTTGTAGTGAATATGGCATTCTCCATATCAGAATTGTGTTCATATGAAATCCCCTTATTCCTACAATCGCTCAAGACAATTTGTCCTCAAAATATCAATGGCAATGGCAACTTCGAATAGAAGTTGAAAATATTGAATTCAAGCGATTTTATTATATTCGGGTACCCGACTTGGAAAACCTGATTTAATCGGGTACCCGACCCAACCCGACTTGAGAAGAAATACAAATACCCGAACCCAACCCGATAAAAAAATCCTACCTGCATCCCCCTAATATACACCATAGTATATATATATGGGGCATTCTTTGTGAACTCGGCCACCCCCCCTGCACATCTCAATTTCGAAGATAGAGATCTCGGAGACCAATCAAAATTTTCGTTGAAGTGTCTACTTTTCATTGCCGTATGGTGTTTTTCGAACATGGCGGTCATTTCGCCAATATGGCGGCTGAAACGAAGGGGGAACTCGTTGAGAATGATCAAAACCAGTCCTGCAAATACGATTCGTGGGTGTTGGATTGTTCTGTGGATCAAGGCATGTAATTCGAGCCTCCCGGATCAATTGTATGCGGTTGGAATACTGAAATTGCGAATGACGGATCCAATATGGCGGCCGGGAATTCAAAATTCCTCCGAATTTTTTCAAACATGCGGAAAGGGGGTTTCCCGGGTCGCTGATGACGAACCCGAACTCAGATTTCCGGAATTACAAATGGCGGATCCAATATGGCGGTCGGAAAAATTATGAATCCCTCGGATTTGTGCAAAAATTGTCATACTGAGGTCTTTGGGGTCGCGGAACAAGAATGCAAACCCAGATTCCTGGAATTGCGAATAGCGAATCCAACATGGCGGCCGGAAATTCAAATATCGTTTCGAATTTTCTGAAACATTGGAAAAGGAGGTTTTGTGGGTCGCTGATGACGGATCCAAACTTAGATTTCCGGAATTACGAATAGCGGATCCAATATGGCGCTCGGAAGAATCATACATCGCTTAAATTTGCGGAAACATTGGCATACTGAAGTTTTTGGGGTCACTGATCAAGAATCCGGACTCGAATTTCTGGAATAGCGAATGGGTAATCCAATATGGCGGTCAGGAGAATTATTAATCTCTTGAATTTGTGGAAACAATGTCATACTGAGATTTTTGGGGTCGCTGATAGATTTTCGAATCCGGATTTTCGGAATTATGAATGGAAGATTCGGTATAACGGTCTGGATATGAGTAATCATCCGTCCTCTGACGTGAATCTTTGTCCCGAGGGAGTTCTGGTCGTTCATTATGAACCTGAGGTCGGATTCCGGGAACCAGAACGGACGCACCACGTTCAATGATCCGCAAGCACATTTCATATGATGGGATCAAATATTATATCGATTTCAAGAATTATTTGGGGCCTGATCATACTCATCCTGGAATTTATTTCTGAAGTACTGCTTCGCTCTGTCTCTGGTACGGATAATCCCATTCATTCTTCTCACATTCCGTTGAATTCGAGAAATTAGCAAAGTCTGAATAGCATAAACAGCAAAGGTGTTGTGTTTTAGACTTTATGATCAGAATACGTAACTCTTGTGCTCAACATCGCGTCCTTGTGATAATAAATAGCAGGAAACATGGTGCATTGTTCGGTATCGGAATTCAAACGCTTTTGGGGCATCCTGGCTGACATATACTTAATTCTCAAAAAATCAAATGTAATCGGTGCTTCGCCATCGCGAAGATTGTGTTTCCGTTCCTGGATGAAAGGATTCTGTCGCTCAGACATAAATGAATGAGGTTTGAGTATTGTCAGTCTATTGCACAATTGTTGTATAAAATTATCAATTTTCATCATTACTGTTCGTAGAGTTGAACGATCCGTTGCCGTCCAAACTGAATATTGAATACCTGTGATCAAAGAATTCTCCAGTAGATCATGTAATTTCTCCGAGAACTGCGAAACTCCTGGACAATCGAACTCTCGATACTTTCAATATTTCCACCTCTATCATTCAATTCATCAACCACCTTGTCATCTCGTAATTTGTACGATGAACCTTCTTCCATACATGCAGCTTGAATTCTGGAATTCGCGTATGAGTCAGGAAATTCCTGTAAGTTAACCTCCGATATCTTTCGCGAATTTCTACCGTTGTGTGCGGCTGTTTTGAGTCAATGAATCATTGGCTTTTTTGAAGAATTCGCGGCTTCGTATATCAGGATGTCGAATGAATCAGCTGAAAATAAACGAATAAATGCGTGAAATCGATTCTTATCAACTGACAGTGTATTGTTCAGTAATCTCTGCATCTAATTTCATGTGGTTTCATTGTAACGTCAATTGTTTTTCTCGTCTCCTGTTATTCATCGTTTTACATTGTTACTTTATGAATGTTCGCGACGTTCAAACCTCGAAGTTTTTGTGTTTTAACTTATAAAATCGTACTAGGAGTCCGTATATTTTCATCTGATTAATTTGATCATCTAATACACGATGCCGCGAATTCTTCGAACGGACCGATGTGCGAATCCGTTTAAAACTGCCGGGTACGTCAGTAGAAATTTACGAAAGATATCGGAGGTTATGTTACAGCAATTTCCTGACTTATGCGCGAATTCGAGGATTTGTGCTGCATATATAAAAGAGGGTTCATCGGACAAATTACAAAATGACGATGTGGTTCATGAATCAAATGATAGCGGTCAAAATATTTGTAGTATTGAGAGTTCTATGAGAATGGATGTTCAATTGGAGAATGAGACACACGAAGGTCTCAATGATACACGCACGAACAGAGAAATTGAACGGGAAGGAATGCTGGATGAGCTCAAGGAGAAATTTTCAACCTTGGAACCCAACAATCCATTGAAATTACAAATTTTAACTATCGCCTCATCATCTTGGAGTGCGAGGAAAATCGCCCAAGAATTTGTTACAACGCGATATTTCGCCAACAAATCAAAGGAATTGAGGATGAAAGCTGGCATTTTACCCGATAGTATTGCAAGGGAGGGGAGAAAACTCTGTCAAACAACTTCAGAAAAAGTATATGGATTTTATACAAGGGACATGAAAAGCAGGATAACGCCTGCATCGAAAGATGTCGTTCCTGTGGAAATTGATGGAGAGCGAACGCTGAAACAGAAACGTCTCTTACTGATGGGTTTGAAAGAACTTTATACCGTATTCAAACAGTCTCACCCAGAACATATTATATGCTTCAGCGCGTTCGCTCAACTGAGACCAAAAAATTGCATACTCCCTGGGGCTTGTGGACTACATTCAGTTTGTGTTTGCACAATACATCAAAATCCGAAATTGATGTTGGATGCAATTGATATTCAAAAGCTGACGTTGGATACACAAAAGCCACTAACTAATTACAAAGACTGCCTCAATGAAATTGTTTGTGAGAGACCGCCCGCTGACTGTTATCTAGACGCATGTGATGACTGTCCAGGAGTTTCAGTCTTCGGAGAAATTACATAATCTACTGGAGAATTCATTCATCACAGATATTCAATATTCAGTTTGGACAGCAACGGATCGTTCAACTCTACAAACAGAAGTGATGAAAATTGATGATTTTATACTTGAATTGTGTAAAAAACTGACAATCCTCAAACCTCATTCATCCATCTCTAAGCAACAGAGGCTTTTCATCCAAGAACGAAAACACAATCTTCGCGATGGTGAAGTACTGGTTACGTTCGATTTTTCTGAGAACTACGCATATGTCTGCCAGGATGCCTCACAAGCATTTCATTTCGATAACGACCAATGCACTGTGTTCCCTGCCATTTATTATTATAAGGGAGGGCGCGATGTTGAGCACAAGAGTTATGTATTCTTATCTGGGAGTTTAAAACACGACACTTCCGCTGTTTATGCTATCCAGACCTCGTTAATTCGTGGAGTTCAACGCAATGTGAAGAAAGTGAATAAGATTATCCATACCAGTGACGGAGCAAAGCAGCACTTCGAAAATAAATTTCAAATCGCGAATTTAGTTCATCACAAAGAAAATTTCAATATTGACGCTGAATGGCATCACAGTGCAACTGCTCATGGTAAAGGTGCTTGTGACGGGATCGGTGCTACTTTCAAAAGAGGAGCATACAGAGCGAGTATGACTGCCAAACCTCAAAATGCTATATTGACGCCACAAAAACTCTACAGCTGGGCGAAGAGTCATTTTGACACCATAAGCATCATGTACTATGATAAAGTATTCCACGAAAAGATGAGACGGAAACTCAACAAACGATTCGAAAATGCCCAACCTGTACCTGAGATTCTGAGAAACCATGGGTTTTTGATAGGATCCGATAATGAGGTGCTCATCAAAAGGTACTCTAACGATGAACAAAACAGAGTATGGTGGCCAAATGGACAACCATGAGGTAATGCACGCGTGGTTGCAAACTTGTTAATTGAGAGACATGTGACAATCAACGGCCCTTTTCAGGGCCACTCGATGTGCAAAGTCTGATCG
Source organism: Gonatopus flavifemur (assembly GCA_018340375.1). Lineage (NCBI taxonomy): Eukaryota > Metazoa > Arthropoda > Insecta > Hymenoptera > Dryinidae > Gonatopus > Gonatopus flavifemur. Next base: position 803,856 of record JAFFJZ010000050.1, on the reverse strand, counting down.
CGCAACCTCCTCGTGGTGCACATTGGGTTATGCTAATGCCGACAGCTTGGAGCCTGAATACACAAATTCACAAGTCAAAAACCAGCAGTATTCATGGTTTGGTTCGAGGAAGATTTGCAAGGAGTTCCATTGGGAGGCACAGTGGTCGTTTTTCCCAATCTAGGTGGACAGAATTCGAAACTCTACCATATTCGCTCGAAACTCGATATCAGGGGGTTTTTGGGGTCGCAGAATCCGAATCTGGAGTCAGAACTCCGTAATTCAGAATGGCGGATTCAATATGGCGGACAAGAATTCAAAAATGATTGATATCTGCTTGAAACTTAGTACCTGAGGGTTTTTGGGGTCACAGAATCCAAATCTGGACTCAGAATTCCGGAATTCAAAATGGCGGATTCAATATGGCGGACAAAAAATGAAAAATGGTTGATATCTGCTTGATACTTAGTACTTGGGGGTTTCTGGGGTCACGGAATCCAAATCTGGACTCAGAATCCCGGAATTCAGAATGGCGGATTCAATATGGCGGACAAAAATGGAAAGAAATGGTTGATATCCGCTTGAAACTCACTTTCAAGGAGTTTATGGGGTCGCAGAATTCGAATCTGGAGTGTGAAATCCGAAATTCGAAATGGCGGATTCAATATGGTGGACAAAAATCCGAAAATCGTTGATATCCGTTTGAAACTCACTAATGGCAAGGTTCTTGGGGTCGCAGGATCCAAATGTGGAGTCAGAAATCCGAAATTCAACATGGCGGTTTCAATATGGCGGACACAAATTCAAAAACGGTTGATATCCGCTTGAAACTTACTATCAGGGGGTTTTGGGGTCGCATAAATTCAATCTGGACTCAGAATTTTGCAACTCAAGGATACCACACCATCTAAATGAAACAGAAGCGCCACACTAGGGTTCTACATACCTCATTGTTCGAATCACTGTTATTATCCCAATTTTCATCGTTGAAACACTTGTTTCTTCTTCCAACTTTGCGTGGAAACTCTCAAAAGAACAAATATTCACTCATTATCAATCCTCACAGCGATAAATAGAAATGATGAACAGAAAGAAAGCGAAATGGAATCTTTAATTCACTTCCGAATAAGGAGTAATTTATTGAACATCAATCTCGAAGGTGAAGCAGCAACTTACAAAAAACTGGTGAAATTTCCAAATGCCTCAAAAATCAACTCTCATTTATTCCTCATTCAGATGTTGGAGAAGCATGTGATTGTCCAATATCAGGTTCACGCAGTAAATTCAACACTTCCACAGGTAACGGTTTGCAGGTTTTGAATTGAGATATCCTATTATCACGATTAGACAAGATAGAAATGTGAGGGTCAGAGGAATACAGCAAAGTGTGTGACAAATCTTCCATGTTCTGATGCCGAGACATTTTTCTCGTGTTGGATTCTCGGTATCTTCTGATATCTTTGTTCCTGGCCTCTAAAGCTTCTTCTGACATCATACCTATAGGCGATGCACAAGAACTTATTATCTCCCCACCATGAATCAGTAACCTATGCACACTAGAAGGCATATGGTACCACGAATACAACTTCACGTATGAATCCGCTGTTTCTCTGGCGTACAGAGGAAATCTCTCAACGTCAATATCAAATCCACTTGATATGGTTTTCAATATTACGTTGAACCTCTTCAATAAATTTCCGTCAAGTCCTGTTATTTGAGCAGCCGTTGAAAAATTCTCAAAGAATCGAGCTGCGGTATTTCCGTCATTAGTTGTTCCGTAACCTTGTTTCACAACGTCAACTAACAATCCCATTTCCTGCCGAATCGCCTTAGTGATACGTTTTTTATTATCCTCTAAAATTTGCTTGTCCTGTTCTTCTGTTATCCGGTACTTCTTTATATTAATGCGATATGCAATGTGAAGCATACAGTCGAGGCATCTTATGTATGCATGGAGAGATGAAAGGCCCAGATGGTATCTAGTCTCATCACACTCTCTCTCATAAACGAAAGAGAGATTGTTCATCAGTTTAGGAGTGACTTTGCAAATACTACATGTTTGAACCGATGCCTCTGTGATCGTGCTGGAGGTTTTGCCATCGATCATAGTTAGCATTAACTGATGGTCAATTTTTGCTGTGATGTTGTCTAGGGTAACTATAGTCGGAGAAAGCCCTTCGATCTGACTTTCTATTCCCGGAATTTCTTCTCGAATTAAATCAGGGGTTTTCTTTTCAAAAATGAGTTTCACTGGTCGGCAAAATCTCGTAGACGAAGCCCGACGATTATTCCAGATTATGGTATTTCCATCTTTCGTTTGTAATCGAAGAGGCACAATGCAAACTACATATAGATTCCCGTCTGTTCTTTCACGGTCTTCCTCATTTTGAATACGAATTTTATACATAGATTGTCCCTCACTTCCATCAGCTCCCCATTTATACAATGAAACAAGATCTGATTGTGAATTTCCACATACGCTTTCTAAAATATCTTTCAAGGCGAGGCATAATCTTGATGACGTATAATCCACTATGGCTTGAAGTCGAATTTCTGCTGAAAATTCTGTGATACTTATACTGTTGTTTGGTGGATAACACTCTTTTTTTGCCACCAAGATGTTTTCATAACTTGGATATATATTGGCTTTCCGATTTTTAGCTCCTTGTTGCATCAGGATGTAGCTATCTTTGGAGAAACGACCATCTATATACAAAGCAAGACCTTCTTCGGGTGAATAAGTTTCTGGTTTCACATTTGGGGTATCAAATGCACGTTTGATTTTTGTTGCTCTGGTGGGAGAGCTTTCTGTAATATTTTTTAAAACTGAAGATGCGTCTCTTTTACCAGTAGTATACGAATTCGAGCAAGCTGCGAACGTGAATTCTTCTGTAGTATGATTATCCAGCAAGTTTTGGATTCTTCTTTTTTTCGATTTCTCACTCAAATTCTGGAATTCTTTGGACGGTCTTCCTATAGAGCTCTGTTGACCACTTGGTTCAGGAAACAACTTGATCGTTGAATCTAGCCATTCAGAAAAACGTTGTTCGAATTTTTGTTTCGACCGATAGCACTTTTTCCATTTGTCCCGCAAATGGCTCAGAAAATTGTTTATCATTTGCAGTACACATTCAGAAACATGGGTTGAGTTTCCCGACACTGACGTTTTTCCTTTCACATATCGCAACATTGCATCAAATTTCTTGGACGCCTCTCTTTCGGAATACCACACATCAAACAGCTCTCTCTTGGTGATAGACATTATTCTGATAGAACGGAATGGGAATATATACTGAAATATTGAAAAAAACAATGAACAGATTATTTCTTGCGAATTACAACGTACCAGGATTGACAATACAGTGATTATACCGAAAGTTCAGAAATTACAACTTCTTAAGATAGGACAGTCGCGTCACTAACAAATAAAACAAAAGTGTACTCTCGTCCAGTCGTCGGTTGTTGCTAACTTCAGGCCGAATGCTTGACAAACTCCAAATCATTATGAAATTCATGCATTTTTATTATATGAGGTCCACAATAACGAACATATAGGAATTATAAGGGAAAACACATTGACAGAGCGATACCGGAGCCAAACCAAGAGACAAAACGTCAGTATTCTAAAAGAAAGTGATACCTAATCAATTTTATCACTCAAATATCATTGAAAATCATTTGTCTGTAAGAAATTCCAATTTAAGAAAAAAAATGTATTGCATACAGAATAAAATGTGGCTAATGAAATCAAACGAATTGGCGAAAGGACAAGCGAGGACAGAGATAATTTGGAAAAACATTCACCAAATCCTGAGACGCACTTGGACGCACTTGGAATTCGAACGAAACGATTCAGAATTGTTCACACTTTCGACTCCTTTTTCCCGTTTGTCGGATAAGGCCGGATAGGGAAAGTTATAGTCCATTAAAGTTGAAATTATGTTATTTCAGTAAAGGTATAAATGGGTTCACTATATGATGAACGAGGAAAGAATCAAACTAATTTCCCCACTTCCACCATGAAAATTATGTTAAAGACAATGTATTTTCACTACTCATGATAGCATACCACTTGAATCATTTTTCGACGCGTATTAGGTAAAACACAATGTAGACTTTTTTCATTGAAAAACCGAGAACGAACAAACGCAAAAATGAGTGATTGAAACATGCACATTTGGACATGATGAGCAAACTTCTGACTGTTGATCATCGATTTTATCGTGTTCACAACTATCCTAAATGACATACGAATGTTCATTTAATCCATTGGAAGACTTTGATTTTAGGACTTTTGTCCAGCTAGATTGGGAAAAACGACCACTGTGGGAGGGAGTCTATTGGAAGTTTGTGAATTTGTCCGACCAGACCCCAAATGATTCCTGAAATTAATATAATATTCGTTTCCATCATATCAAATGTGCTTGCGGATCATTGAACGTGGTGCGTTCGTTCTGGTTTCCGGAATCTGACCTCAGGTTCATAATGAACGACCAGAACTTCCTCGGGACAAAGATTCACGTCAGAGGACGGATGATTTCTCATATCCAGACCGTCATACCGAATCTTCCATTCATAATTCCGAAAATCCGGATTCGAAAATCTATCAGCGACCCCGAAAATCTCAGTATGACATCGTTTCCACAAATTCGAGACATTGATAATTCTTCCGACCGCCGTATTGGATTACTCATTCGCTATTTAGGAATTCCAAGTCCAGATTCCTGATCAACGACCCCAAAAACCTCAGTATGACAATGTTTCCACGAATTCGAGCGATTTATAATTCTTCCGAGCGCCATGTTGAATCCGCTATTTGTAATTCCGGAAATCTGAGTTCAGATTCGTCATCAGCGACCCGAAAAACCCCCTTCCCCAATGTTTCAGAGAATTCGAGGCGATATTTTAATTTTCGGCCGCCATATTGGATTCGCTATTTGCAATTCCGTAAATCTGGGTTCGGATTCTTGTTCCGCGACCCCAAAAACCTCAGTATGACAATGATGGCACAAATCCAAGAGATCCATAATTTTCTTGACCGCCATATTGGATCCGCCATTTGTAGTTCCGGGAATCTGAGTTTGGATTCGTCATCGGTGACCCAAGAAACCTCCTTCCCCAATCTTTCAGAAAATTCGAAGCAATATTTCAATTCCCTGCCGCCATATTGGATTCACCATTGACAATTCCAGAAATCTGGGTTTGGATGCTTATTCCGCGACCCCAGAAACCTCAGTATGACAATGTTTGCACAAATTCAAGAGATTTATCATTTTCCCAACCGCCATATTGGATCCGCCATTTGTAATTCCGGGAATTTGAGTTCGGATTTGTCATCAGCGACCCAAAGAACCCCCTTTCCACATGATTGGAAAAATTCGAAGCAATTTTGAATTTCCGGCCGCCATATTGGATCCGCCATTTGCAATTCCAGTATTCCGACCGCATGCAATTAATCCGGGAGGCTCGAATTACATGCTATCCAACACCCACGTATCATATTCCGAGGACTGGTTTTGATTATTCTCAACACGTTTCCCCTTCGTTTCAGCCGCCATAATGGCGAAATGGCCGCCACGTTCAAAAAACACCATACGGCAATGAAAAGTAGACACTTCAACGAAAATTTTGATTGGTCTCCCAGATCTCTATCTTCGAAATTGAGATGTGCAGGGGGGGTGGCCGATTTCACAAAGAATGCCCCATATATATATATAGATATGTGCGTGTGTGTGATGTGGCACCCCACCGTTTGTGTTTCGCGATGTATAACGGAGATTATCCACAAATTGGGAGAAGAAGCAAGATACATCTCGGGGATGTTCCCTGAACGTTCAGAAATCCTCCCCTACGTTCTTTGAAAATTCAATAAACGCTCCAGTGGCACGTTGTGCTGTCTGGGTGTTCGATGATCAAGTTTACATGTGCAATATCGACGTCCTCGATATCGCAATGAAACTGATTCGTCGATATGAAATTATGGAATCCGAAACCTATTAAAAATGTCTTTGATGAATAATCGAAAACTGAGAGAGATGCACAATCTAAGATTAATACGCTGTGGTTCGTCACCTCCACAGTATTTGGAGACTCCTCAACAGTCGAGAAACCTTCCTTCCCTACGTTCTATAGACCTCCTATCAACGTCCCAGTGGCACGTTGTACTGTCTGGGTGATCGATGATCAAGTTTACATGTGCAATATTGACGTCCTCGGTATTACAATGAAACTGACTCGTCGATATGAAATTATGGGGCTCGAAACCTATCATAAATTTCCTAGATGGATGATCGAAAACTGAGGGAGATGCAATCTAAGATTAGGACCCCGTGGTTCGTCACCTCCACAGTATTTTGGGACTCCAAACCCTCTTAGAATATGTGCGTGGATCAATCAATCAATTTTTATAGAAAAAATAATCCAAAGATGATGAAATGTGGAATGCAACCAAAGGAACCTCAATGTAGAAAATGTGGGCTTGAAAATGAAATCGTAAAAATACTCATCCGAATTGAGTGGAAGATACTACATCACCCTGCGTACAGATTCAACCCACTTGGCTTTTCCGATGATTTTGAATCCCTGTACAAATACTTATAATTCATCGAAGCCAAGTGACCTTCATCAATGGGCATTAGACCGGAGCGGAAAACAAAAAAGTTTCCAAATGGAATCGTAATCTACGGACGTAACGGATTCTACAAGGAAATTTTGCCAAATATCTGCAATTCCTATTCTAGCTCGTGTAGTCGGGACAGAGCCCTCCTCCCCCTTGGGGGGAACATGCAGAGAGGAGGTAGAGAATAATTTTTTCCTCTTCGCGCCTCAAAACATCTAATGTACGAAAAATCAGGTCGATGGGTTACCATTTGCACCTCCTGTAATACAAGCTATTTTTAACGGAAATTGTCCATCATCACCCCTTCGAAGGGGTTGGAAAGAGGTAGAGGAGGGTTGTGTGGCATTTTTCCCTCATTCTATGCCTCGAAGCCATGTTAAATACAAAAAAAATGGGCTCAATTGGACAGCATATACCCCTTCTGCAATTTTGTGCATATTTGTTAAATTTTTGTTCGAATTCGAAAATTTTGAACGCGATGCGCGAACGGAAGATATTGTCCGATTTCAAAAATTTTTTTTTCCCTGTGTTTGTGTTAACGAGTAGCAACTTTTCCGCACTATTACGATTCCATTTGAAAACTTTTTTGTTTTTCGCTCCGGTCTAATGGGCATGGTACGAGCATTTCCTTTCCTACTCTTCAATAAATATTTGATGACACAGCTGTAATTTAATAATTCAGGACTCAATATATTCCTCTTCCCAGTTTTAATATCCGGAATCATGGATAACGCTCTTTCTGCCGCGGCCATGGAATGAGGAAGAGTCCTAACTGCAGAAGAAAGTGTTCGGAGGTCCGGAAATTCTATATCTCCTTCACTTTTACAAAGAGACCTGATTCTAATCCACGTTTGATGAAAATCAAGCTTCGATGAATCACCTCTCAATTTGAGACCCAAAAAGTACATAGAATTCCATTCTTCCCTCAGAGAATTTCCATCGAAACCACCCAATTTCCGACTAGCGTAAATAATCATCGATGCAGTTTTTTTTCGATCCGGTTCGAATAAAGCAATTTCCGTTTCCAATGCAATGAGAGAATACAAAAACGGATCATGTGTAGGAAGTCGTTCCAAAATTTCTGTAGAAGCGGTGATGTAAAATTTTAAACAATTTTGGCGTACTCCATCTACTTTTGGAATATTTTCAGGGTCAAGATCTTCCAAATATTCTCCGCATTCACTGCCTACGTCGATATCTTCCAAAGCTGATTGGTTCGCGGGTTAAGGAAAATTCACACATTTGATCAAGTCCAAGTGATTGAGTAGCGCGGGTTTTGGAAATTTTTTCAAGAAAAACACTGACAAATCAAGTGAGCGTGGTTGCAATAAATGTACCATTGTTTGTTCTCTCTGAAAGGATGCATTATATTTATTGAATTGATTCAGAGTATACGATAGAAATAGAAAGTACGCTTGCACCGCAGGATCCTCCAAAAGATTCAATAATTTTTCAGCAAGTTGACAACGATCAGAAACCACCTGTTCGGATAAAAATTTTCCCAAAGTATTCCAATTCTCTAAGATTCTCACAATGCATTGATGACGGGTTAACCAACGAGTTTTCGCGAATTTTAAGATCTGTAAATTACTTTATTGAAAACTATCCTGAAAATCTTTGAATGTCGCAGTTCGCTTGGGACTACCATTGATGAGAGTAGCCAAACCTGCAATCAGTTGCTCGCACTCTGGTGGGACCATGGCACAAGCAGCACTTGCTGCCAAAGCGGAAGAATGACAAACACAACATCAAAACCTGTGGATTTTTTTCCATCAATTTTGTTTCGAAAGAAGATTTATTCCCCATCATGACAGACGCGTTGTCAGTACCTAATGCAACAATATTGCTAATCGGAATCTGATTTTTCCACAATGTATATCTGAAACTTTCAAACAATTTTGAAGCGGAGCAATCAGCAGCGTCTAAATGAATCATTTGCAATAATTCACATCTGACTTCTAACGTCTTTGGTTCAATAAAACGAGCCATTAATGTCATCCATTTATCGTTCGTTATATCTGACGTTTCGTCTTCGTGAACTGCAAATTTTTTGTGGCGTAAAACATCCGATAATTGGTTTGTTTCTTGAACGCAAATAACCCTATTCACAATATTTGTTAATTTTGTACGACCCGAGTGGAAAAATTTTCAAAATTGGATATAATTTATATCGAATTATATCTGAATTATATATGAATTATATTGATTTATATAAAAATTAAATATAATTTTGAAAATTTTTCCACTCGGGGACTCATCGTAATTTTTTGAAGCACTTCCGGTTCCTTCCCTATATCTTGCATAAGGAGTGAGAGGTCCTTTTCATGACTATAAGGATTACTTTTCTCTGCGAAAATTGTCACGAAACGAATTCCTGCTATTTGAACTTCTGTTTTAAGATCTGAAGGCTCATCATCCGGATTTGAACTTTCTAATCCAATTGTTTGCTGGCATCGTGAAGAAGCAGAAAACGAGGCAGCATCCAATTGAGGAGGATTAGGATCTTGGGAACATTCCAAACGATCATCATTCAAAGAAGAGGATGCAACGGGATTTTCCAATCTATCGTCAGCTTTTCGCAAAAATCTATCTGAATTTTCGACTGAAATTCCATCAACAAAAGAATAAACATCTGATCCGTGACTATTATCATTATTATCCCTAACAGAAGGAGAATCAGATCCTTGGAGAAGATCTGAATTCTCATAACCCTCACAAACGGCACCCGATTGATCAACGGTATCATTCATTGCAAAGTCATTACGGCATGGAGGAACAGCATCGGCCCCATCTACAACGAACCTTCCACCAAAAGACTGAGGAATGGAATTGACACATTGCCCTCCTGGTGATATCCCATCAAGAGATAGAACATCCGAAACTATGGATCTGACGTTTCCGAAAGTTTTAGAGAAAGAAGGAAAAGAATCTACATCACCTCGGTCGGAATGGAACAACTCGCTCTGTTGCGAATGATGTTGGCTCTTGGAATGGGCTCTGATTCTTGCAGGGCCATCACACCAAACACTCTTTTGGCATATCTCACAAAAAAATTCCGAGCTATCACTCGGATCTCCACAAACCCACATTTTCCACTCAGGGTCTTTGAGCAACCAATTTTGCCAAAAATGTGGATTGCTTTTTTCTTTCTCAATAAGTAGAAAATCACTGCCCTCCATCCTGAACAAACTAAATATTTTCAAATACAAAACTATGAACAGTAAGATCAAACACAGAATTTATCCGAATACTATTGAATTCAACACTTCAAACCTTTTGCAATCATTTTATAACTCAAAATCCGATTTAAAACTGAAGGTAATCGAAAAGACGTCCACCTCGGTCCGTTTCACATATGCAATAGATGAGAGAAAAGAAAAACATGAACAGTTGATGTCGCGCAATGTTTTGTTTCGATGAATACGTTGGTGGTTCGGAAATCCCATCCTTTGGTACAATACAGTGCATAGACACAATGTCGTAATAAATGCTTTTTAGGTATGGATCAATACATTTTGTGAATCGATGTAATTTTCATACGATAATTCCAATAATGATTTTGCATCAAGGAAGAGGAAAATTACGAAAATTACGACATTTCCCCATCGCTAAATTGACAGAGTAAGTGGAAATATCCCTCTCCTCGTCAGACAGCGTAGAAGAAATATATCACAGTTCTCAGTAAGGACATCCGATCTTGAGTATAATCGAATTTCCATATTCATGACTGTTTTTTGATTCTCTCATTGCAGATGTGATAAGGAGCGCAGTGATTGGATTTTGAATTACATGCAGTGTCGAATCATTATTCCAGATTTTGGATTATAGAAATTGGGAAGAATTTCAAGTATTGAATTCAATGTATTCTAATGAATTTCATCTTCTATCTCATTGTTTATATTTTTACATTCAGAAATATCTATTTTGTTCAGAATGAGGGGTGACTTTTTCTCTCAGTGCAGATATCATTCCGATGTGAAATCCAAATTGTTGGATTCATATTTCTGACTGGGATTAGGCAATCCTCCGTCTAAGGGTTGGAAAAACGCATCCACTCTCAATTCACCGCCTGGTTGATGCACAGGGGAGTACAAAATTTGCAAGTGCACTGTTCCAAAACGTACCTTGAAAGTACTGTTTATTTTCAATTCCAGAAGATTTCGAATTGATTGGCCTATATGCCACGGAAACAAATATTTTCATCGATTTGTCACAGGATTTGTTGAAATTCGCAGTTGAACTTCTTCAAAAACATTCCCCTAAAATGCTTTCCATTTTTCATTACAGCACAGAGAGGAATGGATTATGCAAATCGCATTGTAGAACTTTAGATACAAACTGTTAATATCTGTATGTTTAGGGATATTAACTTTTTCTTTAGTACTGAAATACGGTTGAACTGTATGTTATTATAGGGAGAATATACTTCCCATAAAAATCCGTATTTCAATCATAAGAATCTCTGTTACTTGCAAAGACGGAATGAAAATTTCAAGAACAGTATTATATGGACCAACAGAATGTATAGTTACCATTGGAATCCGTATTTCGATCATAAGCATCACTGTTCCCTGCAGCTATGAAATCGAGATCACAACAATAGTATTGTACGGACCAACAAAATACATAGTTATGATGAACAACAATCTTTTATTATATTCATCATCATAATCTCCCTTCTTGATGGAGGTCAAGTACAAACTATAAGAATCCTGAGATGTGGACATTTTGAAGAGTTGACGTGCTCTGAGTAAGGCTATAATTTTCATTCAAATTTGTGAGTACGTAAGCAAGCCACGATAGCCAAGCGGCTACGGTAACCGACTTGAACGCTACCAATCCGCCCAGATAACACGCGGAGAATCCTTTTCCAAGAGCAAGAATAGAACTCTTCAAGAATTCTTTTCGAACTAGTGAATTCATATAGAGCTCTGGAGGTGTTCAATCTGTAGGACATTAACAAGCTCTTCGAGAATATTGGAAGTATTGTTTGAGTACTCTCAAATAACTTGTTAATGTCCGACAGATTGAACTCCTCCAGAGCTCTATTTGAATTCATCAGTTCTTGAAGAGTTCTATTCTCGCTCTTGAAAAAGAATTCTTCGTGTGTTATCTGGGCGGGTTCATGCCCTGAGGGATATCTTTTCTTTCCGATTTCATATTATTCTTCTCTTATTTCAAGCAACTGAAGATAGTAATTGTAATAATCCTATATTATAATGGGAACTAACTTTTTTTCCTTGCTGTTATTATATTGATATATTACTGGTTGACAGTACCATCTACCCCAAAACAAACACCTTCATCATAAATGGATACTTGTACTCATAACACTTATAATCTAGATACTTGTCCTCATACTCGAAAATATATTATCAAATATTCCAGCCTTCATGATATTTGTCATACTCCTTAGAATCCATTTCTCTCCGTGAGGAGATTCAGAATCGATCGGTCTATATTCCACGGAGACAAAGTTTCGAAATTTTTCTATCAATTTGTCAGAGGGTTTGATGGAATTTGCAATTATACTTTTTCAGAAACGTTCCTCCGGAGTGATTTAATTTTTCATTTCATTAGATTTCGGATCGATCGGTCTTTATTCGATGGACACAAGTTTCTGAAATTTTTCCCAGCCATTTGTCACAGGAATTGATGGAATTTGCGAGTACACTCTTCCAAAAACGTTCCTCTGAAGTGCTATTCATTTCTCATTTCAGAAGATTCTGCATCGATCGGTCTACACAGTGAAAAAAATTCCGTCATTGTGTGAAAAAGAAGTACGTGTCTAAATTCAAGTGTTGAATATTTAACACTTTCGTGTGTTCATCCAACACACTGATCAAATGCTGTTCGATCGATTCATTTTCAACACATAAAAATGTTATTCGAGTTCAAATTTACACTTTGTGAGTGTCACGCTGGGATCAACACACGTTGAGTGTGGAGAAAAGAGGTTAACATTCGCTTGTGTGTTGAATTTGACGAAAAATTTTTTACTGTATATATCTCATGAACACGAATATTTGGGAAATTTCCAATCGACTCGAACCTGTACTTGGTTGAATCCGCAAGTGAATTCTAAAAGATCAGGATTATTGATAACATGACGATGTTATGACATGAAAAATAATAACCGGATGTGGAATTTAATCATTCACCAGAGAGATGACAAAAAAAATGGAATGTCTCCACACAGAATCAAACCCGACCGTTCTTCCGCAAGAACCATGTCTTTTGCTGCTAGGCTATGGGGTCTTGTAATATTTTGATCCACATATTACGTCTATGGAGTGATGCAGCGAAGGAAAGAGACTGAAAGTGCGTCTGTTTGTTCGTGATCGTCTGTATATATGTATATATTCACATGTACAAATCTTTAGCCTTTGTATTAGTCATATTAGAATTAAATTTAACACGGGATCTAGCTTATCGATGAGCCATTTACCAGCATGCATAATTGTCGCGTAATGTGATGCCATCATCGGTCTGATTTGTTACTATTACGCAACTACTCGTCGAAGTACGAAGCGATTGGAGCACGTGCCCTTTTACACTCGTTCACTTCGTTCTTGATCTTCGTACAGTATATAGCGAGTGAGTGCGCGCACGTAGTAGTTCCCGCTATTTTCCAAAACACATTCATTTGTAGTGCAAAACGTAGTTGCTGCTCTTTTTCTTTTGTGCATGCCAGCTGTCTGTTGCTTGCATATGCTTCGTCGCTTGTCGCTTTAAGACAGAGAAGTTTACGAAGACCAACCCTCGTTGGGAAAATTGCTTCGAAGGACGACATCAACCCTAACTCTTTGAGACGGGCGGAGGCAGCAACGTGGCTATCGATTCGCTCAGCTTCGACATACAGTCCGCGGTAGGTAACGAATCACGCTCTCTTGTAATTTTTTTTTGCTTTGAATATTATTTGCTTTTCGCACTTCGCATTCGCTTTCGCATCCGACTCGCTTAACCGCTTGAACAAAATTCATTTCGAAACGAATTATTCAGCGTCAGATGATGAAATATCAATTTGAATGCTCAAATCTAATTATTCAGTCGATTGAAAATAATTTGCACTCAATCAATTGAATATTCAGTCTTATTATTTTGATGTTGATCAACATCTGATAATCGATGTTGATTTGATTATGCTCAGTGGAATATCATAGTGATCCCTGAGAATTAATTTATCAGGAAAAATTATGGAATTCACCGCAGGACATTTATCATAGATCCCCAAGCTGTTTGAGAATTCTTCAACCATCGATTGATTGACAATTCTAATGAAATTCATTGAAAACTCATCCAGATTTGGAATAATGATTAGAAATGCGTAACTATCAGGGAATTTTTATACGATACATATAGGAGTTGTTGAAAACTTCATAATCAGTCATAAGAATAACCAATAATCTTATAAAATTCATGAAAAATGAATAATAATTGGGGAATTATTTACTTATATTCGATTTTAATTCAATTAACCGATGCTATGCATCAAATCTATATGTCATCGTGATAATTCAATAATCAATATTAAACTGGCTCTTTGATTGAAAAAAAAACGAAAAGAATAACGAAGGGCCCCGGCAGAGAATTGCCCGGGGTGCCGGGTAAGTCAGTTCGATACTGATCACAATAAAATTGTCGCTTGGAGAAGGAAAAGCGATGAAACTTTTCGGTAAGTCGACTGCGTGGGCTTTAAACTCTTTCCGATCTTGCACGGAGTTAGCCGATCGTAAAACATATTGAGAAGACAAAGACCGACGGATAGTTGGTTCTCTCTCGATTGTCCGAGCCGACTCGAAGTGAACCGACCGGTTCCGAATCACATGAATACGGGTTTCAATGTGTGCTTACACCCGGCTGGAATGGTGGGGACGAGAAATGGTCAGATGGAGAGGGTAAATCGACTCGGTCGACCAAATGCTGACATCACTGTTTCGTAGTACGGAATGAATGAATTGCAGGTTGTTGGCCGCTTTTCGAGCTAAAATTTATAGTTAATGTTACATAATGGATTCAATTTGAATGATAATGAACGGTATGAAGCGGATGGATGAGGGTTATTATGAAATGAATGTATCCAAATCACAGTAAATTGATCTGAATTGTTAGACAATGACAGTTTGTCAACAGGAATCTGAGTTTGAGAAGAAATACGACCTATGGAATATAGGGAAGTTGGAAAATATAAGAAAAAAAGGTGAGTCTCTGATTACTATGATTATGCTGAAATATATCAGATATTCTGAATAGAAACTATGAACTGTATACAAAATGATTTCTCTATGTCCTCCAAGTAGAATCGCAGATGGATGCAGAGAAAACAGAAAGGATACAGAAACATACCTCCATCCCATACCTACAACCCTGATCAATTCCAGTAGGAAGGCTCGGAAGGAAATCAAGGGGGCAGAAGTGTAGTGAACAGACGACAACAAAAAATGGAGGAGATCAACCGTAGAACTCTATACGTTGGCTATCATCACTATCAACTTCATGAGGCGGCGTCGTCAACAAATAGAGAAAAAGCAAAAGTGCAGTGGATGTACCACAAATTCTTGCGATAGGTATCCTGCTATCAGATTCTTCCAGAAGAATTACAGGGAGACAAAGAACGAGCAGAAAAGAAGCAGATATACCATGAATCTGTACGCTAGCTACCACCATTATCAAATCCATTGGATGTAGTCGTGAGCAAATGAAGGAAAGACAAAAGCGCAGCAAATATGCCCCAGATCCTTGCATCAGGCGCACTTCACAGACCCACTGACAAATCATTCAGCAGACCATTCAGGATCGATTTTACCGAAGTCGAACATATATAACGATATTGTGGTTATAGAGATTCTTGTAAAATAACTATAGTTCATCCTGACTTATGTTAATGGGGATACGATCCATCCTAACATGTTCTCTCCAAAAATTTCATCTTTCCAGTTATTCCATTCAACCTGGATGATATTTGTGCTTCTATAAACCTTCATTCTCATTTAAAATTATCCTTGTTCTCAAAGAAATCAATTCTTCAATATTATGAATAATAAATATATTTCTCCTGACATGTTTACACACTTACATCGTTATGCCTAAATATGTCTTATGTCTCTTCATTTCAACATACATTTAACAATAAGGATCTGTGAGAATGGAAATATAAGAGAGGGAGGATATTTAGGATTCATAATATTTGAGAATTCAATTCTTTGAGAACAAGGATAGTTTCGAATAAGAATGAAGGTTCATAGAAATAGAAATATGATTCAGGTTGAATGGAACAATTGAAAATATAAAACTTTTGGAGAGAACATTTTAGAATGAATCATATCTTCAATCACATAAGTTGAGATGAACTATAGTGATTTTACAACAATTCCTATAATCAAAATCATTTATATTGATTTCTATGGCGCATGGGTTCAATTTTCATTAAATTGATTCTGAATGATCTGCTTGATTATTTGTCAGTGGGTTTGTGAAGTGTGCCCGATGGAAGGATATTTGCTGCGCTGCTGACTAGTCTTCATTTGCTCACAACCACATCCAATCAATTTGATAGTGATGGTAGCTAGCGTACAGATTCATGGTAAATCTGCTTCTTTTTCGCTTGTTGTTCGTCTCCCTGTGATTCTTCTGGAAGCATCTGATAGCAGAATACCTATCGCAAGGATTTTTGGTACATCCACTGCACTTGTGCCATTTCTCTATTCGTTGACGACATCACCTGATGAAGTTGATAGTGATTATAAGTAATGTACATATCTCTATGGTTTTCTACTACTTCATCTCTCCTTGTTGGTTGTCCAACTGTGATTCTACTGTGAAAATCTGATAGCAGCATTATCTTTGTTCTCACAGAACTGAATTCCTAAATGGTATGAATATGAAATATCTTTCTTCGACCTTTTTCCTTTTTGCTTCTTTTCTTTCTCTTTTTCTATTCTCACAGATCCTTATTTTGAAATATATGTTGGAATGGGAAGAAAAATTCGCTAGTGAATAAGATTATTTTCATCCCGGTCACATATTTAGGCATAACGATGTGAGAAGAAATATATTTAATATTCATAATATTTAAGAATTCAATTCTTTGGCAACAAAGATAATTTGAAATGAGAATGAAGGTTTATGGGAATGGAAATATAATCCAGGTAGAATGGAACATTTGAAAAGATGAAACTTTTGGGGAGAACATGTTAGAATAAATCGTATCTCTCAGTCACATAAGTTAACATGCACTGTAATTATTCTACAACCATTTCTATAATCACAATATTGTTATATATGTTCAATGTTCATCAATGGATGGATCTTACAGACGTCTTATATTACAGTTTTCACTATCTTCAAGATATCTTCGTTTGCGAAGACTAAAAAATGTCTTTTGATCTCTTTTAGGCGCATTTGAGATTACTTATCGGAGATATCTTGAAGATAGTGACAACTTCTGCATAAGACATCCTGAAGATATCCAGTGGAACTCTTCCAGATAGTGACAAATATTTTTTTGTCTGAGCTAGATATTTATTATCAGTGATACTGATCTGGGAATGAACAGGATGAAAAATACAAATATTTAATGAAGAATAAAGGGTAAGGATGTTTCGAAATATAATATATGTGTTATAAATGAGATTACCATCACAGATGATGATACGTAGAATCACTACAGGTCAGTTCGACTGAAGGGACTGGAAATACCGTTTATTCTAAAATGATCTCTTTCGAAGTTCAATCTCTCCTGTGGTTTCATTCAAGTTGAATCATATTTCCATTCTTACAAAGCTTTATCCTAGATAGCATGAGAGTTCAGTTGTGACAGTAAAAATGAATTCATTATAAATACTTTGAATTCGATTTGAATTCTCAATCAACACGTTACCCTAGTGAAAAAATTTCACTCAAAATCTCTGAGAATTTCAGACATTTTCAATGAAAAGTTTCTCCGAGGATTTCAGAGCTATTCATACTTCATAAGAGATTTTCAGTGATTTGAAGAGAAATTCAGAGAAATCTTCCAAGATTTTCAAGGAAGTTTTTCGCACAGAGAACAATTCCGCGTCTGTGTTCCTCGGTATTCCTTCTCATTTATAACGGGCCTAATATTCCTTGCGTACACGTATTTTATTCGACGTCAACTCGGTATATTCAGGCATGACGATGAGGGATCGTCGTAGCGCTGTCTGCCACGAGAGTGCATAGTATTTCTATGTATACAATGTAAATATAGATATACTACGCATGCTCGCGGCAGACAGCGGTACGCTGCCTGATGACGATCTACTCACCGACATCTATCTCAAACTAACGAGATAATCAACTTTACATGAGAATGCGCCAGTGTTCCGATCTACCTATCAGAATCACCTCGAAATACCCCTAGATGACTACGTACCTATCACGATCTACCCCGAGATACCGAGGTATCTGGAGATCATATCGACATAGTTCGAAAGCGCGGGATACACCTAGATGGCAACGTACCTATCACGATCTACCCCGAGATACCAAGGCATCTCGAGGTCATATCGACATAGTTCGAGAGCGCGGAATACACCTAGATGACTACGTACCTATCACGATCCACCCCGAGATACCGAGGTATCCTGAGGTCATATCGACATAGTTCGAAAGCACGGAGTGCTTTATGGTTGGAATTTCTGGTGTTGCTTTGATGCATAAAGATTTCTAGAGGAAATGGTGTCGTAATGCAAATAAAAATAGTTCGGAAAATGTGAAGAAAGTTACAGAGGTACAAGCAAAGTTATTTAACGATGAATGTATGTGTGTTGTGTGTTACTAGTACCAGTGATTATCATCTGCTGTACGTTTTGATCTTTCCATATATCAAAAATGTCACAACAAGATAAGAAAATCTGTGAAGGTTGTACTGAACCTGTCTCTCATCCTGTGAGCTGTCATACGTGTGATATTCATTCGCATCCAGGATGTGTGCACAGATGTAATCATCCGTGGAGTGTGAACAAACTCATCGATTGTTCAGATGCTTCTTCACATCGAATTGATTCATCTTCGCCAGAAGACTCGTTTCTGCTGATGAATATAAAGGAGCTCATTCATGAAGAATTTTCGAAATTTCGTGATGGAATGGCTCGGGTTTACGAGGACAAAATAGTTTATCTTAGTCAAACTATTCTTTCCCTCACTGCGAGATTGACTGAAGTTGAGAACAAACTCGACGTTCCAAAACAGGACCGCGATTCTCGTGATCTTGAAACGATTATTCATGAAGTCAACGAGCGACAGAAGCGATCTCAAGGTATTATTATTGTTGGTATTGATGAGACGCCGGACAATCAACAGCAAAATGATACAGCGAAGGTGAAAACACTGTTCCGAAACATTAGTCCTTCCGTTCATGATAATATTAGGTTGCATAGAATCGGTAAAAAGGTTGCGAACAAACACAGACCTATTTGTGTTTCTTTTCCATCGTCTCGGGATGTTATAAATATCCTGAAACGTAAATCTAATCACAATGGACCGTTTAAGATTTATCAAGATCGAACTGTTCAAGAGAGAAATTATTTAACCACGTTACGTGCGGAACTCAAGAATCTGATCGATGGTGGTGATATCAACAAACAATCAAGTATATGAATGGATTGCCAACGATTGTTAACACGCTAAACTCCAAGATTTGCAAATTTCACTTTCATCTCTTACTTCTACGTATGATGTCATTATCTTCTCTGAAACCTGGTTAACGGATAACATATCTGATGAAGAATTGTCCTTCAATGATTATGTCTTGTATCGGTTGGACAGGAGCAGGCGCACCAGTGTTTTTTCTCGAGAAGGTGATGTGCTGATTGCGGTCAAAAAGTATTTGAATAGTGCATTGGTTGATTTGCCGCCTACTAACGTGGAACATATTCTTGTCAAGTTGCAGTTTAATTCGAAGTCTGTTCTCATTGGAGCAAGTTACTTCCCCCCTGCCTCATCATCATCTCTTTACCTTGAACATTGTGTCTCTCTGGCCGAGGTACTGTGTCAGGATTATGATTCTCCAATTTTCCTCTGCGGTGACTACAATCTTCCGCATGTGGTTTGGCGCAATGATGACACTTCTCTAACGGCATCGTTTCGTCCTGGTGTGACACTGAATGAAAGGTCTTCGGTGGAGATTTTGACTCAATATTTCAACTACTTCGGTTTATATCAAAAAAACAATATTCACAATGATTTCAATGGTATGCTGGACTTGATTTGTACCACTGATGAGTATGTCGAAACTATTAGTCCGGTTGATTACCTCCTACATTGTGATGCTTATCATCCCCCTATTGAAATTAAATTGTATTCTCTTTCTCTTTCATTGAGATCTTTGTCTTGTATCGGCACGTACCGGTATAATTATAAATTGGCTGATCTTTTTCTATACAGCAGCATTTGAATCGAATTGATTGGGATTTGGAGTTAAAATGCATGGATGTGAATACTGCTATTAGTTTTTTGTATGATCAACTTTCTGTGGCTATTGAGTTGTACGGTCCGAAAACATTGATCAAAAGATCCATTTATCCTCTTTGGTCTACTCCTGAGCTCAAAAAATCAATTAGAAGAAAGAAAGTTGCCCATATGATTTACAAACCGTCTTATAATCGCGGCGATTATTTAGCGTTCTCTTTTTAGCGTGCTCAATGTGAATCACGAGCTCGGGCTTGTTATTCGAATTACATTTGCCAAGGTGAGACTAATATTCAAAAGGATGTCAAATCTTTTTGGAATTTTGTTAACAGTAAGCGTTCATTTAATGACTTACCTAGTACTATCATGTTAAATGATGTAGTTGCTGACTCTGCAGCTGGAATGGCTAACCTTTTTGCTGATCACTTTCCATCGGTTTTTGCTCCACATAACTCGGTCAATGTTAACCATTCCAGACATGATATGTCATTTAACATGCTTTCTAATTTGGCTACTACCATAGGAGAGATCTACTCTGTTCTTGATTCGTTAGATACGAGCAGGGGCCCAGGATTTGATGGCCTCCCGCCGTTGCTGTTCAAGTCTTGCAAATTCATTCTTTCTTGACCGCTTTGGATTATCTTGATTGAAACTCTTTCTTCCGGATGTTCCCCTGCTGAATTGAAAACGAGCCTGATCTCCCCTATTTTCAAGCATGGTAATAAACTGGATGCTAAGAATTATAGACCTATAAGTAGTTTAAATGTGATGTCTAAGATTTTTGAGCGCGTGGTTGTTGACAAGATTACTTCTTTGTTGTCTCCTCTTATTATCCCGGAACAACATGGTTCCATGTCAATGAGGTCTACTACTACGAATTTGGCTGCTTTCTGTAATCACACCGCCATTGCGCTGGAGAATAACTCACAAGTGGATGTTATTTACACTGATTCCAGTAAAGCGTTTGATAATATATCTCACAGCGTTCTTCTATCTAAGTTGCGTAGCTTTGGGATATCTGGTAATCTGAAACTTTGGTTCCAGAGTTACTCAACTGATCGGGTGCAGATGGTTGAAGTTCGGAACTGTTTCTCTGAACCGATTATACCTTCTTCGAGAGTGCCCCAGGGATCCCACCTGGGTCCACTTTTATTTCTGCTATCCATAAAAGACATTGGGCAGGTCCTTAATGATTGTGATTCCCTGGTATTTGCCGATGATCTAAAAATCTACAAGAACATAAAATGGCTTGCGGATGTTCATCACTTACAGTCAGTATCATCGAGATTAGATTCTTGGTGCACCCGTAATTCTCTGCATCTGAACTCAGAAAACCGCTGTGTAATGAGAATCTCGCGGTCAAGGAATCCTCTCATATTCTCCTACAAGATTGTAAATGTTACATTGGATACTGTTGAATCTTATGTTGATCTTGGTGTAACTATAAATCATGAACCGGATTTTTCTGAGCATTCTGTGAAAGCTTGTGGTACTGCGCTGAGAAATCTCGGCTCCGTCAAATTTTCTAGTGATTTCAAAGATCTTAGGTCATTAAAAGTACTATATTCCTCTTCAATTGGACCCCATCTTGAATATGCGTCCCCTATCTGGTCTCCGCACTTGAAGACGGATATTAGAATGATTGAGAGTGTGCAACACAAGTTTTTACGCTTTGCTGCTCTCAGAATAGGCTGCCCTATGAGATATTCTGACCATGATTACTCCAGAATTCTTCACAGAATGAATTTGACTACCCTCGAAGAGCGGAGACAAATGAATGATCTCCTATTTCTTTTGAAATTGATTAATGGTTGTCTTGATTGCGAGTCATCGCTGAGTAAAGTCAATTTCAACATCCCCGGTAGACCAGTTAGGAGAGTGCTTTTATTCGGACCTGTACAATTTAAATCTAGATTTGGAAATTAGGATCCGATTTCTCGCATTTGTAAATTAGCAAATGATTTCGATCGGTCGATGGAATTGTTTGGTGTTTCCTTGAATCGGTTTAAACTGTCGGTTAATGCATGACCATATTGTAATTGTATTTTATGCGTCTTTGGACGCTGTCTTGTATTGACTCTGTATTTACTTTTCATATCAAAGGGTACTAACCCGTGTATTGCAATAATAATCATAATAATAATATTAATAATAATAATAAAAAAATCTCCCCTCCTATCGACAAAAACTGCATGAAACCGGCCGCGTACCGGAATGAGCCGTACACCATTGGATTCCTTGGAAAATTTCCTATAAGTATTGATGTACCTCATTCTTTCTCATTCTTTCTCATTCTACCCTCATTCTTCTTCGCTCGCTAATAACAAGATTGAGTATAACAAGATTATTGTAAACGGACTGTGCGCTTGTTTACGTATCACCCTGTAGCGGTAGCTCATGACAGCGAAGAGGCAGCGTTGCCAAATCTTGCGAAGCCTCCGCGAGAAGGAACGAGCACTCCGCACTTTCGAACTAGGTCGATATGATCTCGAGATACCTTGATATCTCGGGACAGATCGTGATAGGTACGTAGTCATCTAGGTGTATTCCGCGCTTTCGAACTATGTCGATATGACCTCGAGATACCTTGGTATCTCGGGGTTGATCGTGATAGGTACGTAGTCATCTAGGTGTATTTCGAGCTGATTCCGATAGGTAGATCGAAACACTGGCGCATTCTCATGTAAAGTTGGTTATCTCGTTATTTTGAGATAGATGTCGGTAAGTAGATCGTCATCAGGCAGCGTACCGCTGTCTGCCGCGAGCATGCGTAGTATATCTATATATACATTGTATACATAGAAATACTGTGCACTCTCGCGGCAGACAGCGATACGACGATCCCTCATCGTCATGCCTGAATATACCGAGTTGACGTCGAATAAAATACGTGTACGCAAGGAATATCAGGCCCGTTATACATGAGAAGGAATACCGAGGAACACAGACACGGAATTGTTCCCTGTGCAAAAAACTTCCCCAAAAATCTTTAAAGATTTCTCTGAATTCCTCTTAAAATCACTAAAAATCTCTGATAAAGTATGAATAGCTCTGAAATCCTCAGAGAAACTTTTCATTGAAAATGTCTGAAATTCTCAGAGATTTTGAGTGAAATTTCCTCACTAGGGTAACGTGTTGATTAAGGATTCAAATTGAATTCAAAGTATTTTTAATGAATTCATTTTCACTGTAACAACTGAACTCTCATGCTATCTAGGATAAAGCTTTGTAAGAATGGAAATATGATTCAACTTGAATGAAACCACAGGAGAGATTGAACTTCGAAAGAGATCATTCTAGAATAAACGGTATTCCCAGTCCCTCCAGTCGAACTGACCTGTAGTTATTCTACGTATCATCATCTGTGATGATAATCTCATTTATAACACATACAGGGTGATTCAAAATTCCCGCACTCTTTTTTGGGAGTAGATTCCTGATGGATTTCTGAAACGATTTGTCCTTTTGCACAATGCTCTCCGACGCATAATTTCCAAGATATAATTGATTAAAGTTGACTAATTATGAGGTGGATTCATCGGTCAACAGGAGCGTCATAACAGAACAAGAGAGGAAGGTCCTTACAGAGGGCGCTCATACGATCAGCTGATCGGTATAATCGATACAATTTACCAACATACAAATTGGTGAATTTTCTATGTAGAACGATCGAATTCGTCGACACTGTGGAAAAATTGATCATTGTCATGAATTCTTATCACGATATGCTGTAGGTGAAAGTTGTAATTTCAGTAATGATTCTTATTACGCAGACAAATGTAAAATAGTGTTATGTCGTAGGGATAGGGATTCAAGTGGGAGAAAAAAGTATAACTACTCGTTTTCAATCAGAATTTTCATGTAAAAAAGAAAACATGAGAATTTTCATTCATCCGATACCCAATTTGAACGGTTTGATTAGTGAGTTCAACACAAGAGATTGGATTCCGAATCCTGTATTCCGATTGGTCGAGGATCAATGTATGTTAGATCAATCCTCGGCCGTTTCAAATGATTCTCCTGAAGAATGTGTTTTCGACTTATCCCAACCACAACATTGAACAATGATGAATTCATTCGAATTCACCCTTTTTACATCATTCGATGATTAAAAAGGGTTTATCGAACGTCAATAACTCACTTCAACTCGCAGAATCCATCAATTTCGACGAAAATACGAGGTGTGACATCGTATACGACCCAATCATTCCACTTGATTGACATTGTAATCACATACGGTTTGTTTAGCTTAAATCAACCATTCGTGATACGAATCAACCTTTTTAGGACGAAGACATTTTCCAAACGTAGAAACGCGCTCGAACTTGCACACGATTTGAATGACATTTTGATTTAAACATGAATGATCTTGAGTGATCTCAAGTAAGTTATTAACGTTCGATAAACCCTTTATAATCATCGAATGATGTAAAAAGGGTGAATTCGAATAAATTCATCATTGTTCAATGTCTGGAAGAGTTCCACTGGATATCTCAAAGATGTCTTATGCAAAAGTTTTCACTATCTTCAAGATATATTCGATAAGTAATCTCAAATGCGCCTAAAAGAGATCAAAAGACATTCTCCAGTCTTCTCAAACGAAGATATCTTGAAGATAGTGAAAACTGTAATATAAGACATCTGTAAGATCCATCCATTGATGAACATTGAATATATATAACAATATTGTGATTATAGAAATGGTTGTAGAATAACTACAGTGCATGTTGGGTCGGTGCCGAATCAACGAAAAACCAAATCAACGAAAAAAAATTTACTAGCAGTATGAAGTTGTCATTTTTTTGCAGTATGGAATGAAATTAGTCATAGATCATTGATTAAATTAAACGAAAATTCTTTATGCTAACCTATTCACTGCACCCGTTCATTACAGTAGACACGTAATTCATCATTTTAATGAAATTATAAATGATCTTCCTAATCGATCGGTACAATCAAACTGTTTCAAACGTCTGTAGGAGACGAAAATCGGTTTGTTGTTATCATAAACATAACCATACCATTATCATGAAAATGAGAAAGGGAAATTAAGTTTACCGTGGGGTTGTGTTAGCAAATCAATGTTTTTTACTTTTCGTTTAATTTAATCAATGATCTATGACTAATTTCGTTTCATACTGCAACAAAATGACAACTTCATACTGCTAGTAAATTTTTTTTCGTTGATTTGGTTTTTCGTTGATTCGGCACCGACCCTGCATGTTAACTTATGTGACTGGGAGATACGATTTATTCTAACATGTTCTCCCCGAAAGGTTCATCTTTTCAAATGTTCCATTCTACCTGGATTATATTTCCATGCCCATAAACCTTCATTCTCATTTCAAATTATCTTTGTTGCCAAAGAATTGAATTCTTAAATATTATGAATATTAAATATATTTCTTCTCACATCGTTATGCCTAAATATGTGACCAGGATGAAAATAATCTTATTCACCAGCAAATTTCTCTTCCCATTTCAACATATATTCCAAGATGAGGATCTGTGAGAATGGAAAAAAAGAAAGAAGAGAAGCAAAAAGGAGAAATGTTGGAAGAAAGATATTTCATATTCATAATAATTAGGAATTTGGTTCTGTGAAAACAAAGATAATGCTGCTATCAGATTTTCACAGTAGAATCACAGTTGAACGACCAACAAGGAGAGATGAAGTAGTAGAAAACCATAGAGATATGTACATTACTTATAATCACTATCAACTTCATCAGGTGATGTCGTCAACGAATAGAGAAATGGCACAAGTGCAGTGGATGTACCAAAAATCCTTGCGATAGGTATTCTGCTATCAGATGCTCCCAGAAGAATTACAGGGAGGCGAACAACAAGCAGAAAAGAAGCAGATTTGCCATGATTCTGTACGCTAGCTACCATCACTATCAAATTGATTGGATGTAGTTGTGAGCAAATGAAGAATAGTCAGCAGCACAGCAAATATCCTCCCATCGGGCACACTTCAGAAACCCACTGACGAATAATTGAGCAGATCATTCAGAATCAATTTGATGAAAATTGAACCCATGCGCCATAGAAATCAATATAAATGATTTTGCTTATAGGAATTGTTGTAAAATCACTATAGTTCATCTCAACTTATGTGATTGAAGATATGATTCATTCTAAAATGTTCTCTCCAAAAGTTTTATATTTTCAATTGTTCCATTCAACCTGAATTATATTTCTATTTCTATGAACCTTCATTCTTATTCGAAACTATCCTTGTTCTCAAGGAATTGAATTCTCAAATATTATGAATCTTAAATATCCTCCCTCTCTTATACTTCCATTCTCACAGATCCTTATTGTTAAATGTATGTTGGAATGAAAAGAAAGATTTGTTGGTGAATGAGATTGTCTTCATTCTCGACACATATTCAGGCATAACGATGTAAGTGTGTAAACATGTGAGGAGAAATATATTTATTATTCATAATATTGAAGAATTGATTTCTTTGAGAACAAGGATAATTTGAAATGAGAATAAAGGTTTATAGAAATGGAAATATCATCCAGGTTGAATGGAATAACTGGAAAGATGAAATTTTTGGAGAGAACATGTTAGGATGGATCGTATCCCCATTAACATAAGTCAGGATGAACTATAGTTATTTTACAAGAATCTCTATAACCACAATATCGTTATATATGTTCGATTTCGGTAAAATCGATCCTGAATAGTCTGCTGAATGATTTGTCAGTGGGTCTGTGAAGTGCGCCTGATGCGAGGATCTGGGGCATATTTGCTGCGCTTTTGTCTTTCCTTCATTTGCTTACGACTACATCCAATGAATTCGATAGTGGTGGTAGCGAGCGTACAGATTCATGGTATATCTGCTTCTTTTCTGCTTGTTCTTTGTCCCCCTGTAATTCGTCTGGAAGAATCTGATAGCAGGACACCTATCGCAAGAATTTGTGGTACATCCACTGCACTTTTGCTTTTTCTCTATTTGTTGACGACGCCGCCTCATGAAGTTGATAGTGATGATAGCCAACGTATGGAGTTCTACGATTGATCTCCTCCATTTTTTGTTGTTGTCTGTTCACTACACTTCTGCCCCCTTGATTTCCTTCCGAGCCTTCCTACTGGAATTGATCAGGGTTGTAGCTATGGGATGAAGGTATGTTTCTGTATCCTTTCTGTTTTCTCTGCATCCATCTGCGATTCTACTTGGAGGACATAGAGAAATCATTTTGTATACAGTTTATAGTTTTTATTCAGAATATCTGATATATTCCAGCATAATCATAGTAATCAGAGACTAACCTTATTTTCTTATATTCTCCGACTTCCCTATATTTCATGGGTCGTGTTTCTTCTCAAACTCAGATTCCTGATGACAAACTGTCATTGTCTAACAATTCAGATCATTCATTTCATAATAACCTGCAAGATCGGAAAGAGTTTAAAGCCCACGCGGTCGACTTACCGAAAAGTTCCACCGCTTTCCCTTCTCCAAGCGACAATTTTATTGTGATCAGTATCGAACTGACTTACCCGGCACCCCGGGGAATTCTCGGCCGGGGGCCTCCGATATTTTTTTCGTTTTTTTTTCAATCAAAGAGCCAGTTCAATACTGATTATCAAATTATCACGATGAAATATAGATTTGATGCATAGCATCATTCAATTGAATTAAAATCGAAAATAAGTAAATAATTTCCCAATTATTATGTATTTTCCATGAATTTTATAAGATTATTGGTTATTCTTATGACTGATCATGAAGCTTTCAAGAACTCCTATATGTATTGTTCAAAAATTTCCTAATAGTTACACATTTCTAATCATTATTTTAAATCTTGATGAGTTTTCAATGAATTCCATTAGAATTGTCAATCAATCGATGGTTGAAAAATTCTAAGATAGTTTGGGGATCTATGATCAATGTCCTGCGGTGAAGTCCATAATCTTCCCTGATAAATTAATTTTCAGAGATCACTATGATATTCCACTGAGGATAATCAAATCAACATGGATCATCAGATGTTGATTAACATCAAAATAATAAGACTGAATATTCAATTGATTGAGTGCAAATTATTCTCAATCGACTGAATAATTAGATTCGAGCATTCAAATTGATATTTCATCATTTCACGGACTATCAGTCTCTTTCCTTCGCTGCATTACTCTATAGACGTAACATGTAGATCGAAATATTACAAAACCCCATAGCCTAGCAGCAAAAGACATGGTTCTTGCGAGAGAACGGTCGGGTTCGATTCTGTGTGGAGACATTTCATTTTTTTTGTCATCTCTCTGGTGAATAATTGAATCTCACATCCGGTTATTACTTTTTATGTCATTACATCGTCATGTTATCAATAATCCTGATCTTTCAGAATTCACTTGCGGATTCGACCAAGTACAGGTTCGAGTGGATTGGAAATTTCCCAAATATTCGTGTCCATGAGATATACACAGTAAAAAATTTTTCGTCAAATTCAACACACAAGTGAATGTTAACCTCTTTTCTTCACACTCAACGTGTGTTGATTCCAGAGTGACACTCACAAAGTGTTAATTTGAACTCGAATAACATTTTTATGTGTTGAAAATGAATCGCTCGAACAGCATTTGATCAGTGTTGTAAATGAACACACGAAAGTGTTGAATATTCAACACTTGAATTTTAACACGTAGTTAAATATCCAGCACTTGAATTTTGACACGGAGGTCAATATTCAACACTTGAATTCCGACACGTACTTCTTTTTTACACAATGACAGAATTTTTCCTACTGTGTAGACCGATCGATTAAATCCATTATGTAACATCAACTATAAATTTCAGCTCGAAAAGCGGCCAATAACCTGCAATCCATTCATTCCGTTCCACGGAATAGTTGTCGTATTAAAACCTGCCAATGCATTGTTGACATATTGAAGCAGTGATGCCAGGTTTTACCCCCAGGCTGGCATCAGTGACTATATCTCCACCGTACTGGAATCAAATAGGAATGAAAGAGATTACCCAATCACATCCAATCCAGAGTTGCCAGATTCGAGGCAAACGCAGTCCCTCCCCTCTCCATCGAGCTACTCTCCTTCCCCCCACCATGCGAATCAAGTCGGGCGAGTGGGAGAGAGAATAAGTTACTTTCTCCCTCGCTCGCCCGACTTGATTCGCATGGTGGGGGAAAGGAGAGTGGCTCGATGGAGAGGGAAGGAACTGCGTATGCCTCGAATCTGACAACTCTGATCCAATCTTATAACAAAAAACTACTCACATGCTGGTCATCATCCCATAGCGATTTGATAATCTCATTTTGCTTCCGTTCCATCCCGGTACGGTGGGTACACAGTCACTGTGTTGAAAGGTAGTATGCGACATGCCCGACTGGTAATAAGCCCGACTCCACTATCATTGGTCGATCACCAGTAATGTTCAGTAATTCCACTATAAATCCCTAGTTGTCATCCAATCACAAGCAGTCGGGCTTATTACCAGTCGGGCGTCTCGCATACGACCTGTCGAAGTCTATACTGCCGACCATAGAGATATAGGAATAAAGGAGAGGAGTTGGCCGGAATCTGTAGATGGGAGTGTTACATTGAATAAAAGAAAGAGCAAAAGCGAAAGCAATAGACGTGAACCAATGGGCGTAGTCGTCGCAAACTCCTCTATTTCTCTCTCTTCCTGCTCGGTCTCACACGTTTTCAGCCCACTCACCTCTTCTATTCTTATATCTCTATGCTGTCAACGGTGGGGCTCCATAGGCCCGGAAGGCAGTAAGCCCGAGGGGCTGTTAACCCGAAAAAAATAAACCCGAAAGAATTGGTAACTACTATAATAATTGGAGCACGACTAGTAACACATGGTAATTTTTCGGGTTCAACTCCGGTCGGGCTCATTGTTTTCGGGTCTACAGCCCCTCGGTCTTACTGCCTTTTGGGCCTATCGAGCCCTGCCCTGCCGACTATACATGTACCTACATATATATATATATATATATATATATATATATATATATATATATATGTACCCGTGGGGAAGTTTTCCTTGTTTCTTCCCTGTTCTTTTTATGGAAAATCTCGGTATTTTTTTGCACAATTTTCCCTGTTTTTTTCCCTATTTTTTCTATGGTTCTTTCCTATTCTCCCATGTTTTTTCCCCATTTCTCCATGTTTTTCCCCTGTTTTTCCATGTCTGTACAAACATATATATATATAATATGAATATATGGACATTGTATGCATTTTCATCTGCGAATACATATTTTACAACGCGTAGCGCTCCGCATTGTTATTGGCTCTGTAAACATAAAAATGTCTCATTTGAGTGTTGAAGAAAATCTCCAAAAATTGTAATCAAACCAAGTAATGGGCTATTTTATGGAGCCTTCCGAAGTAGCTGACCTGATCATTTGGTCATGACCAGATCTCTTCTCAACCAATCAAAGGTGATCTAGTCATGACCAGATGGTCAGGTCAGCTACTTCGGAAGGCTCCTATAAATGTCCATTGTTGGTTTAAATGTGTATTGTGGAGGTTAAGTTGAAAAATTGAGGGAAAAATATGATTTTTTTTCCTCAAATCAATTTTATGAGGTCGAAATGACGATATCAGGAAGTGTTGTGTTTTATCGTAGGACAGGCCGTTCGCGGTGGCGAGGTAGTAGTTAACGCGTTCTTTCTCCAATATTGAAGTGGATGAGTGGGACGTATAATGGAAGATCGTGGTCAAACGCAAATGTATTTATCGTGGATAATGATGGATTCGTTCGAACATGTCTTACAGAACAACTATTCACTCCCGAATGAGAAAAAAGTCAATTTACGTTAGTATCAGGGTTAGGTGACTTTGAAACAGTACGCGGGCGTCAATCGATTCAATGAAATGAATCGAGGTATCGATTAGTCGTTTTGTAATGAGCCAAGTATAAGAACTTATTCATCATTCATTTATCATTTGGAAGTTCCGCAACTCTCAAGTTAGTGTACCATAAAGATAGGCTCTATTCCCTGGATATTCCCGATCTAATCCGAATCGACTAGGAATCATCATCAAACAGATTTATCAAAATATCCATAAATTGTCACGTTAGTCACTCAGGTAATCTTATTATTATTAAGTTCTAACTGATTTATGAACAGCTGGTGTTCAAAAAACGCTTTTTCAAATTAATTTAGTCATAAAAAACAAATTTCTTATTCCAATCAATTATACAATACTATTTTGCACTTCAATAATCAAGATTTGAGTCATCAATATCAAAAACCATAATCACAATATGCAACGCTTTCGTGTCTCGGAAACTCGGCTTTCACAACATATTGTTTATTTAACATTGTTTAATAACAGTATTTCGCACTTCAATAATCAAAATTGATATCAGTGCTCTAAACAATCATGTAAACCATATGCAATGGCTTTATATTACAAAAAACCTTTTTTCATAACGAATGGTTAGATTTCATACTGGTTAATAACATGACGTTGTATTTTATTGTCAAATATATCGCGATTATTGAAATGAAGAAATTGAACAATGAGATCCCATGATATCAATGATACTTACAATATTATATAATGTTCTCGCGTACATTTAAAATTACCACTTCAATGGAGATTCAAGTAATGTGTAATATACATATATCAAAAGCAGCTGACTTCATAGGTCTGAAACAGCCGATGCTGAATTGAAGACTTTTGAAATCGTCATTCATGATATATTTGAGTTTTATAGAAATAACTTGAAGAGCCTCTTAGCCAGGATTCTTTTTGGAAACTATAGTTAGGCATTACGTATGTTAAATAAAGTCAAAATAGTGAGGGTATAAATACTTTCAATTCATGATTTGAGAAGTCGTTGGTCGAAATTAGAATTATATAATAGCGTGGTTGCTAAGGGCTGCCGGGTTGCCAGGCTGAGAGTAACATGCCGTAGTGCTCCCGCTTTACTTGATGTCCCTAATCTCGTTTCAATAATACTTGTGAAAAAAATCTTCAATAATGCTCTTATGATAAATGAAGATTATGTCCGCAGTGGCGCCTCGGATAGTAACAAATAAGCTGACGGGTTCGGGTCAGTCCACGCGAATCAATGTATAGGTGGTCATAGCCCTTGTAAAAATGATTCATGTATGGCCCATTTATAAACTGTATTTGATTCATATGTGGATTTGGTACGAATCATATATGGTCATATATAAATCATATGTAATTCATATATGTGGCATATATGACCATATAAAATTCATATACGATAGTTCAATCCATATAAGGACCAAACATGACCCATATATAGGGAGCATAACGCCATATATGAATGTCTGAAATCATATATGGCCCATATATGAATTATATAGGGGTCATATATGAATCTGTGAAATCATATATGTACCATATGTTGTCATATATGCCGCATATATGATTCATTTTTACAAGGGACGCACAGTGTGATCACCATGGTCTACAACACGGAGAGAGGAATAACTCACAGCACACAAGAAATCATTGAAAATATGTTCATATCGGTGAAAGCATGAAGAATCACGGTCATCAATATCGATACATTAATAGAGATAGCGATAATTGCTATTTCTCATATTTTCACCAATATTGTGTGCTTTGTATTCACTCCTGCGTCGGTGTGTTGTTCCAAGGTCTGATTCAATATGTTATTTCATACGCCTAGATGTGCCGAAAGAAGTGTGCTACTATCGTCTCTTTCGGACACCAGCCTGTAACTTCGATGAACTTCGGTCGCCCGAGTAACCTGCATACTTCACCTATGTATTCCAATACATGCTAGACGCAGATTTTTTTTCTGTTCCCTTTTCTGTACCTCTCACTATGAACGCACCCATAGACAGTGCGCTGTTATCACACACTCGAGGGTGACACAACTGTTGTTATAATCACTCTCAACTCAGAAACTACCTGCCTGCTCACTCTGAAATTCACAGGAGATATTCTACGGACTATGAAGAGCATTTCAGTTCCAGAAAAAATGATTTCGAAAATATCCCTCTTTCAATCGCTATTTCTTTTAAGAATGGCATGTTTATAGTGTAAATAAACAAAGTAAATATTTCATTCATCGCTATATATAGGGGTTGACCAATTATATACTCTCACTGAGAATTTCGCGTTCTTTTATGGAATGGTTTATAAACTAGAAGCATTTGAAGGAATTTGGATCTTTCCGATTTTCAAAATACAAAAATTTCCAATTCCGAAATCCCGCGTATCATGATGGAATGGAGAATATTGCTCGATTTTCTTTGTATTCAATACAAGGGAAACAATTTTTCACGCGATTTGGTTTTTCAATTGTAAATTTCCCGTGGAATGACCCATATATATCTTCTGAGAATTTATATGACACATATCGTATTTTTTTAGATATTCCATATGAATTGGTACAAGACACAGACTTCTATATACAGTGCGCTCTCCGAATAGTGCCGAATGGTGTCTTCCTCACTCTAACGAGGGTAGGCATTTGAGCGAGAAAGAGGTCCGCGGCACTATTCAGAGAGCGCACTGTAATACACTAGATCGCGAACTGTTGAGAAATCGAGTGAGGCAAATTCTTTCAGTGGTGGGGATGATTGTGCAGTCGGCCATTTGTAATAGGGAAAGTGATTGCACTATACCAAAATTCACGCGCCCGCGCAAATGCATATGTATATATAAATATATATACATACATGATTTATCATGAATATATATATATATTTTTGGATTGGTTTGTGATAAAAACAATAAAAGATGAATATTGGAGTTTGTAATCGTTTATTAATTGAATAAAACGGCATTCTGCCGGAAGACATTCGAATATTTATATTTCTGAAAAGGTTCAGTCATATTTTATTATCATAAACTTTCACATTACAAATAACATTCAGACTATTTGAATATTTGTTTATTATATATATATACAGGGTGATTCAAAATTCGCGCACTCTTATTTGGGAGTAGATTCCTGATGAAATTCTAAAACGATTTGTCCTTTTGCACAATGCTCTCCGACGCATAATTTCCAAGATATAATTAATTAAAGTTGACTAATTATGAGGTGGATCCATCGGTCATTCAGGAGCGTCATAACAGAACAAGAGAGGAAGGTGCTTGCAGAGGGCGCTCATACGATCAGCTGATCGGTATAATCGATACGATTTACCAACATACAAATTGGTAAATTTTCTATGTAGCACGATTGAATTCGTCGACACTGTGGAAAAATTGATTATTGTCATGAATTCTTATCACGATATGCTGTAGGTGAAAGTTGTAATTACAGTAATGATTTTTATTACGCAGACAAATGGAAAATAGTGTTATTTCGTAGGGATAGGGATTCAAGTGGGAGAAAAAAGTATAACTACTCGTTTTCAATCAGAATTTTCATGTAAATAAGAAAACATGAGAATTTTCATTCATCCGATACCCAATTTGAACGGTTTGATTAGTAAGTTCAACACAAGAGATTGGATTCCGAATCTTGTATTCTGATTGGTCGAGAATCAATGTATGTTAGATCAATCCTCGGCCGTTTCAAATGATTCTTCTGAAGAATGTGTTTTCGACTTATCCCAACCACAACATTGAACAATGATGAATTTATTCGAATTCGCCCTTTTTACATCATTCGATGATTATAAAGGGTTTATCGAACGTTAATAACTTACTTCAGCTTGTACGTAATTAACGTTCGATAAACCCTTTATAATCATCGAATGATGTAAAAAGGGCGAATTCGAATAAATTCATCATTGTTCAATGTTGTGGTTGGGATAAGTCGAAAACACATTCTTCAGAAGAATCATTTGAAACGGCCGAGGATTGATCTAACATACATTGATTCTCGACCAATCAGAATACAAGATTCGGAATCCAATCTCTTGTGTTGAACTTACTAATCAAACCGTTCAAATTGGGTATCGGATGAATGAAAATTCTCATGTTTTCTTATTTACATGAAAATTCTGATTGAAAACGAGTAGTTATACTTTTTTCTCCCACTTGAATCCCTATCCCTACGAAATAACACTATTTTCCATTTGTCTGCGTAATAAAAATCATTACTGTAATTACAACTTTCACCTACAGCATATCGTGATAAGAATTCATGACAATAATCAATTTTTCCACAGTGTCGACGAATTCAATCGTGCTACATAGAAAATTTACCAATTTGTATGTTGGTAAATCGTATCGATTATACCGATCAGCTGATCGTATGAGCGCCCTCTGCAAGCACCTTCCTCTCTTGTTCTGTTATGACGCTCCTGAATGACCGATGGATCCACCTCATAATTAGTCAACTTTAATTAATTATATCTTGGAAATTATGCGTCGGAGAGCATTGTGCAAAAGGACAAATCGTTTTAGAATTTCATCAGGAATCTACTCCCAAATAAGAGTGCGCGAATTTTGAATCACCCTGTATATATATAAATCAGTCGCAAATTGTTGAAATTTATATCACAGGACACTTTGGTATATTATATAGCAGTCTAACATTATGACTTATCACTTCTAAACAATAATACTGATACTAATACTAATACAATACTGATTAGTCTGATATCACATCCACTTGATTAGGAATCATTCGTGATTAAATAACATCAATTTTGTAAACTTGTGTCTTTGACGCAGGGGCAATAAAATTTCTTGAGTGAAAAATTTCGCATCTGAATGCAGTCTAATGCTTAAGAATTCATGAGCAACAGAAACAATCGATTTTAATTTATGCGATTCTTCCAGATGCAAAGTTTCACAAATCGAATTTGGAAATATCTTATTATCAAGATCATTCACAGACAATTCTTTGAAGTTGTTGGTTTGTATGCAAATTTCTTCTTCAGTAAATATAATGATATTCAGTACACTCTGAGATGGTATAATCAGACCTCCGTGAACTTAGCCCCCGATTTTACCGAAAAATTTTTTTTTTCATGCGAAACGTTTGTACCCCGTTTGTACCTGATTGTACCACACTTTTCCTCGTTTGGACCTCAAAATTAAGGGCGAAAAGTCGGTTTTGAAAAGTTGGCCCCCCGATGCATCCGATTTGGATGATCAACCTCTTATCTGGAAGAGGATCGGCCCTAGATGATTGTACCACCATTTATTTCGTTTGTACCCCTGCGGGGGCCCAGTGAGGGCCATTTTTCAGTTAGCCCCCCGATTCGCCCGATTTTGATGATCGATGGCTCATTGGGAAGGAGATGGGCTCTACTTGATTGTACCACAAATTATTTTTATAAGGGGCCCCAAGAATTGGGAGTTTTGGGTCCCAAAAGATTTTGAAGGGTCATATTACAATTTATTACACTGGAATTATGAGAGACTGATGAGTATTCATCTGACATTCATACTGAGCAAGACCTTGGGATATAAGCCAGAATTCTGACCACACTGTCATCGAACTAGAGTGAGGCCCAAATGATTCCCGGAATGATTACAGATTGCATGAATCTGGTGAGCTTTGGAATAGAGGTAGGTGGATTGTTACGTGTACTCCAAGAGAGATCCCAACGTTGATGACACCGAGGATTTGTCTCTGGGCCCAATTCTGGTGAGGCCCCGAATTGATTCTGGAGGAAATTCATTGGTACCTCCGAGATCTTTGTGGGTGCTATTTCCATGGATGTGAACTAGTCCGAAACAATTTTTTAATTTCGTTTAGGGCCCCAATAAGAAGCCCGTATGGGCCTTTGAACACTTGAAAAGCGTATAAATTTGACGAATTTCGGAATTTCGGGACGTGGATTTTTATGCTCACTCTGGGGGAGGTCCCATCGTTTGTATCGCCAAGGATTTTGCCCCTGGGCCCAATCCTGATAGGGCCCCTAAAATAATTTTCGACAAAATTCGTTTGTACCTCCGAGATCTTTGCGGGGGCCATTTCCATGGATGGAAACTAGTCCGAAACAATTTTCTTATCCTTTTTAGGGCCTCAATAGAAAGCCCATATGGGCCTTTGAATACTTAAGAAGCGTATAACTTCGACGAATTTCGGAATTTGGGGACGTGGATTTCTATGCCTACTCTAAGCCTATATGGGCTTTTCATTGGGTTCCTAAGGAAATCGAAAAATTGTTTCGGACCAGTTTCCATCCATGGGAATAGCCCCGCAAAGATCTCGGAGGTACAAACGAATTTTGTCGAAAATCAATTCGGGGGCCCCATCAGGATTGGGCCAGGGGAAAATCCTTGACGGTACGAACGTTGGGACCTCCCCTAGAGTGAGCATAAAAATCCACGTCCCGAAATTCCGAAATTCGTCAAAGTTATACGCTTTACAAGTATTCAAAGGCCCATATGGGCTTTTTATTGGGGCCCTAAAAAACTCCAAAAATTGTTTCGGACCAGTTCCCATCCATGGGAATAGCCCCCGCACAGATTCCGGAGGTACAAACGAATTTTGTCGGAAATTAATTCAGGGGCCCCATCAGGATTGGGCCGGAGGGGAAAATCCTTGGCGTTACGAACGATGTGCCCTCCCCTAGAGTGAGCATAGAAATACACGTCCCGAAATTCCGAAATTCGTCAAAGTTATACGCTTTTTAAGTATTCAAAGGCCCATACGGGCTTTTCATTCGGGCCCTAAAAACTAGTTTCCATTCATGGAAATAGCCTCCGCAAAGATCTCGGAGGTACCAATGAATTTCCTCCAGAATCAATCCGGGGCCTCACCAGAATTGGGCCCAGAGACGAATCCTCGGTGTCACCAACGTTGGGATCTCTCTTGGAGTACACATAACAATCCACTTACCTCCATTCCAAAGTTCGCCAGATTCATGCAATCTGTAATCATTCCGGGAATCATTTGGGCCTCACTCTGGTTCGATGACAGTGTGGTCAGAATTCTGGCTTATATCCCAAGGTCTTGGTCAGTATGAATGTCAGATGAATACTCATCAGTCTCTCATGATTCCAGTGTAATAAATTGTAATATGACCCTTCAACGAAATAAATGGTGGTACAATCATCTAGGGCCGATCCTCTTTCAAATGAGAGGTCGATCACCCAAATCGGATGCATCGGGGGCCAACTTTTCAAAACCGATTTTTCGCCCTTAATTTTGAGGTACAAACGAAAAAAGTATGGTACAACAGGTACAAACGGGGTACAAACGTTTCGCATAAAAAAAAATTTCTTCGGTAAAATCGGGGGCTAAGTTTACGGAGGTTATAATCAGTCCTCCATTATTCACCAAATCAGTGAATTTCGAATAAATGGAATTATGAGAGTAACAGCGTCCACTTTTCTCTGCAATTAACGATTCAGTACATGAGTTACAGTGAACAACATTCAACATCGTGCGAACCACATACCCGGAGATGTAGTGAAGGATATAATCTTTTAATTCAGGTTCAATGTCAGGTAACGTAATATTATCCTCCATGTTTAAGGAGGTACCT
The DNA here is from genome assembly GCA_018340375.1 of Gonatopus flavifemur. Taxonomy (NCBI): domain Eukaryota; kingdom Metazoa; phylum Arthropoda; class Insecta; order Hymenoptera; family Dryinidae; genus Gonatopus; species Gonatopus flavifemur. The sequence goes on along the minus strand of JAFFJZ010000050.1, from coordinate 765,425 downwards.
GTTGCATCATAATCATCAGGACTATCAAGACTGAGATCACTGTGTGCACGTTTGGGCCATTGAATCGAAAATACTGAACCGAAAGGATCATTATCAAAAGTTGAACAATTGGCAGAAGAAGAAGCTAACATCCTATTTTTCATTAGAATTTGCTTCAAGGCACTTCGAAATTGCATCACATTAGGGTTATTATTGAATCCATGCCTAGACCTGATTTTGGAAAAAAAAATTTTCAAATGATCTTGAGATAGATTATATGTCAATAAATACTTATAATCTTGTGTCCGTGATCATTCTTTGGCAATCCCAAAGATAGGTTGAACTGAAGTTTCAAACACTCTTAATATGAATATATACACATGCATATATAAATAATCCTATAAATATTATGGATTATACAATAATATAATGAATATATTGCATATGCGTATTTCGAGAATAAGAAGTGATTGTTATAAAGATGTTATAATAATGTAAAATCAAATAGAATAATGCAAGTATGGATTCAGAGAATGAATGCGAAGGAAAGAGGAAACTTGAAATTCGATTATTGATGTGTTTTTAACTTATTCGATCAATTATTTTCTCCATATGAAAAAGGAACGTTGAATTGAAAACTTTCTCTCGTTTGATAAGTCGTTTCTTTCTCTTTCTTACGGTGTATGAAATATATCCGGTTGTGACTCGGACTAAAATTCGTCAAACGCTGAAATTTGTCAAACACTCCTCTTCTTTAGGAGTATATAATGTACTATATTGTCAAGGTTCTTTCATCTTTTTTATAAAATTCATAATACTTAACGAAAAAACTGTGTTTTGTATTGGAAAAAAAGTTGAGAAATATTACTGGAAAAAGCATGTATTGAAAGGAAATCTAATTCTTTGGATTTTTTCCAATTTGTTCTGTTCTGAATCTCAAGACAGGATGAATCGTTCTGAATACTCACCTCTCTCTTCTCTAAAAATATAAGTGATTCGGGGTGCCATGAATGACTACTTGTTTATAATATTTACATAGACCGTCTTGTTGCTTATCATTGAAATAAGATCGTTGCTCATTATCATTGTCAACAGCTCCAAATTTGATATTTTCCTGAAATTCTAAATGATGCATTGTTTCGCACATTTTTAATGTTTGCTTCGTTGCGATAGTTTTCAACAAATTTTGCGTACAACTGGTCGACTGTGTAATAAATTTTACTGGACGATGATTGGACTCAAAGCGCATACTCCAGAAATTCACGATTGGCCCACAGTTGAGTGAGATTGTCGGATAGTGTACTAGGAAATGAAATTTGGGTTTCAATTTCCCGTAAAGTTTCTGATACAATTTATTTAGATCTTCTATTAGTTTCTTTGATATTTTGGCGTCTACGCGAACCACCCGTGGGGACAGTGAAATGTCCAAAATTTTTCGCAAATATGTATATAATTTCCAATGGGTGTCATTCTCAGGGATGAAATCGCCAACAATCAAACCGAAATACCTTACGGAACTCAACATTTCTGACGCTGACATTGTCAAAGTTAACTTATTTGATACTCGGTGCATACCAACTCTAGGCGGTTTGTTCGAATTAGGCCCGAAATCAAAGTGATCAATTCTTGTATTGAGCTGTTGCAATGTGAAATATTTTTTTTCGAAAACAAACGTATATAAAAGAGAACTCATAATATAGTTGCATACGCCTTCTAAGGAATCATGCATCATGTCTACTGTCACATTTTCTGTTACATGAAACCCGTTGACTTGAATCGACACACAACGCTCTTTAATGCCACTTTTCTGAACATCCACCTCTTATACATCTCTTTCGTAATTAGATTTCGTTCTTAATCTCGACTCATCTTCTACACACATTTCAGATGTTTCTTGTGAAGTTGATTTACATATTCTACAAAAGCAGTCTGATTTGAATGATTCTGTGAAGCCAAGTATACCGTTCAAATCTAAATTATTCCCTAACACTGAAAGTAATTGGAATTTAACACTTCTCGCGATACCGTTTACACCTATTATAATTCCTCCTGTACTCAGAAAATTCAACTCATCGATTAGTTTTTTAAAACTGTTTCATTCCCACTTTTTTTATCCTCTGAACGTATAAGGGTACAGAAAAGGATACTTTTCAATTGCGAAGCTATGTACGGGGGGAGACAAGCAATTGTTGCATAAATAACTGCAAATTTATTAGTCCCAGCATGACTGCCCAACGGATTTCCGACCTCTAAATCATCGAAAAAGATGTACAAAGGAAGGACAGTATCGTTTACAAATTTTTGAGAATATTTTTTTTCCATAAATCAGCTTGGATAATGTTTGTTATAATGTGTGATTCCTCACCTAATTTTTGAATGTACTCTGTTATTTGATGGAACAATCCAGGTATTTCTAAGAAAGATTTTAGAGTTTCCCGCAACGGAACGTGGACACCGTACAAGACTTTCGGCACAAATAGTGTTTCATTGTCAACAATTTTCTCTTTGAAAACTGATCCAATCGGATATTCTTCAAAACAAATGAGTCCTTTCTTTCTCAAAAGTTGGAATCGTTCAGATTTAGTGTCTACACTTTCAAATATTGAACCGTATTTGTTGAAACATTTTTCTATTCCTCTCAAAGAAGAATTTGTAATGTTGTCATCTTTCAATATATTCAAAATGTCAGTTTTCAACGACGGCACAAAAACTTCATTCAAAAAATGATGTATGGAATTGATAACCATGTCTACTATTTTCCTCGGTGAATTTGGAACACCATAAAGCGTTGAAATTAACGTTAAAATTTAAGTTATTAAACGTAATCCATTACAAATATTATATCATTATGCTCCACTCCACAAATAATATCATAAAATACAATTTCACTATATTTTTCAACAATATATGTCACTGAACGAAAGTGATCTTATAAAAGAATTGGAATAGTTCAAACAAGACTAGAATCAAGAAGAACCAAAACTAGTATCATCATCATTAACGAACTCAATTCTTATTGATATCCAAGATAAATCTGTTCACCCATAAACTACTTTTCTTAGAAGTAATATCGTATATAGCTTTATCCACAAATGACCACACAAAATCGCAGATAGTGGGAAATGCATGTAACGCAGTGAGACACTTATATAGGATTTCTACAGCCCTCACTGCGTCATGGTATACATCTTTCTCCGTATTCAAGACAACGAAGATTTGAAGGCTTTCCAATTCTCCACAAAAAATCAAGTAAGGATAAATTTCTTGATTCAAGTTTGCTAACCAAGCTTCAAATTCTTCTTGACCACTTTGTAGGTTTTCAGAATTCTGTGACAGAGAAACAGTTTACAGTATTAAACGCAAATTGATGTATCTGTATCGATCTGACTATCAGAATATGTATATAATGTGGACGAAATTTGAGAACATATTCACGAGAAATTCTCCTCACCTGAACATGAAGAATAAAACATTTCGCCACTTCTTCTTTCGTTAAAGTAACAGATCCATTATCAATTTTCAACTTTTTCACTGCTTTGATACTTAAAGGTAGCAACAGTAAAGCTAAAATGCTGTCATGAGTGCCTGAAAAATAATTCAAACGTCATCAATAATCCTAAAGTATTTCGTGAAATAAGGATAAAAAACTGAAAAGAAAAATAAAAACCACACCTGCATCAATCAAAGATTTATGAAGCGCTAGAGATTTTTTTATTTCTGCACTTTTACTTTTCTTAGACTGCAAAATGATTTTCGTAGCTAATGCGGGCCACTTCGAATGAAACAATGCGGAGTAGTCGGGTGCTTCATTGTTCAAAGTCGAATGCTCTCTTGTAAGATCAGTGATGATTTTATTGAACTCTTGTTCAAGCTATAAATACCAAGTGAATTGAAATTATTAAGAATCAATTAATATTCCCCATACTACAGATAAATTCAAATATTTAACCCTGCAACGCCCAAATGCACGGATGTTTACCGTTGATTTCAACGTCATATTGCTTGAAGAAAAGAGCTGTGAAAAAAATCGGGGCAAAGATTCTCTGCTATTTTGAATGGTATGGTCCAAATTTGGAAAAAATGACTTTTGACACTTCATTTTTTGAAAAATACTTCAAAAAACGTGTTTTTTTCAGAATCATTTTTGTTTCAAATCTCATTTTTCGAAAACTTCCCGATGTCCAATCAGCTTGGAACTAATTTCAAACGTGCACCCGATGTCTAAATATGGGGAAAACGTTTTTCCCCAATCAATTTTCACCTCCGAAGAATTCAAAACGGCGTCCGATATGGAAACTTTTACTGGATATAATCCCCATGACGAAACTGCTTGGCCTACGGGCAAAGCGACTACTGTGAATAAGGTAGTGGGGAGATGAATATTTGCAGGAAAAACAATTATCGCGATTGGTTCAAACAATTATTGTTTGAAGGATTTGTTGAAAATATCAACAGACGTGAATAAAAACCTCAGAATCGTATTTTACGAGAAATTTCGTGTGAGAATTGATGCCTCGAAAAATGTTTGCCCATCGCGATTGTTATGAATAAAATTCATAAGCGATTTCGAATTCTCTATAAATACAATAATTGTTTAAACGAATTGCAAAAATTTTTTCTCCTGCAAATGTTCATCTCCCCACTATCCTATTTCCAGTAATTACTCTTCTTAAAGGCAACCAGTCTCGCCGTGGACACCAACGGGTATGGAGGGTTCAACATTGTTTACAATTTTTGTTTATAACAATCGCGATGCGCGAACATTTCTTGAGGCATCGATTCTTACATGAAATTTCTCATAAAATATGATTCCGAGGTTTTTATTCACGTCTATTGATATTTTCAACAAATTATTCATTGAATAATTGTTTCAACAAATTGCAAGAATTGTTTTTTGCTGAAAATTTCCATCTCCCCGCTAGATCTCCTATTTCCAGTCGTTATTTTTCTCGTAGGCCAAGCAGTTTCGTCATTTTCATTATATCCGGCGAAATTTTCCATATCGGACGCCATTTTGAATTCTTCGAAGGTGAAAATTCATTTGTGAAAAAGGTTTTCCCCATATTTAGACATCGGGTGCACGTTTGAAATTAGTCCCAAGTTGATTGGACATCGGGAAGTTTTCGAAAAATGAGATTTAAAAAAAATGATTTTGAAAAAAACACGACTTTTGAAGTATTTTTCAAAACATGAAGGGTTAACAGTCATTTTTTTTTCCAAATTTAGACCACACCATTCGAAAGAGCACACTTCAAAATAGCAGAAAATGTTTGTCCCGATTTTTTTCACAGCCCTTTTCTTCAAACAATACGACGTTGAAATCAACGGTCAAAATCAGTGCATTTGGGCGTTGAAGGGTTAAAATATCAAGGAAAAATAGACTCCATTGATAAGTGAACTAAATAATTGTGAAAAAGTACATTTCCTCATTGTTATATAAAAATATAAAAAAACACGACCACTCACAAGTATGATACCAAGCGGAGGACTCAAACAAGGAAAACTTCGAAAATATATTTTCAATGTGATTTTTTCTCCCTTTCTGGAGAAATAATTTCATGCGGTTCTCGTAAGTCTCTTCCCATTGTACAGTTAGTTACGTCTGCCAAAGTGTATGGTTGTCGGTTCGAATCGGTTGAGCAATTCAAGGCATTGGAATCTGAACAGAACCATTGTGACATAATTCAAAATATATATATACATATTTAAATACATCACGAGATGAAAATGTGTCTATTTCTTACGTTCTATACTGTTATTATTTTGAGGCGATTCGAAGTTGACATCAGATTTGATCAGAATTCCAGCTCCACGAAAGTCCTTACGCACTATTTTATAATGATTGTACAAGCACCCTCTTGCTCCTACAATCTCATTGTTTTCATTTCTACAGCTTGGTACGAAATAAATTCCAGGGTCTTCAGTTGGGAATAATTCTATTATTTGATTCTTCAATTCTAGAAAAGTTTCTAGTTTTATTCTGAAAACAAAGGTGCGTATTTATGAGGAATGACTTCCCTCACTCTTCGTATCGGATAAGATATGTTGAATATTCAATATATCTTCTTGAAATTTTCGACTTACCTATAATTGAATGGATCTTCGCCTATTTTATTATAAATTATCAGATCTTTCAATCTTGTACGATCAACGAATCCTCTTTTTTGGTACTTTCCCAATACAACTTTACCTCCTAAAGTACTATTGAGAAAACGGAACAGCTCATTTTCTTCGAAACTGAAATCATCTGAGAATATGTATAATGATTAGTTCAACCAAATCATATGCGTAAGTGAAAAATCAAAAATGTCAAATCAAAACCTGGAGGATTCTTAGGAGAAGGATTTTTATTCGACATATCGTTATGTTCTTGGAAGTTGCTCGCGAGATCATCAATTGTACTCTCATTTGAAATATCCATTCCCATTTCTTCTATATAATATTCATCCATTATATTGGATTTCAAAGTGAGAAAAAAATTCATCTGCAGGTTAAGGAAAAAAGGAGACATCCTTCAAATTGATTACGCTGAAATAAAAAACATGAATCGTTTCGTGAATACAAATCTGAAGTTTTAAAAAGATGAATTGTCCTATGATTTCGTAAAACAAACTGTAATGACACAGATTAACGTATTTTGAGAATTTGTTCATCCCTAGTTGACATATATTTTGACCACGCAAGAGGTTATGTTATGACATACTTTTAAAAATGGATATATATTAGGTGTACAAATAAGTTTCCGCGGTTTGTCAAAAGATGGCCCCACCAGAAGGTTATGGAGAAATTGTCAGATGTAAAACGTAATATCCCAAGTTTAGTCATCTGGCAACACCATAACCTTAAAGTACTAGTGATTCCGTATCAGCATCACGTAATTTTTTTCGTGCAAAAATGTCAAGTTTTATTCCAAATAAGCATCATTTGCGGGAACTTCTGATTTACTTCTTTAATGTGAAAAAATCTGCAGCTGAGGCGCATCGATTGCTTCTAGAAGCATATGGTGAAGCTGCTTTAAGTGAGAGAAGTTGTCAGGAATGGTTTCAAAAGTTTAAGAACGGTGAGTTTGACGTTAAAGACAAAGAACGCAGTGGAAGGCCGAAAGTGTACGAAGACATGGAATTAGAAGTACTATTGGAGGAAGATTCGTCCCAAACGCAAAAAGAACTTGCACTTACTCTACAAGTGACTCAACAAGCAATTTCACATCGTTTAAAATCGTTAGGAATGATTCAAAAACAAGGAAATTGGGTTCCATATGAACTAAAGCCGAAAGACGTTGAACGCCGATTATGCATGAGTGAAATGCTGCTTGCCAGGAATAAAAAAAAGTTTTTTGCATCGTATAGTCACTGGTGACGAAAAATGGATTCACTACGATAATCCAAAGAAGAGAAAGTCATGGGTTAAGCCCGGCGAACCATCAACATCGACAGCTAAGCCGAATATTCATGGAAAAAAACTCATGCTGTGTATTTGGTGGTATCAGCTTGGTGTCGTGTATTATGAATTGCTGAAACCAAGCGAAACCATTACTGGAGCTCTCTACCGAACACAATTGATGAGATTGAGTCGGGCACTTAAGGAAAAACGCGCCCATTACTACTCCAGACACGACAAAATTATTCTTTTACACGATAATGCTCGTCCACATGTTGCGGCGCCGGTAAAAACATACTTGGAAACACTCAACTGGGAAGTTTTACCCCACCCGCCGTATTCACCAGACTTAGCCCCTTCTGATTATCACCTGTTCCGGTCGATGGCACATGGTCTGTCGGAGCAGCGCTTCACCAAATGAAGACACCAAAAATTGGGTAGATTTGTGGATAGCGTCAAAAGATGAAGAGTTTTTTCGACGGGGTATCCGAATGTTGCCAGAAAGATGGGGAAAAGTAGTGGCAAATGATGGAAAATACTTTGAATAAAACGTAATGTACTTTTCCTTTACAATAAATTCCTAATTTTTTATAAAAAACCGCGGAAACTTATTTGTACACCTAATACCTACACCACATCCATATTCAGATAATTAGCATCAATATGAAAATTCCAATTTTCACAAGAACTCAAATCTGTTTGCAATATCAATATTCCTTCCAAACATGTAATTATGTTCACAGTTTTTTTGGGTTGATTTACTTCGAATGAGCATTTCCTTTCTCAAATAAATTGTAGGATACAATTCACCATGTTTATAAAGTTTGGAATCAAGTCAAAAGTTTAGACTTACATTCAGAGACCCCTTTCAAATGATGGTAATAAGATGACAATTACACAATATTCGAATAGATCGTAATGGCAATCACTGGACACGGTATGAAATAATTGGCACATCTCGCGTTCCGAAGGCAAAGGCAGCTATTACCAACTACGACTAGTGCAGCCCTTGCACGGTTGTAAGTCGTCTGCGGCCCTAAGATGGGGCAGCAGCTGTCTCAACCTGCGGTACAGAGGTCGTTCGTGCGTATTACGTCTAATGGGACGTCTGGTGTGCTAACTTTTTTTCAGTGTGGTATACTCTCGTCGCTGAATGCTGATTGTTCTTCTGAATTTCGATTGTTCGATTGAACTTCTTGCAATGAAATTGATGCTTGTGGGAAAAGTTTATTAGCATTGGACAACTTGAAAGGCACTGTTCGATCAGCTATATTTGGATGTAACGAAGGAATAGCTGTCGGTTTTAAGTGAGGCTTCTTTATTCCTGGTCTATTTGCATAATCATTTTCTTTGAAATGTATACTATGAATGACGGCGTGTTTAGTAGGATTAAAATTTTTTTTTCCTATAAATTTGATCCATTCCCCACATATTTTCGGTGTTTTCAAAGGAAATCTGGAATCCACGGAGAAGAGGTTCTAGGTTAGGTTCATATGACATGAAAAAAATATGATGGACTATTGAAATTTCACTTTGAAGTGATGAAATAATAACATGACTTGGATTATTCAGGCTTGGGTAACTAAGCTACATTCATTTTATGTAAATAAATTCATATCAAACTTACTTGAAAAAGTGAACACCATACTGTCTTCTTTAATGTAGGTTTTACAATCTGGATATGCACACTTTTCGGGCATTATTTGGCCCTTTTTTAATTCTGCATTCCTCAATCGTATTTTTGAATAAATTTTACGTGAAAATATTGTACATAAGACATAAAATTGTCAAAAATATTCACGAGCTGCATGTTACACTCACACATCACAGAAAATGTCTATCCATGTGTCCCTATTACAAATAGCAACTCCCATAGCTCACTAACACATATGAATTCGTGTATCCGTGTATTTGCCTCAGCTTGAGCAACACATCCTATACCATGTTCGCGGTCTGGTGTATTATATAGAAGTCTGTGATACAAGATAGTTATATCATTATATTAAGTTATCATTATATTGAGTAACTGTACAGGTGCTTCTCTCAAAGTCACTCCCCTATTCTTGACAAAATCGATTTGTTCTTTTACAGAATACATGGAATTTTCAATCATATTCTAAAAAAAACTCCAAAAAAATGAAAAAATAACGCCAAGTACATGAAAATCCCAAAAACGAAGAATAAAAAAATCTAAAAACACATTCCGAAGGAAAATTTCACTGCATCCAGAATTTCGAGGGGATATAAAAGGATATGCTCCATTTGAAAAAAAAAAGATATGAAATCAATATGAGCAACCAAGTACATTGGTTATCCAAAGGATATGTGAAAGATTTTTGGTATATTGTAACTTCAGTTTGTTTAAACTGTATTGGAGGTAATTTATGATTTTCAAAAAAGCATTATTGTATTAAAAAAATAAATAGAACAAGCGTATCGTTCTGCTCGTATATATAGATACCAAAAAGTGAGAAAAAAGTAGAATTCCACAAAACATACAAATGTCTCACAAAAACCCCTAAAAACTCCAACGCAGTGAAAAAATAACGTCAAATCCCAAAAACCATACAAACGTTTTACAATAACGCTTGAAAAAAAATCCTTGAAAAAAATACTTCACTCTTCCCGGAAGATTACTTGATATAACAAATATGCCATTGAAAGAAGAGATGTGAGAGGCAACCCTGTTTCGGAATCCGCATCAACCAGCAACACTTGGCGTGACCGATGGTAGAAGTTTTTAGCCTTTATTATATACAAATGGATTTCTATAGAACATTAAACAAGGAATTTAAATGATATAATTTCATAAAATCTTCTTCGGCCACGCCAAGTGTTACTGGTGGATGCGAATTCCGAAACAGGGTTGCCTTTGACATCTTTTTTTTTGATGGTATATTTGTTATATCAAGTAATCTTCCGGGAAGAGTGAAGTATTTTTTTCAAGGATTTTTTTTCAAGCGTAATTGTAAAACGTTTGTATGGTTTTCGGGATTTGACGTTATTTTTTACTGTGTTGGAGTTTTTAGGGGTTTTTGTGAGACATTTGTATGTTTTGTGGGATTCTACTTTTTTTCACTTTTTGGTATCTATATATACGAGCAGAACGATACGCTTATTCTATTTATTTTTTTAATACAATAATGCTTTTTCGAAAATCATAAATTACCTTCAATACAGTTTAACCCTTTCGGGGGCACATTTTTCTATGATACTCACAGCTTTGATGAAATTGATTGTGGAGGTTTTTGGGGTTGCTGATTACGAATCTGAGGTTAGATTTGCAAAATTCAAGATGACGTATCCAATATGGCGGATAACATCTTCGAGAATTCAACAGATTCGGATCAAATTTTGGTTCCAACAGTTTTCGTGGTCGCGGATTACGAATCTCAGGTGAGATTTGCAAAATTCAAGATGACGGATCCAATATGGCGGATGACATTTTCAAAAATTCGGCAGATTTCGACCAAATTTTCATCCCCAGGGTTTTCGCGGTCGCGGATCACGAATCTGAGGTCAGATTCGCGAAATTCAAGATGGCAGATCCAATATGGCGGATGACATTTTCCAAAATTCGACAAATTTTGACCAAATTTGTTCTCTAAGGGTTTTCGGGGTCGGGGATTACGAATCTGAGGTCAGATTTGCGAAATTCAGGATGGCGAATCCAGAAAACGCGGACTAAATCTTCAAAATTCGACAGATTTTGACCAAATTCGTTCCCTAAGGATTTTCGGGGTCGCGGATTACGAATCTAAGGTCAGGTTCCCGAACTTCAAGATGCCAGAATCATTATGGCACATTCATTCTCCAGCTTACCCAGCACAAACCTTGTGGTGACGTCCTCCGGATATCCTAGAGACTGTGCAATATCCCCAAGATCTCCTGAGGACGTCCCCAGGCGATTCGTGCTATATGGGAGAAAATGGTAGATTATGATGGAATTTTGATTATAGGGATCTTTGGAACCACCGATCACAAATCTGAAGTTGGATTTGCGAAATTCAAGATGGTAGACCCGGTAGCTCACTATGTTGAGTTAACCTTGTGTTTTTCCACGTGATTTACAAAAAATGGATGCATGGATGTTTACGGATTCACTCAATATGTTTTTGGGGCATTAATTTCATGAACTAGGTGAAAATTTTCGAAATTATATACAACTCATGAATGAACTGAATATAGGCCTGGTAAAAATGATATAGGGCTCACATCAGGGCCACATGAGGCCATATCAGAACCCGATGTAGCCTGATGTGGCCCTGATGTGAGCCCTATATCAGTTCTACTAAGGATAGAATCGGATATAATTTTTATGTAATTTTGAAAATTCTTCCACTTGGCACCTCCTGAATGAAAATCCTGGATACGTGCCTGTATACATATATTCATGCAAAAAAATTTCATCAATGAGAGTGATAAAGAAATGATGAATAATTCTGAACAAACTTTATTTTCCGAGATTTCCAATTTTTTTTCTAAACCAATTGATCCAAAGTTCTAATAAAAACATGTATCGACCAACTATGTATGGAGAATATGCGAAAGAATTTCAGGGCCTCGACTAATTTCATGAAGAAGGAATCGATTTTTCTTTAGAAAAATGCGGACTTTCTCAGGTTAATTATTCATAACTAATATTAAATTGAGTGAATTATTGCAATTTTGCATGGGGCTTGAATAACTTAGGTACCAATAACTGTGAAATATGCGTATTTGCCCGTGAATAGTGCAAAATGTACTAGAAATACGAGAAAAACTGTAGCAAAATAGGTAGAATGTGGATGCCCCACTGCCCCTGGAAGGGATTGGGTGAGAGAATTGGAAATTGAAAAATAAGAAACACAAAATAACGTAAAAGGAAAACAAAGCCACAAAAAAAACACACAACAAGAACTAACAAAGAATGAAACTACTCCCATCCCATATCCACATCGTTAGTTCTACGTTTTGCTGAGCAGAAACGAAAGCACTGAAAAATTCTCATCTGGTGCGTATGATTCAAAATCTAACTGCGGATTCGTAATCAATGACCCCGAAAACCCTTAGAATTAGGATTGAGTCAAAATCCGTCAGTTTTCTGGAAATTGTGTCCGTCATATTGGATCCGCCATTTTTAATCCTGCAAAGCTGACCTCAGATTCTTATTTTGCAACCTCAAAAACCCCTAGAATAAAAATTTGGCCGGAATCGGTCAATTTTTGGAAATTTTGACCGCCATATTGAATCCGCCATTTTGAATTTTCCAAATCTGACCTTGAATTTGTATTCAGCAACCCCAAAAATTCTTATGGGTGATTCTGTTATTGATATAAGTATCACAGAAAAATGTATCTCTGAAAGGGCTGAACAAATTTCATTTTCCGGAATTTCAAAAATTTTGTCCTTAAAAACTAATCTACGGAAAATTTTGACAGAAATATATGTCAAAGAACTATGTATGCAGAGTATGTAAGAAGATATTTCAGGGGCTCAACTGTTCTCATTCCGGAGAAACCGATTTTTCTTCAAAAAAAGCGAATTTTTTCATGTTAATCATTTATAATCAATATTAAAATGAATAAATTATTGCAATGTTGCATCAAGTTTGAATAATTTAGATACCGATGAGTGTAAAGAATGAGTATTTCCCCGTTAATAATGCAATATGTACTAGAAATCTGAAGAAGACTGAAATAACATAGGTGGGACGTATACGTCTTTCACATATCCTTTGGATGACCAATGTACTTGGTCGCTCATACTGATTTCATATCCTTTTCTTTCAAATGGAGCATATCCTTTTATATCCCCTCGAAATTCTGAATGCAGTGACATTTTTCTTTGGAATGTGTTCTTAGATTTTTTTATTCTTTGTTTTTGGGATTTTCATGTACTTGGCGTTATTTTTCTACTTTTTTGGAGTTTTTTCGGGGGATTTCACTTCTTTTTCTGAATATGCTCCCAACTGAACCCAAATAAAAATGAAAAATCCCTGTCGAGCTTATGGCAATCGTAGGAATGAAGGAAATGTCCTCAGATAACTCATGTGATATAAAAATCCACTTGGATTTCCATCAGTCATCTCATCATTGGACGGCAATAGATTATCGAAATAAAGAATGAAGAAAAGAAAGGAAGAAAAGCGAATTCTCATGAACAAATATACGTGTGAAGAATTCCGAAAACTAAATTCACCTTGACTGATAAGGTTGGTGCTCAAAGCAGCTCAAAGCGCCCAAAGCAACTCACAGCGCTCAAGGGAGCTCACGCCGCTCAAAGCAGCCCACGATATTGTGCTGAACATGTCTTGTGCTGAAATTTCCAGTGTTTTCAAATATCATTGTAAGAGAATCGAAACAACATAGATCTTACAGACAAAGGTAACTTGCGTACAATATATTCAAGGTATCCGACAGAAATTTTTCTTGCAAGATAGAATTTGTACTGTTTAGCATGAAGCTGAAGATAGCTTTCCAGCAAACATTTTTTGGTCACTCTTTTGAATCATTGTGAAAAGTAGCAGATAGCAAAAGTTCCAAAAATTAGATCTCATTGAATTCTTTCGTGACCACAAAACGAACTACTGGAATGGCAGCAGAATAGAGTCCTTGGAGAATCCAAATCGCCTTTTGTCATGCTGTATATTGTACTGTATATAGTATGACGAGAGGCGATTTGAATTCTCTACCAACTCCATCCTACTGACATTTCAGTGATTCATTCTGTGGTTCCAGAAGGATTCAATGGGATCTAGTTTTTGGAACTTTTGCTATGTGGGTAAAGAGATGTCAAATATTTATCATGCAACAAGAAGATACACCTTCAAGATATCAGATTGAAGACACTTTCTAGTACTGTACCAGACATTTTTCAGAATTTTGTGGAATATCCATCGAAATCATTCGGAAAAATTTTTCAAGAATATTTGGTTCGTTATGGTATTATGAAGGTATTATATATTCTTCAAATCTGTACGATATCACAGTAATTGAATTCTAATTTTATGATGAAGTGAAACTATTGCTTTTCAAAGAAATATATATACGGATCTTTAGCATTGCGTGGGCAATGTCGCTCTTCAACTTGCAGATCATGAATAAATATCCACTTTGTACCTTCACTTCGTAACACGCATGTGAAATTATCTTCAGAAATATTTTTACCCTGATGAGAAACAACAGCTATAACTTTATAAAAGTGTTGTGCAATTATAATTTTTGAAGTTGGTACTGCTTTGATGTTTATATTTTCTACCTTTGTTGCTTCAACATTATTGTGATTGAACATCATCAATTGCACAATTACATATTGTTCTGACGCTCTAATGAATGATTTTTCAGTTTTATGCAAGTTATTACAATTGTCACAAGAATTTTCGGATATTTTCGATGTTGACAAATTGAACTTGAATATTTCTTGAAACTCAAATGATTTTTGTGAAATTGGAGGTAGCCCAAGACGTGTAACACAATTTGTAACAACAATATTTTCAGTATATTCACATTCCGTACATTCCGTTAAGGGAGTTATTTGGTGCTTCACTAAATTTTTAATAGCCATTGAATTCTCGCAAATAGAAGCGATGAATTCTCCTGCATCTTGTGAGTGATTATGCAAGTATTGTGGACCTGCAAGCTGTTTTAAAGCTATGATATCAAGGTTTTTTTGCGAATTGTAGTTCTGAATTGAAATATTTATGATGTCATTGGGGTCAGATAGAAGTAATTGTTTTGTCTTAGGAACACAGTACAATATGCATTACTGCATTCAAATAAGAAGAAACACCGTCAACAATAGGAAGACCCATTACGTTGAACGCGTGAATTTCTGTTGATTTTTCATCAATATTTTGGCCCCTGGATTATATATTATCCAATATCCTTATTCCTGAATACCCAGGGGAAAAAGTTTTTTCAGTGAGTAAATTCTTTGAGTAAAATTACAGGTGGATCAAGAAAAAGTAGAAAGGATGCAGGTATACTATACATCTGTATGTCACTTACCACCACGATCAATATCATCAGGTAGCGTAGAAGGAAAATGAAGGAAAGGCAAGAGTGCAGTGGATATACCACAGGTCCTTGCGTTAGGTACACTATGATCAGATTCTTCCAATAGAATCACAGGTAGATGAAGAAAAAGCAAGAAGGATGCATGTCACCATACATCTTCATGTTACGTACCACAATTATCAATGTCATTAGGCAGCGTCATAAGAAAATGAAGGGAAGGCAGGAGTGCAGTGGATATACAAGTCCTTGCATTGAATAATACCACCATCAGATTCTTCCAACAGAATCATAGGTGGATGGAGAAAAAGCAAAAAGGATGTAGATGTACCATACATCTGTAGGTTAAATCCTACCATGATCATTAGGTAGCGTTGAAGGAAAGTGCAGAAAAGACAGGAGCGCAGTGGATGTATCACAAATCTTTGCATCGGGTGCATTCCACTAACCAATTAACGAATGATTAGAGAGACTGTTTAGGATCAACTCAACGAAAATTGAGCAGATACAATATTCTGATTATAGAAATTGTTGCAGAACAACTACAGGTCAACTTGACTGATGTGACTGGATGTGACAATTCATTTTGGATGTTTCCTTCAAAGTTCAATCTTTTCAGTTGTTCCATTCAAGCTGGATTACATTTGTGTTCTTACAAACCATCATTTTTATCTTTACTTATCTTGGTTTTGGAATGATTCAATTCTCAAATATCATGAATTTTATTAAATTGTCATAGAGTATTTTGGGTTGAGAGATTTAGTAACTCTAGGATCCATGAAATGTTCAAAATGTATCCAGAGTGATTCATGATCATTAAAAAGCAATATTGTATCGAATATCCAAACCATTTAATATTCATGATATTTGAGAATTGAATCATTCCGAAACCAAGATAAGGGAAGATAAAAATGATGGTTTGTAAGAACACAAATATAATCCAGCTGGAATGGAACAACTGAAAAGATGGAACTTTGGAAGGAAACATTCAGAATGAATTGTCACATCCAGTCACATCAGTCAAGTTGACCTGTAGTTGTTCTGCAACAATTTCTATAATCAGAATATTGTATCTGCTCAATTCTCGTTGAGTTGATCCTCAACAGTCTCTCTAATCATTCGTTAATTGGTCAGTGGAATGCACCTGATGCAAAGATTTGTGATATATCCACTGCGCTCCAATTTTTTCTGCACATCCCTTCAACGCTCACTAATGTTAATGGTAGGATTTAACGTACGGATGTATGGTACATCTACATCCTTTTTGCTTTTTCTTCATCCACTTATGATTCTGTTGGAAGAATCTGATAGTGATATTATTCAATGCAAGGACTTGTATATCCACTGCACTTCTGCCTTTCCTTGATTTTCCTATGACGCTATCCGATGACACTGATCATTGTGGTACATAACATAAAGATGTATGATACATTCACATCCTTTTTGCTCTTTCTTGATTCACCTATGATTCTGTTGGAAGAATCTGATAGTGGTGTTATTCAACGCAAGGACTTGTATATCCACTGCACCTCTGCCTTTTCTTCATTTTCCTATGACGCTATCCGATGACATTGATTATTGTGGTACATAACATAAAGATGTATGATACATTTACATCCTTTCCGCTTTTTCTTCATCCACTTATGATTCTGTTAGAAGAATCTGATAGTGGTATTATTCAA
Source organism: Gonatopus flavifemur (assembly GCA_018340375.1). Classification (NCBI taxonomy): domain Eukaryota; kingdom Metazoa; phylum Arthropoda; class Insecta; order Hymenoptera; family Dryinidae; genus Gonatopus; species Gonatopus flavifemur. The sequence continues at coordinate 748,390 of JAFFJZ010000050.1, read as the reverse complement.
GGCAAGGACTTGTATATCCACTGCACTTCTGCCTTTTCTTAATTTTCCTTCTCCGCTACTTGATGATAGTGATCCTGGTGGTAAGTAACATACAGATGTATAGTATACCTGCATCCCTTCTACTTTTTCTTGATCCACCTGTAATTTCACTCGAAGAATCTAGGGAAACCATTGTGTACATAGTTCATAATTTTGATCCAGGATGTCATATTTTAGTATACCTAAAGTGCTCGGTGACTAACCTTCTTTTCGAATGTTTTTCAAACTTGCTATAATTGAATTTACATTCATCATCTATTCACCATTCTGTTTCATTATTTGTTCACGATTCTGATTGCAGAATGGTGGATTCCATTAGAGATTATGGTACATCCATTATACATTCGCCTGTATCAAAATAGCAAATAAACTTCAATAATCACCCTTGAGCAGGCTCGATATGATCTCTCTCATCGATTGCCTGACGGCTGGGGTCTTCAGCGCGCGCTGGGAGCTCGCTCGCCTTGCTCTCATCGAGAAGGGCAAAGGCGATCCAGGAATGCCGTCCTCTTACCGGCCGCTGTGCATGTTAGACACAGCGGGAAAGGTGTTAGAGACGCTTCTCAAGGGGAGACTGCTTCAGGCGATCAATGAAGAGGGTGGCCTGTCGCCGAAGCAGTACGGATTCCGTATGGGTCGCTCGACCCTTGATGCGGTCCAGGAAGTAGTGGAGGCCGTGCGGCGCGCGTAGGATCACAATCGTCACACTAGACGGGTGGTCTTCCTCGTGACGTTGGACGTGAGGAACGCGTTCAATTCCGCACGCTGGAGCGACATGCTCTGGGCATTGGAGCATACGTTCCGTGTGCCTCTGTACCTCCTCAGGATGGTGGACCACTATCTACAGGGCCGTGCTCTCGTTTACGAGACTACCGCGGGCTGGAAGAGAACTACGGTCACGTCGGGAGCGGCGCAGGGGTCTATTCTGGGCCCCGATCTTTGGAATGTCGCTTACGACAGTCTGCTGAGGTCGGAGATGCCCGATGGTTCCCTACTGGTTGGGTTTGAGGACGACGTTGGCCTACTCATAGAGACCCGCGACGTTGCGCAAGCCCAGCTGGTACTCAACCAGGCGATGCGACGCATCGAAGCTTGGATGAGGGAGCATGGGTTATCTCTGGCTCTCGGCAAGACAGAGATCGTGGTTCTCACAAAGAAGAGAATCCCTGCTGTCCTCACTCTGCGGGTGGGGCAGGAAGTAGTGGAGTCGAAGCCCGCGGCACGGCACCTGGGCCTCACAGTGGACCGGAGGCTTAGCTTCCGGAACCACATCTGGGGGGCTGCCGACGGAGCCGCTAAGAAGGTCACAGCTCTCAGCAGGCTTATGGTGAACGTCGGTGGCCCCAAGTCGAGCAGGAGGCGATTGCTGATCTCCACGGTCAACTCGGTCCTCCTATATGGTGCCGAGATCTGGGGGCATGCCACGGAGAAGGAGAGCTGCAGTGCGCGACTAGAGCGAGTCCGAAGACTCGGAGCGCTCCGGGTCACGTCTGCATATCGCACGGTCTCCGGTCAATTGCTACTTCCTTCACTTTTGGATCCTCACTGGTGTGCAGTTGTCATAACGTCAAACAGCTCTTGAAGAGTCTCCGGATGCAGTGGAGCTTACACGGAAAGATCAGAGATATCATTCTCTTTCAACATTGGAGCCCAGAATTTGATTCAGCGGCTTGGAAAACCCCCAGAACCCGTGTTACATGAAACAATATAATTTTGGTCACTAGAGTCAGAATCACTATATTCACGTGTGCCATATTGGATTCGCTATCTCGGATTCGTTTTTTGACGTCAGATTTGGATTCCACACCCTCCAAAACTCCTAGGACCCATGTTGCTAACAAATCTGTCCATTAATGCAAAGTTGACTATGTTCACGACCGCCGTCTTGGATGCCCTATCATAGATTCGGGATTTCACCCCAGATTCGAATTCAACACCCTCGACAACCCCTAGAACCCATGTTTCATGTGAATCTGCCAACAAATGCAGAATTGACTAAATTCACGTCTGCCATCTTGGATCCGCTACCTTGAATTCGAGATTTGACCTCAAATTTGAATTCAGCACCCTCGAAAACCCCTATAATCCATGTTTCATAGGAATCCATCCAATGCCAAAACAAACAAATTCGCGTTCACTATCTTGAATCCCCCATCTTGAATTCGTTTTTCGACGTCAGATTCGAATTCCTCACCCTCGAAAACCCCTAGAACCCATGTTTCATGTGAATCTGCCCACAAATGCAAAATTGACTGAATTCACGTCCGCCATCTTGGATCCGCTACCTTGAATTCGAGATTTGACTCCAGATTCGGATTCAGCACCCTCGAAAACCCCCAAGACCCATGTTTCATCATAATTGAAGGGCCGGATCGAGTAGTCGGTTGTACGCGTGACCTCTCGTCTCGTGCACCTGCAAGTAGGCAACCACCGCTAATCACGTTTCAGGACTTTCATATTAAAAACATACAATAAATTCGCAATACTAAAAAAACTTCCAGGGGGAAAGTTGTTGCAAATGTATTCAACAACACTCCGACGAATTTTGAGACAAGTCCGTATTGTAGGTTAGAAATTATTGCAGGTTGAGTGAAAAAAATGCCATGTGCATCGATTGAGATGTGACAATATGGGTGTTTCCAAAGGGGATAAAATGATTGTGTACATGAAGCTGTTCAAAAAAAATTCTCAAATGCAGTTCACCCGAATCGATTAAATATTTCACACTTTTTTTCAACAAAACATAATCACACACATAGAAAAATGTATGATAGTTATTTAAACGTTTTATTGGGAAGAACCAATAATTGGATATTGGCAAATTTGAGAACATGAACGTTGCTGTTCATCTGACATGGCTGTTGAATGATGGTTTCAATCTAGAAACGTCAATTTTGCGACAGTGGAATTCATAAACAACACATTTCCTCGTCTTTAATTGAGATTCCGTTTCAATGAACGATTTAAAATTTAAGAATACAACCAGTATGCCTTTGAATTGAAAGAATTTTTATTTCAATGCATCGTATAAACCTTCTCCATACATTAAAAGAACAACCAACCAAATATTATAGAATAAAAGATGAAATAATGAACTCCAAAATAAATCATACGAATTTCAAAATGTGTCCTATTATTCACAAAAGCTCTTCATCGTTTTTTTTAGGATCACGAATTGTCGTGTTTCGGGAAAGATTTTCATAAAAAGCCCCACCTTTCATGCTCAAATATTGCTGCAAACTTCTTAGATCTTTCAATTTTGCGCTTGAAATCCCTACTTCAGTCGCTGTCGCTGCATTTCCTGAATCATCAAATGAAGTATCTACCTTGACGGATATTGTTAACAGTTCCCCTTTGTACTGATGATACACGTTAATTTGACCGTTTGGAGAAGAATCAATTTTCACCGCAGATCCTATTTTGATCTTGCGAATTTCAGAATTTTTTTTTTTAAATCGATTCAAAATCTCTTACGTTGCATTGTGCAGCGTCAATCATTGTAAAAAGAGGATTTCTAGAATTTTCAATGATTTCAATGTACTCTTCGGGTGTTTCAATGGTTTCTTGCATTTTTTTCTTCTGACTGTATCTACCAAAATTCCTATCACATTCACAATATGAGTGTCCACGGACAGGGTAGAGATGTTCAATAAAAACCTCGAAGTTTTGAGAGAACATTGACAAAAAAAGGACCATCATATAATTTCTATTTTGACCTCCTGCAGCATCAGAATATAAAAAGATTTTGTTATACCCCTTTTTTTGTAATTCAAGGCGCAAAGCATGATATAACAAATGACAAACTGTGTTTGCTCCTTTCTTGAGTATTCCTTCAACGGAATGACACATATTCTTCATTCAGAATCGACTTATATGTTTCATTTCATTGAAGGAATACTCAAGGAAGGAGCAAACACAGTTTGTAATTTGTTATATCATGCTTTGCACCTTGAATTACAAAAGAAGGGGTATAACAAAATCTTTTCATATTCTGATGCTGCAGGAGGTCAAAATAGAAATTATATGATGGTCCTTTTTTTGTCAATGTTCTCCCAAAACTTCGAGGTTCTTATTGAACATCTCTACCCTGTCCGTGGCCACTCGTATTGTGAATGTGATAGGAATTTTGGTAGATACGGTCAGAAGAAAGAAGTGCAAGAAACCATTGAAAAACCCGAAGAGTGCATTGAAATCATTGAAAAATCCAGAAATCCTCTTTCTAAAATGATTGACGCTGCACAATGCAACGTAAGAGATTTTGAATCGATTTAAAAAAAAAAAATTCTGGAATTCACAAGACCAAAATAGGATCTGCGGTGGAAATTGATTATTTCCCAAACGGTAAAATTAACATGTACCATCAGTACAAAGGGGAACCGTTGAAAATTTTTGTCGAAGTGAATACTTTATTCGATGATTTAGGAAATGCACCCCCTGGCACCTGAAGTAGGGATTTCAAGCGCAAAATCGAGAGATCTAAAAAGTATGCAGCGGAATTTGAGCGTGAAAGGTCGAGTTTTTTATGAAAATTTTTAAAAAACGCGACAATTCGTGATCCTGACAAAAGCAATGAAACGATAAAGAACTTTGTGGATGATAAGAAAAATTCTGAAATTCGTATGATTTATTTTCAAGTTTATTATTCCATTTTTTATTCTATAATATTCGGTTTGTTGTTTTGCTAATTAATGGGAAAGATTTATACGATGTATTGAAATGAAAATTCTTCCAATTCAGACGCCGTTGAAAAAATCTCATAGACTTCCAAATACCGCTCTAAAATCCCCATATATGTTTATAAGATTTTATTAGGTTCAATAGTGGCATTTGGACACTTTTATCAGATTTTAATACAACGTACGAGTTCCTATCATTTCTTCCAGTGAGAAGGCATACTTGTTGTATTCTCAAACTTTGAATCGTTCATTGAAACGGAATCCAAACTAAAGACGAGGAAATGTGTTGTTTATGAACTCCACTGTCGCAAAACTGATGTTTCCAGATTGAAACCATCATTCAACAACCATGTCAGAGGAACAGAAACGTTCATGTTCTCAAATTTGCCAATATTCAATTATTGGTTCTTTCCAATGAAACGTTCAAATAACTATCATACATTTTTCCATGTGTGTGAATATGATTTATTGAAAAAAAGTGTGAAATATTTAATCGATTTGGGTGAAGTGCATTTGAGAATTTTTTTTGAACAGCTTCATGTACACAATCATTTTATCCCCTTTGAAAACACTCATATTGTAACATCTCAATCGATGCACATGGCATTTTTTCCACTCAACCTGCGATAATTTCTAACCTACAATACGGAATTGTCTCATAATCCGTCAGAGTGTTGTTGAATACATTTGCAACAACTTTCTCACTGGAAGTTTTTCCAGTATCGCGAATTTGTTGTATGTTTTTGATATGAAAGTCCTGAAACGTGATTAGCGGTGGCTGCCTACTTTCAGGTGCACTAGAAAAGAGGTCACGCGCACAACTGATCACTCAATCCGGCCCTTCAATTCATCGATCCGAGCCAAGATAGCGAATTTCCAAAGACTGCGGAGAAAATGAAGTATATACGAGGTGTGTTCAAAAAGTAAGGTGACTTTGTATTTTTAAGAAAAAATATTTATTTATTTATCAATATTTATGTTGTCCCCTTCAAAGTAATCCCCCTCAGATACAATACACTTATCCCAACGGTTTTTCCAATCCTCGAAGCACTTCTCATAAGCACTTTTCGGTATAGCCTTGAGCTCTTCCAGCGATGCAGTCTTTATCTCTTCAATCGTTGCAAATCTCCGTCCTTTCATAGGTCTCTTCAGTTTTGGGAATAAGAAAAAGTCACATGGGGCCAAATCCGGTGAATATGGTGGCTGAGGCATGATTGTGGTTTTGTTTTTGGCCAAAAAATCTCTCACAAGCAAAGATGAGTGAGCAGGGGCATTATCGTGATGCAAAAGCCATGAATTATTTTTCCACAATTCTGGACGTTTTCTTCGTATTGCTTCTCGCAAACGGCGCATAACTTCAAGATAATACTGTTTATTGACCGTACGACCATATGGTGAGAACTCCTGATGCACCACGCCATGGTAATCAAAGAAAACAGTGAGCAAAACTTTGACATTTGATCGAACTTGGCGTGCTTTTTTCGGTCTTGGCTCATCTGGGGTCTTCCATTGGGACGATTGGACTTTGGTTTCGACATCATAACCATATACCCATGATTCGTCACCAGTTATGACCCTTTTGAGTGAATCTGGGTCGTCGTTGACGTCATTCAACAGTTCTTGAGCGATGCTCATGCGACGTTTCTTTTGGTCAAAATTCAGCAATTTCTGAACAAACTTCGCTGACACACGTCTCATGCCCAAAACGTTAGAAGAAACTTCATGGCACGAGCCAAGCGATAAACCAACATCCTCAGCAACTTCTCTGATAGTGATTCGACGATTTTCCAAAGCAAGTTTCTTCACTGCTTGAACGTTTTCATCAGTTGTTGACGTGCTTGGGCGTCCAGAGCGAGGCTCGTCATTGGCATCTTCCCGGCCATCTTGGAAGAGTTTGTACCACTTGTAAACATTTTTTTCACTCAGAACAGTTTCACCGTATGCTACTGTCAACATTTCAAGTGTTTCGGAGCACTTTATTTCATTTTTTACACAAAATTTGATGCAAATCCTTTGATCCATATTTTTCGATAGCAAGAAATCGCCGAGCACGCAAAACACTTATAACCTTCACGCCTCTCACAACCAAACAAAAAATGCTATACACTTGAAACTTGGTACAGATGTTCGGGAAGAGTGTGGCAACATAACAAAACAAAAAAATCGATAATCGAAAGTACGTTGCCCGTGAAATTTGAAAAGTCACCTTACTTTTTGAACACACCTCGTATATATACATATACACGGAGAAAACAGAATTGAGGAAACTGTTATTATTTGTGGAAAATATTACCATAATGTCTAGAGTCCGAGCGTTAGTCTTGGATCAATAAGAAGATGTGCAATTCAACTTTGAAAGTTTGATATTTGTGAATCCAATTTTGAGAGATGGGTCTTTTAAAAGTACCATACTGATGGCAGAAATAATAAAACATATATATCATTCATTCTTAATAACATATATCGCCATCCGTAACGGTATGAATCAGAATGTATTATTCAAAACTTCACAACAACTCCAGTTGATTAAAGCAATACCAGTATGGCATATTCTTTGATATCCCTAAAATCCGATTTAGTATGGGAAAAATTATTCATTTGTATTCAAAACATTATTCGATTTCACGGTGAATTATAAGCGTGCGTACCTAAACCATCCCTCGACGTTCGCCGATGATTTCCGAACGAACGAACGACCGAGAGTGTACCTACGCGAAAGTGAGACAGAAGGTTTCCAAATAAACGAAACGATTTTTTTTTGTAAGAGGTGTGATGAATACTCGCTACAATACTGTGGAAATTCACTTTGCCCCCTTCCATTTGAATTCACTTCCATTAAATGGCACAGTGGAGCGCTCCTATCATTCCAATTTTCTCACGAGTGGAGTCGAGATTGTTCAATTCGTATACAGGGTGTCTCATTTTAATTTTTATATCGGAATAACTCAAAAACGAGGAGTTCTGGAGGAAAATGTTTCCAACAAAAGTTGTGAGATTCCGAGGGGGACATCTGATGGTGACCTTGACTTTGACCTCGGATCTCAACTTCAAGGTCATTCAGAGGTCAACTTTCGTTTTTCGAATGGAATCCCCTCTTTTTGACTGCAGATTCAGATTTGACGTTGAAGAACAAGAAACTTTTGTCTGGATCATTTTTCCGAATTCCGCACAGATGGCACTCTAATCGATAAAAAATCAGTTTTATGAAACACTCGTATTGCTTTCTGTGTAAAACGACATTCAACCCTACAGTGTTTTTTTTCAGCTCCTGAGGATTACCGTCGCCATTAGAGTTACCCAATGTGCACCACGAGGAGGTTTAGCGATCGGATGTTGCATATCTTTGTGGCCCTGGGATTTTCCATCGACCAATATTGACAATTATGTCTATTTGTAGTACCGTTACTGCGAATTGTTGCTAAATGTATTATGTACACAAGTACACAACAATACTTGTGTTCATCATGAACAAGAAAGGTCGTACTAGAGCATTGTTTACAAACATAAGTGAAACGAAATGTTTGATATCCTGTATTCATTCACAAATTCTTTTCTCAATTCTTTTCTTCTCTGGATTCTTTTCTTTTCTCAATACCATGGATTATCCTTGAGGTGAAATACTTGATATTCTCCTGATACTAGGAGAATGTCGACGTAATTACGCTGCAGCATCAAGATTGTATGGAGAGAGGTATCCAAATAGACGCCAGCCTTCACTTCAGGTGATACGCTCATTAGAAAGACGAGTTGGAAGAATGAATATCTCACGAGTCAGAAGGCGTTATGATGGAAATCGTATGGATGCAGGCCCAGTAGCCGTTTTAGGAATGGTGCACCTGAATCCTCACATTAGTACCAGACAAATCGAGCACGAATTAGGGATCCCAAGATCAACGGCACACCGCATACTAAGATCTGGTGAATATCATCCTTACCACATTACATTGGTGCAAGCATTAAGTGAAGATGATCTTAGACGTGGGGTTGAATTCTGTCAATGGGCCTCGGAGCGACCACCTGGTTTTTTCAATTACGTGATGTTTAGTGATGAGGCAACATCTCGCGGTAACGGTGTTATGAACAGACATAATTGTCATTATTGGTCAATGGAAAATCCCAGATGGCATCGACAAGTTGACAATCAACATCGCTGGACTCTGAATGTGTGGTGTGGGATTTTGAATGGTCAGATCATTGGTCCTTATTTCTTCGAACATACTGTTAGGAAGGAAAATTATCTGCAATTGATTCGGGACGAATTACCAACGATGTTGGGAGATGTTGATCTCTACACACGGAACAGGATGTGGCTCCAACATGATGGGGCACCACCTCATAACGCTGCATTTGTCAGAAATTTCTTAAACACATCTTACCCACAGAAATGGATTGGTCGCGGTGGATACATTGCCTGGCCGGCTAGGTCTCCGGATCTTACCTCTTTGGATTTTTACTCATGGGGTTTCATCAAAGATGTAGTTTATGAAAGACAACCAACGACCAGAGATGACATGAAACTCCGAATACGAACTGTCTGCCGAACAATTCCACGTCATGTGCTTTTGTCTTTAGAACCACATTTTCAGAGACGAATTAGGTTATGCCAACAGGTCAACGGTGCAAATATCGAACATTTGATACGGTGAATTTTCATACATATTGCAGAGCGTTTGTCGTGAAAAATTACACACCTCTACACTCTTTGAATACGGGAGAGTGGAAATTCCACTCGAACAAAAAGATAGGTTCCCTTCTGACTGCCTACCCAGCTAGCAAAACGCTCCCACCTTTCAAAATTTGCTACTACTCATACTACCAGGTAGTAAGTAGAAGCGAGTGAGATAGCATTTCGCTGGACGTGAGACTCTACGCTACCATATTTCGCTTCCAAAGCACTGCCGGGTTGCTACCAAGCAGCACTACCAGAAGTGCTACCATGAGCGTAGCGTACTAGAAATGCTTGGCAGTAGCGCTACTAAGAATACTATCACACGCTGCGATTGATACTGCCTGAGTGCTACTAGAAGTGCTTTTGGGTAGCACTACCAGTAGTGCTTCCAGGTGGCATTACCAGGAATACTGATAGGGAGCGCTACTCTGAGTAATATCCCAGGAAGAAGTTTTTCTTTAAATTTAAGGAACTGCTATTTGAACCGGTCGAAATGAATATTTTTTCGACAAGAATAAATATCGTCTTGATATAAACAAATTTATTTTTCAAAACAAAGAGCGGATGATAAATTTTCTTAAATACACGAAATATTTATTTTTGTGAAAGGAATATTTTGATCCATCCAAGTAAAAATTTCTTAGATTCAAAGGAATACTTTTTTCTATCCACTCTCTAATTAAGCCTCTATGCTCAAAGCCCGATTCCTATGACATTGGTGTTTTTTCCCATAGGTTATACGTACTTCAAACACACGTTTGGACTACTTTCCATGTTTCAATGCACGCTCGGTATTTGCTTGAGCATTCCGGAATCCCAAAAAATCCCAAATCTCTTCCCCACTTTCCTCGAAAATGGCTGATGTTCTATAAATATTTGATATACATTCCACAATGTAAAATACATTCCCTGGAAACTTCCAGTATGAAACTGGAAGTTATTAATCTGTACATGTACACGGAGAAAAATAATACAATAAAAATGACAACATTTTCTACCCTGGTGGAAAAATTCCGTTGAATTTTGTTGACCTTCACTCACTTTTGGCACAATTGATTTTCTTCGAAAATTAGCAAAATTCAACTGAATTCAACACAATTCCGGTGAAATTCAATAATTATCCATGAAATTAAGTAATTTTCAGTGAAATTGGTCGACTTCCATTGAAGTTTGTTGAAGTTTGAGGATTTTCATTGAATTTTATTGAAATATTGCTGTGCCAAAAGTGAACAAAATTCAACCAAATTTTTCCGCCAGGGTAGTGAATTAATACTATGAGATCTCATCTTTTGAGAAGTACTCCTCAACAAGTGGAATAAAAAATTACAACTGTAATAATTTTCACTACATTCGGTAAGAAAGCCTCTGAGACCATCAGACAATTGCGACGACATTAATAATACTACTTTACTACATTATTTTTCTCCATGTGTAGAAAAATTACTGTAGAATTATAAAAATTCATGAAATTAAAACATAAAATACATAAAATTCGACGCAAATATGAAAAATTCTAGTGAAACCAGAATGTGCTGTAGAAATGCATTATGAATAGAAGTTTTACATCACTCACGGTACCAGAAAATTCCGTGTTCTTCAACAGCATACGCTGCATATGTATGTATACCCTGGTGAAAATGTCCACGCTCCGGAAGCGAGTATTGGAACAAATGAAGCGTGAAATGTTTCAATTTTTGCTTATTTCGCGCTCAAATACTGTTACATGTATTCTTCCGCGTCGCTTCATACCCTTCTTACGCTCCCATTTTCACTAGGGTATACGATTGAGACTGCCTCATATGTTCTACCTAAATTCATAGAGCATAAGTAATCGAATAGTCGATGGAATTTCAATTGAAGGTTGCTCGAATGAACGTTAAATATTTGGAATATCCTCTGAATGGGCTCAGTACATTTGAATAGATGTGATATCAATGTTTTACACTGTTGAAAATATTTGTAAGTTTTCAAGGAAAAAAGTATGGTGAAAAACTCACAGATTTATAAATTTTCAGATTATTTGAAAATTAAAAAATTTCATGTGAATTTTCAAACAATTTCCGTGATTTCCCAAAAAATGTTTGTCAACTGACGAAAATTGTTTGAGATTTTACAAAAAATTTTTCCACTTTTTTGGAAGTTTTTTTTACAGTGTACACTGAGGGAGAAAGCGAATTGCGGACCCAACTATAGTTGCATATATGCACGACAGTTGAACGTTCAAATATAAACCTGCCTTGACTCAGTGAAATTTGTAATTAGCTCAACTATGCTTACACTGAGAACTGAATTTATTTGACCGGAAGAAAATTTTCTTTGCCTCCATTCTAATAAATCTGGTTTTCAATGAAAAAAATGTAGTTCGATAGAAAAAAATTCAGTTCAATAAAAACATTCTTCATTAAATTGAAACAAAAAAATTCGTAAAATATATTCCTTTGCAAACTTGCAAAATATAGTTTCAATTAAATGTAAAATGTTTCCATTGACCTGAATTTTTTCATTGAAAGCAAGATTTATTAGATTGGGAGGAAAGAAAATTTTCTCCCAGTCAAAGAAAGTGGAGCCTTCCGAAGTAGCCGGCCTGATCATCTGGTCATGACCAGATCACTTTCTCAACCAATCAAAGGTGATCATGACCAGATGATGAGATCAGCTACTTCGGAAGGCTCCACTGGGTTCTCAGTGTATTCGAATGAGTCTTGTATCCAAATTGAATTGATGAAGGATTGTGTTTGAACGTATCCAACTGTCTGGTGTAGTTAAACGTCTGAAATTGTCTAGATATAAATGATTTTTAAAAATTCTATAATATTACAACGTATTGAAAAAAATACTTCTTATGGCTTAAAAACATTTTTTTTTACTGCGATTCAAATACCATTTCCGGTCAACTGGAAATGTTACCTTCCCCCTCCTCTCATTCTAATTATTTTCTGATCAGCCGGATTGTTATCATAAAGCTATATCTCATACTTTTTGGAAATCGTTGTATTTACAGAAAAAGTCCCATACTGTCTAGCAAAAATATCACTTTAGTCGCTTGGAGTTTTCTTGTGATGACGTGTACCAAAATTTGTTTTCCGTCATAGTAGAACATGCATGAATCATTGGAAAGCGTGTCATAGAATTCTATTGGATTTTACTATGAGCAATTTTTTCCATTTATTATGGTATTTTTTGAAATAGGCACAGACGAACGCCCACACTCTATAAATTATGGTAAAATTTTCGACAAGTTACATCATTTTTCTCATTACTGTTTTCTTCGTGTATATATATATATATATATGTATACAGCGGAGAAAATTTTCTCCGAGATCACCTATTTCTTCAGGAAAAAAAAAATAGGACTTGTCCAATTGCAATAAAAAAAAAATGTTCTCGGGGGATGGGTTCGAAGAAGGTCCTCTATAAATTTCATCCAATTTGGTCCACTCGGTCCAGAGTTATCCCGGTACAGACAGACCACCCCACGGATTATCAATCAGTATTGCATGAAATGAAAAACTATCCAACTTCCAATTGGATTACTCAAATATTTTAGAAGATACGGTAAGAGCGTACGATAGCGGGTGCAATAGGCACTCCGTGCTGGTATACTACGTATATGCCTAAGAAATAACCGCATGAAAATGTTGTTCGACATAGAGTTCAGCATTTTTTCTCAGCTTTCTTGCAGGATATTCGAAAAAACATTCATTTTGTATAATTACACAAATTGATTTTGATACATCACAGGAAATATTGCTTACATTTCAGAGTACATCATTTTACCGCGTAAGATCTCATTACAATCGTACAAAGTACGAATGAACGGCTGGTTTCTCACTTGAATTCGATTTGAACTTTGACTGGTAATCCATAGCGATCTCACGTGAAGAGACATGGCTTGGCATCAGTCTGGTAGAAAAATTCTACAAGACCACTGCAACACGGATAAAAAATAGAAGAGAGATGCAGGGACGATCTCGGAAGAAGTGTGGGTATTGAGATTCATTCATACTTTTCCCATATTTTTACCAGATTGACAGGGTCTTACAGTAGTCTCGCAGGGGAGCCCCAAATCCCATACTTCATCCGAGATCGTTCCTGTATCTCTGCGTTATTCTTTTATAAGTATTGCAATGGTCTTGCGAGACTTCTTCTGCAAGACTCTCGCCAGACTATTTTTTTCACACAGGGTTTCTCGGATCTATTTCATTCGGATCAAGTAACATTCGGGTCCATTTCATTTCGGGCCTACTAATGCCGACCGAGTGTCGAGCGTCGAGCGTCAAGCATCAACATTGGAAGAAAAGATATGAGGAGGATTGTAGGATCTTTCTTTGATTCCAACATTGTTGCTCGATGCTCAATGGCCCATGGGAGAGTTCCTTCATGGTAATCAAGCCCATAGCATTTTTTTATACTAACGTATTTGTACACAAAGAGAAGAAAACAGTGATGGTAAGTGCGTCACAGTCACCGTCACTGTTTCGTTCTCTCCGTGTAAATAATCAATAAGTATTGTGCCCCGTCCTAATATTTTCACACTCTTAAATCCTCTCAGTAATTAGATGGGATCTGAGAATTTAGAATTGAGAATGCAACGGTGAAGACATAATTAAATTGCTGCAAATTCTAAATTTTGTAAATGATTACTTGTATTCAGTACTTTGGGTTTTTAGTAACACTCTTAATTCATTGGTCATTCCATTTGAAAACGGCATAGGTTCACCGTATCGATTTAAAATAATTATCCATCGATAAAAATATATGCTTTTCTAGAGCGATCATCCTAATAATAGTTAGATTTGTTATTTCAGAATAATGATTACCACCTTCAACAGGTGATTTCATTTTTAGCTATTCCATTGATTGAAAAAAGTGTGTGGAATCTAATAACCCTCTAGATATTTCCTCCTATACTTCTCTCATTTCTTTTTCTCTTTTCTGCCACTTTTATCTTTCTCCTGTTTCTTTCCCTTTCTCCTCCTTGTGTTCAGATTTTTCGAGAAACATGTTCGAACCATGTGTTGTTTCTGTGAAGCACACCCTGACCATCTTTTCCACCCTCGGGATATACAGAATGTAAACGCTGCGTGAAAGGGATCCTCTCTAGCACACCGTGGCTTCTAAAGTTTCATACATTTCCTTCTGTAAACTTTTGTATTTATAGATAGGTGACACACATATCAGTATAAGACAATTTTTTCAAATCATACAATTATCACACATTCTGTTTTATTTAATATTCCGATTAGTATTCCATTTTACAGTATTGATAAATTTTTTTCTATTTTGTAGAGAGAAGAGTTGTAGGTGTTTTTATGCGTATTTTTCTTCACCACGTACAATATCCTCATTCGAATTCCATTAAACACGATTCAGTTGTTTCTTGCTATAAATTCGGATGATTCGGACTTGGATTTATTACGTAATCATAATGGACTTGAATATTGAAAGTAGAACATCGTATTCCCGAAAAGATTGATCTAAGACGCAAAGCCGCAAGCGAACTTTATTGTATCACTTGTGTGTTATGCGCCTCATAACTTCTAAATATAAATCTTTATGGAAGAAGATCGTAAACTTGTTCTCTCACTTCGGCATAAAAGAAGTTGCTTTAGACCACGTGTTGAGAATTTCCATTTCATTTTCACCAAGCCTTCTGCACATATATAGGGTGTAATTTCTCCCCCTCTTGATGTGGATTCATATTTTAGATCGATACATCTCGTATCATAAAATTCTATTCAGTTTTTTTCTTTTCCTTATTCCCTATTTTTGTAATATTTTAGATTTCACGGGATTGATTTTAATTGGTACTCTGTTATCCACGATTTGTTTCAACACGTGACAAATACAAATTCTAATCCATACGCCACCGTGTAACATTCGGAACATTTCTTTGGGATTCCGAATTTAGCGGTACTTTTACAGTGGATGCTGTTTTCTTTCCGATTCGTCAAGATTATCATTGATTCTATACGCCTCGTCGCGGGTTTCACAGTATAATTCATGGAGTGTCTCCAACGTTCTTCGTTGCAGTCGATGATTATTTCTCGCCCAGCGTAACTGCGGTCGGAGACGGATAAGGAAGATTTCTTGTTGTTGATGAGTTTATTAAATGTTATCTAGTTCAAAGGGATTACCATTTCAAGAACTCGAAATTTTTTCATAAATCATGAGCATTCAAAGAGATTCTGCATCAAAATTGAACAAGTGTGGCTCATTATTTGGTTGATCAATGGTTTCATACGTGGCCAATCGTTCATCATCATTACTGAACTCGCTCACTTATTCAGTAGTCAACCGTTGATGAGTCATTATAATGAGCGTCATTGAAATGCGTTCAATAATTCTTTAGTGCATCATTCCCGAGCGGTCAATCGAACCATGTATGAGAAATTGACTTGCGCATAAATTATGCTAAGATTCTTGGTCCTCCACTCATACCATTGGGAGTTTTTATACTTTACGTTAATAAAAATTCATTCTCTTCGGTTTTCTATTTAGGAATATTATTATCAGAGTAGTTTATAAACAATGGATTCATATAATTCCCTCATTTATCTGCAATATTCAATTACACAGTTGAAATATCTTGCGATGTCTTGATCCAAAGAGATTCATTTTTTCATATTTCAAAAATGAAGCCTGCAATACGATTGGATTGTTGAGGAAATATTTCTATACTTATCTCAAAAATGCTGTATTTCATTGAAGATTTGTGGTCAGTTACGTTACATCCTTTACGCATGTATACTTTGAAAAAAAAAAATGAAATTTATAGTAATTTATTTCGACCGGAAATAGCAGAAAAGAAAAACGAAAATAAATTATGGCACTATGAATAAATCTTACACAAGAACTGAAGAGGAAGACAAATTTGCAGGGAGAGACAAAAAGAGTATCGTATCCTAACAAGAGAAGTGTTATTTGAAACGGGTGTTCTCTTTTCTCTTGAAAACCGTTTGTATTGTATGATTTTCCCGTGATCACTTCACGATTCATAGCTGTTTCTAGAATTTACTATTATGCGGGAAATGACCAGGAAAAGGAAAGAATTCAAGACTCGAGAACTTTTCTCTTCTTCCCATCCATTTCCGTCTTCTTCGTCATCGAAACATCACATATTGTATCCTGTTGTAGAATATTTGACCAGTGATACACTGTAAAAAGGAAGTCTCAAATTCAGATCATTCCATGACTGAATCTAAAACGCAAACCAATTAAGCAGAAAAATCAGCAATCCCCGACAGAATGGAGAAAGTGTTGTCTTGAATTAAGACGCATGCAGAATAAGACTCTTTTCACGGTGGTGATATGTAAAAACTCAGAAATTGGTTGATTGTTTGATCTATTTGAACGAATTTAGAATATCTTTTTAAACTGAACAAACACATAAAAAAGTCAGAAAATATGCAAGGAATTGCATAAAATTTCTTTTTCGAAAAAGTGAATTCAACAAATATAACAAAATCGTCGTTTTGTGATCGAATGATGGCAAGCCAATTATCAACACATGCACTTAGAACCCAATTTCTTAGACTGGAAGAAACTTTCCTTCGCCCTCATTCTAATAAATCTTTTTTTTTTGCTGGAAAAAAATTCAGTTAAATGAAAAAAATTCTCAAATTAAAACAAAAATATAATCTTTCTTGAATTCAAAGAATGTGATTTCAATTCAATGAAAAAGTGAGGCGTCGCATGTAATGACCAGACTTGCGCTCGAACATGTTTCGGAATCTGATCCAGGATACCAGCAGAATCAGAAAAAAAAATTTGTCAAAATGAAAAATAAAAAATATAACAGGTTAGAACTCATCAAAACACACATTTTTCTCACGGAAAATTTTTTTCTACCGTCAATAGTTTGTGAGATAGAGATTGAAAAGTAAAATTTTTCATTCCTTCAAAATTAATACGATTCAAAATATATTTTGCGATCACTCAGCAGAGAGTCACTGGAATGATTTGAAATTTAGTATGCAGCTTCAATATTGATCCTCGAAAACAACTAGTAAGGTTAATTTATTAAAATATTCCATTATTCAGTGGATATTTAGTAATAAACAAAGCTATTGACAACAGACGCTTGCGAGTTCCCACGGAAAAAAGTGTCGAGGGCATTTTCGATTTGAAAAAATTCGAAGCAACAAAGTTGTTCGGCAATGATCGAAAAAGTTTTCTTGAAATTCTCAGATCAATCGAGTGGAAAATAAGAAAAATATTGGACTTTGTTCACAATCCCTAGTAGAAATCATTCTAGCCATTCTCTAGGCAGGTACAAGGCCTTGTCAGGCCTCGCAAGTCCCTCACAAGGGCCTAGCAAGGCCTCGCACCGTCTAGAGAATGCCTAGAGTTATTTTTGCTAGGAATGGCGCAGCTGACTTACCGTCACGGCAATGCTACTGAACTACAATACACGGTGCTATAGGCTTGACGGTTCATAAGCCAGTCATGACATTGTAAACAAAGTTCAATATCTCCCTTATTTCCCACTCTATTAATTTGAAAATTTCAGGGAAACTTCTACGAACATTGACGAACAACTTTGTTCCTTCAAGTTTTTTCAAATCGAAAACTCCCTTGACATTGTGTTTCGTGGAAACTCGCAAGCGTCTGTTCTCAATAGCCTTTGTTTATTACTGAATACTCATTGAATGGTGGGATAGTTCAACAAATTTACTTTACCAGTTGTCTTCGGGGATCAATAATGAAGCCGTAGGTATACCAAATTCCGAATCATTCCAGTGACTCCCCACTGAATCATCGCAAAATATATTTTGAATAGTACTAATTCTGAAGAAATGAAAATTTTCACTTTTCAAGTTTTATTTTATGAACTATTGATGGTAGAAAAGAATTGTTCGTGAGAAGAATGTGTGGTTTGATGAGCTCTAAAAGGCTATATTTTTGATTTTCCATTTTGACGAACTTTTCTTTTATTATTCCACTGGTCGCTTGAATCAACTTTGAAATGCGTTCGAGCGCTGAGGCTGTTATTGCATCCGCGGCCTCAATTGGGAGTTGGATAGTTTTTCATTTCATGCAATACTGATTGATAATCCGTGGGGTTGTCTGTCTGTCTGTACTCGGGATAACTCTGGACCGAGTGGACCAAATTGGATGAAATTCATAGAGGACCTTCTTCAAATCCTTCCCCAGAGACCATTTTTTTTATTGCAATCGGACAAGGCCTTATATTTTTCTTTCAATTTTTTTCTGAAAACATAGGTGATTTCGGAGAAAATTTTCTTCACTGTATACATATATGGGTCATTATACTTTTAAGGTCTCCTCGAATTTCGTACTTTCCCTAAACTTGCACATTGAATGCAGCAATGAATCGATGTGTGCAATGGAAAATGACTCGGATAATCAAAAATAGTACAAATTGAATAATGCGAAACAATTTTTGTATTACTGAAAAAAATTGTTCTTACTTCCCAAATCCAAGATCAAAGTTGACATACTGTTCTAAAACAGCATGTCACACGCGTATTTTCATAGTAAAACCTTGGATCTATTCATGATTTTTCCGACAACCAGGACTTTGCAGACCGGATTTGAGTACAAAATTAATTGTTCTTTCCAATACTATTGACAAAATTGATGAAATATTTTTCGATATATTTTTTAAACTTAACGGAACTTTGTCCACGTATTTTGAGTTCTTTCCGTTACGACGTTCTTAAGTCAGTGCCATTTTCCTATGAAACGTTAATTCCCCAAGAGTTACATATGAATAAACATCTCAGTGCTTTTCAACTCAGAATTGAAGCGCATGATGGCGCTGTAGTCAATAATTGCGCCAGTCAGAGCCATTTTGTACGGTTGGATGCGAGCGCGTGTTTATCAATCACCACTACGTGACGGAGGTTTTCTCGGTAAGTATTTGATATATTGGGTTGGCCATTTTTTGTATGGTACATCAATTGGTGATGATAAAATAAACGTACCAATAATATGAGAATATTGCATGAATTCGATGTAAGAATTGTTATTGTGAGAAATGTCCTCTGTATGAATCACCACTACGTGACGCTAATCCGCAAAAGCTGCCGAAAACCATGAGGCGATTGCTGATTTATATGTAAGCTTGTGTCTAAGGGTTTCGAGGTCGCTGATTACGAATCTGAGGTCAGATTTTGAAAATTCAATATGGCGGATCCAATATGGCCGACCGAAATCTCAGAATTCAACAAATTTTCTTCAAACTCCGTACTTGGGGGTTTTCGGGACTGCTAATTACGAATCTGGAATTATATTTTGCAAATTCAATATGGTGAATCCAATATGGCGGGTTTGAATCAAAAAATTAATCGAATTTCCTCTCAATTCTGTTAAAAGTCACTCAAAATAATCCGTTGGAGGGGGAGGGGGGAGATTTGATGAGTTTGAAAATCAAGTCAAATGGAAGGCAGTGATTGGTTCGTCCTTTGTTGAATTTTTACATCCCCACACTCCCCGTATTCATATCTTTCAAAATAAATATACCTACAAATTTTGAAAAATATGTTTCAAGATGCAATCAGAGTTCTATCAGGAATAGCAGATGAAGTAGTTTCATGACTGTTAGGAAACATATACACCTCGAGTTGTGCTTCATTCTTAAAATTTGGAAAAATAATGTTTTCCTTTAAATAAGAATAATGTTTTCCTTTTCAATCAATTCAATCCAAAAAAACAATATCCCATATCAACAGTATTACATTTTTCACGAGTTTATGAAGGATTATATGAAAATTATACAAGGATATTGGCTTTCTCATGGTTTTCCTATTTTTTGGGCGCCATCTTGGAACCGCCATATTGAATCCTGAAAAATAATTGATTGGGTTTGAGAGGATGGACATCCATACCTTCATATGCGGTCAATTGGATATTACATTGAAACTTTTTCGTACTACAGAGATAGATTGAAAAAAAACCACCAAAAATGATGATTTTTCGGGGAAAAATGTCTATCACTTTTCCGGATCGAGTTCTACGTTGAATCACTCAACGGCATTCGAAAGAGGAGGCTTTGAACTATCAGAAATGCTACATTGAAAATTTTTCCCATGATCTTTTTCCATAAAAAATTATGAAGTCGAAACTTAAGTAAGAATTCGTGGTATTCAGACGGAGAGGGAGTGAAAAAAAAACACTTCTGTTGGCAAAACTGTACTGCTGAGAGTCTCATACACATATATTTAAGTGTATGTAAACAAATATCACATGAAATGTGAAAAAAATCAAGTTTGATTTTTTTCACACGTTTGGACCTCAAAAGTGTAATGACCCATATATATACCTCATTTTTTCCGCAGTCTTTGAATATTCGCTATCTTGACTCGGATCGATGAATTATTATGAAACATGGGTTCTAGGGGTTTTCGAGGGTGCTGAATCCGAATCTGGAGTCAAATCCCGAATTAAAGGTAGCGAATTCAACATGGCGGACGTAAATTTAGTCGATTTTGCATTTGTGGGCAGATTTACATGAAATTTGAGTTCTAGGGGTTTTCGAGGGTGCTGAATTCGAATCTGGTGTCAAATCTCGAATTCATGATAGTGAATCAGACATGGCGGACGTGAATCTAGTAAATTTTGCATTCATGTACAGATTCATATGAAATATAGGTTCTAGAGGTTTTCGAGGGTGCTGGATTCGGATCTGGGGTCGAATCCCGAACCCATGATAGCGGATCCAAGATGGCGGACGTGAATTTACTCAACTTCGCATTTGTGGACAGATTCATATGACACATGGGTTCTAGGGGTTTCCGAGGGTGCTGAATTCGGATCTGGGGACAAATCTCAAATTTATGATAACGGATCCAAGATGGCCGACGTGGATTCAGTCAACTTCGCATTTGTGGACAGGTTTGCATGGAACGCGGGTCCTAGGGGTTTCAGAAGGCGAGGAATCCATATCTGACGTCAAAAAACGAATCCATGATGGCACACGTGAATATAGTGATTCTGGTTCTAATGAACAAAGAGATATTGTTATATGTAGCACGGGTTCTACGGATTTTCCAGGGTGCTGAGTCAAATTCAGGGCTCCAATGTTGAAGGAAAATAATAATTCCGATCTTTCCGTGTGAGCTTCACTGCATCCGAAGACTCTTCAAGAGCTGGTTGACGTTATGACAACTGCGCACTAGTGAGAATCCCAAGGTGAAGGAAGTAGCTAGTGAAACAAATGAAGCCTGAAAATATTCGGATTCATTTCTGAATTACGCCTAGATAACCCTTTGTTACGCTTATTACGCTCAAGTTACTCTCAGCTTCCGCTTTCGTCGCGCTTCCAGGCTTTATTCCTACCCCTTGGCGAAAATCAAGCGTGCTCTAAGGTGGCTATCCACCAAATTACTCTTTAGAGGTTATCTATCCCTTCCCACACGACATATTCGAATAGAGATAGCCAACCTCTGGACAGTAATTTGGCGGATATCCACACTTAGAGCACGCTTCATTTTCGTCAGGGCCAGGACAGTTGAAATTCTACAGTTCTCCGGGTACATGTTTCTGAATCATTTGGGGATGGTATAAAGGATGGTAAGCAATGAGTTCCAGGCTTTCTGAACATTACATACACAAAGTTTCTCATTTGGGGGAAAAAGCGATAAATGCCTTTCCATATATCCCCGGATATCTGAATTGTTCAAAATGCGAGCGAAGTGAGCACATGTGGGCTACGATTCGTTCAAAATAAGCGAATGGAATTTTGAAGGGGGTCGAACTGCTGAGCGAAGCGAAGCAGTCAGGGGGTGGAGCCCTCTGGTTTTTATAGTGCATCGGCACGACTATGGTCCTTGGAGCCAGATTCATACTAGAAAGACGTTGGGTTCGCAGACATTAAAAACGTCGCGACGCTTTGGGAATCAATTACGTCGCATAAACTAACTTGTATCTAAAACGTTCAAAGTTATAAAAACACGTTGTCTCAAGCCGGGAAGCTCGTGAAGTGTATAAAAAGCAGTTTCAAGCTGTGAACCTTGTGAAGTGTTCAGCATACGAAACGTATATAATCGTTTCACCATTCTTCGTGCGTTACGGTATCCATCTTTGTACATCCACGCGCTCTGTCGGAACAGACGCACATCAACATAAGTCGATCACGACGTTCGATATTCAACGCCACGCTGGCACAACACAAACACTCCGATTGATGTACTACAGTTCTTCGCAACGACGGAAGTCATCGAAACATTTGTATTTGTATTTATTGTATACCATCGAAAAATAAGTTCATTCCTTTTGTCTCTCTCATGCAGCTCGAACTTTAATATATTTCAATCAGAGAATTTCACGCATCAGATTCTTCAGATTATAAATGAGAATGAAACAGAATATAATATCTCAATATATTCGCAAAAATGGGAGAATTGAATAAGCTAAATAGAATAAGAGGACAATATAAAACTCAAATCACGCATTTTGTACAGTAAGTGTACACTTTTGCTCCTAGTCAAGAAAATTTCGAGAATTTAGCTGTCAGATATGATGAAATAAAAGAATTAAGCGACAAATTCGACGACGTGCAAAATCAAATAGAAGATTTAGGTCTCAATGAAAATGTGAGAGTAGAGCATGATAAAGAACGCGATGAATTTGAACAATCTTATTTTCCTACGTTAGCTAAAGCTGAAGTATTACTGAAAGGTTATGAGCAAAGTGGTTCTGCAAATGCAAGCACGTCGAATACAAGACGTTCGGCAGGATGGGGGCCAAATCACCGAAAAGACAAATCAACAAAATCAGTGTTTGAAAAGAGAGAGTGTGACGTATCTCTCTTTTCAACCAACTTTCCGTTGATTTGTTTTTCGTTAACTTGCCCCCCATCCGTTTGGCAAATATAGAAAATAACGAAAATAACGTCAATGTAAATGCATCCGTCTAATCACCAGAATTTGTCTTGCCAAAATTCAATGGAGCTTACGATAAATGGCAACAATTCATGAGCACCTTCTTGGCTGAGTCGATGCAAACGAAGGATTAGGTGAAGTACAAAAATTTTGCTATTCAATCTCTGCACTAGAGGATCCAGCCAAACAAGTGATCGAATCAATCGAGTTGACTGCAGGAAATTATAAAGTTGCTATTGACTTACTGAAGACTAGATACGACAACTCTCGATTAGCTGTAAAAAAACACGTTGATGCACTTTTTCATTGTCCCACCGTTCAGGAAGATTCTCCTACTTCTTTGAGAAATCCAGTAGATCATTATACGAAGCATTTGAAAGCGTTGGAAGTTCAATCAATCAATCAATCAATAAGTTTATTGCATTCAAGGGTATATATCCCTCCTTGCAAGGGGGGTGGTATTACAATGTTTAATACATAATTACGTAAGTGGCTTAACGGTACGTGTTGTGTATTGTATTAAGTGTTCATCAATTTTACCATTTCTATTTCAATCTATTTTATAGGTATGTCTTATCATTCTGATCGTACAAAAGCTCGCAACTTTACCATTTCCATAATGAAACAAAATAGGTTTTCAAGGTCATTCTTAGTGCATTTCTTAAGGATAACATTGCTACTGATATTTTCCCTGCTTAAGTTGTTAAGGCTCAAGTAGTGTTCTCTAAGGGTATGGTATAATGGACATCTATACAGTAAATGTTTAGTACTTTCCAGTTCCTCTAGATTACATACTATACATATTTCTGAGGGTTTGATGCCCTGTGTGGTGCCATGGCATCTGATCTTCAGCTCAAATTGGTTTGCTAATCGCAAATTAATGACTACGCGTTGCCATTCCAATGGGCATCGAAATTTTAAGTACCAAGCAGAGGTGGGGACAGGGTCAATTTCAAAAATGTGCTGGCAGAAGGAGGACTCTTTGTATCGATTTATGTCATTTTCTCGTAATAATAAGGCCAGACCCTGTAGGAAGTCCCTTTTCTTTTCCTTCAATATTGCCGAATTTAAATTGAGCCATATGTCTCCACATCCTGCTTGGGTTACACAGTTCCGAAATTGTGCCGCCCAATTGAATTTTTAATTACAATTTGGTAAGTGAGTTAGTTCATAGAGCCTATCAGAACAGATTTTGGGATATCGGTGCCGTGGCATATCTAGGATTTTAATTAGCCAGTCCCATGCAAGTTTCATAGCCTTATGTATCACTGGGAATAGTCCTAATTCCAGTCCTAATGCGTACCCCGGGGTATTTCTTGGTAACGCTAACAGTTTCTTAAAAAAATCAGTCTGAACAGTGTCAATTTTTTCTCCATATCTAATTCCCCAGATTGGAAATCCGTATAACAGAATTGACATAATCATAGAATCGTATATCCTGAGTTTTGTTTCCCAAGAATCAGATTGACCGGAGACTAGAATTGAGAGTATTGCCCCTGTCGCAAACCTCGCTTTTTTGATAGCATTATCTGCTGCTCCGAGACCGGGTGAGGAACTTCTAATTATGACGCCAAGATAGTTCACTTCATTTATTACTTCTATCGGCTGATTTTCATAATAGTAAGAAGTCTTATATTCCCCGCGAATGTTGCCTGTTTTATTGAAAGGTATTATTTTTGTTTTCGTCACATTCAATTTAATTCCATTTTCAGTACAATAAGATTCGAGTATCTTGAGCTTACGTTTAAGATCTGCCCGTGAGTACGCCAGTATCACTGAATCGTCCGCATGGAGTAGCATTAGTATATCTATCATTTTGTTTACATCTAAGCCCGTACAACCTCTTCCCCTAAAATAGGTTTCTATGTCTGCAAGAAAGAGCGTGAATAAAATTGGACTAGCGGATTCTCCCTGCAGTACCCCCTCTGTCATATCAAATTCCGTGGTGAATTTCGCATCACATTTGACTTGCGCGGTTGCATTATCATAGAAGTGTTTAAATATTCGTATAGTTTTTGCACTGACCCCAAGACGATATAGTTTACTCCATAGGAAGTTTTGTTTCACAGAATCAAATGCTCTCTGGAAATCAACAATCAAAGCATAGACGGTTCTATTCTCGTGTCTCAATTGAATTTGTATGGTAGCCATAAAAGTGAAGAGATTATCATAGCAACTTCTATTACTACGGAATCCAGCCTGACATTCCGGAATTAATTCTGAACTCTCAGCCCATAGTGTCAGTCTGTCTTTCATCATGTTGGTAAAAAGTTTGGTGATAGTGTTTATCAGTGCAATACTGCGGTAATTAGATGGGTTCTTGGGATTTCCTTTTTTATGCAACATTGTGAGTAGCGACTTAGACCATGATTCTGGTATTACTTCTTTTCTAATTATATTATTCACGGTTGCCAAGAGGTATAATTGCCAATTACTGGGGAGAGCCTTGTAACACTCATTTGGTATTAGATCAACTCCTGGAGCTTCGGAATTTTTTAATTTTATTAAGGCTCTTTGTAATTCCTCCCATGTGAAATCGCTATCTAAATACGGATGTTCGACTCCAAAGAAAGTCGTGTTGTCTGCTATTCTAGGCGGGTAGAGTTTAGAGAAATGATTATACCATTCAGTCGGAGTAACTTGCATTGGCTTTCTGATTCGTGGTCTGAAATCACTAATAGCTTTCCAAAATTGTGTCGCATCTTTTATATTCGCTAGTTCATCTTTACGATTTTTGTAAAATTGAATTTTCTTTCTTGCAATCATTTTCTTGTATTCTCTTTTCAAATTGAGCATCCGAGTCAAGTCATTTTGGCATGCGAGGTGAAGTTTTTTACATTGCTTTACGGCAGTAACAAAAGCGTTTTTTGCTTTTTGGCACTCAACATCAAACCATCTCGCTTATAAGATATTTCTCCCATTGATTTTCTTTCATTCAAAATTCCTATTGCTTTACAGGCCTCTAAGATTGTACCTGTCAGGTTTTCTGTTATTTCTGTTACGCTAGATTCGCTGAAGTTTATTTGAATTCTATTAGAATAAAGCATGTAAGAGTTATAAGCCTCAGAAGTAGCCGGATTCCATTTTATGAATGGTTTTCTACTTTGAAGTTCATAGTTAGTCAGCCCTTGCTGATTCTGTGGATTGAGGACTTCGATTTTAAGAGTGGTTATAACCGGGAAATGGTCCGAAAGTACTGGGATATGCATAACTTCAAAGTCTGCTATAATATCTAAGTTTGACATTCCTACCCACATCAAATCAATTACGCTGCCTCCCCTAGTATTTCTGAACGTCAATTGTGCGGGAGTATCGCTTAGTGATCTCCCATTCAACACTACAAATCCGTTATCTTCCATCCATTCTAGTAACAGGTCACCTCTGTTGTTGCAGACTTTATCTAACGAAACTCGTTCATTGGATAGCGCAGATCCATTGACTATTTCCTGAGGTATTTCGTTAAGTTCGGCTATTCTTGAATTAAAATCCCCTCCTACTAAGAAAATATCTGTGGGGTACAATACCGAGAGATCAAGGATAACCGGTTGTAATAGTTCCAATACATGGTTCATCGCTAGTGTCGGTTTAAAATATACAATCCCTGAAACAATATTCTTTTCTTGTATTTTAAGCCTCACAAATATCCAGTAATGACTGATATCTAATATTATAGGTTCAGACCATGTTTTGGATACTAGAAGCAGTAATCCGCCACTGGGTCTACCCAGGCTTTTCTCTCTTGTTGCACTTACCCATGTGTGATGAAATTTATCGTTTATATTTGTATTCAGTTTAATTGGTACAGTTTGCCATGTTTCTAGTATCCCGATTACATCGACATCGAGTAAATTCAAGTTATTTTCTAAATTTTTAATACCGTTGCAGTTCCAAAGAACTATTTTCCCTTCTGTCGATGAGTTTTGCAATGAAGTTTTCTTCTTTGTTCCTATTTGCCCATAGGTAGGCGTTGGTCGTTTTTTGTCCTGGTCTGCTGGTTTAGTTGTTTCTTGTTTCCTGATGTACTTCCAGTCGTTGAATTCTTGTTGGTATTCGTTGGTGTGATATTCTTTCGTGGTAAAAATTTCTTTTCTTCCTCATTCCAAATATATAGCTGCCCATTTGCCACGACTTTGTTGTGGCGCGTAGTGGCAGTTCCTCCGTTCTTGATAATATCACGTGCGAAACATCGTCCTTGGTATGCGATGAGACGTTCTTTTTCTGTGTGATCGTTTTCGATATACACTTTGTGATTGTGTAGTTTGTTGCCCTTCTGCGACATAATTTGATTTTTTGTTTGGAGTGAAGTAAATTTAACCAGAGTTCTTTTTTTCCCCTTCCGATCATCCTGGCTTCTTCTATAGCGTTTTCCACCATAAAATTCTCAGACATGAATTTATTGACATCACTCAGACAATTTTGTGGGTTTACATCAAGTCCGTCAACTACTGCATTATATTTTATCAGATCCTTTTCGTGTTTTTCGAGCAGAGCGTCCCTTTCCTTTTCACGTTCTGTTAATTCTTCGCATATCTTTTTTAAATGTGCATTTTCAGCTTCCAGTCCTTGAATCTTGTCACCAATATCTCTGCGTAACTCACCTATCTCCTCATGCAGCTTATTCTCGAAATCTTTTATTATTTCCACCTTATCCCTTTCTCTTTTTTCATCCATGTCATCGAGCCTTCTTATGATTTGGTCCAGTTTTTCGTCCATAGCACTTGTGGGAGGTAGGTTTTGTAAAGGGGTATTGAGTACTCTCTTCTTCTTTCTATGAGTTTCGTGAGTTGGAGTTGAAGTTGATAATTCCAAAATAGTGTTGTTGAGAGATATATCTTGATTTTCCGAATCGGATAAGGATGATGATGATAGTTCTTCGCGCTCTCGTTTTCTCTTCTGAATAAGGTAATTAGTTATTGCGGTGTCAGAGTTTGATCGTTCTCGGAAATTCGCGTTTGGTTTGAACGATCTTCCGCGTTTTGTTCCGCGCGTATGATGGTTGCCTTTGTTATGGGGTGCGGTTTGTTCAACAATATCGTTAAAATTGAATGATTGGCCCTGAGGTTGCTTATTATCGTCCTTATCAGTGGCTGGGCTAGAGTATCCGCCTACTGCTCCTCCTTCTTCTTGATGGCTGCCCAATTGTTGATCCGCCTCTTCTGTTATTGGTTTTATTTTCGGCATTGACCCTGACCCAGTAGGTGCTGCCAACTGGTTATGTGATTATGAATCGGTCGGATGGTTTTAGATGATCGTACAAATTTGTAGACATGCGCACTTTTGCCTGATGTGTAACGGTTTCTATAGCGTACCTGGGATATCTTCAATTTCACACTTTTCACTCCACTTTCGTTTCACGTACAATGACTCACCACGACGCTAGCAGTAGTGCTGCTACTGTTACCAACGATGGCACTACAAAACCCAGTGGATTTGATTTATCTGACACTGAATACACGCACCGACACGACGCACGACCACTTGATAACAGGTCACACGAGCGCCCCCAAAGCGTTGGAAGTTCTCAAAGAACCCACAGCTCAGTGGGATACTTTGATGATAAAAATTATTTCTGATAAATTGGATTTCAATACAAAACGCGAATGGGAAACGCAATCAACAAAAAATAATTCAAAACTTCTAAAAGACTCGACCAAATTTTTGATTGAAAGATCTCGAATATTGGACACGTCGAAAGTTACAAATCTGCCCAAAGACTTTCCATCTATCGAAGGTGACGTCATTACCACGAAATTCAGCTCATGCTGCTAATCACTAATCAAGTGAAATTATGCCCTGTATGCAAAAATAAGCACGAAATATATACTTGTGACACTTTTCTTCGAATGCCTATTCATGAACGACAAGATAAAATGAAAAATTTTAACTTGCGTACAAACTGCTTGGGCGCTAATCACAAAAATAGAGCTTGCGTCTCTCAAAATTGTAAACATTGCGGAAAACGACATCATACATTATTACACGGTCACTTGAATTCTATGACGTCATCTGACAATCGCAATATAGAAACTGATGAGCGGACTGCCACGTCTACGTCGTGAAACGCGGAGATGGACCATAGTGACAAGTGCTATAATCCATGAATTTCATATTCCCCAATTTAGTTTGCAATTAACAAGGCCTGGAGCAGAGAATTGCGACAGTAATCAGTTTTGAAATGTTATTTATTAGTCAATTCAAATGTTCGGAATACATCACTCAATCTGATCAATTTTGATGAGTGTGAATATGCGGGAGAGCAGGAGTATCAAGTTCTTATGTTCGTTCTGTATTGAGGAATCATTTTATAGAAATTATTTAGACGTATTAGTTTTAACTTGTTTCATCTTCTGTTCTGTTCCTCTTTTCTTCATCAAAAATTCTTCCACTTTTAAACGGACACTTAGATGTGTCTTTTTGTTTCAGCGTCCAGACATAGGGTTCATTTAACCTCGTCTGGTTTTAACATTCATCATTGTGAATTTTATTTTGATGGAAAGGAAAGAAGAACTGAATGATGATTTCAGACTCTGAAATGATTCTCCAATTTTCTGAAATAAACTTAAATATAATTATCAGTCGAAATGTCTCCCAATCCAGAGTAGTAATCGATTAGTTGGGAGCATTCCTTGCAACGATTATAACCACGGTTCAATTCGGTGCAAGGAATACATTTCGAAGGTAACGGAAACTTTTGGGTTTGATTAAAAATCGGCACCTTTCGGGCTTCTACTATTTTTGATGGAGTCCAGACGGTTCTGGTCGGGAAGTCTCCAGTGATTTCACTTTCATCAAAATTTTCTTTCCACAAGAGTACGCGTAACTGTTTTTTAGAAATCTCAAGACGAGTTTCATCGCCTGCTAAATTTTTGATATAAGTCCGGCGTTGTTTTCGACCAGTTGGGACGCGGTTCTCTTCCAATCTCTTTTTGTTTCCTATCTATTCGATCCCGAATAGCTTCAATCGCTAATTCAATCTCCTCAATTGTTTCAAAATTCTCTTGGAGATTATCGGACACTAAAAAGGAAAAGTCTAATTAGATCAAAACATACAATTTGCATTTCTACTGATCGTTGTTTGATGAGAAAAAAAGGAAGATAAAGTTTGAGTTTTAGAAATATACTTGAAAAGAAATGAGAAAAAAAATGACTGATAATAGTTCTACTTCAATCACTTCCTACTTTGTTTGAATGGTTGTTAGAACCATTCACGCAAATTGTAGGAAGGCTCTTGGAATCATCTTGGATGAAATTTCTCCAAATAAAGGTTCCTTAGAGTGCGATTGAGTTAGTCAGCTACACTGAGAAAACAGATATCCTGAAAATTACCATAATTTATGGATTTCCAGCGCTGGTCTGACCCGAGTCGGAATATTTACTTGCACGAATATCTAAAAGTACCCTAATTTCTTGGACTTTTCAGAATAAGTATGGTACCTTCCTTATAAAAGTCCCAGCCATTATGGTACTTTTAGAGGTTTGTTCAGGTAAATATTGAGACTCGGGTCAGACCAGCGCTAAAAATCCATAAATTATGGTACTGTTTAAGATACCTTTTTCTACGTATAGTGGGGTCAATAGTATTAGAACTTATTTTTGATTCGCGAAGAATTAGAAAAACGTTTTCAAGTCTAAATTTTGCTTCTTCGGATGCAAGGTTCCAAAGAGTGAAGTTTCAGATTTGAGTTGGAAAAATGGTCTATCTGTCAATCCTTCAAGGGCCTCTATTTGTACGGTTTTCCAGGCGGAGGAGTAACAGAAGTCTGGTGGGGATGCTGGCCTTCGTTGTCTCAACATTGTAGAGGTTCTTTCATCTCCTCCGCATGTTCATACTCATAGTTTTTTCTATTCTTCTGATAGTTATGAGCTAGAATTATGTATTAATCATATGTTTAGATTAAAAGAAAAGTAATGTCATTAAGGGGGTATGCAACCTTTGCATACAAAAAATTTATGTCTTCTTTCGGAATTTTTTTTAACAAAGCATGTTTATCAATCGTTTTGGAATTCAACATCTTTATTATACACATTGTGAGGTATACAAAAAGATTTTTTTTATTGCTATTTGCACTATTTTGTACGCACTATAGATGGCGCTCGCAGAGGTACGAAAAAGTGGCGTTTACACAGTAAAAAGTAAATCTTAATTCCATGATCGACTGATTTTCAGATGAGGCTCAAAATCAGCAATGTTACGATCTCAGCCGTAATATGGGATGAAAAACAGTTATGGCCGTATTAAATTCAATTAAACCAGATAATATGCTGATTATCAGCAATGCATATCTTATAGGCAGCCATGTAGAGTTTGATGGATAATTCAATAAAAAATATCTGAAAATAAGATTAGAATTCTTTCATTTTCAGTGTTACAATTGTTTATACCTACACATATATATTTGCATATAATTAATGACAGTTTCAATTCAGTCAAATTATTCCAGGTTTTTTATTTATTATTCAAGGTGTCTAACAAATTCGGTAGCAGTTTGTGATATCACTTTCGTAAAAGCTTGTTATTGAATTTTCCGCACTGTCAATGGATTTTTTATGTCGACACTTTCACTTCAACATTACAACACAAATTGGAATTAATTCAAACTTTCGGGGGTATTCACATTTTCACTAATTCTCAGTTCCCGTGAAATGTTTTCCAAATTTATCTTCGACTCCACACTACACATACCATCAAATTATACTATTATGGAATTATTTATCACATGCGTCGATCGAAACGGTACCGTGGCGAAGTGGTTAAACGCAAAGGACTAGGACAGGTTATTCCAGCAACAATGTGGGTTCGAATCTCCCGATGAGGGTTAAAGATGTTCAATCTTCAGAAAGTACGATCATGATATAATTGAATGGTCAACGAGTGAAGTGAATAAATTCACACAACAGGGAACTTTCATTTTGCATTCTCCAAATAAACACAAACAACTTCCTCATCGTCGATAGGTAACGCTATGTTGAGAAAAACAAAACAAAAAACAATGGACGAACCCATTTATCAGGAACAATTCGCTTTGAATTTCAGTTCAAAATCAGTTCTAATTTCAGTTCAATAGGGATCAATGTAAGCTGTATTCTTGTTTGAGTTTGAGAAGGTTTTCCAGTAACTGACTTTAAGTCTGATGAGTCTTCTTTCGGCTGCATTTTAAATTCAGCTTATATTTTAACTGGAATCAAGTTTTTCTTTTTACCGTGTACCCCCTGAAGATTGAAGTAAGCATCAGAAGAAATATTCTTGAGACATTCACAATTTGCCCTTTGAAAAGGAATATATATATATACAGGGTGTCACATTTTAATCTGTCACTTAGAATATCTCGACAACGAATAGATTCAGAAGAAAATGTTCCGGGAAAAAATGTAAGAATCTGAGGGGGACATCCGATGGTGAACTTAGCTTTGACCTCAGATCCCACTTTCAAGGTCATTCTGAGGTCAACTCATGTTTTTTAAACGAAATCCCCTATTTTTTACTACCGGTTTAGATTTTACGCTAAAACCCAAGGAACTTTTGTCTCAAACGTTTTTTCGAAATCCCCATAGATGGCGCTCTAATTGATGAGAAAATGAGAATTCTCAAACCCTCGGATTGTATTCTGTCCAACATAATGCTCAACTCTTGAGTGTTCCTCATCTCCCGGAAATTGCCATCGGCATCAGCGTTACCCAATGTGCACCACAAGGAGGTTGCGCGATCGGACTTTACATATCATTTTGGCCCTGAAAAGGACCGATTGTCTGAACTGGAGGTGTATCTTCGGGGACGCATTAGGCATTTAAAAGATGTTCAAAATGGGCGCCGTTTTGCCTCTGACAAAGCGCAATTCTTTTATGAAAGTTTTCTACAGTTGCTTGCAACGTAGCAGGTGTTATTGCTGTGCATGCTCTTCTTATTCGATCTTTCATGTCATCGCGTGTTGTTGGAGGTTCACGGAATACAACATTTTTCATGTAACCCCACAAGAAAAAATCAGGCGACGTCAGATCTGGGGACCTAGGTGGCCATCGCACAGGTCCTCCACGGCCAATCCACCTTCTGGGAAACTTCTCGTCCGAGGAATTTTCGAACAATTCGCATTTAATGAGGAGGTGCTCCATCCTGTTGGAACCACATCCTTGATCTCACGTCAAGACTGACGTCTTCCATGAGAGCAGGGAGTTCAAAATGCAAAAAACGAAGATACTCCGCGCCAGTCAGGTTTCCTTAAAAAAAATACGGCCCTATGATCCTGGAATCTACAATTCCGCACCCAACGTTCACACTCCAACGGTGTTGATGATTAATTTTACGGACCCAGTGAGGATTCTGAGCACTCCAATAATGGCAATTGTACCTATTGAGAATTCCAACATTGTGAAATATTGCCTCATCGGAGAACATAACGTGATGAGGGAAAGTAGGATCTTCTTCAATTCTCTGTTGGGCCCACGTGCAGAAGTTCAATCTTGGTATGAAATCCTCAGCTGTTAGAGATTGCACCAAAGTGATATGGTACGGATGATAATCCAACGATTTCAAGATACGCTGAGCTGTGGATCGAGGAATCTCGGTCATTTTCTCAATATCCCGAAGACTGATATGGGGATTAATATGAATTAATGCCAGCACAGCCAGCGATCTCACATCAGGATCATTGTCATCCGCATAAACTTTCTTGTTCCTCTGTCGTTTGAGGAGACCTTGACGAGCACGTTGTTCAAGAAATCGGATCGTAATGCGATTTGGACACCTCCGATCCGGAAAATGACGTTGAAACGTTCTCACAGCTTCAACATAATTTCCCCGCGCTTCACCAAGACACAACAAAACGTCAACAATATCGTTTGGCGCGTAACCAGGCATGATATTTAGGAATGTGTTTCCTCCAAAAGATAACAGAGACCTGAGCAGTTTGGGAATGCTAAATTTCTGAGGTATTCACGCGTGAATCAAAACAATAACAATTTCCAAGAACAAAACACAACCGACGGCAATTTCCGGGAGATGAGAAACACTCAAGAGTTGAGCATTATGTTGGACAGAATACAATCCGAGGGTTTGAGAATTCTCATTTTCTCATCAATTAGAGTGCTATCTATGAGGATTTCGAAAAAACGTTTGAGACAAAAGTTCCTTGGTTTTTAGCGTAGAATCTAAACCGGTAGTAAAAAATAGGGGATTCCATTTGAAAAACATGAGTTGACCTCAAAATGACCTTGAAAGTGGGATCTGAGGTCAAAGACAAGTTCACCATCGGATGTCCTCCTCAGATTCTTACATTTTTCCCCGGAACATTTCCTTCTGAATCTATTCGTTTTCGGGATATTCTAAGTGACAGATTAGAATGGGACACCCTGTATATACAGGGTGACCCAAGTCGGATAGATTATATTCGGGGAGCATATTCTGCAGCCAAAATGCAACAACTTTTGTATTTGGCAAAATTTTTTTGAGGTTTAGTTTTCGAGATATAAGCATTTTTAGATTTCTTTTCAAATCCAAATCA
Source organism: Gonatopus flavifemur (assembly GCA_018340375.1). NCBI lineage: Eukaryota > Metazoa > Arthropoda > Insecta > Hymenoptera > Dryinidae > Gonatopus > Gonatopus flavifemur. The sequence goes on along the minus strand of JAFFJZ010000050.1, from coordinate 713,664 downwards.
CTCGAAAGCACGATATGCTACGTACTTGAGGTTGGGACCATTGGCTAAGTTGGAAACGGCGGATCTCTAGAAAAAAAATTCAACTATCCTATCATTGTTTGTTCCGGAGCTATAACGATTTAAAGTTGCTGAACGGTGATGGGATAGTTGAAATTTTTCTCCAGAGATCCGCCGTTTTCTAACTCAGCCAATGGTCTCAACCTCAAGTACGTAGCATATCGTGCTTTTGAGTGATTTGGATTTGAAAAAAAAATCTAAAAATCCTTATAATATCTCGAAAACTAAGCCTCAAAAAAAATTTTGCCGAGCACAAAAGTTGTCGCATTTTGGCTGCAGAATATGCTCCCCAAATATAATCTATCCAACTTGGGTCACCCTGTATATATATTCGAAAATATTATACCTATAGGTTATTCAATATCATGTACATATATGCTTAGGAAATTATTGGTGTTTCATTAACTTCTAATTCATATGGAATTGTCCTATTGGATTTCCAAGGAAACATGGTTTGTATGGATCGCGACGATTTTGAATTTTCCATTAAAAGTCATTTTTAATTGAATTTGACAGTTTGATTGAATTACTTGATCGATTTGGGAATCCTATCGATCTATCTACACTGTAAAAAAAATTTGTTGAATTCCAAACAAAAATGCTTGGAAATTTACAAACTTGGTTTGGAAAAATAATTTCCGAACCTTTTTTGTAAATTGCCGAACAAAAGTTTGTGAATTTTCAAAAATCTTCGTGAAATCACAAAATTTTTCGAATGTTTACAAACTTTTATTTGGTGATTTACAAAAAAAGTTTGTGTAAAAAACTGCCAAACTTCTTTGGCAGTTTAGGAAGTATATTTTTTACAGTGTATTCTATTAATCCATCATTCCAATCGTTTTCCAATTGGATTATCATTAAATTTCAAATAATTATCATAAATATGGTTAATCAAATTATTTGCCGCTGTAAGAGAGAGATACATCGATTAATTTCTGGAATTTTTGAGTAATTCATTGTAGTTTCGATAATCCCGAAACAGATTTTATTACTCCTTTCTCGTTTCCCCAAGCGGTTGATGTAGGGGAATTTTGTACTTGGTGACGTCCTGGTGTCGCCAGTGTTTGGGCCTTTCTTGCCAGATGTTTGATTGCTTCAATTCTTTTTGGTAGCTGAAACAATCGGGTTTTTCTTCCATGAGCACAGAGCATACAGATGTGTTGAGTAGGCTCCGTACTCTGTGTTCATTTGGCTTGATTGTGGAAAGGCCCAAGCACTTGGAATAGGAGAAAACACAAGAAAAAGAATAGAAAAAAACCAAGCAGCTTGGAAGACCGGGAAATGAAAGGAAGAAGAAAAAAAATTTCATAAAACGTGTCCACGTTACAGGACAAACAAAACTAATGCAAATTCTAATACACAACTTCTTGAACCAAAAAATTCTTCAGAGCCAACAATATCAGCTTGTTCCTCCGCTCAGCAGCTACAAGTTTTGTTGTCAACCGCTGTTGTAAATATTTTTGACCGTAAAAGTCAACCGCACGAAGTGAGAGTGCTTCTCGATAGTGGATCCCAATCCAATTTGATTCGTGAAGACATATGTGATCAATTAAAGTTGAAAATTTCAAATAATAATAATCGAACAGTGTCGCGCATCAATGGTACTTCTTCGCGAGCTATCGGTATTATAAACGCAAAGATCCAATCTAGATTCAACGCATTCAAAACTACTTTGCCTTTTTCAGTACTGGATCATATTACTCAGAAAATTCCGACTTGCAAAATACATAAAGCTCAATTAAAATTACCGTCATATGTTGAGCTCGTTGACACATCTTATGATATCCCAAATAAAATAGACGCGTTATTGGGGGCTGGAATCTTTTGGGATTTACTATGCGCACAGCAAATTAAACTCGGCCCTCAACAGCCCATTATTGAAAAAGACGAAACTTGGGTGGGTATTAGCAGGACAACACACTCCATCGGTATACATCGGAAGTACTACGAGTTGCAACCTTCCAACCACGGATGAAATTCTAGACAATCTACAAAGCTTTTGGGCAATCGAAGAAGAAGAGGTATCTGAACGATTCATGTCTTCTGAACAGCTCGCTTGTGAGGCAATATTTTTAAATTCGCATCGACGAGATGAAACTGGACGCTTCGAAGTTGAGTTACCATTCCGCGATGATCCTTCCCGGATTGGGGAATCAAAGTTAGTAGCCATCAAAAGACTGCATGCAATGGAACATCAATTCAAACGTTCTGAGGAATTCCATCGTCGATACATCGATTTCATGTTCATGTCGGAATATGAAAAACTCGGGCACATGGTGCCAATTGACACAACGGATGAGGACGATTCTTCGAGTTACCATTCGCCACATCACAAAGTTACAAGAGAGGACCATTCTACAACAAAACTACAAGTCGTTTCCGATGCGTCGGCAAACACAACTATGGGCAAATCACTCAACGGTATGCTGATGGTCGAGCCTACCATACAAAGTGAACTAATCGACATCTTGTTGCGGTTTAGGTAACATGAATACATAATGATTGCGGACGTGGAAAAAATGTACCGCTAGGTAAGAGTTGCTCTTGAACATCAGAAGTATCAACGCATCGTCTGGCGTGATGATCCTTCTCAACCCATACGTTCTTATCAAATGACGACAGTAACTTACGCTGTTAATTCGGCGGCATTTCTGGCAATCCGTTGTTTGTTTCATTTAGCGGAAGAAAATGAAGCTAAATTTCCCGGGGCCTCAGAAATGATGAAAAAGGACTTTTACGTCGACGATTTGATAACTGGAGGCAACGACATAACTGCGGTTAAACAGCTAGGAGATGAGATAACGACGATCCTGAAAACGGGAGGATTTCATCTAAGAAAATGGAACTCAAATAAGCTGATTCCTGACGCACCATCCTGTCAAGAGCCTTATATCACCGGCACACCAGTCAAGACTTTGGGCTTGACTTGGTTCCTATCCATGGAAACGCTTCAGTTCAAGATTGACAATGAAATCTCGAATAAAAAGGTTACTAAAAGATCCATTTTGCCGACAATCTCACAAATCTTCGACCCACTCGGCCTAGTGGGTCCAGTTACTATTCATGCCAAGCGAACTCTACAACAGCTTTGACAGTTACGTTTGGGCTGGGATGAACCAGTCCCTATGGACTTATATACACTGAGAGAAATAATGATTGATATCAAGAATTCAAATTCATGAATACTGCCAAGAATACAAATTCTTGATTATAGCTAATATGTTATTGGCCCAAAAGAAATTTCCTTGAATCGAGAAATATCTCCTTGATTTAAGAAAATTTCTTTTGGGCCAATAACATATTAACTGTAATCAAGAATTTGTATTCTTGGCAGTATTCATGAATTAAAATTCTTGATATTAATCATTATTTCTCTCAGTGTACTACATGGCGGAAATATCAGCAGTCTTTGAGAGTGCCACGACATGCGTTGGACAATAATGTGGTTGAAGTGGAGTTCCACGGATTTTGCGACGCTTCCGAAGCAGCATACGGAGCTCGCATTTACATCAGGTCAATCACTTCGGACGGCACTATTACAACATCTCTACTTCGTGCCAAATCGGAAGTCGCACCACTAAAAACGATCTGCATTCCTAGATTGGAACTATGCGGAGCTTTGTTGCTTGCCAAGCTTGTCAAAAGGGTTCGAAATTCTATGACGATGCCCATCAGTACTTGTTTCTATTGGACCGACTCTAGTGTAACTCTTACGTGGATTCAAAGTGAACCAGCAACGTAGCAAACGTTCGTGGGCAACAGAGTCGCGAAAATCTATACTTATGTGGACAAATTAGATTGGAAGCATGTTTCATCTAAAGACAACCCAGCAGACATTATCTCGCGTGGTATCTTACCTGGTGAAATCTTGCATGCAAAACTGTGGTGGTCAGGACCAGCCTGGCTTCAAGAACCGTCGACATGTTGGCCTAACTCTAACATACAATATGATCAATCCGCTACAAATTCGGAACGAAAAGGTCCAGTAATTTCAATGCACACCACGAGTATACAAGAAAACTTGATCGAAAGATCCTCATCACTTTCACGTCAACGCACAATTGCCTATTGTCAATGATCTGCTCAAAACTGCATCAAATCAAAGGGATTAACTACAACATCTGGTCCACTCACCGTGGATGAAATTTCGCAAGCCACGGACAAGATCATCAGAACAGTGCAAATTTAACACTTCGCCGAGGAAATCAACGATCTTCAAGAACAACGACCGATCAGCTTGAAAACTAAATTATTGATGCTCAATCCGTTTTTGGATGATACTGGGTTGTTGAGGGTTGGAGGCCGTTTGAATGAAGCTCAGGTTCCATACTGTACGCGACATCCAATATTTCTGCCTACCCGTGATCACTTCACAACCCCATTGATTCAAAACTATCATTATAAACAATTACATGCCGGACAATTGGCTATTCTCGCCGCTATCAGGCAGAAGGAGTATTGGATCCTCATTCCGCGAAATACGATTAGATTAGTTTCAAGAGAATGCGTATTGTGTTTCAGGAAACATCCTAGAAATGTGACTCTCACTAATGAGCCCGCTCCCTTCTGCTAGAGTGAACCCATCTCGCCCTTCCTTGAATACGGGGGTGGATTACGCCGGTCCTTCCACAATTGAGATTTCCCGAAACAAAACTGACTAGGCGTATCTTTGTTTATTTGTATGCATGGCTACAACAGCGGTTCACTTGGAGGTAGCATCCAATCTTAGTACCGAAATGTTTCTAAATGCGTTCAAGCGCTTCATATTTAGACGTGGAAAATGCCTTAACGTGTATTCCGACAACGGGACAAATTTTGTCGGAGCTAATAATCAAATAAAATCATCATATGAATTATTACGTACTCCGTCCCATCAAAACCAAATGATCGGGTTCGCATCTGGCAAAGCTGTTGAATGGCATTTTGTACCTCCTCAATCGCCACACATGGGAGGTGTATGGGAGTCAAGTCCGCTAAATCTCACATAAAAGCTGTATTAACCCATTAAGTCCGGGAAATGCAGGATTTCAACTGTAATTCTAAACGTTGTAAATCATATATGAATCATTAAAAACTCATGGCAAAAATACCTTACCTACTATTTTTGAGGTTGCTCTTTCGGTTGCTGAAGTCAAAATTACCTTTAGATGGCACGGGAATACCGATATGGCCGATTTAAAATAAAAAGTCGACAAAAAATGGCAAGATATTTGACTTTGTGATTTTTTCACGGGTTGAAAAGGCACTCAAAATTATTCAAAACATCAACCAAGGGTGCACAAAATATCTCAACTTTACGATAGAATTTTTTCTCAGACTTGGAGGAGACCTAACCTCTCTCAATTTACCATATATTCACCAAAATAACTCGCAATTCTGAGAATCTAGAGAAAATTGACAGAACATATAATCTTATCCGTTAAATATCCTTCAAGAGAAGTACCCGGAGGTTTTTGAGGTTGTTGACTACGAATGAAACATCAGATTTTCAAAATTCGAAATGACGGATCCAAGATGGCGGACGGAAAGTCAGAAAAAAGCCTCGAAAATGGGTGAAAATCTGTATGCTTAGGTTTTCGAGGTTCCTGATTACGGATCCATTATCAGATTTCCGAAATTCAAGATGGTGGACCTAAGATGGTGGATGAGAAGTCAAAAAAGCCTCGGAGATGGATTGAAATCGATCCACCGAGGTTATTGAGGTCGCTAATTACGAATCCAGCATTAGATTTCCAGAATTTGAGATGGCGGACCCAAGATGGTGAACGAAAATTCGAGGAAACTCTGGAAGATGGATGAAAATCGGTATACTGAGGTTTTTGAGGTCACTGACAACGAATCCAGCATCAGATTCTCAAAATTCAAAATAGTGGATCCAAGATGGCGGACGAAAAGTGAAAAAAAGCCTTGAAAATGGATGGGAATTGGTATGCTGAGATTTTTGAGGTCTCTGATTACGAATCCAGCGTCAGATTTCCGAAATTCAAGATGGCGGACCCAAGATGGCGGACGAAAATTCGAGAAAACTCTCGAAGATGGATGGTTCTTGAGGTCACTGACAACGAATCGAGGATCAGATTTCCAAAATCCAAGATGGCGGATTCAATATGGCATACTGAAATTCATAAAATGCTTCTAAATCACGAGAAAATGTGTATACGAGGAGATTTTTGGGGTCGCTGTGTAATTAGACTGATGACACGTGATGAAGATATTAGAAGTGAATATCAGTTATTATTGGGGGAATTGAATATGACATTATTATCAAGTGAATCGGAGAAAATAAAGACGAAGTTTATCACATGAAGAACTGAGTTATTGGGGAACATACGAGAATATGAACTTGCTACGTAGTTTGACTTGGGAAACAAGGACATGGACAAGTTTGACATGGAATAATTAACGGACGGAACCAACCAATTTTCTTGCGGAAACTGCACGTATGAACATGATTGCATGATTTTGAGTGATGTCATGGATTTTGGTATGCCATATTGAATCCGTCATCTTGAATCTTGAACATGTGATTCTGGATTCGTTGTCAGTGACCTCAAAAACCTCAGTATACCGATTTTCATCCATCTTCCAGAGTTTCCTCGAATTTTCGTCCACCATCTTGGGTCCGCCATCTTGAATTCTGGAAATCTAATGCTGAATTCGTAATTAGCGACCTCAATAACCTCACACAGTGGTCATTTTTCCCAATCTAGCTGGACAAAAGTCCAAAAATCAAAGTCTTCCAATGGATTAAATGAACATTCGTATGTCATTTAGGATAGTTGTGAACACGATAAAATTGATGATCAACAGTCAGAAGTTTGCTAATCATGTCCAAATGTGCATGTTTCAATCACTCATTTTTGCGTTTGTTCGTTCTCGATTTTTCAATGAAAAAAGTCTACATTGTGTTTTACCTAATACGCGTCGAAAAATGATTCAAGTGGTATGCTATCATGTAAAGTAGTGGAAATACATTGTCTTTAACATAATTTTCATGGTGGAAGTAGGAAAAATTGGTTTGATTCTTTCCTCGTTCATCATATAGTGAACCCATTTATACCTTGACTGAAATAACATAATTTCAACTTTAATGGACTATAACTTTTCCTATCCGGCCTTATCCGACGAACGAGAAAAAGGAGTCGAAAGTGTGAACAATTCTGAATCGTTTCGTTCGAATTCCAAGTGCGTCTAAGTGCGTCTCAGGATTTGGTGAATGTTTTTCCAAATTCTCTCTGTCCTCGCTTGTCCTTTCGCCAATTCGTTTGATTTCATTAGCCACATTTTATTCTGTATGCAATACATTTTTTTTCTTGAATTGGAATTTCTTACAGACGAATGATTTTCAATGATATTTGAGTGATAAAATTGATTAGGTATCACTTTCTTTTAGAATACTGACGTTTTGTCTCTTGGTTTGGCTCCGGTATCGCTCTGTCGATGTGTTTTCCCTTATAATTCCTATATGTTCATTATTGTGGACCTCATATAATAAAAATGCATGAATTTTATAATGATTTGGAGTTTGTCAAGCATTCGGCGTGAAGTTAGCAACAAACGACTACTGGACGAGATTACACTCCGTTTTATTCGTCAGTGACGCGACTGTCCTATCTTAAGAAGTTGTAATTTCTGAACTTTTGGTATAATCACTGTAATGTCAATCCTGGTGAGTTGTAATCCGCAAGCAATAATCTGTTCATTGTTTTTTTCAGTATTTTATTATATATTCTTATTCCGTTCTATCAGAATAATGTCTATCACCAAGAGAGAGCTGTTTGATGTGTGGTATTCTGAAAGAGAGGCGTCCAAGAAATTTGATGCGGTGTTGCGATATGTAAAAGGAAAAACGTCAGTGTCGGGAAACCCAACCCATGTTTCTGAATGTGTACTGCAAATTATGAACAATTTTCTGAGCCATTTGCGGGACAAATGGAAAAAGTGCTATCGGTCGGAACAAAAATTCGAACAACGTTTTTCTGAATGGCTAGATTCAACGATCAATTTGTTTCCTGAACCAAGTGGTCAACAGAGCTCTATAGGGAAACCGTCCAAAGAATTCCAGAATTTGAGTGAGAAATCGAAAAAAAGAAGAATTCAAAACTTGCTGGATAATCATACTACAGAAGAATTGACGTTTGCAACTTGCTCGAATTTGTATACTACTGGTAAAAGAGACGCATCTTCGGTTTTAAAAAAGTTTACAGAAAGCTCTTTCACCAGAGCAACAAAAATCAAACATGCATTTGATACCCCAAATGTGAAACCGGAAACTTATCCACCCGAAGAAGGTCTGGCTTTGTATATAGATGGACGTTTCTCCAAAAATAGCTACATCCTGATGCAACAAGGAGCTAAAAATCGGAAAGCCAATATATATCCAAGTTATGAAAACATCTTGATGGCAAAAAAAGAATGTTATCCACCAAACAACAGTATAAGTATCACAGAATTTTCAGCAGAAATTCGACTTCAAGCCATAGTGGATCATACGTCATCAAGATCATGCCTCGCTCTGAAAGATATTTTGGAAAGCGTATGTGGAAATTCACAATCAGATCTTGTTTCATTGTATGAATGGGGAGCTGATGGAAGTGGGGGACAATCTATGTATAAAATTCGTATCCAAAATGAGGAAGACCGTGAAAGAACAGACGTGAATCTATATGTAGTGTGCATTGTGCCTCTTCGATTACAAACGAAAGATGGAAATACCATAGTCTGGAATAATCGTCCGGCTTCGTCTACAAGATTTTGCCGACCAGTGAAACTCATTTTTGAAAAGGAAACCCCTGATTTAATTCGAAAAGAAATTTCGGGAATAGAAAGTCAGATCGAAGGGCTTTCTCCGACTATAGTTACCCCAGACAACATCACAGCAAAAATTGACCATCAGTTAATGCTAACTATGATCGATGGCAAAACCTTCAGCACAATCACAGAGACATCGGTTCAAACATGTAGTACGAGGGTGGATTGATAAGTTTCCGGCCTGACCAAGAGATGGCGCCACTAGGCCTACCTTGAGGTGGCGTTCTATAGTACCATCCTTAGATAGCTTGTAGCTATAGTTTCAGTCCGATCGCCATGTTAGTTTAGTTTTGAGAGCACGCTGACCAAGACGCCTCTGTGTTTTTCGTAAAAATGGAAAAGCTGGAAAATCGTGCTGTCATCAAATACTTTTATTTGAAGGGGTTAACGCCGAAGGAAATTAAAGAAGAGATGGACTCAACACTGGGGACATCCTCCCCATCATATTCAACCGTTAAGCAGTGGGTTTCCGAGTTTAAAAAGGGTCGTGTGAGCACCTCTGATGAGCCTCGCTTAGGACGCCCTATTGAGGTCATAACTCCAGATATGATCGGAAAAATCCATCAAATAGTGCTGAAAGATCGCAGATTAAAAGTTCGTGAGATAGCTGAGACCTGTAAGATGTCATATGAACGTGTACAAAATATTTTGCACCAACATTTGGATATGGAAAAGCTCTGTGCAAGATGGGTGCCGCGTTTGCCAACAGTCGACCAAAAATTGATTCGAAAGAACATTTCTACCGCCAATTTGGCGTTGTATAAGCGTAATCCAAGCGAATTTTTGCGTCGATTCGTAACCGTTGACGAAACTTGGGTCCACCACTACACTCCTGAAACCAAAGAACAGTCTAAACAGTGGATTGGACCAGGAGAACCAACTCCAAAGAAGGCAAAAACAATTTTTTCGGCGAACAAGGTTATGGCTACTGTTTTTTGGGATGCGAGAGGTATTATATACATTGATTACCTTGAAAAGGGTAAAACTATCACTGGTCAATACTACGCAGACTTATTGCAACGTTTGAGCCACGAAGTGAAAATTAAAAGACCTCATCTGGCGAAGAAAAAAATCTTGTTTCATCACGATAACGCACCAGCGCACACGTCAATCGTTGCGATGGCTAAAATCAACGATCTGAAGTTTGAATTAATGCCGCACCCTCCCTACTCTCCAGACCTAGCCCCGAGTGACTATTATCTGTTTCCTAACCTCCAAAAATGGCTTGGCGGTAAGAGATTTGCGCACAATGAAGAAGTAATCGAAGCTGTGAATGGGTATTTTGAGGAGCTTGACGAATCAGTCTATAGAGATGGCATTACTAGACTAGAACACCGCTATGAGAAATGTATCAGCCTTGGAGGAGATTATGTTGAGAAATGAAGAAAAAAAATTCTTAAAAACGTTGTTTTTCTTGGTCAGGCCGGAAACTTATCAATCCACCCTCGTATTTGCAAAGCCACTCCTGAACTGATGAACAATCTCTCTTCCGTTTATGAGAGAGAGTGTGATGAGACTAGATACCATCTGGGCCTTTCATCTCTCCATGCATACATAAGATGCCTCGACTGTATGCTTTACATTGCTCATCGCATTAATATAAAGAAGTACCGGATAACAGAAAAACAGGACAAGCAAATTTCAGAGGATAATAAAAAACGTATCGCTAAGGCGATTCGGCAGGAAATGGGATTGTTAGTTGACGTTGTGAAACAAGGTGACGGAACAACTAATGACGGAAATACCGCAGCTCGATTCTTTGAGAATTTTTCAACGGCTGCTCAAATAACAGGACTTGACGAAAATTTATTGAAGAGGTTTAACGTAATATTGAAAACCATATCAAGTGGATTTGACATTGACGTTGGGAGATTTTCTCTGTACGCCCAAGAAACAGCGGATTTATACGTGAAGTTGCATTCGTGGTACCATATGCCTTCTAGTGTGCATAGGTTACTGATTCATGGTGGGGAGATAATAAGTTCTTGTGCATTGCCTATAGGTATGATGTCAGAAGGAGCTTTAGAGGCCAGGAACAAAGATATCAGAAGATACCGAGAATCCAACACGAGAGAAATGTCTCGGCATCAGAACATGGAAGATTTGTTACACACTTTGCTGTATTCCTCTGATCCCCACATTTCTATCTTGTCTAATCGTGATGATAGGATATCTCAATTCCAAACCTGCAAACCGTTACCTGTGGAAGTGTTGAATTCACTGCGTGAACCTGATATCGGACAATCACATGCTCCTCCAACATCTGAATGAGGAATAAATAAGAGTTGATTTTTGAGGCATTTGGAAATTTCACCAGTTTTTTGTAAGTTGCTGCTTCACCTTCAAGATTGATGTTCAATAAAATACATTTCATCTTATTCGGAAGTGAATTAAAAATTCCATTTCGCTTTCTTTCTGTTCATCATTTCTATTTATCGCTGTAAGGATTGATAATGAGTGAATATTTGTTTTTTTGAGAGTTTCCACGCAAAGTTGAAAAAAAAAACGAATGTTCCAACGATGAAAATTGAGATAATAACAGTGATTCGAACAATGAGGTATGTAGAACCCTAGTGTGGCGCTTTTGTTTCATTTAGATGGTGTGGTATCCTGAAGTTGCAAAATTCTGAGTCCAGATTGAATTTATGCGACCCCAAAACCCCCTGATAGTAGGTTTCAAGCGGATATCAACCGTTTTTGGATTTGTGTCCGCCATATTGAAACCGCCATGTTGAATTTCGAATTTCTGACTCCACATTTGAATTCTGCGACCCCAAGAACCTTGCCATTAGTGAGTTTCAAACGGATATCAACGATTTTCGAATTTTTGTCCGCCATATTGAATCCGCCATCTCGAATTTCGGATTTCACACTCCAGATTCGAATTCTGCGACCCCAAAAACTCCTCGAAAGTGAGTTTCAAGCGGATATCAACCATTTTTTTCCATTTTTGTCCGCCATATTGAATCCTCCATTTTGAATTTCGGAATTCTGAGTCCAGATTTAGATTCTGTGACCCCGAAAACCCCCAGGTACTAAGTTTCAAGCAGATATCAACCATTTTTGAACTTTTGTCCGCCATATTCAATCCGCCTTTTTGAATCCCGGAATTCTGAGTCCAGATTTGGATCCTGTGACCCCAAAAACCCCCAGGTACTAAGTTTCGAGCAGATATCAACCATTTTCGAATTTTTGTCCGCCATATTGAATCCGCCATTTTGAATTTCGAAGTTCTGACTCCAGATTCGGATTCTGCGACCCCAAAAACCTCCTAATACCGAGTTTCAAGCGAATATGATAGAGTTTTGAATTGTGTCTCACCTAGATTGGGAAAAACGACCACTGTGCCTCGGTGGATCGATTTCAATCCATCTCCGAGGCTTTTTTGACTTTTCATCCATCATCTTAGGTCCGCCATCTTGAATTTCGAAAATCTGATAATGGATCCGTAATCAGGAACCTCGAAAACCTAAGCATACTGATTTTCACCCATTTTCGAGGCTTTTTTCTGACTTTCCGTCCGCCATCTTGGATCCGTCATTTCGAATTTTGAAAATCTGATGTTTCATTCGTAGTCAACAACCTCAAAAACCTCCGGGTACTTCTCTTCAAGGATATTGAACGGATTAGATTATATGTTCTGTCAATTTTCTCTAGATTCTCAGAATTGCGAGTTATTTTGGTGAATATATGGTAAATTGAGAGAGGTTAGGTCTCCTTCAAGTCTGAGAAAAAATTCTATCGTGGAGTTGAGATATTTTGTGCACCCTTGGTTGATGTTTTGAATAATTTTGAGTGCCTTTTCAACCCGTGAAAAAATCACAAAGTCAAATATCTTGCCATTTTTTGTCGACTTTTTATTTTAAATCGGCCATATCGGTATTCCCGTGCTATCTAAAGGTAATTTTGACTTCAGCAACCGAAAGAGCAACCTCCAAAATAGTAGGCAATGTATTTTTGCCATGAGTTTTCAATGATTTATATATGATTTGCAACGTTTAGAATTACAGTTGAAATCCTGCATTTCCCGGACTTAATGGGTGAAATCAGACACCTTTGTCATTCAAGGGGGTCTTCTGGTCTAGAGGCACAGATTTTAGAGGTTTTTGCAAGTGCGATGAAGAAAAAAAACACTCTCACCATCCGTTTGTTCCCTGATATCCATTGATGTTCTGATAGTATACAAAAAAATTTGCAGAAAAAAAAATTTTTGATCACAAAAGTTACAGGAGGGAAAAGTGGGGGTTAGAAAAAAAATGGTGCACCCTGGTTGACACGATTCCAGACGTTCTAGTGATCTGAAACAAAAAACCCGGAGAGATTCTGAATCGGTGAAGATGCCGTTATCGTTCGTACCTCAAAGGAGAGAAAAAAATTTCTTTTTGGCGAAATGGCGACTGTGTGAACAAAAAATTCAGTTTTTTGCCTGTTTTTTTTACTCTTCCGAATTTTTTAAAAATAGTAAAGAAAAATTTCGACATAGATCTGGTAGGGACGATGAAGGGAGGTACAGAGAAGGTCCATACCAAATTTCAAGTCAATTGGTTCATTAGAACTTGAGATACCATGTCAACCGTGTTGAAAAAAATGGTTTCGAGAAAATCGCGTTTAAAGATTCGAGCAAAGTTTCAGGCAGCCCAAGTCATCTAATGGTTCGTTATACTTACATATTCCTGATCAGCGATTCCTGCTCCATACAGTACGCCTTCTTCCACTTCAAAAAAAAAATTTTCTGATGTCCTTTCTGCTAAACGAACAGTTCTAGCTCCTTTAGAAGCATCAGATGCTCGTGAGTCAGAGCGCTCAATACGGACGTCGTCACGTTCAACAGCGAACCTATGAGCTTCTGGACCAATCGTTATTCCCATGACATTTAGAATTCTTTAAATAGGTAAGAATCCTTCATTAAAAATGCAAACTGTGATATGAGTGGCGATTTCAATAGTATGTGTTCCTGCATGTGTATGCTTTGGTGCAAAAGTCCATATCAATGAATTCAATGATTCATTATTATTTTGGGTTTCTGAGCCCAAACATCGGAGCAATAAGCTCTCTGAAGACAAATTCTCGTGAATCGGCTTCATAACTTCCAACACCTTGTCACCTCAAGGGGGATAATTGTGATCAAAGTCATCTAATTCATCTTCAGCTACTGCTTTTTGCCATTTGCACCAACTCTTCGGACCATGTGGACAATACATATGTTGTGGATTCTCATTCGTTGAACTTTTATGGTAATAAGTTGCCCAGACTTCGTTCTTCATATCCTGAACTGAGTTTGGATTCCGGCGAATGGCTAAACCATAGTATAAACTCAATTCATTCATAACTCTATCAGTTAATTTACCATCACCTCTGCCGCCAAGGCCTCCATCGTCTGTCTTTGCTTTACGTAATCTCGAGCGCATACGTTTCTGCACGTGTCCTACGCACTCCTTTTTTCCCACTACAGGATCATCGTTGTAAGGATTGATATCAATAATGCCCTTAAATGTTTTCGAATCACCATATCCTATATATCTCACATACTTGACTCCATGCTTTTCTACCGATCTTTCAAACATTTCAACCACGGCATCAACCTCCATTTTTCCGGCACTTCCATTATGATTTATTGTGCATGAATCTTGATGCTCTTCATACCAATAATTGTAGGCATCGATATCTGACCTTTTTTTATTTCTCCATGCACTACAACCTTGGCAAAGACTAGATTTCACTACTGTATCGACAACTTTCTTGCTATATTTCCCTACAAGTGTAGTAACTCCGAAAAGTGAAGTGAAACCTCTTTTTTTCCAATTTCCATCTCCAGACACTGTGAAATGTATTGGATTAGCATCAGGATCAGAGGCTCATAATTATTCTTTTTCTTCTTCAATAGCTTTGGGAATCATTCGATCATAAACTGTTGATGTAGCCAAATATAATTTTTCAAGGCAACTGTAGTATGTACTGATTGATAAACCTTGAAAAATATTCGTTAAACTGCAAAATATATTTATACCTTCTCTTCCAATCCCCAAAAGTCTCATAGCAAGTACGATTCTCCGATTTATTCCAAATGCTTTATCAACGTATGGAGATGATTGAATATATCGTGTATTTTCACAACTGCATTGTCATGCAATTTTGAATCCCAGTCCGCGAGCATTAGTGCGAGAAAACTCAATTTCTTTTTTGCATATAGCACATGTAACTAATGAAGAAAGTGTTGTAAAGACAGTGGAAAACTCCAAAATACAGTAGCCATGATTATTTTCAATAATAATCTCTTCATCTCTCGATTTTGCTAATTTTGCTGCTGATGCACTAGTAAAACTTATATCTTCTTCATTATTATATTGATTCCCTCTGAATTCTCTTTTTTTTCGTCTATCTGAGCGCCAACCAGTTCTCCTTCCACTCTTTCTATCCATTCCACACTCAAAAGCACAAATTAACACCTAAAATATTTGATATTTGAACTGTACCCACAGCACGTACACCCACACGGAAAAAAAAGTCAGTCTATATCAGACGAAACTCGTCTGATGTAGACAGTTGAAAGTCGTAATCTAGAGACAGACAATTCACGACGTATCGTAGAAAATTTTGGTCTTTAACAGTCGAATGTCTCGTCAACTGGACTTCAAATATTATACACTTTAGATCGGTTCTTATCAACATGAAACAACCTGAAGTTAGAAATGTTACATTGGCTGAATTACATATATCTTTTTTGTCCGTGCACGTTAGTTGAAGATTCCCATATAGCACACTTGCTTCAATAGGATTTGAAAAAGATTCCTCAAGAGGTTTCGAGAACTCTTTTTGAATACTTTTAGGATTATTGTGCTATCTGAGTTGGGACTAAATTGGCAGAAATTGACTTAAACTGAACCCTAAACATGAACAGATTTTAACAACATACGTCACAACAACCTTTGAACATATATCAAGTGTAAGAGGGGTTTGTAAGTGGAATTTCGGAAAATCCTTTTAAGGACATATTCTTGAAGGTCTAAACTTTGAAAATATGCACCAAAACAATCGATTTTTTCGAAATTCTAGACCAGAAGACCCCCTTAAAGAATTGTGCACGCTCACAGCTCGAATCGAGTCATGTCTGAATTCTCGACCGTTAACGCCAATCTCTGACGACCCAAGCGATCTTTTCGTATTGACTCCCGGTCATTTTCTAATCGGGGAATCCTTGACTACTCTCCCAGAAGCAGACATTAGTGACGTCAAATTGAACCGTTTAAGCAGGTATCAACTGCTCATTCAAAAAAAGCGACACTTTTGGAAAAAGTAGTCGCAAGATTATCTCTTTCATAATTGCAGCATCGCAATAAATGGAAATCGGTGAATTCACATGAAAATTTGAAAGTAGGTGCGATGGTAATTATTCGTGATGACAAGGCCCCTCCCATGAGTTGGCGTTTGGGTAGAATTCAAGAGCTGCACGAAGGTAGGGATGGACTAATCCGCACAGTTAGTATTAAGACCCCAAATGGACAAGTTGTTAGATCTCTCTCTAAAATCTGTATTTTGCCTATAGATGTTTAAGCTTACTCAAATTTATATATGCTTCATTCACTAATGATTTATATTCGATTCTAAGTATAAATTGTCATATCTAATAAGTTAATTATGTGATTGCATTATACCAACAACGTGTGTTGGAAGTCGAGGCTTTCAAGGCGGGTGGCTTGGTCGATTCCATAATATCGTAATCTTTATTTTCGATCGTTTTAATTTTCTTTATCGATTTCTCTTGATATATCTGTTAAACTTGAGCACTGCGTGGTGGCGCTTCGTTCGTTATGCCAAGCTGCAGTATCAGAGCGGTTCAGTACCAGTGTTGCCAGAAGGTTACATTTGTTACATTTTACGTAACTTTCGACCTTCTCATGTAACATGAATGTAACATTTTTTTAAATGTTAACGTTTAAAACGTCAAACTTTAACGCAAGAATGCAAGGCTGAATATTGCCGCAAAATATCATGTAAGTTTTGAACTGGAAACGTAACTTTTTTCTAATCTACATATAATATTTGATCAAGGTGCTCCGGCAACACTGTTTAGTACGCCGCTTACCGCAAGCACAGTAACATCGTAATAACCCAACGTCTCAACAATCGATTTGTATCGCTATTTTCAGTTCTTTTATAATAAAGTATTGTTTCATAAGCTTAGCTACGGCTCATCTCTTTTTTTTTAAGGTGCATCGGCACGACTATTCCGACTTATTCAAATAAAAATACCCAAATTCAACTAAAAACTTCAAAAAAAAGAACAGTTCCAAGTTTTATAATGACAAAACTCTCATGATACTCCTAATTATAATGCTCTTTTGGAATCACATGTGGGCAGTGGGATGAAATTTCGATTTTTTATGTGAAATTATGAACACCTATTTGGGTTTAATGAAATTATGTCTTCGTATCTCAAGTAGAATTTCTCATTTTGATTATAGTGAATTATTTCTTCCTATTCTCACGATACATATTCAAATGATGTTCTGCTACTGTAATTTTTTTTCAAAAGAAAACATTGATAATAATAGTTATTGTCACAACGAAAATAATTACACCTTTTCGGTTTCATCTCAAAATCGAATAGTGTATTCTGAAGATACAGGAGTTATCTATGACCTATCAAGATATTAGTATAGAGGGGTACAGTATATCATAATCTCCAGCAATTACACGCGCATCTACTACTGTAGAAGTGGTTTCAGTGTGATTGAAATTTGAGTATATTCCAATATTTTATAATATCAAAATCTTGAGGATTCATATCCACAAATGGATATACATTCAAAATGATTAAGAAAAAATTGAAGAAAATACATTTTCCATGTACTATCCACACAGTTGAAAATTTTGTGTAAATGTGTTAAAAAATCCGTGTGTCATGAATTTTCTGTTGAATATTCAACATAAACACGTGTAACTTCTACAGACAGTCCTTGTGTAATCAGGTCTCAACTGATTTATAATGTCAAATCATTCGAACAAGTGAAAAAAAGTGTCAAAATGACACAAATTTTATTCAACTCAAGATTGAACATAAAAATTGTGTTATTTTCAACTACCAAAGGGAGATTGCCAGTAGTGGGAGCTATTTTTTTTATGAAACTTCTATGTACGTGTAACTTCAATAGTCGTCGGAGGAACTATTCATTCATTTTGGTTTTAGCTTTCATTCTAATGGGAATTCGTTTTCTACATATGTAAATTTGAAGATAGAGTGCGAGTTGATATACGCAAAGAAAGTACACTCAACCAAAGGACCGGCAGTGGCTTGAGTGATACAGCTTCAACATTCGGTCCCGACGATCCATGTTCAATGCTCAATAAAGTACTGTTTTTTTCAATTTATTCTTATGCATTGTTTCAACACGAAAAAAGTGTGATTTTCACATTTGATTGATGTGAAAAAATCCATAAATTACACTTGTGAACTGTTGATTCACTTCTTATTTTGGATTTCATTTGACAGTACTTATGTGTTGAATTTACACGATCGGAAATCCTTTTGTGTTATATTATTTACATCAAGCTTGAGTTACTAGCTAACACAAACACATTATGTGATATCGACACAAAATCATGTGTGGACCGTTTGGGACATGTGAAATGTGTTGAATTCAACACAAAATTTCCAACTGTGCAAATAAAATCTCCGGAAATCCCACGGAATATTAGATTGAGAATATTAAAAAGATTTATGTATGCCCTCTGGATTTTTCTAGATAAAGGCAACAAATCAGACAAAATATCAGTTTTCATAGGAGAATATAAATGCCCTATTCGTTCTCTGCCAGTTCTTTGGAACACTGAGTGATAAATGCAACAATGTTGCGATAACGATAGAGCGATAAGAAAAGACAAATAACTATGAAAAAAGAATACAAAAGGAGAAAATGTAAATATCTTTCTGCATCACCTTCTCCGTACCCATATCTTCATGATTTAAGCATGATAACGGATTTGTAAAAACTCAAACTCTAGAAGTATTGAGGGAAACAAAATGAAAACTTTATAAAAATTATAAGTGAGCAAAACAAAAATTTCCCAAAAATATCTTTCAAACATCAATAGACAAGATTCAAATTCAATTTTTTGAAGGAAGAAAACAATCAATTCATTCATTGGCATTACGTTGATGGGTTGTTCCCACTCCTCTACCCCTTTTTGTCTACTGATTTTTGCCCCATACTTGCTTTGATTTGGTCTGCCGTCACGGCTTTTATGAACTTATTGGGATGTTTCTTATAAAAATTTCCCACAAAACCTGTGAAAAGAAATGTCGAAAATATCAGATTCATGTTATAATTTTGAGAGTTTGAATTAGAAGGCACAACTCGTAGCACGGTAAAATTACGGACCTAAAATCATATCAACAGCTGTTGTATTCAACCCAGGGCGTTGAATAATATTCCCTTGCCCATGAGATTTGAAACGGTTTACAAAAGGGAACAACTCTTCAAGGCATTTTGAGTAAAAAAACCTCTCATCAATTTGTGTGCCTTCGCACTTCCTGAGTTTCAAGTTTTGGCTCCATCTCGTACTGTGCGCTGGTTGTAGATCGGAATCCCTTCCTCTAGTTCAGTTGCCTGGGAAGGAAACTATTATTCATAAATAAATTTTGCCCATGCACAATTTTATTGTACAGCCCAAACAACTTGTAAACATCAATAGAATGTGTATGGTTTCTGAACGATTTTGGGCAAGTGAAGACAAAACTGAACTCAAATGCTCTGAATGTTTAGGTTGCTCAGATTAGTTGAATACAATGAATGAATATCATTGAAGTTTGAATCGTTTATTGGAATGAAATTAAAATTCCTCGAGTATAATTCGGAAAAAAATCCATCGCAAAGAAAACTACACTATCAATACACATGAATTTTTATATACAGTAAGAGAAGATTTTATGGTAAATGAATAGAAATTCCCCGAACCAATTGTTACAGCATACGATTTGATCTTATCTAAGACCGAGTTTTCAGAACAAAAACAATTCCATGAAAATTTCCTGCTTTCCAGGTCTATGCACGGGAAGAAAAAAGTTATCAATACTTGAATAACATTTATTAACATTTAGAGAAATGACTGTCAGTTTAGGGAAAAAGAGCACCGCTGAAAAATCTTTGCAGTAAGGTTATCAAAAATTCGTAGTGAAAATACTAAACGTTGATGGTTTTATTGTCATTGTTTACAGTGAATTTATCAACTTTTGATGAATTTACTACGAAAACTCTTCAGCGATACTCTTTTTCCCTGAATTGTCAGTAATTTTTCTGAATAATTAAAACCTCTGTCTTTCCGTGTAGAAATTTTGCGAGTCCAAGTCAGAAAAATTGAAGACCAATATAATCCTACATTGAGAGAGGAAACTATAGCTGAAAATGAGCCCAAGTACAGGTTTCAGTCACAGTAGCTTTATTTTACTCTCACAAGAATTGAGGCGCCGGAAAGAATAACTCGCTTAGCGCTCGGAACGCATCACAAATTAGATCCAAACGGTCCCGTCGGAGGTCGAAACAAGAAGTCGAAATTTTGAAAATTGAAGAATACTAGGTCATAGAGCTTGAAAAAACAAGGTCAGTGTCCCCTCACCATTTTTTTCTAGGATGAATAGGTTTCGAGAAAAAGAATAAAAACTACACATTTTTTCATACCAAAAATCAATGTCTTCCAACATTAAACTCGTTGGATCTCGTTCATTTTCCGGAGAATCGGAATAAAACTTACAGATTCTGATTTGTGAGACTTCACCGAAGACGACAATGTCGGAAGAATTTGTAAAAATTAATAATAAATTAATTAATTTTTTATTCGAAGTAAAAATCACGTGTTTTATGCTTTGCATCAAAAAAGTGTCGGGGGAAGTATGAGCTACAAAAAACTTCCAGCGGCAAAGTTGTTCGCCAAGGTATGGACAAACTTTTTGGAAAGTTCCAGATCGATTGAATCATTAGTTTGCAAAATACAGCGATTCATTTATTAGCGCGCTACGGAAATCTATCACGGTTATGCGTCTTTTACCGGGTGACTATCAGGGTCCGTAGGAAAGATTGTATTCACTCACTTTTTCAACTTGAAATATCATTTTGGGTCGGAGAATTCGAATATCCAACTATTTTCACGAGATTTCATTTCCTTTATCCAAATTTTTTGTTATAAAAAATTCGATTGTAGTTACAGCAAGAATAACTCGCTTAGTGCTCGAAATCACGTAGAAGAGTGATCATGTCGGGCAATAAACACAAGTAGGTGGAAACAAGGAATGAAAAATATACATATTCAGATTTTTGTGAGTAAAACTTCCTATTTTGACGCATATTTCTCAAGATGAAAATAATGAATCAAAAACATTCTCGGTCTCAAATCAATAGTTTTGAAAACGTACAAGGGGATTACTCAGTTGTTTGTTAACGAAATCGAATGCTATTTTCAGGATGTGTGCTCAATAGTAAATCAATTATCCAATAGTATATCAATATAGTATATTAATTACGAACTACGAGATTTTGTGAATAGCATAATGTGTTGGATTTTATTCAATCACAAATCAATGCTAATCGAAAATTGAAGGGCCGGATCGAGTAATCGGTTGTGCGCGTGACCTCTCGTCTAGTGCACCTGAAAGTAGGCAACCACCGCTAATGACGTTTCAGGACTTTCAGATTAAAAACATACAAGGAATTCGCGATACTAAAGAAACTTCCAGTGGCAAAGTTGCTGCAAATGTATTCAACAACACTCTGACGAATTTCGAGACAATTCCGTATCGTGGGTTAGAAATTATTGCGGGTTGAGTGAAAAAATTGCCATGTGCATCGATTGAGATGTTGCAATATGGGTGTTTTCAAAGGGGATAAAATGATTGTGTACATGAAGCTGTTCAAAAAAAATTCTCAAATGCACTTCACCCAAATCGATTAAATATTTCACACTTTTTTTCAATAAATCATATTCACACACATGGAAAAATGTATGATAGTTATTTGAACGTTTCATTGGAAAGAACCAATAATTGGATATTGGCAAATTTGAGAACATGAACGTTTCTGTTCCTCTGACATGGTTGTTGAATGATGGTTTCAATCTAGAAACATCAATTTTGCGACAGTGGAATTCATAAACAACACATTTCCTCGTCTTTGATTCAGATTCCGTTTCAATGAACGATTCAAAGTTCAAGAATACAACCAGTATGCCTTTGAATTGAGAGAATTTTTATTTCAATGCATCGTATAAACCTTTTCCATACATTAAAAAAACAACAAACCAAACATTATAGAATGAAAGATGAAATAATAAACTCCAAAATAAATCATACGAATTTCAAAATGTGTCCTATTATTCACAAAAGCTCTTTATCGTTTTTTTTAGGATCACGAATTGTCGTGTTTTTGGAGAGATTTTCATAAAAAGCCGCACCTTTCACGCTCAAATATTGCTGCAAACTTCTTAGATCTTTCAATTTTGCGCTTGAAATCCCTACTTCAGTCGCCGGTGCTGCATTTCCTGAATCATCCAATGAAGTATCTACCTTGACAGAAATTGTTAACGGTTCTCCTTTGTACTGATGATACACGTTAATTTGACCGATTGGAGAATAATCAATTCTCACCGCAGATCCTATTTTGATCTTGCGAATTTCAGAATTTTTTTGTAAAATCGATTCAAAATCCCTTACGTTGCATTGTGCAGCGTCAATCATTGTGAAAGGAGGATTTCTAGAATTTTCAATAATTTCGATGTACTCTTCGGGTGTTTCAATGGTTTCTTGCATTTTTTTCTTCTGACCGTATCTCTTAAATTCCTATCACATTCACAATATGAGTGTCCACAGACAGGGTAGAGATGTTCAATAAAAACCTCGAAGTTTTGAGAGAACATTGACGAAAAAAGGACCATCATATAATTTCTATTTTGGCCTCCTGCAGCATCAGAATATAAAAAGATTTTGTTATACCCCTTTTTTTGTAATCCAAGGCGCAAAGCATGATATAACAAATGACAAACTGTGTTTGCTCCTTCCTTGAGTATTCCTTCAATGGGATGAAACATATTCTTCATTCAGAATCGACTTGAGTCTCATTTCATTGGAGGAATGCTCAGGAAAGGGAAAAACACAGTTTGTAATTTGTTATATTATGCTCCGCGCCTTGGATTACAAAAAGAGGGGTATAACAAAATCCTTTCATGTTCTGATGCTGCAGGAGATCAAAATAGAAATTATATGATGGTCTTTTTTTTTGTCAATGTTCTCTCAAAACTTTGAGGTTTTCATTGAACATCTCTACCCTGTCCGTGGACACTCATATTGTGAATGTGATAGGAATTTTGGTAGATACGTTCAGGAGAAAGGAGTGCAAGAAACCATTGAAACACCCGAAGAGTATATTGGAATCATCGAAAATTCTAGAAATCCTCTTTGTACAATGATTGACGCTGCACAATGCAACGTAAAAGATTTTGAATCGATTTGAAAAAAAAAATTCTGAAATTCGCAAGATCAAAATAGGATCTGCGGTGAAAATTGATCATTCTCCAAACGGTGAAATTAACATGTACCATCAGTACAAAGGAGGACCGTTGAAAATTTTTGTCGAGGTGAATACTTTATTCAACGATTTAGGAAATGCACCCTCCGGCGCCTGAGGTAGGGATTTCAAGCGCAAAATCGAGAGATCTTAAAAGTTTGCAGCAATATTTGAGCGTGAAAGGTCAGGCTTTTTATGAGAATCTTTACAAAAACACGACAATTCGTGATCCCAACAAAAACGATAAAACGATAAAGAACTTTGTGAATGATAAGAAAAATTCTGAAATTGGTATGATTTACTCCTCAGTTTATTATTCCATTTTTTATTCTATGATATTCGGTTTGTTGTTCTTCTAATATATGGGAAAGATTCACACGATGTATTGAGATAAAAATTCTTCCAATTCAGACGCCGTTGAAAAAATCTCATAGACTTCCAAATACCGCTCCAGAATCCTCATATATGTTTATAAGATTTTATCAGGTTCAATAGTGGCATTTGGACACTTTTATCAGATTTCAATGAAACGTACGAGTTCCTATTATTTTTCTCAGTGGGCAGGCATGCTTGTTGTATTCTCAAACTTTGAATCGTTCATTGAAACGGAATCTAAACTAAAGACGAGGAAATGTGTTGTTTATGAATTCCACTGTCGCAAAATTGATATTTCTAGATTGGAACCATCATTCAACAGTCATGCCAGAGGAACAGAAACGTTCATGTTCTCAAATTTGCCAATATTCAATTATTGGTTCTTTTCAATGAAACGTTCAAATAACTATCATACATTTTTCCATGTATGTGATTATGTTTTGTTGAAAAAAAATGAGAAATATTCAATCGATTCGGGTGAACTGCATTTGAGAATTGTTTTTGAACAGCTCCATGTATCTAATCATTTTCATCCCCTTTGAAAACACCCATATTGCAACATCTCAATCGATGCACATGGCATTTTTTTCACTCAACCGGCAATAATTTCTAACCCACGATACGGAATTGTCTCAAAATTCGTCAGAGTGTTGTTGAATACATTTGCAACAACTTTGCCACTGGAAGTTTTTTTAATATCACGAATTTCTTGTATGTTCTTAATATGAAAGTCCTGAAACGTGATTAGCGGTGGTTGCCTACTTTCAGGTGCACTAGACGAGAGGTCACGCGTACAACCGATTACTCGATCCGCTCCTTCAATTACGTTTCACGTACTTCGAGGAAAAGAAGTATCGAAAGAATTCGTCCTACCACTGTAAGAAATATAACCAGGAGAATACTCGTAGTGCATGAGAATTTCGATCCTATGATGTTTCTCTGATCAACAGACGCGGTAGCGTCTCGACGCCAAGTATATAAAAGTACGTGGGAAAAAAATATATATATACATACATGAAATAGCAGAAGTTGCGCGCTACCGTGTATGTTTACTCATAAACCGAGATTTAACCTCCTAAAAAATTTTCAATGCACAATAACTCGTCACACATTGGATGTCACAAGAAAATAATTATACTCTTAATATATAAGTCGACTATACACTTCCGAATAAGCACACCACGACCTCAATCAGTTTACGCGATACTGAGTTATAAACATTTTTAATTTTTATGCGATCCAAATATCAGGATTTCTTCAGTGTTATCCGTCAGTGATTATTTTATTCTAATCACTCACAACATGTTCATCCAATCTGTCTTTTTCTTCTTAATGGTGGATATTGTATCTCTCCCTTTCTTCCAATATCCAATAGCGTTCATTTTCTGCCTCAAACTTGTGTGAGAAATGAAGGATTCCGTCTCTTTCTCTTTACCAACGTCCAATAGCGTTCATTTCAATATATATGGATATATATAGAGTATATACCTTGTAAATACGTCAACAAATATAACCTGTCAATGAGGCGATGTGTTGATAGGTGAGATAGGTTATTATAATATTCAAAGAATAACGAAAAAATGAATGAATTACAGGCGACTACAATATAGGTTATTACTGCAGGTTATCAGACAAAAATTAAACGAACAAATAACTTCGAATCATATATACTTTCATTATATATTACTTGAAAAAATTCATAAATCAATGAATGAATAAATGATGAAGGGGTTATTTGTGAAAAAAACAGAAAAAGTTTGAGACAGGTATGAATAAATCTTTTTGCTACATTCAGAAAATTGGGATATACACAGGTAAGTTGTGTATGATGGATTCATGGAATGTATGATTCCGTTACAGGCAAAAGCATTGCAGATATACCATGATCCCTGACGGACAGTTTGCTACTATTGGTTCCTCTCACCGGAACCAGAGACAAATTATCGAAAATCATACAAGGTCCTAAGATACTTTCTTGACCAAGAGTTGTTATCAGATTGCTTGAGTAGCATCACAGGTGTATAAGGAAACACGAAGAAGAAGCAAATATACCATGGACCTGTACGTCGTCTACCACCACTATCAATTTCATATAGGCGGTCTCGTGGGAATTTCGTATTGATATTATGATCCGAACATCCAATAGCGTTGATTTCAGTGTAGTGTGGTCTATACATTGTCGAAACATAAACAAATAACCTGCCAATGAGGCGATGTGATGATAGGTTATTATAATATTGAAAGAATGATTGAAAAATGGATGAATTCTGAATTGCAGGTTAATTAAACTTCATTTTCCAAAAAATGCTCCCCAGGGTTTGACCCCCGGGGCCGAATACAGTATGGCACTGAGGCCTGGCTTATCATCATTGACGCATAAATAGAAAAGTACAAACACATCAAAATAATACAGCTTCACGTTCGCCAATGATGAATACTAATAATAATAATCATCATCTGGCTCCAGGGGGTGCTCTAGCGAATATATTGTAGCTCAACTATGAGCTATTGAGTAGCTTCAGTCTTCAGCGGTCAATTTCACAATAAAAATGGGTGGCACCACCTGGCCCACCCATATCACAATTGGCTCAGTCTTATCAATGAGGTACCCCCTGGAGCAATCAGACCTTCAAACGTGACCTGAACATAAAATAGTAAAAATTGCCCCCGCGAAGCTATCACACTGTATACATGCATGAATAAACAACTAAATAGATAAATAGATGAATGAATAAATACATAAATGGATAAATAAGTACATGAACACAAGTGTATACATGAATTGTACGAATAAAATTGTATAAATAGAATTGTATATCGAAACATAAATTTGTATAAATAAAATCGGTTGAAATCTTGACCCTGGTGGCTAAATCACAGATTTTGCATACAGAGACTAATAGTGAGAAGGCACCCCAGGGTCATCCGCGGGGGACAGGATAAAATCATGACGGATGTATAAAATAAGTTCGCGGCATTCACACGCTCATTCACACACTAAGGAGAAATAAAAATTTGCTAGCTTGGCAGTGCCATTATTAATCTGTTATTACCAAAAAAGAAAGGAACGCATTCATACCCACACATAACACAGGAAAAATTGGAAGAGGAGCGCGCAAGCGTGCGGTGGATCGATTGACCGAATTTTCTTGAGCCGCTTCAGCTCTAGCTCACCTTCGGGGTGTGGACGGCGCTTGATACTGGCGCGCGCCGGGAACATGCTCCACGTATATGTCGCATGACCAGCGGATGGCCTCCGACACCATGAGGCGGCGCATAAGCTGCGCGTAGCGTGGACTGATGTTGAGCAGCCTAAGAACCCCCTCATTGGACGGATCCCACGAGCCGAGCGCTCCTATCACGAACGCATGGACAGCAACACGGTACCCTTTCGAGCGAAGATATTCACCCAGAGGCGTATAGTGTGCAAATTTACGCTCTCTGGCTTCCCACATCGCCTCCCTCCGGTTTCCGAAGGGGATGGTAACGTCCACTATCACAATGCTCTTTGAGGGTTCGTGTCGTATGACCAAGTCAGGGCGTGAACCCCCAAAGTCGTGATCGACGCCCTTGAACCGCTGGTTGACCTTTTTCTCGCCCAGGAGATGGCAGGCCGCACTCAGGCGGTCCAGCACGGCGTTATGCCGATACTGGATGGCCGCCGAGTAAAGGGGGCAGTGACAGATGACGTGTGGCAAGGTCTCCAGTCCACTACCGCAGCGCCCGTCACCATCGCCCCAACGCCTAGCCCCGTTAAGAGGTAGTACGTCTATTCGGGCACGATGAAAGAACCGCCACTCGGCAAAGCGGGTGAAGCTCCCTGTACGGAAGAAGTGATTAGACACATTCGACCGCACGGAGACATCAGCGACCTTACCCTGGTCTTTCTTCGCGAGAAGAGAGCCCAGGTACCTTTGTGTCACCGCCGCCCTCACCCGATGGATCACCTGCTTTTTGGCGCCAGGTGGTATGACGACAGGCCACCCTTCCGCCCCCGGGCACACCAACTGCAGCTCCACTAGTTCGGCAGACCACCTCCAAGTTATCCCAGCCTTCTTGGATTGTCTCATAATGGCGTTCCGCACTCTCGACCACATGGAGCCCATACCGGCGAGCCAGAGAGGTATTTCGCCAGATCTTCACCGGACGCGGGCCTACCAATATTGTCTCTCACCGCCTGACGGAGGGTGTTCCAGGCCAGTATACTCATCGACTCATCATTCGCATTCAGAAGCCTGAAGGAATGTGCGACGATGAGCACGTCGGCCAAGTCCCCGAGCGGAAGGAGTCCACAGCCACCCTTGCTAGGAGGGATGTAGACTACCTCCACGCTCGCCCTCTGCGGCAGGTTGAGCCAAGATTCGACGACGTTTTTGGAGGGGTCGTCAGCCGTTTCCAGTGGTTTCTTCTCCACGTGGGCTCCCCTCAGAAGGAAATCCAACCTGGGTAGCAAGAATGTCGCCACAGTTCCGATTTCCTACCCAAGGGTCAAGACAGAACGGTCCACCATGCCGAGATCCTCAATCAGCTGGTTTATATCAGAGATTGGGGTCTGTCTCACCTGGTAGCCCGTCGGCACACCCAGGTGCACGTACGACTCTTCCGTCTCCAGCGGGCGAATGTCCGCCCCCATGAGCCCGAAGACGGTCGGTCGGACCCCGCCGCGAGCCGTTTCACCGATGTGGAGGGTCAACCATTTGGCGGGGTTGAACCGCAATCCGATCAACTTGGCCTCCACTGCACTCAGCAGTTCCCTCATTCCTTCGGGGGTGTTGGCAATGAGGGCCACGTTGTCCGCGTACGCTAGTTTATTGCGCCGGTGACCCAGCTTACGCAGGACGGACTCGAGAGCGAGGTTAAAGGCCACTGGACCCAGTGGACAACCCTGACGAACCCCCCTCCGGATGGGGATGGGACCAGTGTACCCCTCGGCGGTCAGCACGCGGGTGACGCATTCATGGTACATGGACTTCCAGATGTTAAGGAAGTCATGCGGCACATCCGAGTGCACCAGAGCGTTCTCGATGGTCGCGTGCGGGACCGATCCAAACGCGTTGGAAAGGTCCAGCCACGGCACCACCGCCTGCTTCTTGTGTCGTTTCATGTCCTGAATAATCTCCTGCAGCACGAAGTTATGCTCGTAGCAACCCTCGTGCGGCAGGAAACCCTTCTGTGCCGGGTGCAGCGTCCCGTGTCGCACCGCCCATCCCGTCAGTCGGTCCGCCATGACCGCAGCCATCAGCTTGAGCATAGTGTCGCCCATGGCGGGGGGTCACCAGTTGGACAAGTCGTCTCGATCGCCCTCCTTGTACACCAAGACGGTGTTTGATGTTCTCCAGGTGTCCGGGATCCAACCTATTCTGTAGCAGGCGTTGAACAGCGACGCTAATAACACCGACCCGGGATCACTCCCGCGCAAATCCCTGTAAGTCAGGCCGTCAGGACCAGGCGCCGAGTTGGTCATGCGCCTGATCAGACGGTCCACCTCACTGGGCGTAAGAGGGATCTCCAGGGCCTCCGTGTCCGCACCGTCCAACGCCGTCAGCAGGTAGGCGGGAGGGACAGGCCCGAAGGCCTCTACCCCGGCGCGCACATCCAGAAAATGCTGCTCTATCCTCTCCTTCTGCACTTGGCAGTGATGTGAGGGACCCTGGAGCACCTCCTGGATACCGAGCACCATCCAAGGGACGATCATTGACTCCCCGGTCCAAGTGCTCCCCGCTCTATGCGCCACACCCACCCGTCCCTCCGGTCTGCGTCCACGCATTTCGCTGCCGGGATGTGCGCCGCGACCCAGAGTCACACGCCGGACGCTCCCCCCGTGTTGGTCGACGCCTGGAAGAACCGTCGGACATTGTCCGCCAATTCCATCAGAGCCTCGGCCGAGGCAACCGAGTCGGCCGCGAGCACCGGTTGGTCCCGCTCGGCCCGCCGCGCCGCCGCGGTCATCCGGTCACGCACACCCGCAGAAGGTGCAGCATCCGGACCCCGCGGCCCCGCGACGGGTCGCTCGGGCCTGCCACCCCGCCCCTGGTGGGCCCGCCCGTCGCCCGGAAGACGGCTCCGCCACTGGACGACCTTCCCCTACCTCCTCCCCTGCGAGACGACACCCCCCAACGCCCCGCGCACCCCGCGTACCCCCCCCTCGCGTGGTTTCTCCCGCGTGCCATAGCGCCGAGAGCCACATCGGGACTCAACGCTTCGCATGTTGCCGGACTTGCCGCGCCAGCATCTGAAAGGAGATTGAAAACATTGTTATTTGCGCCGTCCACACTTACCTCCAGTCCACCGTTGCCTCCATGGCTCCTGTTCACATTATTACGTCCCCCAAAGTGGGGGATCGATGTCGTCTGCGTCGCCGCATTCGCCAGCGTCCGCGATCCAGCCCCCAGCCGCACTTCCCTTGGCATGGAATCAGCCAAAGTTATTGGCGTCAGCCGTGTCTGATCCCTCGGCGACGGAACTGCACCCGATGTTGGCGGTGGTAATGACGATGATGATGTCGAAGATCCAAGGACCCTGTTCCGCCACCTCCTCGTCGCCGCAAGCCGCCAGCCCTGCTGGTCTGCGAAGGGATCGTCGTCCTCGTCACTGGAGTTGGTCGTTGGGCTGCCACCGTTGAACGAACCTACTCTCCCACCACTGGCCCGATGTCCTGGTCTGTCCAAGATGACGATGGGCACCGCCGGAGATTTTATTGTCGATGCCCATGGTGTCTCCAACGGTGGGATTTCGACCCGCTCGAGAACCACACTCGACAGCCTTTCCTCATGGATGTCGGGAAGAGCAGGTGGAGTGGCGACGATGGTAGTGGCCCTTCCCGACAAGTGTGACCCCGTGGCCATGATTGGGGCCCCACACGTTGATACCGTGACTGTCGAGGTAGTCAACGACGTGGCGATGGAGGTCATCAATGGTCCGCTGTCCGTCACACCCGACGAGGAACTGACCCTGGGTGGTGATTGACTGGTTGGCGTCAGTCCACTAGTACGGCTGGGCTGCACCAGTACGGGTGTGAAATCCCTCGATGGGGGAGCAGCTTGAGATGGAGTTCCAATTGCTGTTGCTGCCCCCCTGCGTGCCACCGATGCCCCCGCCGTAGTTGGTGGTGTGTCCGACGCTGACCTCACGACGACTTTGGTGACTTCCGTGGAGGTGGTGGTTGCGGAAGCCATTCGTGATCTCGGTGCTACCGATGATCTTAATTCCCTCGTCGGGGGGGACCTTGGTTGGAGGCTGGTCCCCCTCTTCCCCCTTCCTTCGGGATCACTTCCCAACCTACCTCTGCTGGTGGTTTCGGAGGATGTGGCTCCTGGCTCCACCGACACACTGGCTGCCCTCGGCCGCGGCAGGTTGTACTCCACCCCATAATTGTATGCAGATGTTGTGCTGGTAGCGGTAGTTTGAGGTGGAGTCCTTGGCGACTACCCGTTGCTACTCTGGCTGGATGTTCTTCTCTTTGCCGATGAATTGCTGCCTTTTAGGTAGGTTAGGATGCTGCTGGACGTCGTGGCACTGGTCCTTGGTGGCAACCTTCCTCGCCCCGCGGATGTCGTTGGAGTTGCTGATGTTGTTGCTGCTGTCCTTCGCAGACCACGCTGGGACGTGGCCCCACTCGCGACGACCTGTCTCGTGGTGGATGATGATGATGTTGCGGACACAGCAGACGCCAAAGATGCTGCCGGGGAACGGCGCGCAGAGGCCGACGATACGGTCGACGCTCTCACCACACGCACAACCGTGCCGACGTTTGAAGACCCGACCGTGTTCGGCGAGTCACGTGAGGTCGTGTCAGTTACTAGATTTGAACTAGAATGGCCACTTCTGCCACCCGAGGGCACGGGAACCTTCGTACCGTGCATCTTTTTAAAATGTTCCTTAACAACTCTCAACTTATAGGTTTTCGCACCGGTACTTCGGAACTCACAGTGGCCGCAAACATAATCTATTTCGACCCCCGGGTGGTACTCCCCCACGTGCTTCGCGAGATCCCCCGTGGTCCCATATGTGCCCACCAACCTGCGATTCCCCCCTCTCCCGTACGTCCGTTCTTCGACTTCTCGCGAAGGACGGCAACCCGGCATACAAGAGAAACGAGGATTACCTGCCGGGTCCTTCTCGCACTAGCGTTGATTTCGGTGTAGTGTGGTCTATACATCGTCAAAACATGAACAAAAAACCTGCCAATGAGGCGATGTGTTGATAGGTTATTATAATATTAAAAGGATAATTGAAAAATGGGAGAATTCTGGATTGCAGGTTGATACTACATTACAGGTATCAGAGGTCATTATAACAACACTCAAACGCGCACAAATAACCTGGAATTATACATACTTCTATATATGACTTGAAAAAATTCATCAATGAATTAATGAAGGAATGATGAGGTTATTTGTAAGAAAAAAACAGAAGAAGTTTGGGAAAGGTATAAATAAATCTATTCGCTACATTCGGAAAATTGGTATATACACAGGTAAGCTCTGTATGATGTATTATTCATGAAATACAATATTCCTTTACAGACAACAGCTCAGCAGATATACCGTAATCCTTTATGAACAGTCTGCTACTGTCGGTTCTTACCACCAGAACCACAGGCTGATGATCAAATAAATCATACAAGGTCTAGTCGAAAATGATGATTCAAATTTATGCATTAATTTTTAGGTGAAATCTTATCGGATATACCATAACCCCCTTACAAACAATCTACTATCAGGTTCTCCTGCTAGAGTCGTTGGAGAATGATCGAATGGATCATATCGAGCATGCTCAAGGGAAAAGATTCAAGTTTATTTGCAATTCCTCCACATACCAGAAAGTCAGAGATATATCATAAGTTCTGACGGACAGTCAACTACTGGAGCCCTCCGAAGTAGCTAATCAAAACCAGATTACCAGCTACTTCGGAAGGCTCCACTGTCGATTCCTCTTATGAGGATCATAGGCAATCGATGAAAAAGATCATACCGAGCCTGCTCAAGGGTGATTATTGAAGTTTATTTGCTATTTTTATACAGGCAAAAGTATAATGAATATACCATGATCTCTAATGGAATCCACTATTCTGCAATGAGAATCGTGAACGAATAATGAAACAGAATTGTGAATAGATAATGAATGTAAATTCAATTAGAGCAAGTTTGAAAAACATTCGAAACTAAGGTTAGTCACCGAGCACTTCAGGTATACTAAAATATGACATCCTGAATCGAAATCATGAACCATGTACAAAATGGTTCCCCTAGATTCTTTGAGTAAAATTACAGGTGGATCAAGGAGGAGTAGAAGGGATGTAGGTATACTATACATCTGTATGTCACTTACCACCACGATCAATATCATCAGGTAGCGTAGAAGGAAAATGGAGAAAAGGCGAGAGTGCAGTGGATATCCCACAGGTCCTTGCGTTAGGTACACTATTATCAGATTCTTCCAATAGAATCACAGGTAGATGAAGAAAAAGCAAGAAGGATGCATATCACCATACATCTTTATGTTACGTACCACAATGGTAATGGTACATAATGGTAGGTAGCGTTGAAGGAGAATGCAGAAAAGATAGGAGCGCAGTGGATATACCTAAAATCTTTGCATTGGGTGCATTCCACTGACCAATTGACGAATGATTAGCGAGACTGTTCAGGATCAACTCAACGGAAATTGAGCAGATACAATATTTTGATTATGGAAATTGTTGCAGAACAACTACAGGTCAACTTGACTGATGTGACTGGATGTGACAATTCATTCTGGATGTTTTCTTCCAAAGTTCCATCTTTTCGGTTGTTCCATTCAAGCTGGATCATATTTGTGTTCTCACAAACCATTATTTCTATCTTTACTCATCTTGGTCTTGGAATAATTCAATTCTCAAATATCATGAATATTAAATGGTTTGGATATTCGATACAATATTGCTTTCCAATGATCATGAATCATTTTGAGTACATTTGGAACATTTCACGGATCCAAGAGTTACTAAATCCCTCAATCCAAAATACTCTATGACAATTTGATGAAATTCATGGTATTCGGGAATTGAATCATTCCAAAACCAAGATGAGTAAAGATAAAAATGATGGTTTGTAAGAACACAAATATAATCCAGCTTGAATGGAACAACTGAAAAGATGGAACTTTGGAAGAAAACATTCAGAATGAATTGGCACATCCAGTCACATCAGTCAAGTTGACCTGTAGTTGTTCTGCAACAATTTCTATGATCTGAATATTGTATCTGCTCAATTTTCGTTGAGTTGATCCTAAACGGTTTCTCTAATCATTCGTCAATTGGTCAGTGTAATGCACCCGATGCAAAGGTTCGTGGTATATCCACTGCGCTCCTATCTTTTCTGCATTTCCCTTCAACGCTACCTAATGATCATGGTAGGATTTAACGTACAAATGTATGGTACATCTCCATCCTTTTTGCTTTTCCTTCATCCACCTATGATTCTGTTGGAAGAATCTGATAGTGGTATTATTCGATGCAAGGACTTGTATATCCACTGCACTTCTGCCTCTCCTCCATTTTCCTATGACGCTGCCTAATGACATTGATCATTGTGGTACGTATCATAAAGATGTATGGTGGCATGCATCCTTCTTGCTTTTCCTTCATCTACCTGTGATTCTATTGGAAGAATCTGATAATAGTGTACCTAACGCGAGGACCTGTGGTATATCCACTGTACTCCTGCCTTTTCTCCATTTTCCTTCTATGCTACCTGATGATATTGATCGTGGTGGTGAGTAACATACAGATGTATAGTATACCTGCATCCTTTCTACTTTCTCTTGATCCACCTGTAAATTCACTCAAAGAATCTAGGGAAACTATTTTGTACATAGTTCAT
The DNA here is from genome assembly GCA_018340375.1 of Gonatopus flavifemur. Taxonomy (NCBI): domain Eukaryota; kingdom Metazoa; phylum Arthropoda; class Insecta; order Hymenoptera; family Dryinidae; genus Gonatopus; species Gonatopus flavifemur. The sequence goes on along the minus strand of JAFFJZ010000050.1, from coordinate 679,010 downwards.
AATTTTGATTCAGGATGTCATATTTGAGTATACCTGAAGTGATCGTTGACTAACCTTATTTTCGAATGTTTTTCAAACTTGCTATAATTGAATTCACATCCATTATCTATTCACCATTTTGTTTCATTACCTGTTCACGATTCTGATTGCAGGATGGTGGATTCCATTAGAGATGCTGGTATATCCCTTATACTTTTGCCTGTAAGAAAATAGCAAATAAACTTCAATAATCACCCTTGAGCAGGCTCGGTATGATATTTTCCATCGATTGCCTCTGCAGGGCCGGGGCCAGGGAATCCGCCGCCCCGAGCGAGAGCAAGTCCCGCCGCCCCTGCATCGGGGAGTACTTGACCGACCAAAAAAAAAGGTTCCCATCTCATCAACAATGTCGAATCCCATTTTCATCTGCAGTAACAGAGAAAAAAGAAGGATGCTCGAGTCACGAGTTTTTTGACGAAGTACAATTTGAATACCAACGGAAAAATAGACAGAACGAAAGTAATCGTGATATAAAGAAATGCTCGTAGTTTTCTTAAGAATATCAAAATTTGGAATTCACTTGTTAACTTTCACCTCATGTGGCGGATAATCGCTTCGAAATAATGATTATAATTCTTGTGAAATTTGATTTTGACACGTCGTGTAATTTTCAGTTGGTGCTCATTGGAGATAATAAGGATGAAGACAATAAATTTCCCAGCCACCCAAAGCATTTTTTCTTCCGAAAACTCGAATGGAATTGCCTCAAAATTCTTTTGAACTAATCAATCCATAAGAAGTTCTAAGAACGTTCTGTTTTGACCCTTAAACGGTAACACCTCTCAAAATCACGTCAACCGTAAACCCCGGTCTAACAGTATGTGAGACCGATATTACTGTTTGAAGGTTAGAAGTTCGTAAATTGCTGTACTAAATATTTCTATTCTGAGGCTCAAAGCAGAAAACATTTCACTGTTCAGTTACTGACATATTTATAGTTAGATCTAAAATATATCATAGAAAAACATAAACCACACAATACCACGGTTCAGAAAGGGTTTTTGATGCATTTATTTCCAATTCTCATAATTCCAAATTGATTCATTATGAACTCTCTCTGGAATAAGTTGAAAAAACATTGATGGAATTTTGAAATTTTTCTACCGAAATCCTAACTATAGGCCTAACTTGAACTGAACTATGATATAACATACACGTTAATGAGAATCGCCTTCAATAAAGATCCAAGCGAAAATAATCATACGAATGCCCCTTTGTAATTTGTATTATGGAAAGAATCTTTAATAGGAAAATATTTTCTCCCATTTTATTCCAAATCACGTTTTATTGAGCCAGGGTGTACAGCGGTTATGGAATTTTTACGGAATGGGTCAAATACGTGATTTGTTTGAGAAGAAGAACCAATAGAACAAACGACAAAATTCCAGATTCGAACACCCTAATTGAACTAATAAAAGGGCAGGGATGGGGACTTTTGTAGTCCCGGAATACTTTTACTGGGAGTACTTTTTTTCTCGTGTGAAATGTCTTTATGCCTTCATATGAGGTCAAAAAAACGTACTCCCAGTAAAAGTATTCCGGGAGTACAAAAGTGCCCATCCCTGTGAAAGGGTTGAACTTTCCTTGCTTCTCCCCATGAATAATCATCATCATGAAGTAATCAATCTCATAACTGGTTTGATGAAATCCTCCAATCCTATCTATTACCCGCCAAACATTTGATTTCTACATATTTACGACAGCTCTTGTCTTGTATAATTTGTTTCATATAACTCAACCTAGGTCTACCTTTACAAGTTTTACCATTCATTTCCCTTTCCAATATTGTTTCCAATACACTATCATGTCGTAATGTATGTCCTAACAAATGAATAATGATCGACCCAGTGAGAATGGCTTGTGCTAAAAAGTGTGAGATCAACTCGAGATCAGGATAAAGAATCTGTCTTAGACTCTGCCGCCCCCCTAAGTTTGCCGCCACGGGCAGCCGCCCTGATCGCCCTGTCCTGACACCGGCCCTGTGCCTATGATCCTAATTAGAGAAATCGACAGTGGAGCCTTCCGAAGTAGCTGGTCATCTGGTTTCAATCAGCTACTTCGGAAGGCTCCAGTATTTGACTGTCCGTCAGAACTTATGATATATCTCTGACTTTCTGGTATGTGGAGGGATTGCAAATAAACTTGAATCTTTTCCCTTAAGCATGCTCGATATGATCCATTTGATCATTTTCCAACGACTCTAGCAGGGGAACCTGATAGTGGATTGTTTGTAAGGGGGTTATGGTACATCCGATAAGATTTCACCTAAAAAGTAATGCATAAATTTGAATCATCATTTTTGACTAGACCTCGTATGATTCATTTGATCATCAGCCTGTGGTTCTGGTGGTAAGAACCGACAGTAGCAGACTGTTCATAAAGGATTACGGTATATCTGCTGAGCTGTTGTCTGTAAAGGAATATTGTATTTTATGAATAATACATCATACAGAGCTTACCTGTGTATATACCAATTTTCCGAATGTAGCGAATAGATTTATTCATACCTTTCCCAAACTTTTTCTGTTTTTTTTTTACGAATAACCTCATCATTCATGCATTAATTCATTGATGAATTTTTTCAAGTCGTACATAAAAGTATATACAGGGCGTCCCATTTGAAACAGGACAGCTGAATAACTCTTCAGGGAATGGAGGGAGGAAAAAATTGTTCAAATCAAAGTTGTAGGGTCCGAAAGGGGCCATAAGATGGTGACCTTGAATTTGACCTTGAGGTCAATTTCGAGCATAATTGACGGTCAAAGTATGTTTTTTCGAATAGAAAACCCTACGTTCGACCTCAGAAATGGAAAGAGCGGAAAATTTTACGTCCGAATATGTTAACATATCAGGTCATTTAGAGGTTATTTGAAGGTCAAAAAACCATTTTCTATGGATTTTCACGGAAAAGCCTCGAACGAGTTGTTTCTCTGACCAAAGTTATTAAAGTTAAAGTGAAACCCCACGTTTCGACCTTGAATTGAATGTGAACAGAACTAACCTTCAGAGTTCATTCTTCATATCAGTACGAAAATGATCATTAAGAAGTTTTCATTGTTTACGGTGTAAGTGCGGGTTCAAAATGGTTTATTCACCTAACGAATGTGTTGATATTTCAATGATCTTGGGTGAGTGTCGCGGAGTGTATCAAAGAGCGTCACGATTGTACAGAGAGCGGTTTGGAGATCGGCAGCATCATCCTTCTTCAGAAGTCATTCGCCAAGTTGGAAGGAATTGTCGACAAGGAAGGATTGGTCAACGCCGAAACAATCAAGGTTTCAACTTTAACGACCCTCGATGCGTTGCTGTTTCAGCAATAATACACATGAATCCTCATGCTAGTTTACGTGATATTGAACGCGATTTGGGTATTCCACGCAGGACGGTACACAGAATTCTACAAGCTGCTCAATATCATCCGTACCACATCACACTGACCCAAGAATTATCTCAACAAGATATGCAGAATCGGGTTAACTTTTGCCATTGGGCTTTACAGAGGTTGAACGAAGCGCCCGATTTCTTTCGATATGTTCTTTTCAGTGATGAATCAACGTTCCAACGTACTGGCTTGTTAAATCGTCACAATAGCCACTATTGGTCAGCGCAAAACCCGCACTGGACTCAACAAGTTGATCATCAGCATCGGTGGAGTATAAATGTTTGGTGTGGAATTCTAGACAATCAAGTTATTGGGCCGTATTTTTTTGATGGAACTGTTGACGGTCCTAATTATCTACAGTTTTGACAGAATGAATTACCAGTTCTCATGGGAGATGTGACATTAGCAACTAGGCAGAGGATGTGGTATCAGCAAGACGGTGCACCACCACACTTTGCTCGATGTGTGAGGGATTATCTAAATATCCTTCTCCTCAATCGTTGGATTGGTCGAGGTGGATTTGTACTGTGGCCGGAAAAATCTCCTGATCTCACCCCTCTAGATTCTTATTTGTGGGGTTACGTAAAAAACGTCGTTTATACCAACCGACCAACAACACCTGTGGATCTACAACGACGCATCCGATACGCAATTGCGAATATTCGTGCAGAAGTTTTTCAGTCTGTTCTTGGAAATTTCCGACGCCGGCTGGAGTTATGTATTGGAGTAAATGGCGGTCAATTCGAACATCTCCTGCAATAAGTGTGTCTCACCCGTCAACGGATTTGTGCCATTTGTAATTATAAAACGATGAACTTGAGAATTCAATAATTTCCCAATTATTGTTTCAAATTTGGCATTCATTATCGTTCTCAAGGTCGAATTCAAGGTCGAAACGTGGGGTTTCACTTTCACTTTGATAACTTTGGTCAGAGAAACAACTTGTTTGAGGCTTTTCCGTGGAAATCCATAGAAAATGGTTCTTTGACCTTCAAATGACCTCTAAATGACCTGATATGTTAACATATTCGGACGTAAAATTTTCCGCTCTTTCTATTTCTGAGGTCAAACGTAGGGTTTTCTATTAAAAAAAACATACTTCGACCATCAATTATGCTCGAAATTGACCTCAAGGTGAAATTCAAGGTCACCATCTTATGGCCCTCTTCGAACCCTACAACTTTCATGTGAACAATTTTTCTCCCCCTTCATTCCCTGAAGAGTTATTCAGCTGTCCTGTTTCAAATGGGACGCCTTGTATAATTCCAGGTCATTTGTGTGCGTTTGATTGTTGTCATAATGACCTGTAATACCTGTAATGTAGTATCCTACAATCCATACATTTTTCAATTATTCTTTCAATATTATAATAACCTATTAACCCATCGCCTCATTGACAGGTTATTTGTTTATGTTTTGACAATGTATAGACCACACTACAATGAAATCAACGCTATTGGATGTTTGGATTATAATATATACTGGAATGAACAATGAACGCTATTGGCTGTTAGGAAAGAGAAAGAGAGAGAGTGACATATGGGTATCATTAGAAACCTATCTAAAAGGTAGCGAGAATCGAAAACCGGCCTGAATTGGTTCTAGCGAAGATCTGAGGTGTTTAGAAGAAAGATGACGATGATGGATCAGAATCGTAATATTTTGATCGCATGAAAATTTGAAACGTTTGTATCTCGGGAGCGCGTGAACGGATCAACTTCGTGGTGTGCTTAATCGAAAGTGTGTATTCGAATTATATGATAGAAGTGTAATTATTTTTCCATGAAGTCCAATGTGCGATGAGTTATTGTGGGTTCAAGATTTTTTGACTATAGAAAATCTTGGTTTTCGTGTAAAGATACACGGTAGCGCACGACTTTTGCTTTTTCATTCTTTTTCTCTTTCAGGGTTTTCATGTACTTGGCGTCGAGACGCTACCGCGTCTCTTGATTGCTATCGGACAAGAGATTCACATTCAGATTTTTGATCATGATGAATGCTCTTCAATGGATATAGACCAAAAATCAGAATGTCTAAAGTCGAAGAACGATGAAGAGACCGATTGCAAGAATGATTCAGAGGATGAACTTATACGCGAAGATGAGCCAATGGATATCAAATCTCACGGTTGTGACACCGAAACCACGTTGCGAGGTGAGGGCAATTCATTTCCTTATACAAATTTCTCAGATCAAGATAATTCTCAGCCGAACAATGGCGAAGACTCAGACAAAAGTAGTGAAAACGACTTTTCAAGTGAGAATAATGATCATTGTGATGATGGTGAACATTCAAGCGATGAATACAGAGAACATGTTGGCTATTACCTGAATATTACCGTATATTGATGTTCCCTTGATGAATAGACAATATCTGACGTACTGTTGACGATAACAGGTATGGCCGTACGTTACAATATGACAAACAGTGCACGTGCTGCACTTATTGAATTTGTGAAAATTCTAGCTGATCCTAAATTCTAAAAGTGGCATGTGAATAATTACACTTTGTCAAACCTTCATGATCCTCCAAAACATCGAATTACATTGTATTCCTATTGTTCAGTATGTCATATTCCTATTTTTACAACAAAGGTAATGCATAGTATGGGGACTGTGCAGAAAATATGTGATCAGTGCAATCAGACATATAATTTCACCACAGCAATTTCGAATTATTTCTTCTCCATCAATATTGAATACCAGATTCAGTTATTGTTGAATCATAGCTGTGTTTAAGCACCCCTCCTAGAAAATTTACAATACATCCATGAAACAGACAGAACCGGTTTAACAATACGTGACATATATGATGGTGATTTATATGAACGCGTGCAACAAAAATCTCCAGGCACTCTGACGTTCAACTTCAACACTGATGGAGCTCCTATATCCAAAAGTTCCAAGAAAAGCTTCTGGCCATTGCAGATGATAATTAATGAATGACCACCACATCTGAGATTCAAAAACCTTATTCTAGCCGCAGTTTTGGTTACAAGTGAAGAACCACCTTCAGTAGCTCGGCCAATTATTCAGAATCGTCTACAGTTTAATGAGTGTGAAGGTTGCAGTTGGTGCTATATTTATGGCAAATATATGCAAGGATCTGTTCGATATCCCTTATCTTCAGAAACTGATGAATTAAGAACGCATACCTCAAATATTCAGGGTACAGTATGGAGTATGCTACTGCAAAAAATGATTAACCTTTGGGAGACGGGGAAGAAAAACCTACACTAATGACGGCGTAGGTACCCGGGAACCTATTGAATGCCAATTTTGCTTTTTATGACCATCCTATTTTTTGTATGTTTATCGTATGAAATATGTATTTCTCAATTATCACGGATCATCTATTAACGTATATGTGAACTTCTTTCACGAAGAAAATGAAAAATAAATATGCTTTAGACTACACATATAGTGTATTTTTGACGTGATGTAAGTATTTATGTCCTGGTATTCATTATGGTGTGACATCCTCGTCTTTTTTTTCAATTCTTTTCCTCTCTTCCTTCTCTATCTATCTCTGTCTCTGGCTCTCTTCCTTATATACATATATACATACATAAATTAAATATTGGAACCAATTATTTTAATTGGTTAATTGGATAATATAAAATAGTTGGATAATATAAAAATATATATATATATATATATATATATATATATATATATATATATATATATATTAGGACCCTGAATGAGTTCTCGCTGTTTCATCACAGATGGCACTAACAGTACTCCGTGCTTGAAATTTCGAAAAGTGATGCGCTTGCAAGGGAGTACTGTATCCATTAATAACCCGCAATTTCAGTGTATGATAGTTCACTTTAGTGTGAACAAAGTAATTGTCTATATATATATATACATATATATACATATACAGGGTGGGGCATTTAAAGTGTCGCGGGCGTTTTTTCCGAAAATAAAGTGAGATATGAGAAAATTTTTCGGACAAAAGTTGTAGGGTACCGAGGAGGACATCCGATGGTGGCCTTGGCTTTGACCTCAAATCTCATCTTCAAGGGCATTCTGAGATCAACTCTTGTTTTTCAAATAGCCTCTCATATTTTTTACTGCAGATTTGGATTCTCGGTCAAAAACCAAGAAACTTTTGTCTGAACCATTTTCCTGAAATCCGCAAAAATGGCGCTCTAATCGATATTGTTCCATTTTGAATCTCACATTCGAATAACTCGAAAACAAAGGGTCTTGCAAAAGAATGTTTCGTACAAAAGTTGTCAATACACAACACATTTCAATCGTCTGCATTACCACCATTCAGAGCTCACGCGATGTAAACAAACGACGGGGTTCAGTGAAAATTCACGATTTTGAAAGTCAGTTTGTCAGTTACATTTGATTATTACTTGGTTTATGACAAATTGAAAATCATGGATATCCGATACACGGTTTCTGAAAAGATCGATATGATCTACATTTACGGTGAAGTGCATAAGAACCCCAGACAAGCATATGACTTGTATGCAGAACGATTTCCTGAAAGAACAACGCCATCCATTAGGTATTTTCAACGCATTACAAAATTATTCTCAGAAACGGGAAGTGTTACAAGGGAAAAAAGACATCGAATGAGAACTCTTAGCGGAGAAAATGCGGAAGGTAATGTACTAGCTGCAGTAGCCAATAATCCACACGTGAGCTCTCGTGAAATTGAACTCCATTCGGGAATTTCTCGAAGAAGTGTTCTTCGAATACTGAAACGTCACAAATTCCATCCGTATCACATTTGTTTGCATCAAGACCTTCACGGTGATGATTTCGAAAATCGTGTACAGTTTTGTCGATGGGGTCTAGCGCAAATGCACAATAACAACTTCATCAACATATTATTTTCTGATGAGTCGACGTTCACCAATCATGGTCAAGTAAATCAACATAATATGCATTACTGGGCGACAGAAAATCCAAGATGGTGACGTCAAGTAGAGCATCAAAGACAATGGGCTGTGAATGTTTGGTGTGGTATTTTTCGATCTCGAGTAATTGGACCGTACTTCATTGCAGATACGCTAAATGGAGAGAAGTACAGACATTTCTTAGATCAAGTACTTCCAACATTACTTGAAGACATACCTATTCAGGAACGATTGAATATGTGGTATCAACACGATGGTTGTCCATCCCATTATGCAGTCACAGCTCGAGGAATATTGGACAGAGATTATCCTAGACGATGGATAGGACGTCGTGGACCAGTTCATTGGCCTGCCCGTTCTCCGGATCTTACTTCTCCAGATTTTTTTTTATGGGGATACATAAAAGATACAGTTTATCAACAAGCATCGACTACACCTGAGAATATGCGTCAACGAATCATCAATGCATGCGCGAGCATCAATGAAGATATTTTAGCACGAGTTCAGCAATCTTTTGTAAAACGTTTTGAAATGTGTATTGAAGTCGAATGCCATCATTTTGAGCATCTACTGCATTAAAATTATCCAAGTGATGTAGACGATTGAAATGTGTTGTGCTTTGTCTGTTATACCCCATCACCTCCGTTTCAGTTCAAGGGGTCCCCCTTGGGATCAGACAACTTTTGTCCGGAACATTCTCCTCCAAGACCCTTCGTTTTTGAGTTATTCTAATGTCAGATTCAGTATGGAACAATATCGATTAGAGCGCCATCTTTGCGGATTTCAGGAAAATGGTTCAGACAAAAGTTTCTTGGTTTTTGACCTAGAATCCAAATCTGCAGTAAAAAATATGAGATGCTATTTAAAAAACAAGAGTTGACCTCAGAATGCCCTTGAAGATGAGATTTGAGGTCAAAGCCAAGGCCACCATCGGATGTCCCCCTCGATACCCTACAATTTTTGTCCGAAAAATTTTCTCACATCTCATTTCATTTTTGGAAAAAACGCCCGCGACACTTTAAATGCCCCACCCTGTATACAGGGCGTCCAATTTGAAACAGGACAGCTGAATAACTCTTCAGGGAATGGAAGAGGAAGAAATTGTTCAGATAAAAGTTGTAGGGTTCGAAGGGGGCCATAAGATGGTGACCTTGAATTTGACCTTGAGGTCAATTTTGAGCATAATTGATGGTCAAAGTATGTTTTTTCAAATGGAAAACCCTACGTTCGACCTCAGAAATAGAAAGAGCGGAAAATTTTACGTCCGAATATGTTAACATATCAGGTCATTTAGAGGTCATTTGAAGGTCAAAAAACCATTTTCTATGGATTTTCACGGAAAAGCCTCAAACAAGTTGTTTCTCTGACCAAAGTTATCAAAGTTAAAGTGAAACCCCACGTTTCGACCTTGAATTCGACCTTGAGAACGATAATGAATGCTAAATTTGAAACAATAATTGGAAAATTATCTAATTCTCAAGTTCATCGTTTTATAATTACAGATGGCACAAATCCGTTGACGGGTAAGACACACTTATTGCAGGAGATGTTCGAATTGACCGCCATTTACTTCAATACATAACTCCAGCCGGCGTCGAAAGTTTCCAAGAACAGACTGAAAAACTTCTGCACGAATATTCGCAATTGCGTATCCGATGCGTTGTTGTAGATCCACAGGTGTTGTTGGTCGGTTGGTATAAACGACATTTTTCACGTAACCCCACAAATAAAAATCTAGAGGGGTGAGATCAGGAGATCTTGCCGGCCACAGTACAAATCCACCTCGACCAATCCAACGATTGGGGAAAAGGATATTTAGATAATCCCTCACACATCGAGCAAAGTGTGGTGGTGCACCGTCTTGTTGATACCACATCCTCTGCCTAGTCGCTAATGTCACATCTTCCATGAGAACTGGTAATTTATTCTGTAAAAACTGTAGATAATCAGGACCGTTAACAGTTCCATCAAAAAAATACGGCCCAATAACTTGATTGTCTAGAATTCCACACCAAACATTTATACTCCACCGATGCTGATGATCAACTTGTTGAGTCCAGTGCGGGTTTTGCGCTGACCAATAGTGGCTATTGTGACGATTCAACAAGCCAGTACTTTGAAACGTTGATCCATCACTGAAAAGAACATATCGAAAGAAATCGGGCGCTTCGTTCAACCTCTGTAAAGCCCAATGGCAAAAGTTAACCCGATTCTGCATATCTTGTTGAGATAATTCTTGGGTCAGTGTCATGTGGTACGGATGATATTGAGCAGCTTGTAGAATTCTGTGTGCCGTACTGCGTGGAATACCCAAATCGCGTTCAATATCACGTAAACTAGCATGAGGATTCATGTGTATTATTGCTGAAACAGCAACGCATCGAGGGTCGTTAAAGTTGAAACCTTGATTGTTTCGGCGTTGACCAATCCTTCCTTGCCGACAATTCCTTCCAACTTGGCGAATGACTTCTGAAGAAGGATGATGCTGCCGATCTCCAAACCGCTCTCTGTACAATCGTGACGCTCTTTGATACACTCCGCGACACTCACCCAAGATCATTGAAATATCAACACATTCGTTAGGTGAATAAACCATTTTGAACCCGCACTTACACCGTAAACAATGAAAACTTCTTAATGATCATTTTCGTACTGATATGAAGAATGAACTCTGAAGGTTAGTTCTGTTTACTTTCAATTCAAGGTCGAAACGTGGGGTTTCACTTTAACTTTAATAACTTTGGTCAGAGAAACAACTCGTTTGAGGCTTTTCCGTGAAAATCCATAGAAAATGGTTTTTTGACCTTCAAATAACCTCTAAATGACCTGATATGTTAACATATTCGGACGTAAAATTTTCCGCTCTTTCCATTCCCTGAAGAGTTTTTCAGCTGTCCTGTTTCAAATGGGACGCCCTGTATATGTGTTCTTTTAGATTTATAGTATTTCTTCAAATTTATAAAATAATGGTTAAATTTTCACAAGCCAATTTTTTTGTATAATTTCTTTTGTTTATATATTATATTAAATTTCCATCGTATCCAAATTATTGTATTCCTCTTCATTAACAATACGTTTTATATCAATCTCATTCCTTCTGTGTAATCAGTCGGAAGTGTCTTAGTAAACTTGGATTCATATTAATTCAGTGTCATCATTTGAATCGATTTTTCTCATCTTCCGCTCCTCCCTGTCCTTGTCTCAGATTCAAAAAAAGGGAATTCTGGATTCAAAGGAAGGTCACCAACCTTCCTTCGCTCGAGTTGTTGAAAGAGAGTTTTTGTTTCGATACATCTCGAAACAAGATTCTCTGGGCGTAACAACGGATAGAAATATTCGGTGTGAAATGAGCGTAGATCGTCATTTGTCATACTTCTATGCATTGTCCAATGAGGTAGCTGTGTTACGTTCACATTCCGAAAGCATCGCAATGTTCATATACTAGAAAAACAAGTGACAGCACTCATAATCTTCTAATTCCGTAACATCAAGAGTAACAAGACATTTTCCATCGATATGGCTGTGCCTGGTGCAAGCAGTCGACATTCTGCACGCATACAACAAAGATTAAGGTAAATTGAAAACTCCCTTTGGATTACATTATTTTTCAATCATTTTCAATTATTATGAGTATATTATTCAGAAATGTCCATTATGTATTAATATATCTTCACATCATTAATATAAAAAGAATCATATGACATTGAATCAAGATAGTGAATCATTTTGGATAAAATCGAAGCCATATGACATTAATTGTATGGAAATAAAGGATTTCGCAAAAAGAAATAACAAGGTTAGGTTCATCACTGCAGTCGTTTCTACAGCTGCGCTACCGTGAAGTATACGGCAGTTTATAGTACTAACCAACATCAGCGAAGTTTCACTCTTGATGTAGCTATAACAACAGTCCGTTACGGCAGCACCGCTGCTAGATATTTCCAACGATGCAGTGAGTTTCACAGTAGGGTTTTGTCTTTGAAGATTTGAAATTGGATCTTTGCGATTTGAATATATATCTTCAACTCACACTTCTCATATCGATTAATTCCTAAATTTTCGGCGCATCTGCAATATTAGTATAGTATATTGCATCTGGTTTATTATTATTGTATGTATTGCAGGGCAATGAATTCAGTATTATTATATTGCACTGTGAAAAAAATAGGGAAGCTAGCCTCGCGGCGAGTATGAATACGGTGAGTCCTACCACAAAGTTGAGTCAACTAAATATCGATTGAGGTAAATGCTTGTTTGGTCATTTAAATCGATATTCAGCCAACTCAACTTCGTCTCGGGATTCACCGTATCCAAACTCACTGCGGATTTGGTCCATTATCATTATTTTATTTGAAGTTGAGTTATTTCTCTCCAAGAACGCAAATTCTATTCATATTTTTGAAAATTGTCATGTAGAGAGAAGAATGCAGAAGAAAAATCTTCATCTGAATAAGAGGCATTCCTGGCATCCAATGACGATGATTATCTCCCAGAATCTGAATGTGAAGAATCAGATGCAGAAAAACAGCTTGTAGTCGAGTCAGAAGAAGAATATGATTCAGATGAAACAGTTGAAGAAGAATCGACAAATTCACAACCTGGTATTTTGGTTGGTAAATATGGCACTGGATGGAGGTATAATTCATTCCCACGAACTCAAACACTGAGTCGTAATATCTCACGTCAAAAAACAGGAGCACCGAATTTCAGTGCTGTATTCACCGCAAAAAAACATTCAAATCTATAATGTCTGAAGAAATGTGTGATATTATTCTCAGAGAAACTAATCGGAAAGGTGCACAAGTGACTACAGACTACAATGATAAATTAGTGGAACAGTACCCTTCTTCTAAACGACCATCAAGTAAAATCTTCAAGCCATTCACTGAAGGAGAATTCGATGCATTTTTAGGAATTCTTACTGCAGCTGGTGTTTATAAATCTAATAGAGAACATGTATCTGGAATGTGGAAACTTGGATCTTCACCTCTTATTCGCGCCATCATGTCTCGTGATCGATTTAAAATGTTTCTGCGTTTGATTCGTTTTGATAACGCCAATACACGCGTTGAACGAGTTAACACAGACAAAGCTGCGCCAATCCGTGATATTTGGATGATGTTGAATGCGAATCTGAAGAGAAATTATAATCCAGGTGACTGCTCGACTGTGGACGAACAATTATTCCCTTATAGAGGCCATACAAAATTTACTCAATGACATCCCATCTAAACCTGCTAAGTATGGTATCAAAGTGTTTTGGGCCTGCGATGCAGCAAATGCATATCCTGTGCAAGGAAAACTTTATACTGGAAAGTAGGACTGGGATTATCCGTATACCCGGATATCTGGATATTCGGTTGATTATCCGTATGTATGGATATGGTCTGGATATCCGGATACTCGGATACATTATCCAGATATCCGTGAATCCGAATATCCGGATATCCGCATATATCCGGATATCTGAAATAGACAGAATGGATCCACTTGATAACAAAGCGATAGCAATTTTGTAAGAAGATGATGGTCTGAATTTCAATATGTGTGATCAGGATGTTTTGGTTTTTCTAGTTTCCGAAGAGTCATTTCAAAAATTTGTGAATTCTTCGGGAGTGATTTGAAAACTCTCAATATCGTTCAGGTATCTACTGCCGGATCTGGAAAAGGCAAAACAGATCGCCTACATATTGGAAGTTCTTTTTAGTGCATTCCAATTTTCTTCAAATCAGTATTAGAGTATCGTAATTTTCAGTTCAAGAGTTATCTGGAAATTAGAATGAAATTGAGAGAATCATGAGCGCTTATGTTATGCAAGAACAATGAATGTAATGATTGAAGTCGACTTCATACAAACCGTACTACTCATACATTTTTGAACCACCTTCAGTTACATCAGTATTTCAATATTCTAGCGCAGAGCGCATCAATTGTTATTTTCCTATAAGGACCTCACGTATATTCATGACCTTACTCATATTTGTATCTTTTACACAGAAAAAAAGAATACTCGCAGCAGCTACTCGTGGAGTCGATTTTCGACCATCTACGAAAAATAAAAACGGCGACTACTTGATAGATGAAACAAATACTTCATTAGGTGAGTGAAATAATACGATGGTCACGTCAAATAACTTGTTGTTTGTCTACACTACTAAGTAGTTGCCGTAACTATCTTTCGTAGATGGTCGAAAATCGACTACGCGAGTAGCTGCTGCAAGTATGTCCTTTTTTTCCGTGTACTCTATTCATTGACCTTGTTATATTAAAGAGAGTTCTGAAACATCAAAATTTAACAATCAAAGTGTTGTTTAACGTATAATAAAAATATGTACATATGATGTGAAAAGCAATATAACATATTTAAATGTAAGATTCCATGTGGAAATGGAAACATGGGCCGCTACTGGCTCAGTACTGCTGCCAGAGTTGCCAGCACTGGCAAATCCAAACTCACCACTACAGGGTCGGTTGAATAAATGATACTGATTGATTACTAGCTAGTCGAAATGATAACATGATGTAACGGACGGATCAGTATGACATTTACAGCCGTGCCGGTACTGGCATTCTAAGTGAACTTGCGGTGATAGAACTTTGGCACTTCACAAAGACCAGTTGTTTTGTCAATACTGGAACAGAAGCGAAAAAATGATGTTTTGTATCAGGCGCAGTACTAGCATTTCAACCTTGCCAGTACTCACACTGTACCATTGGGCAAAGAAGAGTTTGTTGAAAAGGTTGAAGAATTCCAACAAAATTGTGTAGTTCGGCAGTTTACGAGCACTTTTTGGACGAATCTTAATGCAATCGATAATAAATTTATGAAAATGATGCAATTTAATCGGAGTATCCGGATTTTCCGATTATTCGGATATCCGGATTATCTGATCATCCGGATATCCATGAAATCCGGATAACCGGATCATTTATTCGATTCTACGAATATCCGAATATTCGGATATCCGGATATTCGAAAATTGCGGATAAAAATCCCACCCCTACTGGAAAGCCACCGGGTGGTGAACTTCAAGTGAACATTGGTTCTAGAACTGTTTCAGATTTGGTTGCTCTATATGAAGGTTCTGGAAGGAATATAACAACAGATAATTTTTTCACAAGTTGACAGTTGGCTGAAGTTTTGAATTCATGAAATTTGACTGTAGTAGGTACAGTCAGGAAAAATAAAACATTTTTACCTCCCAACATGCTGCTGTCTAAAGGAAGGCCTATATACTCTACTAAATTTGCATTTCGTAAAGAAGCAACGATATGTTCATACGTTCCCAAGAAAAATAAATCAGTTGTACTTTTATCATCTATGCATACTCCAGGTGAAGTGGGAGGAACTACGGCTGCAAAACCAGAGATCATAAAATATTACAATGATACGAAAGGAGGTGTTGACGCCATGGATAAAATGTTAGTCGAGTACACAGTAGAACGTAGAACTAATCGTTGAACTCTTGCATTCTGTTATAATATAATTGATATTACTGCTTTGGCTGCATACATAATATATATGGAACATAATCCACAATTCACTCCTTCAACTGATCGACGACGGAGATTTCTTGAAGATTTAGCATTCCAATTGTGCGAACCTGCAATAGAAACCCGTGCCACTATTCCAAAAGTGGTTTAGAATCACTTCACACGCAATGCAATGGAACTGGTTTGTGAACGTCAAATACAACTAGTAACTATAGCGAACACAAATCAGACGTCCGCACAGTGGTCCAAAATCTCAAAAACCTGGCCAAAAGTCGGAAAATAAATTTTTTTTTCTTCAAATTATCACCCTTGAGGAAGTTTTATAGGACCTTGAAGCACCGTTTAGTAATGCTAGTTCATCACGAATGCCTCCAGGAAACTTTTTATAACGTCTCGAATCTGAGTAAAAAAAAGTATCGAAGTGAACACAAGCTTGCACGAAAAAATATGCACTTTTTGAATGCCCAGTGTTTTCGAACGGATTGATTGATTTGGATTCTATGAAATGGCTTACAATCTTGAGAGTACGTACTTTCAGAATATGTAATCATATATGGCATGAAGAGACAATCCTAAGAGTGAAAGAACAATTTATACATACACCATTCTTTGGAATTGACTGTGAAATACGTTAATTATTCGAGAGATAAGTTAAGCGTGGGTCAACGTGGGGTCAAGTTTTCAATTGTAAAATGTTCATCTGACATCCGAGAAAGGGATCTATGAATATTGGCTGCTTATAGCTGCTAATCTGGCTGTTAAGAAACTATTTGCAATGAGAAGCGAAAATACAGCGAAAATGCTCTTCGCATGAAGTACCATATGTGTCGAACAGAGTTTACTGATTGAATGACTTGGATGGAAATTGTAAGATAGGGAGAGAGAGAGACATCTGATGGTGACCCAGGGGCGGATCCAGGGATGAATATTGAGGGGAGAGGGAGGGGTTCACACTTATTTTTTGCACCCGATGACCTTTTTTCTTTTCTTTCCTTTCTTTTTTTTTCTCTTCTTTCTTTTTTATCTTCCTTTCATTTTATTTCCACATTCTTCTCAAAAGCGTGCGGGAATTTTATTCTTACATATGTTTTTACGAGTTGTTTAGGGCGCGGGCGGTCCTGTTTTGTGAAAGAAAGATGAGTATTTTTTTAACGAAACATTTCTAGCAGAAATCACTCAGATGAAAATTCTTGAAATTGAAGGGAGGTTCTGTTCCTGCGTGAGGGGCAAACTGTTACCCGGAAATAAAATCATGACAACTCAGCTGATTTCTCTCCGGCTTCGAGAGCGAAGATGATTAATTGTTTTATTCCAAGTGCGTTATAAGGAAAACATTATATTCTTCAGAAAGCAATGAATTTTCAATTACATATCATGTTCACTTCTTTCTCAGTGATCTTGAAATCCCTAACGGTCCCCCCTCTGCATGTCCACGACGCGTCTCTGTGGATGCGAGGTGGATAAAAGGGAGAGGCAATTTGGAATTCAAAAAATTCGACAACGAATTCGTAATCAGAAATCAAAAAAACTACTCGGTGCCGAGTTTGAAAGAAATTCGATGAATTTTCAGATTTTCGTCCGCCATATTGGGTCCGCCATCTGGAATTTTGAAAATTCGACAACGGATTTATAATCAGCGACCCCAAAAACCCCCGAGTAGAGAGTTTCGAGCTCATTTGATGACTCCTATTAGTTTTGGCCAACTGTTTGGTATTTCGGACCACTGTGGTCCAGTAGAGTTTCTGGACGTACTCCTGTGGTGGGAAGTTGTTACCTTTGTCGACAACGGAGCCACAAACAGCGGAAGACAAGAAAAGTTTGTGACTTATGTACAAAACCGATTTTCAACGAACACAATATAAATGAAGTGGTTTGCAATTCCTGCAGTCAAAAAGTGGAATGAAATATTGATATTCAGTTGATATTTATATTATATTTTCTCATTTTCAATGAATGAAAATTAATAATCCAATCTGAACTCAAGTATTTTGAAATTTAATACGTGGAGGTACCCGGGTACCTACTACGTCATTAAAGGGTGTGAAAATTTCACATATTATTTTTACATGGAACCAGTGACATTGAAGCAATAACATACGTGATGAAATCCATTAAATGAACTGTTTGAAGATGTCACAGAGCTCCGAGCCACAAAAAGTTCGAGAACTGTCAGTGAATTACCGCTCTTTGATACAGTATGGGGGTATCCAGTAGAATATACCCAAGCAACACACATTCATCATTTTGAGGTCAAAATGACATCACATTGACTGCAAATCAGTCATTACGTAAGATGACTTGAATTTCACTTGAATTTGACCTAACGTTTTATTTATTTATTCGCATTCAATAATGTCACATATGTGTGTAATCATATATGTAATCCACGTATTCATCACCAGCAAGATTTGACATCAAATTGACATCATTTTGAATTGATCTGATTTCAGTGGCATAATATCGATTTCCATTAATTAATTCCTTTAGAAAGTTGATTGACAATTCATAAAAGGATAGTTCAATCAAGGAAGGTTATAAATTCCACAAGATATTCTCAAGTGAGCTAGGAAATTTCATGAAATTATGCTATATATGATTCGCTATGTATGAATCTGAATATGAACTATTTGCAGTCAGACATATCAATAATCATAAAAAGTCGATGATGATTTGATGTATGATTCAACATTGGAAACAAAAAATTCATAATTAATTCTCATAGGTAGAAAAAAAATGTGTCTGCGTCCGGAATTGAACTTGAGTCCTTTGAAGTACTGATCTAACGACTTAGCATAGAACCATAGACCGAATTGTTCATAACAAATGGAAAAGGAGTGTTTATATGGGCTGTGTGAATCATCCTTGTTATATTACTATAACGAATGAATTCCAAAAGTAAATATTATTAGAAAAGTAAATATTATAATTATAGTCATGTAGGAGGATTTGAGAGTTGCAAACAACTTGACGCACATCACCGAAACTGCGCTTGTTTGAACACTTCCAAATTTGAGAATAATTCTCATTAAAAAATCAAGCGACTTTCAAGATACGAGGAAAATTTTTTGCATTTCTCAAATTCTTGTGTGAGATCTTTTCTATAATCTTATTTTTTTTAATCCATTATATCCCTTTTCTCAAGAGAAAAACAGGTGTTGAAGGAAATTATGTGGTACCCCATAATGCACCCCTCCTGATTTTGATAGATAGATAGATAGATAGATAGATAGATAGATAGATATGTTTATTTATGTTCTAGGATGAACATCCTGTGGAACAATTGAGAAAGAAGTATAAACAATAACAAAGATATTATATACAAAAATACTTATATATATACAGCATTCAACCCACAGCCCGAAAAGCAAAAAGAAGGCAGAATGAATGAACTTAAAAATGAAGATGGAATGAGAATGAGAGTGAGGATGAGATTACAAAGGTGTGAGAAATGAAAATACAGATATAAGATAGAGATACAATAGTTATAAATGCGCAGAATGAAGATGAAGGCAAATGAAAATACAGATATAAAATAGAGATACAATAGTTATAAATGCGCAGAATGAAGATGGAGGCAAGAAAAGCGTAAGATGAACCACGATGAACCTACTTGAAAAGGAGTATATGTCTATGAGTGAGAAAGGGTGGAGGTGAGCAAGAAGTCATAATACCTCTTTTTGAAGACGTTAGGGGAAGAGCTACATTTGATGTTATCTGGGATCGTGTTCCAGAGTTTACTACCTGTTATCAAAAAAGATTTTTGATATGTGGTAGTACGATGCAGTGGTATTTTGAGGAGCCCCCTAATCGATCTAGTGCAAGGAATTGCATCAGAGGTACCAAAGTTAAAACCATCGTGAAGAAAAGGAGGATCCTAGAAAGCAAATAGATGATGCAAGTACGACCCCAGGAAAAATTTCCGTCGCTCAGGAAGTTTGAGCCAGCCGAGGCGCGTGAAGAAAGGAGAGATGTGGACATCTTTCCTGAGATTGAAAATAAACCGCACGCCGGCATTCAGTTTACGCTGCAGACGTATACTGTCTCCTTCGGAGAGATCAGTGAGAACTAAGCAACAATAATCAAAATAGGGTATAACTAGCGTTGAAATCAGTTCAGTTCTCATCTGGATAGAGAGTGCGTTGCCATTGAGTCGCAATTGGTAGAGTGCGCATGAGACTTTCCTGCAGACAGAAGTTACTTGCTCATTCCAATTAAGAGGAGGTGTCAGAATAATCCCAAGCGATTTAAGCGAAGAGACAAGATTTATAGGGGTGCCCTGAAGTATGATGTCCGGTAAGGAGCGAAGAGGAATATCGTTGACGTAACGTGGAGAACCAAGGATCATGCAATTGGTTTTCAAGGGGTTCAGAATTAGGTAGTTGGTGGAGCACCAGCTGGCAATTCTCTGTATATCGTCATTCAATTTCGTGATACATTCGTCTATGAGAAAAGGTGAAGTATGCAAATGAATATAAAAGTCATCAGCGAATTTGAAGAGTTTACAATGGTGAATAATCGAATTTATGTCGGTGACATACAGTGCGAATAAGAGAGGGCCCAGGCGAGAGCCTTGGGGAACACCTGAGGTAACTGGAGTCCATTCGGAGCAACCTTGAGAGCTTCTAACTGATTGCGTGCGACCGGATAGATAGGACCAAAACCACTTCAGCACGGGGGTAGATATATTGAAAGAAGCGAGGTTTGGTATGAGCGAAGAGTGGTTAACGGTATCAAAAGCTCTTGAGAAATCAAACCCCACCAAAAGAGTGATCATGCGCTTATCAATCGCTTCACGAACATCATCAGTCAATTTTGGAAGAGCAGTTTGAGTGGAGCGGTGTTTGATGAATCCACACTGATATTGGTCAAGTAGAGAATTCTTGGTCAAAAAATCACACAAGAAGTCATGGACGATCTTTTCAAGTGTTTTAGATGACTCACAGAGAATGGAGATAGGGCGAAAATCACGTGGAGTTTGTGGAGATCTTGTTTTAGGTATAGGTGTAATGAAGGAGCGTTTCCACGCCATAGGAAAGAGAGATAGCATGAGAGAGGAATTGAATATGGTCAGTAGGAATGGAAAAATGGACGGAGCGATCAGGTTAAGGAATCGACCAGGAAGCCCATCTGGAGGAATAGTATTTGAGTTAGAAAAATGATAGAAATGTAGCAGATCATGAGGAGTCAAGTGAGGGAAAAAGAAGAGGTTATCACTGTAGCCGAGACTTTGGTCGAGAATGGGCGGTGGAGGACAGGCCGGATGGAAGCCAGCAGAGAAGTGTAAACTAAGCTCGTTCACACAACATTTATCCGCGGGCGAGTGATTACTATTAGATTTGATTATTCTCAGGGTACGAAGTTCTCTCCAAAGTGTGCGTGAGTCGGGAGTGCCCATCAATCTGTCGTTATAATATTGACGCTTCGCATTCCTGAGAGAAGTAACAACGTTGTTCCTTAGTCGTGTGAAGAGTAGATGACATTCAGGATTTCTTGTGCGGAGATATGTCCTCCTCGCAGTGTTACGTTCACGGATGAGATTACGAATCTCCTGAGTTATCCAGGGAGAAGGAGGACGTCTGGGAGTGAACCTTCTGATCGGTACTTCACTATTGTATAGATCAGTGAGATAATCATGGAAAACCCCAACACACTCATCAATATTTGTAATACTCGAGTTCCCGATGTTCAGCAAAATCGATGGTATATCAATATCTTGCCCATTGATACGCGAGTAATCACGCACAGAGACGATCTGCTGTTGACTCATGGGTAGATTGAAAGAGTATTCAATTGAGATCATGTCATGCCGAGATAGAAAAGGCATTTCCTTTTGTTCATGGTCAATCACTTTGGAGAGATCGTCCACTACACATAAGTTAAGCAAGGTAGGAGAGATGGACGTGTGATGAGTGGGGCCGTAGGGGACAATGGCCAGATTCAGACTGGAGAGTATTTTACGGAGATGATTACTATCAGGAGATGAACGGCACAAGTCGGTGTTCCAGTCACCCATAATGATTTTACCGTGATAGTCAGTACTCAGTGTAGAGATCACCGTTTACAAATTAGCAAATCCTATTTTCGGAGGTCTGTAAACTACACCAATGAGTACTTTGCGCATACACGTGCTGGAAACCTGGACGAATAGATATTCGGGTTGTGGACAAGTGGCATCGTACTCATATTTCTGTATAATTTTGTATTGGAGATTCTGTTTAATATAGAGACAGACCCCCCCGCCAATACGACCCACCCTATCGCAACGAATGACCACATATCCATCCAATGAGCAGAATGAGTCATCCATGTCACTCCTAAACCAGGTCTCAGATACCGCAATAACATCGTACTGATTCGGATTCTTAGTGCAGAAAAAATCAGAGAATTCATCAAAATGAGCCATAAGTGATTGTGCATTAACATGACACATTCTTAACGAACGGAAAACTTCATTAGAGTGAGAGTTTGAGGGTCGAATCGGGAGTCACCTGAGTTGATCAAAGTCCCTGTTAGATGACATGACGATAACATTTGAGGTATCATCTTTTTTCACCAGAATACGTCCATTCCTCGACCAAGTATGGAGATATCCTTTAGACTTCGCAACTTTCTTAGTTTCTGCGAGAAGAGAGGCTATATCAGACGGCAGATATTCATGAAGATAAAGCCTAGACTTAGGTAGAGAGGGATTAATATCAGACGCGTCGACTATTCCTGTAGAACGTTTGGCCTCAAGTATTTTCGTTCGGAGAGAAGGAGAATCAAGCTCCATAAGGATGGTACGTGGACGCGATGTAGTTTTGGTGGAGCGAAGACGAAATGCTCTCACAATGTTAGATTGGATGATCTGAACATTAAGATGAGCCAAGACATCCATGATACGGCTCGGAATGAATTCATCAGGAAGTTCAGGTAATCCTGAGAGAGTGAGAAGGTTCCTATTCGATTGAGAGCGCAGCGCTCGAAGTTCTTCTTGCAACTTGGTGTTTTGTTATTCCAATTCAGAGATGCGTGCTGAGTGAGATTGAGAGTTATCTCCAATGGTTATAACACGCTGGCTAAGCGATATGAGGCTGGCATCAGTCATTTTGATAGAAGAGGAATTCTGTTCCAGTGAGGTTTTTAATTCCTGGTAGTCTTTAGTGAGCGATTTCACATCCTGATTGACTGTGATAACAACCTGTTCGTGCCTCGCAAATTTGCTGGATAAAGAGGAGACATTGTTTTTGATGGAAGACAGTTGTTGAAGTCGAGCATGAACCTCAGTATTATTGCGTTCTTGCCGCTCAATGAAATTATCGAGTTTATCTGAGGATATTTGAATAGCTCTCATAATATCATCTATGGTAAAGGTTGTATTAGGAGTAGTACCACCACTGGTGTTGCGATCAACCATCGAAGTTGACGGACAATCAACCTCCATTGATGAGGGAGGGGTATCTCCAGACTTTTTGAAGGATTCCAAGGGACCTTCGCAAAGTACAAGCTCGTTGTTGTGGTTGTACGTTTCATGTAGTTTCACACAACCAGGATGGAAATATTTTATGCACGGTGTACACTTAATGACATCCGTTTTCACAGATTTTCTGCAGATTGAGTGAATGTGATCCATTGTAATAATGAAAAAGAGAAGAATCTGGTACTAATATGTGTGAAAATCCAAATAAAAAACGAATTATATAGAAAAAAAGTCGTTGTAAGAACGGTTAAGATGAGTATATGCTACGTTGTGTGAGAGAGAGTACCATCGAGTAGTTAGAGAGACAGAGATGAGAGCAATAACGTAGAAAGAATACAACAACAGTGTGCACGTATCTATACACTCGGTATCATAGTATATGTGTGACACACCCAACGCAGTATATGCGAACGAACGCTAGCACTATGAAATAATCGCGCATTATAATTATGAATGTAATGAAAGTAATATTGGGAAATGCATCACCAAATTATTATCTATGTAGACCGCAAATGAGGATAGAGAAAGCATGTGTCGAAAACCTCGTTGAAAAGTGATGTGATACGAATTAGTATGCCAACAAAGATGTTGTCGTCAAAACTCCCGTTGAAAGGCAAGATTTATGCTGTGGAGTGTGGATGTGCTACGATGGCCAATACCTCAACGTTACCGTGATGACGTGTAGAGAAGACAGACCAATCAATGATAAGAGGCGAATGATAAGCGCAACGCGCGAAGAGCACTTGTAATACACCAGCCTTGGTCTTCCCGCTTGGCAGATGCTCCAACAACACCAGATAAATGCAAATCACACAGCATCCACCATCGGCTGCCAACGAAACAGCTACTTATCGTTAGTTGCTCAAAAAATGCCCGAGCCGATAAGGGATGCACTGAAACCAGCTCGACCCCGATAGGGCCACAAAATATGCAGTAAAACAGTAGACAAAGTAGAGCGAAGCAAGAGCGTGCAGGCTTATACTCAGAGAGAGAGAGAGAATTTTGGTGTGGACGACAGAACGACAGGAGCGCTTGCAGCGCCATCGCCAACGCAATGTATAACGCCGTTTCGTATAGTCTTCAGTCTTTTATCAGTGCAGTATACAGACGCTATCCTTGTGTATAAGAAAAATCTAAATTGAAAATATTAATATTTCCAACATATGGGAGATAGACCACAAGACAGACCGGCAAGTATTTTAAAATCATATTTATCCTCATCTTTTCCATTCGTCATAAATATTCTTAATTGCCTCATAAGAAATTAAATACGATTAAAGAATCAACAATCCTTCCGAGTGCAGGTTAGGTTCAATGTGCAGGTTATGTATTGAGACAAAGGTTCTGATTGTTATCAAATATTTCTTTCCTTGTGACTCTCTTTTCATGTCTCATTCATTTCACACACCCTGTTAATTATGAACAAACATTTCTATTCATGTCTTTCCACAATACTACTCTACTGAGGATGATTTTTTAATACGTTTGGATTTTTGAAAAGGCTTTTTCTACAGACACGCACGCTAATCTATCCCTAACTTTCAAATCTGAGACACGTGAAATTTTCAAATCATCGTAGATACATTGAATCTCTGAGGGATTATTCACTCATAGGCGGAATTTCTCATGTATTAATCCAAAAATTCGAGCCAGGTGAGAATTGTCGTGTGTCTCGGTCTTGAAAAACTCGAGACAAGGGAAATTTCGCCTGTTTGTAGATAACCCCTCAAGAATTCACTGTATCCACGAGAATTTGAGAATTTCACGTCTCTCGAATTTGAAAGTTGAAGCCAGGTTAGCGTGACTTTAGAAAGACATGATTCTATGAACATAACCTATTGTCGTTTTTTAACAACAGCAAGATCTATTTCTTGATGTATAATTTATCCAATTCAAAACTGGAATATTGATTCGACATTTATGTTACCTCTATTTTTTTTTCAATTCAGTGTGGAGATGTTTGCTTTGTGATGTGTTCGTTTCAGATGTGAATGAAGCAATGGATTCATTTCATTCAAATAGTTTATCTTGAACTTGATATTCAATTAGAATAAACATTACAACTACATTAGTATTTCTTCATGAATGTTTTTTGTCATTCTGAAATGCATTGCGATAAGCCAATTACATTGTGTTTGAGCGATAATAGGGGAATTTTTCTCTCAACAAAGTTTGTTTTCAGCATGAGTTATGATGTTTTTCATATTTTCTCGCAGTTCAATTTTTTCTCATAACGGACAACTTTTTTAGAAAATTGAACAACATATATTGAGCGCCATAAAGTACTGGATTGAGCATTGACTGCAGTCGATTCATGAATTCCTTACAAGGCAGAAAACGAGATCTTTCGTCAATGTGAGATGAATGATGGGATGCTGCTGTTTCTTTTCAATACATGCATTTTAAAAAGAGACGATTAGACTAATGTATGACTGCTTATTTTTCTCGCTCAATGTACTCGAGTATCTCCCACTGATAACAAATTTTTGGATAGTGCTCACTCCAGTATATTATGGAGCTCAATGAGAAAATAAGGTATACAAATATATGAAAAAAAGTTCAATTGAAACATCGTTCAAACTTCATCATTCGAATTGTTGCTCAAAATGAACATTTGGTTCGAAATCTTTTCAATGCTCCTACAGAAATATGAACATCATCAAGCTATAGAAGAAGTTTGAAAAATTAGCATTCAACTAACATTTCAATACATTTTCATTCACAACCGAAGTGATGTAAAATTATTTATATGAATGAACAAAACCAATAGTTCATGAATGATTGCATTGTCTATAGGATAAAAATTGAGAACATTTTTAAAATCACAATACTTCTGATTTTCATACATCTGTAGTTTTCATATAGCAGCTACAGCAGTTATCCAATCCAATTTCTTTTTTTCGGAAGTATTATTTGAGTTTTTATATTTTTCATGAGCAACGCAAGCGTATTTGGCGTTATGCTGCTCATATTGAAACTCTCAGGAAGTTAGAGCTTGAACGTATCAGAGAAGAGGCTGCACGAGTGGAAACTGTTAACCATGAAATTCTCTCAGAAGTTGAACCTCAATATTCTAACAATAATTTAACTGATGTCAATTTGAGTAACGATGTTGATCATGAAGATTTCAAAGTACATGATGTAGAAAATTCGGATCAGGATGAATCTGACACTGACTATGAGTCTAGTGATTGTGAGGATGAAAGCGATGGACATGAAAACCTTACACTAGAAGATAACGAAAATATCTACATTGAACAAATCAAAATCAACAATAATTTGGTCATTGATGATGCAGAAATTAACGAATATGTGTTGAAAAGTCTGAAAGAATGGGGCAAAAGGGGTGTAACTGGACGCAAAATTAACGAAATATTGCAAGTTTTGAAAGTAGTATTCCCTCAACTCCCAAGAGATTATAGATCTCTTTTGAATACTCCTCGAAGCATAACTGTGAAGAATATCGGGACAGGTCAGTTTTGGTACAAGGGCATTACACCAAATATTCACTCAAAATTATCAAAGCGATATTTTGCATCTCATCCAGATATTGTGATGGACGTTAATATAGACGGAGTTCAACTTTTCCCTCAGAGTCATTCACGAAAAGAATTCTGGCCGATTTTAGGGAATTTTGCCGATCAAAATGAACCATTTATCATAGCAGTATATTATGGCAAAGGGAAGCCTAGTAACTTGAATGCATTTCTTGAGGAGTATGTTGCTGAAGTGGCTGATCTTCAGGTATCTGGTTGCGACAGCGATGGAATTATTCATCCGTTTAGAGTGAGACATTATATCCTAGACGCCGTTGCTCGAGGATTCATTAGATGTTGTATTGGACATAATGGAACTTTTGCCTGTGAAAGATGCTGTGTCAAAGGCTGCAGGTACAGGGCTCGAGAAATTTCCGTTGATATGGATGCTGATTTAAGAACTGATGAATCATATCTTGGACGAGAAAATCCAGAACATCACACTGGCACTTCACTACTAGGGAAATTGGCACTGGACTGGTTTCTCAATTCAGGCTAGATAGTATGCACCTCAAAGATCTAGGTGCTTTCAATAGGTGGCTGAAATTTTTGTTGGTTGTTACTGGCGATTTTGCTCGGTCAGGAACAACTTTGACGGCTGTCTCAGACGCTCTTGTGAAATTGGCTCCGTACACTCCTTGCGAGTTCAATCGCAAACCGAGAGAACTTTAAAGATCTGGTAATAAATTGAAAGCACAAGAACTGCGGAGAATTGCTCTTCAGGATGGCGTTAAGATCTTCAAAGATCACCTTACTCCCGCTCCTAATCAGAATTTCACTTTGTTCCATGCTGCTATATACATTCTCTCCAGTCCCAATTTACTCCATAGATATGCTGATATTGCAGAACAGCTGATGAGAGATTTTGTTACTCATTCCATGCGAATATTCGGTCGAGAATTTGTAGTTCACAACATCCACAGTTTGATTCATTCAACTGATGAATGCCGACAGCATGGCGCACTTGATATGTTTAGCGCATACAAATTTGAGAATCATCTAGGTATAATCAAGCGCAGTCTTCGTTGTCCGTATCAACCTGTGCAGCGAGTTGCTGATCGAGATTCAGAAAATAATGGAAAATTGAAAAAGAATACAGGCGCAGCATCAGATCTACGAGGAATCCATTTGAGCAAAAAGCGAGAAAACCACACAAATATTCCAGGGAACCGGTACAACATGATCAGAATTCGTGATATAACTTCGGTTGTGAACGAAGCTGATTGCTGCTTTGTGATCAATGAAAATGCTGTGGTGATTTCAAGTAAAATCATCGAGACTTCTCAGGGAGAAATCATAATTGTGGGTCATTGAGTGAACAAGATGAGTTTTTTCGTTTGTCAGACTTTGCCCGTGAATGTTACCTCATCCCAAATGAAAATAACCATCTATGTATTCCATTGGTCCATTCCTCATAACCTATTGGTGTGTGACACGATTGGTTTTATCTTATTCTTTTGGATGTATTTTAATTTCAAACGAATGCAGCAGTGAAATTCAAGTCAATTCTCATCATTCAAATCATTTGCAATTAGTAAAATGACCAATTCTTCGTGTTGTTCATTCTTTTTTAATATAAAAAGGATTAGATTCTTAGTCACAATCTCAAATGAATCAAAAAATAAAAATTGTCGTGAATTGCAACGCCAGCATCTCATCATCAATGTATTCAAAATTAATGTTCACGTTCAATTTTTTGCAGTATCCCGTGGTCGTATCCACTGAGGATGATACAGTAGACATGGTAGCTACTAAATGGATTACAGATAATGGTACAGCGACATATTGGCCACCAATTAAAAAAGCTCAATCAGTACCAAGATTAGTTATGGGGCTTGCAGATCCTACTGAAGAGTGGAAGGAATATCCAGTGATCGTGGAACATAGTTATGGTGAAGATGATCTCGTTCACACTCTCTGGATTCAGTTTTGTAAATAATTCTCATTTCCCGTCCAAGATAGACAGGCTCTCTTTTCTAAATTGAGGTGAATTTGATTATTAGTAATCAAAACTCATTTCGAAACGACCATACTGATCATCGTGATCGAACAAGGAAAGAAGTAACAAACTTACATATTATGTGGAAACAGATAACCCTAGCAGCACAAAATCTCCGTCAAACATTCTAAGAATGTTTGCAAGACGTTTAAATATTCTAAGAACGTTCGCAGAATTATATTTTACGCATTTTAGTGTTACTTAGGAAGAGAGATCAATATTCATAACACTGAGCATTGCTTAGGTTTTATTATGATTATAACTCTAGTGACGACATTTTTTTCAGGTACTTACAATTTGGCTCGGAAAGCAGCTATAAAAAAAGCAGATACTGGTCAGGTTTTGGATTCGGAAGTAACAGATGCAGAAAAAGGACGAGGCAAGCGTCTCATTATTAAGAAGAAACATTTTGATGAGACCCATAACTCCGAATCAGAAGATGATGTGAACCCAGTTCGTCTTCTAGTGACTCCGACGATGACAGAAATTCATTGCCAGTTGCACCAATCAGCGGGATCAAAGAAAAACTGAAAGCACTTCAATGGAAGCACTCAATAACAGATAGCTCCGCGACACTGTCTGTACCGAAAAATATTTCTGTATCCGAAACAATAGCGAAGGCTAACCGCCCCACTACTCCTCTTGACCAAGTAAAGAAGAAAAAACCAATCAAAAAATCCTCTATCGAGTTGACAAGTGTCAAGAAATCTAGTATATTAACAGCCACTGGAAGATATTCAGATGAAACTTTCACTGATGATGATGAATATACAGACTCTTTGCACACGACAGTATCTAATAAGAGTGCCCCTTCCAACTCAATCCAACAAAAACATACTGGTGCAAGAGTCACAAAGAACCTCATTTCAGAGATTCATACGTCATCATCAAGAATCAGTAAGTGTATATACGTAATTTCTGCACTGAATCGAAAATGTAATTAATTGTGGCTCTATGATCTGATTTATTTAGCAGATAGTAGCGCCAGTGATGGAGAACAGCTTAATTTGTTGAATTGTCAAGTGAAATGTGAGTTCTTTATATGAACTTTTGTCAATGTCTACATTATGAATCTTGATTTCCAATTGATTCAAATCTTTTTTGTTCAGCTACCAAAAACAGCTCTTGTGAACAAAAAAATAATAGTACTTCTCAACAAGGTGGGTATGACGATAAATGCAATGTGGGTAATTCAATTGATAGCGATTAATTATTTTGACGAGTTATTGAATATTGTACCCCAAGAGAGCACAAAGCTTCAGAGAACATTCTAAGAACGTAGATTAGGAGTGCGGGCATTCGAACGTTCGATGAACCTTCATTGAACGTATCTTGAAATTGATCTAAAATTGACTTCTGAAATTGGCTTGCATTCAGTTGGGGTATTGATTGACAAATCATTGACCAAAAGTCCATTTCAATTACCTAAATAAGGACATAACCATCTAGAAACGATGAACGCTGATTTTTTCAAATTTTGATAGCTCTCAAATTTCAATTGTGATGTAAAATTCTAAATTCATTTTCATGTATTTTGATATGTGTTAGAATCAATCAATGGTATGCAATTATGTCCTGATGATCCTGGTGCGTTGAAGGTGAAAAATAGGAAGAAATTTATGGATGAACAATAGTACACAGAAAAACAAAGAAGTTGGTTAGTATGGTCAATAACAAATTATGCAATGTAAATCTATGCGTGACTTTGGTTCTAATATCATATATGAAATTCTGTTGTAGCCTCTTCATCTCATGCAGTGTACTCAGCATCAAATGTGGAAGTCGTCAAGTTAGAGGTACTTCATGAACTAAATAGTAAATTGGATTTCATCATGAGTCAGAATCAGCGAATCATGAAAAAACTGTACCCAGAAGAAGCTGTTCTTAAGAGACCAAAGAACTTCCCATCTCTGCCACTTCAATCAGAGGATGATTTCAATAACTTCGAAGAATTCTTGCAAACTGAAATCAACTCCGCTAGCACAGTAATTATTTCAATTGTGTTATCTATTAACATTGCAATCATAATGCAACTATCGGATTCCAATTTCTCTCCTCCTAAGTGGATTTTTTCCATGCGCTTGCTTCCAGCTGTGAATCAGAACGTGAAACAGCAGGATTACTTATACGGAAATGTATATCCAATAGTCTTTCAAGAACAATGAGTTGGGATGGAACTAAAAATACAAAACTCAATGTCAATAAAACAAAATTGGAAGAAGTAATGTTTTGTAAGTATTACGAGGACTTGTACCTCAAAATTGATTTGTTTGGAATGGCTGAGATCAATTATGCAATAGAAGTTATTTCCTTGTCAGTCCTTCTGATATTTAGAAGTAGTGAAGTGATTATGATTATGTTTCTCTTACCCACAAGTCGACAAAAACGCGGATGGGGGCCAAATCAACGGAAAACCAAATCAACGAAACGATTGGTTGAGAAGGAAGAGTATGATGCGTTATTCTTCCCAATTAACGGTTTCGTTGATTTGGTTTTCCGTTGATTTGGCCATCATTCAAAAACGCTCCTACATTTCATTGAGAAATTTAAGGGGGAGGCTCATATAAACGACCTGCTTTTCAATTATTTATTCCAAAAAACTGAGAAAGATTATTGGATTGGTCCAAAGCTGATTATTTCAAGTCTGGAGGTATAAGAAAATTATATAACAATAAGAAAAAAGACAGTGCTACAACAGGTTGAAGTGGGGTTTTCGATCGTGCGCCGCGGATCGCCCAAGTCCTTGTATAATCAACGAAACGAAATTTTTTTCTTGGAATAAATTACTCCGCTTCGAACAAACCTAAATTCAGCAAAAAGCAGAAACAGTTGAAAATTTGAGGACATGTTGAAGAGAAAATGACTTGTTTTTGTTATAAACAAAGTGTTAGAATCAGTATTCGAAATAACAAAATTTTCACTCCATCCAGGCTCATGCGATGGTCAGTGAGTTGAAGAATATCTGGTGAAATTTTTAAGTAGATCAGTTTATTAGTTTTTCAGCTACAGCTCCCGGCACGGAAAAAAACACATTCAGGGGAAAAAATACGTCCCAAGTTTTTAGTATTGAAATGAGAGTTTAGAGTGATTCTTCCCTCTTTACAGCACTTTTGGCCTCTTTCGCCGAATTTAATGACTTTGCTTCGATCTCGTTCACCTGCTCTCGGTACCTTTTGAGTGCATCAATTTAGTAACTTCCTAGAACTTTCGTTCGGGCTTCAGACTTTGAGAATACCTTCTTCCAATACTAAATGAATTTTCAAGGGAGTAAAAGAAGGATTCAAAAAAATTTGATTTTACATGAGGCTTCCCCCTTGATATTACATTACGTGAAACTCACTTTGATGCACTACTATCTCATTTCATATGTGAAATTTTGCATTAATAATCTTGCACTGAAATTTTTAATTGATATAATTCACATTGTTTCAGGTTCATTAGTCAAATTGTACCCTGGGAGTAAACTTGCAGAAGCTGAAAATGCAATCAAGAGGTGGTTGAACACAAGCGCACAGCGACTGGTATAGGAGCTCAATAGTACTTTGAACTTGAACTTGGAGTTCTCTGATATCTCCATATGAAATACATCTGAAAACGAAAACTTCTGTTCCAGTTTTTTCATATTCATATATTCTTTCATTTTTTCTAAAACTGAATTCATGTTCAATATTCTTTTGTTTTTACAGTCTGTATTATATACAATATTCAGTAGTATCTAAGCTCTAAAATAGTGAGTGTGATGTTTCAGATTATAAAATTCGTACTTTTGTCTTCAGTTAAGACATTTTTCTTGTGTTATAAGTTTCGTTTTATTTCAATCGATTTCTAAGATTGTTGAACTGAGATATTTTATTTTTTTCATTAGAAGATTTGAAATATTCATAAAAAATACTAAGAAAATACGACATATTATACTAATAATATTTTTATCCTGAAAATTGAGTGTGAGACGGAGTCATAAGTGATAAATTATATCTATTCTCAGTGCTTTGTGGAAGTGAAAGACGGACAAGTGCAAAGATAAGGTGCTAATCTGTAGTTATTTTGTGAATTATAAAATGGATACGTAAAACTGATTTTATGAAAAAATTTGAGGTATATTCTGTAATAATACGCATAATAATGATATCCTGTCTCATATCTTGTAATAGTATATACCAATGATATATTCTATAATAATAATACGTCTGTATGGAACCTGTTGATGATTTCAAATTTAGAACTTCCAAGTATAAATTTTCAAAATGTTTGATCTATTTGTTCTTCGTGGGCTACTTGCGTGAATGAGAGAAGACGGATCATAAAAATACCGAACTCTAGACTGGGGAGAAACAATTATAATCATCGAATACATCAATCAAAACTATACCATTTTCCCTGATCTCATCTCATCCCCGAATAGAACATATTGAAATTTCAAGCTTGATTGATTTGATATCAAATTGATCAAGCTGAAAATTTCAATAAGTATTTGATTCCAATGTTTGTTCGACATCAACATACAATGAAGTTGTTCTTTTCGATATCATCATTGATGATTATAATATCGAAAACCTGCTCTGCTTTAGATAAGAAGAATTTCCTCCTGGTAAAATTTCCCATAGAAAACGATACGATTTTGCTTATCGGTTTCAATGTGGTCTCTGAAATTGGAATTCCCGGAAAGTCATCTCGAATCCAAGATAGAATTCTATCGGTTTTTATTGTTTTCTATAGGATTTGAGAGAAATGTATCTGATTTCATCGTAGAATTCCTATAGAAGAAATACTAGTTATTCAAAAAAGTGCGATTATATTTTTCCAAATAAATAATATTTCCTGTATAGGATTTTCACGATAAAACCAAATACATTCCTCTCAAATCCCATTGAAAACCATGAGAATCGATATAGAATTCTATCGTGAATTCACGATATGACTTCCCGGGAATTCCAGTTTCAGCAACCACATTGAAACCGATAGGAAAAATCTTACCGTTTTCTATGGGAAATTTTTAGCACGGCCGTGCATCCTGAACTTTTGGGGAGAGTCAAAATGCCGTCATTTTGATGTCCAAATGACGTCAAGAATTAGTCGATATGAAGGTACGGATTGACGTCAAAATGACCTTTTCTCACTTGACGTCACGGTGACATCATTTTGACCTCATTTTGATCAATTTGTGTTGCTTGGGATATGCACGTGATAACATCAGGAGTTACGAAACAGATATACGGTTTATGGAATACAAAAGACTGGCGATTCCACTTGCGCAACAAAGACATCGAACGAATCAATAATCGTTTAACATCAATCACAGTACCTCAAGAAATTCACAGCTTATTACATGTCATACACTCCGTCAGAAATAGTGGACCTGTATGGTCAAATTCGACGTTCCAATTCGGAAACGGCATCTATGTATATAAACGCTTCGTAAATGGACCCAATAACGCTGCTCATCAAATTGTTACGAAATCGTTGCGAATGAATTGTTATAAGTCTCGTTTATCATAAATGAAAATGGATGTTACTTCTATGGAATATTGTAATCAGCTATTCTCTAAAAAGCTATTATTGGATGCTCATGTGAAAAAGGTTAGTCAAGCTTTGATGTTAGGAAGATCACGCCAGTTGAATGACGTTCAATGCCTTCAAATGATCCGTCATTTTATGCATACCGAGATCCCCATTGTTGGAGTTTTTGAAAGGTGCATTCACAAAGATATTCTGTTACATAGCACAGGATATACTCTTTGTCAAAATACAAATGATACTTTTGTTTCATTGAATGATGAAACTATAGTGGTGATAAAACACATTGCACTGATTGCGAGTGAGGGCCATATATATCAGGTTTCAAGGTTCATACCACATTTTTCGATGGACCTGTTAGATTGAATGATATGAAACAAATATTGAAACAGGACGAAGAGATTCCCATTTCCCATATCACAGCAGTGAAACAGAAAGTCATTTGATGAACGTGGAATTCAACGAAAAATACATTGGTTTGGTTCCCAATACTCTGGAAACTCAATGACTTGGGACAAGACTATACGAGGCAAAGGTACAGAATTGGAGATAAGTTTGATGTTGGAACATATTTGTGGTGTTGTGAATTTCAATTACCAGAGCAAGTTCTGTATATAAACGAAATATCCTACTACTGATAAAAGTTGCTGTATATTTCGAAATCACTTAGGAATATAAGTTTATCTTCGTTGATCATGAAAATGTACTGTATTTATGAATATATCCCGGGTAGAAATAATTCGTGGCATTCCTAAATTCTTTTCAGGATCTGGGCAGGGCCTGGTCATATCTGATCAGGCCCTAAAAAGAACTGTGGAATGCCATGAATCATTTCTACGCAGGTATTTGAAATGTTCAATTATTGCTCGATGGTTGACAAACAAAGCAAACTTTCAAACATTCCTCTTCTTCTTGCGTTCTGAAACCGTTGAATGCGTACTGAATGAGTGAACATTCTGTCAGTAACAATTCTCTGAACTGGAATCATGATGCAGTTTAAAATGTTCAAGGAATAACCTTTTATACTGCATCTATTAGGCTACAGCGCCCAAATTTTGAATTTCGAAAAATATTCTTTTATTGAACGTTTTCAAATAAAAAGAAAAAAAAGAGTACACTATTGAATATTCGAAATTTGAGTTCAATATCATGATGAAAGAAGATTTTTCGCTGAAAATTTTAGCCCTTTTCATGAATTCAATATGGAAATTTCTTACTGAGACAATGTTTACTCGGAGCATCCCTTCAACCGTATGCGAACGTTTGCTTCGGACCTGTTTTTGTATTTCATAGGTTTGTCTTTCTTCAACCAACGTGCTAAGATGGTGAAGGTCGTATCCCTTTCAGGAGCACACTAGCGCTAAGACGCTAGTCGAATGTTTCGTGTAACATCTCTCGAAAATGCTTTGGTAATTTTCAAAATATTAATCCACAGCGTTTCTGGAATGTTCTTGAAAATGCTGTATAGAGCGATATTTGGAAAATATTCAAGTATTTTTCATAGATCTTACACGCAAGAGTCAGCGATCGTCCTGGTGCTAGTACATTCTCAAGTTTATTATGATCGAACAATACTGTTGAATTTATGATGATAGAAAAATAATATATAACATCGTTATATACTATAAGTTATATTACATTTATTTTATCGATATTGGGGATATCTCGGGATATTGGGGGATCTCGTCAGTAAACGTTTCTGATACAAAATAATTATATTTCATAATATTTTGTGACTGTAGGAGGACGAGACTGGCGATTCTTCACAATTGAAAAGAAAAAGGAGTCCTACAAACGATTCCACAAACGAATGTGTTGATGTTCCTGGAGCTAAAGATACTGCATGTGATGAAGTGAGGATTGACATAAAATGAACGGTTTGTTGGGGAATATGTTCGTAGTTTCAGACAACACATGAAGTTTTCAAAATCATTTATGGATACCCCCATAGGTCTGCAAATTTCATTTCCCGGGAGAACGAATTCAAAATGTGTTCGATACATTTTAGAAGAATAAACGAAACCCGCCCTGTTGAAATACGTAGGTTGGGTCGGAAAAATTCATTTATTCGTAATTTTGATGAGTTTTAGCATTTTCTTGTGAGAACAAATGATTTTTTTTCAATTATTCCCGAATTCATCAAAATAGGGAGGATACATTTTTTTATCCCCTGTACATGCCATATTGTTACAGTTATTTTATTAGTGCGTCTGTAATGTTTTTAGAACAACGTGAATAATAATAATGATCTAATGTAATTGAATATATGTGGAGACTTGATGCATATGTGTAACGTTTTTATCAAATTTGTCACATTTTTCACTTATTCCCATAATTATTCGGCATCTTTAGTGAGCAGCAGGGTTGGGTAATGACGCATCACGGAGGGTTTGTTACATTTATTACGCGAGTATGATACGTATGTATCAATACATAAATCACATTTATTACGATAGAAGACCCTGAGAAGACCCTGGAAGAGGAGTTTGATACACGGTATGATACGTAACATTCACTACGTATTATATGTCAAGTATGATACCTATCCACTCCTGGTGAGCATGCGTGAAACAACTCGGTGTTGATTGGGATTCAACCACATTTTGTAATCGAATCCATACACGTTCCTTATATTAAACTTTCTAAAAACATAAATGAGCACGTAAACAGCTTTTTAGTATAGAGTAAAACGGGGTGAGATGATGCATTTTCCTGCTTCACACAGCATAGAATGATACTTAGAGTCCCGTCCTCTCAAGAACAATCTAATGATTCCAATTGAATCTTTATCGCTCCTGAAACTAAATTAGATTTGAACTCAATCAAAGTGAACTCGATTTTACGTATTATTGGCACTACCATGCGGTAGTGGAGCGAGAAAGTGCGTCATTTCACCCTGGTATACTTTATCTGTTGTATTGTCCGTAATATTATCCAATGTGGATTTGACACGATTTTGTGCTTTCAGAAGAACGAGACTGATAATGTCGAGAGATTGAAAAAAATGAGGATCCGGTAAGAGATCACGTAAGTGAAAGTAACAATGTCCCAAAAGAGAAAAAAGATGCAACTGACTGCTCTGAATCGAAATCAGTGGAGAGCAAATATCAGCCAGAAGCAGAGAAAAGATCTGCATCAGAGGAACAGAAAAATATGAATCTCATAAAAAAAATGATGATCCTGTAAGAGATCACGTAAGTGAAACTCAAAATGTCCCCAAAGGTGAAAAATATACAACTGATGGCTCTGAATTGAAAGTTGACCTGAAATCAACGGAAAGTAAATATCAGCAAATAGAAAACAGATTTCTATCAGAGAAATCGGGAAATGACTGTCATTGAAAAAAATGGGAATCCTGTGAGCGATCTCGTAAGTGAGAGTAACAATGTCCCAAAAGGGGAGAAAGATGCAACTGATTGCTCTGAATTGAAATCTAAACTGAAATTGATGGAGGGCAAATGTCAGCAAGCAGAAGAAAAATTGTTATCAGAGCAATAGAGAAATGTGGCTTTCGCAAGAAAAAATGAGAGTTCAGAACAAATGCTAGCTGAGAGTACGAAATTGAATATGGATTTGCAAAAAAAGGTCATTGACTATTCCGAGCAAAGTGGAGGTTTGTGCGTTATTGTCAGTGAATTGTGGAAACGGTCGTTTTTTCATGTGGATTACATTGAATCTGAAATTGTGAATTGAATTAATTCATCGTTGCCTCTTTGGATTATATGAAAAATGTTTTGGATTGCTAAAAACTCGTCACGTAACATCCAATCTAATGCTATTCAATCATTTATTGTGGAATAACATTTTTTTTTTCAATTCAACATTCAAATTAATATCATTCATTGAAATAATGGTTTTGAAATTAGAAATGAAGAGGTTAGGTATCGATATAATGGGAATTAGTGAAATGAGATGGCCGAAAGAAGGGGATTTCTGGAGTGGGGATTATAGAATCATTCATACAGCATCAAAGAATGGTCAAGCAGGTGTGGGAATTATAATGCATAAAAGGGTAAGGAATAGGATAAAAAATTATTTGCAACATAGCGAACGCATAATGATGGTCAGAGTTAGCACAAGACCGGTAGACACTGTTATAGTTCAAGTATACATGCCCACATCTGCATACTCAGAGGAAGATATCGAAAAAACGTACGATGAAATGAGAGAAAGGATAGGATATGTAAAGGGAGAAGAAAATTTGATGATCATAGGCGACTGGAATGCGGTAGTAGGGCAAGGAAGAGAGGGCAACATAATAGGAGATTTTGCGTTAGGAGAAAGAAATGAAAGGGGACAACGTTTAATCGAATTCTGTGAAAGCCATGAAATGGTTAATACCAACACATTATTCAAAAATCATCCAAGAAGAATCTATACTTGGAAAATGCCAGGAGATACAGCAAGATATCGAATCGATTACATATTAGTAAAACAAAGATTTAGAAACCAAGTGAAAAGCTGTAAAACTTATCCAGGCGCGGATATAGATAGTGATCACAATATGTTGCTGATGAAATGTTCTCTGAAATTCAAAGCTCTGAAAAAGGAAAGGAAAATGCAAAAAAGATGGAATTTGAAGAATCTCAAACAAGGAAAAACACAGGAGGCATTCAGAGTGATGTTGGACGAAAAATTGGAGGATTGACAAGAGAAAGACTTGGAAACAGAGAGTAGATTGACAAATATGAAGGGGAACATAGAGCAATGTGTGGATGAAATTTTGAAGAACGATGAGATAGAGCCTAAGAAACCATGGATAACAGAAGAAATTCTCGATTTAATTAATGAATGGAGGAAATACAAGAACAAGAATAGTGAACAAGACCAGCAGACGTACAAGGCACTGAGGAATAAAGTAATCAGAGAATCAAGGAAAGCAAAAGAACAATGGTTGAAGGGAAAATATCAAGATATAGAAGTAAGATTACATTCAGGGAAAATTCATGAAGCATATAGGATGGTTAAGGGATTTTTTGGACAAATGAAATCTAGAAGCAGTGAGATTAAAAAT
Source organism: Gonatopus flavifemur (assembly GCA_018340375.1). NCBI lineage: Eukaryota > Metazoa > Arthropoda > Insecta > Hymenoptera > Dryinidae > Gonatopus > Gonatopus flavifemur. The sequence goes on along the minus strand of JAFFJZ010000050.1, from coordinate 639,691 downwards.
TCTCTAGGGAGACAATTGATAAGAACGGAGGAAAAAATAGAACAATGGATCAATCATTTGGAAGATCTGTATGAAGGGAGCGATAATATAGGATTTTTAGAGAGGGAGGAAGATATCGATGAAGAAGAATTGGGAGATTCAATTTTGAGATCAGAATTCGACAGGGCTTTAAAAGAATTGAAAAATAATAAAGCGCCAGGAATAGATGGCATAAGTGAGGACCTTATCAAAGCCTCCAGTCAGAGAACTCGTGACGCACTGTTTGATTTGGTCAGAGATATGTACGGAATAGGCGAAGTACCGAAAGATTTCCAGAAGAATAAAATTGTCGCCATTCCAAGAAAACAAGGAGCAGACAAATGCGAGAACTACAGAACGATTAATTTAACTCCACATCCCTCGAAAACAGGGCTGCGGAGTCGAAGCTCTCACACAGCCGACTCCGACTCCGGACCACTTAAAATTTCCGACTCCGACTCCGGCTCCGACTTCCGCTCTAGTGTTTATTCCCATGAATAAAAATTTCAAAAGAACCAAACTTGGACATAAGATAGACATTATTCGTTATCGAGGTTTTTCGACCTGTGTTTCAATATTTTATTTACTGATATATTATTGAAGTTTGATTTGCTAAATATTTTGAGGCTAAAATGCAAACAATATAACAGAATTCCAAGTCGTAACTAATTTTAATGTCCCATTTCAAATTTTTATGCATGAATTATTTCTCCCATCAACATTGTTCAACAGATATAAATATTTCAAATGTTAGAAAGAACTTCGTCAACAACTTTCGACAAAGAATTTCCCCTAAAACTTCCATTCATGAACCGTTGATCTGATGCAGTACATAAATTTGTATGCTTTTATATGCAACAGCTCATTGAACAATCAGAACCAACAGGGTGGATGAAAAAGCACGTTTCTCGATTATTCCAAATTATAATAAGCGCAAAAATAAATAAATTGAAAATATTTTGTTTCTGAATGTTTTCATTCTTCACTGTAAAAAATGGATGTGGAATATTCCACTAAAAATTTTCCACCATGAACAGGGAACTTGACATCCTGATTTGGTAGAGTTTGCCCTCACTTTTTGGAGGATTCAACACCCAAACGGAATAGTTCCTCAAAATGGAGGAAAAATTTCCTACTTTTGATGGAGAAACAATTCTCCCACGACCAGGGGATGGAATCCGCCGTTAAAGTGAGGAAAAACTCCCGATATTTTTTCTGGTGTTTGTAAATCTGTCAGATCTCTAATAACATCGATGAATCAACACAATCTGCGAATGATTCTCAAACAACTCTGAAACGATTTCCGTTCTGGGAATGAGAATGAGTGCAATATAAATCTATTCAGCAAATAAGCATGGAGTGATAGCAAGATTCGTTCGAAATGAGCAGTATGGAGCTTTTTGAATAATTAGGTGATAATTACGGACTTATCTTTCATTTGAAACTTTTGTCTGTATTGCGAACTTGTAATACTGATAAAAAGAGAGAGAAATCCCATACAGCAAATCAGTTCAGAAAGAGTGCGCAGAGAATTCAATTGGGGCCGGATGAATTCAATATGAATTCCTAAGAATTCTTTTTCAACTTCTATGCCGTATATATGGGATTTCAGTGCTGCAACAAGCTCAGCTCTCCCTGCAGAAACGGAATCATTCAGAACGATTGATAGTGCAAATCTCTGATCAAAAATATGATTCGAACTTATTTAGAATCATTTGAGTCTGCAACGGCTAATTTGAAATTTGTACTCTTGTCATTGGAAAAATTTCATTCTGATAAGAATCAATTCTTTGAATGATCTCAGTTTTACGGGGACGTTACATTCCCACTTAGAGATTTCCTATGACTCCCTTCATCCATTCTCATACCTTTATAGTTCCATTGATATAAAGAATTATAGCACCTTCTTACCAAACAGATTATGAGAACAAACACATCAATTCCTACTCTCATTTCTGTAACCACCTTATTTATGTCAACAGAGAATTCCATGCATTTGATTCCGAAACATTACACTTTGAGCTTCGAATCAAGGTGTGGAAGTATTATACATTGTGCATAAATTAACATATGGACTCCTCGTTTGTGTTGGAGAAAAATTGAGAAAATTTTTTGAATGCAAATTTTATCGCTCAACTGATGCACCTGAGATTTACCTGAGAAGATTGAATATGTGTATTTGAAAAAATGGGCCAAAGAAATAAAAACGTATTCCAAACAGCACACGAAGTTCTTTGAATGTTTTAAAAACATAGCCTAGGTTCCGCGAGTCCTCACCCCCAAAACCACATATTTCCAATGTTCGGAGCATTTTCACTTTTGATGCAGCTAAACACGTTCTGAAAACGTTCTTTTCATGTACTACAGGACGTTGTCGTGATGTTTTTCTAACGTACTTTCATGAAAACTAACTTTTCTTTCAAGGAGTCGGAAGAGGAGTCGGAGTCGATGAAATAACATTCGACTCCGACTCTCCTTTTGACTCCATCCATCATTCCACGACCCCTCGACTCCGACTCCACAGCCCTGCTCGAAAATACTGACAAAAATCATAAACAGGAGAATGGAGAATAAAATAGAGAGTAGATTGGCAGAAGATCAATTCGGTTTCAGGAAAAATAGGGGAACGTGGGAAGCAGTATTAGCACTGAGAACAGTAGTAGAGGAAAGTCTGGAGTCAAAAAAGTCCGTGTATATAGGTTTTGTAGATATACTGTGACGTGACAAGGCACGCGCAAAACGATTTGACTCGTCAACCGCCACCTATCACAAACCTGCTGGCCTTACGCTAGAGTAGAAAGAGATAGTGAGATGCAGCGACGTTCGTTACACAGAGTCTCTCGAGGGCACACTATATTGACTCATCATTTTGTTCATGTAAACTAACTTCTTCCTGTGATTCCCCCATCGACGCCGAATCGCGGGAAGGATCGCCGTGGGACTACACCGAGGAGACGCCCGACGCTTGATGCCCCGATCATCGCCGACAGGATCAACGATGCAGCCATCCGAGCCAACCACACCCGCACCCTGCTTCACGCAGCCCCAGCCCAGCCTAAAGTCATCCCTATCCTATTACCCCCACCACTCACACAACTCCAGCCGGACAACCTTCACCTCACCAAATTTGACCATCCAGTCTCCGACCCCAACGACTCTGGTCGAAGAAACGAGCCCTGGACTCCTCCACGAATCCAACTCCGCAATCCAAACCCTAGACTAAAAGCCAATCAGATGAGCCACACCAACCGCAGAAATTAATACAAGGTGATTGGCGATTCCGAACCTCCAGAACAACGGAACCCTGCTCTGATTGGCTCCCACCGATGTACACTAGCCCTGACCAATAAGAACGTGGGATGACACAGTCGGCGGAGAACGATGGGTTGCGGAACGGGCGGAGAAGCGAGGGAGAAGACGGAAGTCGAGAACTGACTCTGTCTCCGATTTTTGAGAAGAACGAACGCCACTGCAACGTCGCACGATATATACGGAAGGAAACAGCAAAGTTTTGACAGCCAACGGGATCCACCTCTGAGCCTAATACTTCGTTCATTGTTGACGAAAAGTCCGTAGGAGTTGTGGAGTCTGCAGGAGCAAATTAGGCGGTGAGTGGTGGGTGGCGGTCACCCTTTTCTTGTCATCAACACGGTGCGGGTGGTGCCACGAGGACCACGCCGCCATTTAAAGTCCTTTCGTCTCCTTTTCTGCCCTTTTCTCCGCCTGGCTTAATTGTCAAGTGTGCCCCTGACCCCTTGATCAGTCCTAAGCAATATTGCCAGTTCACTCACCGTTTACTGTTGGATTGTTACTGTCACACTACTTCGACGAGTTTCTTATAGTAAAGGCTGAGCTACGTTCACCTCACCCCGTGTGTCACCCTTTCTCTAATGAATTCACCCCGTCTATTCCCTGTTTCCCCTGGCTGGCTGGACGTACCCCTTTCTCGTTTCTTCAATGTTTCCAGGTTCGTTACTGACCCGAAGCAGGGACCAGCATCAATGTACCCCGAGTTGCGCTCGTATTATACGCCATTTGCGTAGAGCATGACTCTCTTACAATACAAAAAGCATTCGACAATGTTGATTGGGAGAAGATGTTTACGATTTTGAAAAAGGTAGGAATCAATTCCAGGGATGAGAGAATGATGTATGAATTATATGAGAATCAAACCGCGATAATAAAAATAGAAGGTCAGAAAGGAGAAGCACAAATTAGAAGAGGGTGGGACAAGGATGCTCACCATCGCCACTGATTTTCGATTCGTACATAGAAGAAGCAATAAACGAAATGGAGGAGCAAGTCCCATTGAAATTACAGATTCAAGGTGAAAATGTAAGCATGTTGAGATTTGTTGATGACATAGCTGTATCAGCTGCGAGTGATGCTGAGTGAGAGATACTCTCAAAACTATGAAAAAAATATTACTGGACAAATATTGTATGAATATAAATAGCGACAAAACAAAATTCATGATTTATACAACAGCGAAAACATCAAAGAGAGCGAAAATCAAAACGGATGCGGAGACAATTCAGCAAGTCAAGGGATTTGAATATCTAGGAAGCATAATTACAGAAAACGGCGGAAGCGGAAGAGATATAAGAGCAAGAATAGCACAAGGGAAACAGGCTTTCCACCAAAAGGAACAGTTACTATGTTGAAGAATATTAGCTCGGCAGTGAGGAAGAAATTCTTGAAGAGTTACGTTTGGAGCACGGTATTGTATGGCTGCGAAACTTGGACAATTGAAAAAACGGACCAACGAAGACTTGTAGCTCTTGAAATGTGGTGTTATAGGAAGATGCTTAGAATAAAGTGGATAGAGAAAGTAAGAAATGTAGAAGTACTTGAGGAGGTAAATGAAAAAAGAAGTCTCTTGAGACAGGTCGTGAAAAGGAAAAGTAATCTGATAGGACACACATTGAGGCATGATAGCCCATTGAAAACAATATTGGGAGGAAAAATGAATGGTTAAACTCGAAGAGGTAGACCTGGATTAAGTTATATGAAGCAAATTATACAGGATAAGGGCTGTCGTAGATATGCAGAAGTTAAGCGGTTAGCGGATAATAGACAGGGTAGGAGGATTTCATCAACCCAGTCATAAGACTGATTACTTCATGATGATGAAGCAATGGTATGATTTCTTTTACAGGTACGGAAGAAGCACGGAAACGAGTCCGAAGGAATTTAGTCGAAGATGTTCCTTCTGTAGGATTTATGAGAAAGAGTGATAATATGGTGTGTATCGTTCATAATCTCATGCATACATACTTTTGTGACGAAGGTGGAATGAGGTGAAAGTGCGGCATGAAAAGTGAAAACGAGCCATTTTTCCCTGATCTGTCTATTCTAATGAGTCGTTTCACTCCAATTTTACAATGAAAAAACAAATGAACAAATCATGTGTCGTGACTATAAAAATACCATTTTCAAACATCAATCATGAAATCTCGAAACGAAACAGTCCTCTGAGCGCAATTTGAGAGATTGATTGAAACCTTCTCATGTTTAATTCGTTTCGATTTCCGCATTCTTGAATTTTGATTCACAACAGGATGTTGAACGATGTCAGAATGAATAATGTTTTAATAAAATTCTCTCACGATCAATTGAACCCATTAATGCGCAAAACGACGATTTCGTGCATGCATTTTCAAGGGAACCATAGCCATACAAAAGAACGTTTGATTCAATTCAAAATCCTACACCAGGGGTTTTCGAGTGTGCTCTTTCAGAATTCCATGATAGTTTCTGAAAAAAAATTCAATAAAGAAGTGAATTTTGCAATTAAAAAAAAAACTCTGATTTTTTGACGTAATTTTTTTTTTCAAGATCAATTTTCAATGCTTTCCCGTATTCATTTGATCAGAATACCATCATGAATCGTGGTCCGGATGTTTGAACCTTCAGAAACGACGCACAGCAGCCTTTTTTTTGCTCTGATTTTTCCAAAGTGGCGGTCTTGTGCCATGAGGATATTGAAATATCCATGATTTTTTTCTAGATAACTATTGACTGAACAAAAAAGATTGTATCCGATGTAAAATGCTCAGAATCAATGAGGAGGCACATGTAAATTTTTTCAGAATTTTCGGATCACTTTAGGAACCCGGAATCGGACCATATTTTGAAAAATCCGAAAATGTCTTCAATCCTTTCAGCGATTTTTCTATGGTACTTTTTGCTGAGGTACTTGCATCATCAAAAATAGTGGCTTTGAAGGTTTTTGGGGTTGTTCAACCCGAATCCGAGGTAGAATTGTCAACATTCAAGATGGCGGACTCAATATGGCGGACGCAATTTTCAAAAAGTCATAGATTCCGACCAAATTCTTGTCTCATAGGTTTTTGGGGTCGCTGATTACGAATTTGAGGTCAGATTATTGGAATTCGGAATGACAGACTCAATGTGGCGGACACGATTTTCGAAAAGTCATGGATTTCGACCAAATTCTTGTCTCATAGGTTTTTGGGGTCGCTGATTACGAATTTGAGGTCAGCTTATCGAAATTCGGAATGACAGACTATCGGGGGATGATGTTCCTCCTAGTCATCAGTTTCCGATAACATGTTACAATTTACTGTTTCTTTCTTCATGTATATACAGGACGGAAGCTCCAAAATTGGAATGGAATCGTTACTTTGCCACTGTACAATTTATAAAGTCTACAGCGTTGCCTGGTCCTCATCACGGGAAGGTGAACGATAAAAGGGAACTTTTTTTTCCGATGGTTTCTCATATTTCCATGTTTTTTTCAATCATTTTTCATAGTTTTCAGTATTTTTTTGATTTTCCATAGCTTTTTTTACTTTTTTAGAATTTTTTGTAGTTTTTCTAAAGTGTTTTGGTATTTTTTCATTTTCTCATAGCTTTTCCGATTTTACATTTTTTGTAGATGCGCTTATTCGAAACAAGTTTCGCAAAAATATAAATCACACGTTTGGCACATATTTCTTGTTCTTACGTCACAGTCTTGGCGAGAACAATATTTTTGACAGGTGGTTCGTTCCACTTTATGAAGTTTCACATTCGATCCCTCATTCAAATAAGTTCGAGCAATAGCCGTAACAACATCTTCAGTTCCAATCTTTTCACTTTTATCTTCTGTAGCGGTATCAGATGATACGGTTGCATTTGTGAAGGACATTTGAATACACCTTATAAAAATCACTCAAGTCCACTTTTTTGAACGAAATGTGGGCAAAACTTTGTTGCAGTGTTGATCATGAATATCATCACCACCCATATGTTTGTTATAGGCACAAAAAGCTCTAGGGGAACATAATTTCTTTCTCATTTTGTCACTCTTGCCATATCGTTCAACAGGAGCAGTAGGATTCACACCAGCAGCCGTGGACAATATCGAGACAGGTCTAGAATCCATTACAGTGGTGAAATTAATCCCACTGTTCCTGTCGTACATTGCATGATCCATCGGTACCCTATCCCGTCTTATCGTTCCAGTGCATCGTGAGCCAAGTTTCTTCAAATGAATCGGAGGGTCAGCAGAACGAAATAAATTATCAAAATGAACATGGTAATTTTCTACATTACGTGAAGTCGTTACCAGAAGAGATTGTTCCATTGTTTGAATAACAACGCGGCTACCAAGAGAACTTTTAGGTAAGATATTGCAGTTTGCATCCTTACCACAGTGAATATCGAAATCGAATAAATATCCATTGGCACCAGCAAGACCCCACATTTTGATACCAAATCTAATTGGTTTACCTTTGATGAACTGTTCCGAAGAGCACCGTCCGTAATGCTTGATCATCATTTCATCCACGGATGAAGCTGATGAAAGAAAGCCGAATTGCAAAATGTTTTTTTTCAAAATATTTGTCAAAACTCTCACTCGCCAAACTTCATCTCCCTTATCCTCATCGCCCGGTTCATAAAGTTTTATATTGGACTTGATTTTTCCGAACTTTTCCACACCCATACATGAAGCTCCTGGTTCGACTCGCAAAAATTCATCTCTCGACCAATATTCTCGTCAAGCCAATCTCTTGTTGAAACAACTGAAAACTATGATTCCAATGAACTTGTTCAAGTCGTCCAAGGAGAGATCATACCCATTGGATTTTGAACAGACGATAATATATTGTCTCACTTCATGTGAAAAGGAAAATTCAAAAATTTCAGTCAAAGAGCTGTTCACAATTTTCCTGCGGTCGTCATTCCTGAGGAATATTTCATTTTCTAAACTTTTCATGTATTTCTTTTCACCATCAATCCAATCATATACGTGATTTTCTTCTAATTTCTTCCTAGAATCGGTGTAGGAATCAAAGACTGTTCTGAAGCATTTCAATGGACCAAGATCCATAACAGGATCATCTTCACCTAAAGCGTCATCATCTGAATCGGAAAAACAATCAGATTCTCCAGAATTCCCATCATCTGGCATTACAGAAACATCGTAAAGATTGTCACTTTCCCAAAGTTCAACTTCAGGTTGTCGAGTTTTCTTCTTGCCAATACCACTTTCCCTTTCAGACATTGCAATCACTTGTGACCAACGTTTCGTGACTATATCTGTGTAACTGATGAAGCATGGAGATTTAAGAGGCTGACAAGATTGTTGTGTACTGTTTGATTGTTATTTGGTAAATTTCAAGTACTCGGCTCGACTCGAAAAAATCATTACTTGCACACCCCTAGAAATCAGTAACTCGTGACGTAAACAACAATCTTGTCAGCCTCAACAATCTTCATGCTTCATCAGTTACACAGATATAGTCACGGAACGTTGGTAGCAAGTGATTGCAATGTCTGAAAGGAAAAGTGGTATTGGCACGGAAAAAATTCGACAACACAAAGTTGAAAGTTGGGAAAATGACAATCATTATGATGTTCCCGTAATACCAGATCATGGAAATTCTGGGAAATCTGATTGTTTTTCCGATTCAGATGATGACGCTTCAGGTGAAGATGATCCTGTTATGGATCTTGGTCCATTGAAGAGTTTCAGAACAGTCTTTGATTCCCTCACCGATTCTAGGGAGAAATTAGAAGAAAATCACGTATATGATTGGATTGATGGTGAGAAGAAATACATGGAAAGTTTAGAAAATGAAATATTCCTCAGGAATGACGTCCGCAGAGAAATTGTAAACAGCTCTTTGACAGGAATTCTTGAATTTTCCTTTCCACATGAAGTGGAACAATATATAGTCGTCTGTACAAAATCCAATGGGTATGATCTTTCCTTGGACGACTTGAACAAGTTCATTGGAATCATAGTTTTCAGTGGTTTCAACAAGAGATTGGCTTGACGAGAATATTGGTCTAGAGATGAATTTTTGCGAGCTGAATCAGTAGCTTCATGTATGGGTGTGGAAAAGTTCGGAAAAATCAAGTCCAATATGAAACTTCATAAACCGGGCGATGAGGATAAGGGAGATAAGGTTTGGCGAGTGAGAGTTTTGACAAATATTTTGAAAAAAAATATTTTGCGATTCGGCTTTTCTTCATCAGCTTCATCCGTGGATGAAATGATGATCAAGTATTACGGACGGTGCTGTCAGAGAGAGTTCATCGAAGGTAAACCAATTAGATTTGGTATCAAAATGTGGGGTTTTGCTGGTGCTAATGGATATTTATTCGATCTCGATATTCACTGCGGTAAGAATGCAAACTGCAATATCTTACCTAAAAGTCCTCTTGGTAGCCGCATTGTTATTCAAACAATGGAACAATCTCTTCTGGTAACGACTCCACGTGATGTAGGAAATTACCATGTTTATTTTGATAATTTATTTTTTTCTGCTGACCTTCTGATTCATTTCGAAAAACTCGGCTTACGATGCACCGGAACGATGAGACGGGATAGGGTACCGATGAAACATAAAATCGATGAAAAAAATGATGAACGTGGAAAGTATCATGCAATGTACGACAGGAACAGTGGGATTAATTTCATCACTGTAATGGATTCTAGACCTGTCTCGATATTGTCCACGGCTGCTGGTGTGAATCCTACTGCTCCTGTTGAACGATATGACAAGAGTGACGGAATGAGAAAGAAATTATGTTCCCCTAGAGCTTTTTGTGTCTATAACAAACATATGGGTGGTGATGTTATTCATGATCAACACTGCAACAAAGTTTTGCCCACATTTCGTTCCAAAAAGTGGACTTGAGTGATTTTTATAAGGTGTATTCGAATGTCCATTACAAATGCAACCGTATTATTCAATACTGCTACAGAAGATAAAAGTGGAGAGATTGTAACTGGAGATGTTGTTACGGTTATTGCTCAAACTTATTTGAATGAAACATCGAATGTGAAACTTCATAAAGTGAAACGAACCACCTGTCAAAAATATTGTTCTCGCCAAGACTGTTGCATAAGAACAAGAAAAATGTGCAAAACGTGTAATTTATATTCCTGCAAAACTTGTTTTGGATTAGCGCATCCACAAAAAATGTCAAATCGGGAAAGCTATGGAGAAATGGAAAAATAACGAAAAAAAATTCAGAAAAACTACAAAGAATTTTAAAAAAGTGAAAGAGCTATAAAAAATGAAAAAAATACCAAAAACTATGAAGAATTGAAAAAAAACATAAAAATATAAGAAACCATTGGAAAAAAAAGTTCTCTTTTATCGTTCACCTTCCCGTGATGAGGACCAGGCAACGCTGTAGAATTTATAAATTCTACAGTGGCAAAGTAACGATTCCACTCTGATCTTGGAGCCTCTGTTCTGTATATACTTAGAAAAAAAAACAGTCAATTGTAACATGTTATCGGAAACTGACGACTAGGAGAAACATCATCCGCCAATAGTCTGTCATTCCGAATTCCGATAAGCTGACCTCAAATTCGTAATCAGCGACCCCAAAAACCCATGAAACAAGAATTTGGTCGGAATCCATGACTTTTTGAGAATTGTGTCCGCCATATTGAGTCTGCCATTCCGAATTCCAATAATCTGACCTCAAATTCGTAATCAGCGACCCCAAAAAACCCATAAAACAAGAATTCGGTCGAAACCTATGAATTTTTGGAAATTGTGTCCGCCATATTGAGTTCGCCATCTTGAATGTTGACAATCCGACCTCAGATTTGAGTTGAACAACCTCAAAAACCTACAAAGCCACTATTTCTGATGATGCAAGTACCATAGCGGAAAGTACCATAGAAAAATTCCTGAAAGGATTGAAGACATTTTCGGATTTTTCAAAATATGGTCCGATTCCGGGTCCCTAAAGTGATCCAAAAATTCTGAAAAAATTCACATGTGCCTCCTCACCAATCCTGAACATTTTTCATCGGATACAATCTTTTTTGTTCAGTCAATAGTTATCTAGAAAAAAATCATGGATATTTCAATATCCTCATGGCACAAGACCGCCACTTTGGAAAAATCAGAGCAAAAAAAAGGCTGCTGTGCGTCGTTTCTGAAGGTTCAAACATCCGGATCACGATCCATGATGGTATTCTGATCGAATAAATACGGGAAAGCATTGGAAATTGATCTTGAAAAAAAAAATTACGTCAAAAAATCAGAGTTTTTTTTTTAATTGCAAAATTCACTTTTTTATTGAATTTTTCTCAAAAACTATCATGAAATTCTAAAAGAGCACATTCGAAAACCCCCGGTGTCGGATTTTGGAATAAATCAAACGTTTTTTTGTATGGCTATGGTTTCCTTGAGAATGCATGCACAACATCGTCGTTTTGCGCATTGATGGGTTAAGGGGAAATAGATGAGGCATATAGGATTTCCAAGGGATTTTTCGGACAAATGAAATCAAGGAGCAGCAAGATTAGAAATTCTCTAGGGAGACAATCGATTAGAACGGAGGAAAATAGATGAGGCATACATAGGATTGTTGAGAGATTTTTTAGACAAATGAGCCATGGGAGCCAATTGATAAGAGCGGAGGAGAAAATAGAACGATGGATTAATCATCTGGAAGATCTGTATGGAGGAAGCGATAATATAGGATGTTCAGAGAGGGAGGAAGATGTCGATGGAGAAGAGTTGGGAGATTCAATTTTGAGATCAGAATTGGACAAAGCCTTGAAAGGATTCAAAAATAATGAAGCGCCGTGAATAGATGGCATGAGTGCGGACCGTATCAAAGCCTCCAGTCAAAGAACTCGTGACGCACTGTTTGAATCGGTCAGAGATATGTACGAGATAGGCGAAGTACCGAAAGCCTCCCAGAAGAATCAAATTGTCGCCATTCCAAAAAAACAAGGAGCAGACAATTGCGAGGACTACAGAACGATTAGTTCAACTCCACATCCCTCGAAAATACTGACAAGAATCATATACAGGAGAATAGAGAATGAAATAGAGAGTAGATTGCCAGGAGATCAGTTCGGTTTCAGGGGAAATGGGAGAACGCGGGAAGCAGTATTAGCACTGAGAACAGTAGTAGGGAAACGTCTCCAGTTAAAAAAGCCTGTGTATACAGGTTTTGTAGATATACAAAGAGCATCCGATAATGTTGATTAGGAGAAAACGTTCACGATTTTGAAAAAGGTAGGAATTAATTCCAGGGATGGGAGAATTATATATGACTTAAAATGAGAATCGAACCGCAATAATAGAAATAGAGGGTCAAAAAGGAGGAGCGCAAATTGGAAGAGGGGTGAGACAAGAATGCTCACTATCGCCATTGATTTCCAATTTGTATATAGAAGAAGCGATGAACGAAGTGAAGGAGTGGGTGCGATTGAAATTACAGATTCAAGGTGAAAGTGTAAGCATGTTGAGATTTGTGGATGACATAGCTATATTAGCTACGAGTGGTGCTGAGTCAGAAAACACTCTCAACACTATGCAAACGATAATACCAGAAAACTATTGTATGAATATGAATAAGAACAAAACAACATTCATGATTCGTACAACAGCGTTAACATCGAGAAGAACAAGAATCAAAATAGATGCAGAGACAATTCAGCAAGTGCAAGAATTCGAATATCTCGAGAGCATAATTACAGGAAACGGCGGAAGCGAAAGAGATATAAGAGCAAGAATAGCACAAGGAGAACAAGCTCCACACCAAAAGAAACAGTTACTGTTTCCGAAGAATATTGGCTTAGCAGTGAGGAAGGCATTCTTGAACAGTTACCTTCGGAGCACAGCATTATATGGTTGCGAAACTTGGACAATTGGAGAAACCGACCAGCGAAGACTCGAAGCTTTTGGAATGTGGTGTTATAGGAGAATGCTTAGACAGGTCGTGAAACGAAGAAGTAATCTGATCGGATACACATTAAGCCATGATAGCTCATCGAAAACAATATTGGGAGGAAAAATCAATGGGAAAACTCGAGGAGGTAGACCTAGATCAAGTTATATGAAGCAAATTAAACAAGATCAGAGTTGTCGTAGATATGTAGGTATGAAGTGGTTAGCGGATAATAGACAGGGTTGGAGGATTCCATCAAACCAGTCATAAGACCGATTACTCCATGATGATGATGAGGTGCAAAATACATCTACAAAAATATATAAATAACAAATCAGCTACAAGAAAAACGGTTGTGATTCGGAATGTCACTTTCAAATTTCCAAACTCAACATTTTCCCTTGTTCAACGCAAGAAATACATATATGTTATTTCTGTCCATTCATACAGGGTGAGCCATTCTAATCTATGCCCCCGAATTCATTCGTCCCTGAGCGTGGTACGGAAAAATGATGCCAATAAAAATTGTTCAGGACAATGTGGGTCATCCAACTGTGCAACTAGCTTCGACCTTGAGATTCTTTTCCAAGGGCATTTGGAGGTCAGTGTTTTCTTAAACGAGAACCATTAGTTCCAACACCAAATTTGAAAAGAACGGGAGATTTTGAGTCCGACATGATATTTTCAATTTTGTTTCCGTGACCTGAAGAAGGTCATTCCAAGGTGGAACACCAGAAAAACTGTGTGGTAGCTATTTTGTTGAGTTTCCTGACGGAATAATCATGGTGAGGTACCTTTATGAGGACTATCAAACTCAAATGTGACAATGACCTTGAGAATGTTGCTCTGGAACTCATTTCTCAAGGCCATTAGAAGGTCAGAATAGGATGCTTAGTGGAAAACTTGGTGTTTGACACCCAAATAAAGAATGGAGTGAAAAATCCAACGTCAGCCTTGTTATTTTCATTCCCATCGATATGTACTGTTATGATCCTGGGAAGGTCAATTCAATATCCAATGTTGGGAATGTGATGTGTTTATTTCACTTTTTGGACGGATTCAGCTTCGTAACAGTAACTTTAAGAGGTCGTTCTGAGACAAATGAGACAACATTTGACCGCAATGTGAATTCTCAAGGTCATTTGAAGGTCACAGTATTTTTTTAAGGTCATGTGACGGTCGCAGTATTCTTATGGAATCGGAAAAGGCGCAAAATTGTATGTCAACAATTTCACTTCCCCCTGTTGTTCAAAACCTCAAGAGGCTCATTCAGGATTTCATATTCTACAAGCACTTAGAACCTGTTACTTCGAATGTGCCAAACCTTACTTCTAGCGCTACCCAGAAACAACGACGTGGACGTAGTAAGTTCTGTTTCCTTTGGGGTGCTTGATTAAAGTGAGTCCCCTTGCCTCTCACGGTTTGGGGTGCTCGATCAAAGTGAGTTCCCTTGCCCCTCACTGTTTGGGGTGCCTAATCACAATGAGTCCCCTTGCCTCTCACTATCGATACGGTTATCATTCCAACCACGAAGCAAATGTTCGAGATTGCCTCCATTTGCTTGTAGGCAAAAAGTTAAACGCCTTCGGAGATGGCGCACGGTGTTGAGCAAGGTTCGTCTGGGAATCGCAGCACATGCTCGATGGATGCGTGCTTGCATGTCTGCTCTTGTTGTGGGCCGTTGTTGAAATACGACATCCTTCAAATAGCCCCATAAATAAAAATCTGGGGATGTAAGATCAGGTGAGTTAGGAGGCCAGTTAACTGGACCTCCTCGTCCGATCCATCTCCTGTTGTAATTTTCATTTGAAAAATGTCGTACGATTCGTGCGAAATGTGGTGGTGCACCATCCTGCTGAAACCACATCCTTCGTCTTGTTTCCAAATCAACGTCTCCCAATAACTCTGGCAACCGATCTCTTATCAACTCCAGATAGCTTTCTTCATTAACATTTCGCACAAAAAAGTGAGGTCCAATGGAATATCCATTCACAATCCCACACCATACCATAAGGCTCCAGCGATGCTGACGGTCTACAACTCTGTGCCAGTGGGGATCCTCATTGGACCAATAATGGGAATTGTGCCTATTCAGTTGTCCGTCACTACGAAATTTAGCCTCATCAGAAAACAGCACAAAGTTGAAGGAATTCGGATCATTTTCCATCATCTGTAAAGCCCATTGGCGAAATTCAATGCGCAATTGAATGTGATTTCGTCTCAATTCTTGAACTAGGGTAACATGATAATCATGATGATCGAAGATATTTAGAATTCTTAAAAACGTTCCTCTTGGAATACCAATTTCCCTTCCAAGTTGACGACTGCTAATGTGAGGATGAAGATGAACAAGTGCAAGGATAGTGACAACGCGAGCATCATCTTCACTATACTCATGACGCTCGCGTTGGCGAACAAGATGTCCTTGACAAGCTTCAGCAGTTCAACTTCGTATTGTCATATCGGTAGGGTATCTTATATCCGGAAAGCGTCCAGCGTAAAGCCTTTCTGCAGCACGATGATCATTATTACACACCCCTGAAAGCATTATCATATCGATTTCATTGGGAGGATAGTCAGCCATTTTCGAAGCTCCACTTAATTAGCTTCACTTGGCTTTTGTTTCCGACACGAAAAAAATAATTCCGATATTTATACTTCTTTTTGAAATGGTACTCAAATATGGTAGTAATAGTGGTAATACCTGCAAGGAACTCTGCATCCGCCGTTATTTCTTATCCTCAGATAAGATACTTTTTTCAACAATCTATTGGAAAATTGATGATATTCATGAGAATTTAGTCTTTTATATGTTCCTTTAGTGATCCCCCCCGTGTGAAAAATGATTGATGGAAAAATTATATGAACGATTAATTGAAGAACTGATTTTGGATCGAAACTGTTAGCGTCATTCGATTCTACGGGGGAAATCAAATACGGAGGAATCCTCCGAAAAGTAAAATGGACAGATAACATTTTTGACATTGGATATTGAATTGACCTGCCCAAGGTCATAACAGTGCATATCAATCACAATGGAAATAACAAGGCTGACGTTGAATTTTTCACTTCGTTTTTTATTTGGGTGACAAACACCAAGTTTTCCACTGAGCACCGAATTCTGACCTTCTATTGGCTTCAAGGAATGGATTCAAGGTCAACATTCTCAAGATCATTGTCACATTTGGGTCTGATAGTCCTCATGAAGGTACCTCACCATGATTATTCCGTCAGAAAACTCAACCAAATAGCTACCACACAGTTTTTTTGGTGCTTCACCTTGAATTGACCTTCTCAAGGTCACGGAAACAAATTTGAAAATATCATGTCGGACTTGGTACTTCTCGTTCTTTTCGAATTTGGTGTCGAAACTAGGGGTTCCTGTTTGAAAGAAACACTCTGACCTCCAAATGAACTTGAAAATGAATCTCAAGGTCAAAGCTGGTTGCATAGATGACCCCCACTGTCCTGAACAATTTTTTCGAACCATTCTTCCGTACCACGCTCAGAAACGGAGGAATTCGGGTGCATAGATTGAAATGGCCCACCCTGTATATATGTAGAATATGAATGTCAAATTCATGCCCACTGATATTATGAAAGAACACGTCGTAATAATTATGATAAAATAGATATGATTTTGATTCATGCACTTGTATTCATAATTTCTGAATGCTATTGAAGCAGATTGTACCGTGTGGAAAGTTGTAACGCGACGAATCCTTTCCACATCGTGTTGTTGCAAAACAATAGAAACAAGTTCATAAGAGAATTATTCAAGAACTTTGAGTAATTGTTGATTTGAAGACCAGTTCTCGGAGAGATCTTTCATGTATAGGAGATTCATCCAATCCAAGGAAGTGCGTGCAACTTGTAACAATAATACAAAAGTGAGACACTTCAATTTATTCCCTGAGAGAGGGATGTAGTTATAGGTACCAGCATTTGGTAATAGTTAGCAAATTTCTAAGTTGAATATGGCGAAACGAATATCTAGTTATAATTACCGACATACAGATTCACGACCAATGCCTTTGGTTATAGTTACCAAACTAGGGTTAATATCACCAAATCCTGGTAATACTCACCAAATCTTGGTAATAATGAACCAACCACATATTCGAGGCAACCAAATCAATTCGGTAACTATAACTAGGTTCTTCTCTCAGTGTTTTTACTTCTTACTTACCTCCCCCAGGAGAACAAGATGGCCGCCAAACGTTCAATGAACATTCAGAGAATCTGGCCAACAGTACAAGGTGCGAAGCCGTAAAGGTCATTCAACATTTTGTATCGGTTATACAGGGTGAGGCATTTATCTTGAGACAACGAAATATCTTGATGGAATCATCTTTCATTGAAAAATGTTTCATGCAAAAGTTGTGGGGTGTCGAGGGGGCTATCTAACAATGACCTTGGGAATGTCCTTGATCTCGATCTCCAAGGTCGTTTGAAGGTCAAGTTCAACATTTCGAATGGGACCCCCCCCCTATCTGACCCCGGGAATGGGAGGGGCGTCAAGGTCAGGGCAATACCAAGGTGATTTCAAGGTCAAAAGGGAAGAAATTTTGTCATACGAGAGGTGTTGTGCAACACGGAGGTTGGGACAGGCAGGACCTTGAAATGACCTTGACCTTCAAGGTCGTTTGAAGGTCACCTTAGGAATTAAACGAGTTCGTTATTGAACGAGTTTGTTTTTGTCTTGTCACCGTGGGTCGCAGTGCTGGTTTTTGGTGAGTCTCCTCGCCTCTCACCGTTTTGGATGGTTTTTTTGTTCGGAAAAAAATTATTCCAACGAATGCTCAAATTGGTCACCTTCAACTCCAATGCATTCATTGATCCGTAAGTTCGTTCATTTCACGGAATTTCGTTGAATCTCATTGACACTCCGCTGTGCCAAAAGTGAACAAAATTCAACAAGACTCTCCCGCCAGGGATCTATCAGGAAACTATCATTCCAATACGGTTCCATCCAGTTCTCCATGTACTTCTCGCGAGGAATTCTCAGTTTCGGGAATTTCAAGATGGAGGTTTTAGTATGGCACTTCGAAAAATCATAATTGATCGAATCATCAAGGCCGCCATCTTGGAATTCCCAAAATTGGGAAATCTTCTTCAAAAAGTACATGGATAACTGATTAGAACCGTATGAAAATCATATTCTTCTGATAGTTGGTCTCCATCATACATGATAATGAAGGTGGGAGCAAATGGGGAAAAGTAGGTGCCCTGTGACACCTGTTTATACTGAGAGATAGTCGAGTGCTTTTGCAAGGATTTTTTGAATGGTTTTGGAATGCATTCAGGCAGCGCACTAATTCAAATTTTGGAAAAGCCTGAATAAGCGTCAATCCAAGCCACACATTTGTTGCCTTGAAAGGACATTTGTTGGTTCACAGCTAACATCACGTCCACAAGCACAAGCCGCAGTTAGTTTTCCAAAAGATCACGAGATTTTCCATGATTTGAGGTACCTTCAATGAAGTGGGCACTCACAACCTTGTGATCAATTATTTCACACCAAATGTACACAAACGCGGGCATGAACACAGTCTCACACGGTCGTTGGATTCAAAGCATTGCATGAAAACAAAACATACCACATTGAACCGGTGTGTGTAATTGTGTTCTGTCTCTCGAAATTTTCGGTTCATACCTCGGCACGTCAACGAATATCGTGTTTTGTGTATTCTGATTCTCCAATCTCTTCTTTTGCTGACTGCTCATTTCTTTCTGAATTTTGTCTCTGGAAAACGTTCTCCCAATAATGGAGGCCATTCCTGTAGAAGAAAGAATAGAAATGATCCTCATTTATGATTGATGTGCCAGGAATATTCATGCCACTGTCACAATTTATGCTGAACGTTTTCCGAACAACGTGTGATCTCGAGGATGTTTTTATCGGGTCGTTGAACAATTCATGGGAGAGGGAAGTGTGGGAAATAGAAAAAGAGTCCGTCGCAACCCAGTTACTGGATTCGACAATTAAATTCTGTATGAGCTGCGGTGAATGCGGGTCCTCATGTCAGTACTCGAGAAATCGAACATGATTCTGGAATTTCGCAACGTAGTGTATGCAGGATATTTGAAAAACAAAAATATCACGACTACCACATTTCATCGCATCAAGAACCCCATGGTTATGTTTCCCAAAACCGAATTATTTTTTGTCAATGAGCAGGTCAACAAATCCAATTAGATCCTGATTTCCTCGCTGAAGTGCTATTTTCGGACGAGTCCTCTCTCACCAACCATGGCACGGTTGATAGGCATAACATGCACTACTGGAGTAATGAGAATCCACATTGGTTACGTCAAGTCGAACATCAACGTCAATGCTCTGTGAACGTTTGGTGTGGGATAATTGATGACCAGGTTGTGGGCCCACACTTCATTAAGAGTCACTTGAACGGCGGAAAATACTGTGATTTCTTTGAAAACCAACTTCCGCTTTCACTTGAGGATGTGACGTTAGCTGTGAGGCAATAAATGTGGTTTCAACCCGATAGATGTCCGGCGCATTATTCTCAAGTTGCTCGTCAAGTTTTAGATCGGGGATTCGACGGTTGCCGGATCGTAAGGAGTGGTCCAGTGAATTGTCCAGCAAGATCGCCAGACCTCACCTCGCCAGACTCCTTTGTATGTGATTACTTGGAGGGTGAAGATTACAAACATCTCGAGGGAACATGATACAGCGGATCAAGGATGCTCGTACCGAAATACCACCTGATATGCTTCGAAGTTGTGTTCGATCTTTCGAAGCACGGATCAATAGGTGCATTGAAGTTGGAGGTCACCAATTTGATCAGTTATTGTGATGAATTGGTTCCAAACAGAACAAGCATCCAAAATTGTGAGAGGTGACGGGAATCACCGGAAAAAAGCACCCCAACACACGGTAAGAGGCGAGGGGACTCACCAAAAACAAGCACCTCGACGCACGGTAAGGAAACAAAGACAAACTCGCTTGATTCCCGAGGTGACCTCCAAACGACCTGGAAGGTCAAGGTCATTCCAGGGCCTGCCGGTTTCAGCCTCCGTGTTGCACAACTCTCGTATGACAAAACTTCTTCTCTCTCAACTTCGGAATCACCTTGGTATTGCCTTGACCTTGAGGCCATATCTCGACGTGAAATTTTGCGCTCTTTCCATTCCCGGGGTCGAATAGGGGGTATTCGATTTGAAATTCTGAAATTGACCTTCAAATGACCTCGGAGATCGAGGTCGAGGACATTTTCAAGGTCACTGTTGATCAGCTCCTCCGACACTCTACAATTTTTGTATGAAACATTTCCCCAAAAGAGGTGATCCCACCAAGATGTTCCGTTCTCTCAAGATGAATGCCTCACCCTGTATATATCTACATATTATACATCTTGCCAGGATCAAACAGTCTCACTTCCGGATTGAAATTTATCGTCAGGATGTTTCGAGGGAGAAAACGTTCCGATTTTTCAATTTTCATCTCATCAGGTAATGATCATGGAAAAGAATCGTTAATGCGGGAAATTTTCATTTTGATGAGTAGGATCATCAGGTCAGACAAGAAGCAAGGAGAAGAGATGGAGCTGGGGTCAGACGTAAAGGGAGGAGGAGAGGTGAGGATAGGGTCAGACGAGCCAGAAAAGGAATTAGGGGCGGTGAGAGGGCAGATAGGGAAAGAAGATGGTACAGGAAGGCCAAGTAGTGCGGTGAGATTAAGGAGAGAGAGAAGTGTGAGGTTGGGGAGCAGTGAGAACATAAGAGAATTTTTTTAGGGGTAGAGGAAGGAGGAGGTTTTTGGGAGTGAAAGTAGGGTGGAGAGATTACCGGAGGAGAAGAGATCAAGAGAGACAGGAGGAATGGAAGAGTTGATAAAGATGATGGAGGAGATGAAAAGAGGAATGAAAGAATTAGGAGAGGGAATGCAGAAAGGTATGGAAGGGACGAGAAAGGAGATGGAGAAGAAGAGGGAGCCACAAGATAGGGCAGAGGAGGTATGGAGAGCAAAAAGAGAGGAGCTGAAGGGCAGGATGAGTGGAGTGGAAGAACAGGGACAGGAGTGTGAGGAGGGGAAAAGGATGTTGGAAAAATTGAGTATGAGGGTAGGAGAGTTAGAAAAGAGGTCGGCGGAAAGGGAGAGCAATGTGGAGGTGCATGCGAAGTTGTGGAGGTGGAACGGGAGGAGCGCGAATAGGGGAGTTAGAAAGAAGGTTAGAAGAAATGGGAGGATGGAGTGAGGAAGCGAGTCTTGGAGGTAAAGAGAGGGAACACGGTCACCTGGAAGTCGGAGAAAGGGTAGATAGGAGAATGAGGGAAATAAAGAGGGAAATGGAGTTAAGGGCAAGGGGGGAGAGGAGGAGGAATGTGATGGCCAAGGGTTTAGAGGGAAGAAAAGAATGCAAGAGAGGAAGTGAAAGAGTTGATGGGAAGGTTGGGGGTGGAGGCACTGACAGAGGGAATGAGGGATTTGGGACTGTGGGGAATGAAGAGGACAAGAATGGTGGTCGTACAATTTGGGACAGTAGAGGATGAGGAGAGAATCATGAAAAGGGAAAAAATGCTGAGGGGCAGAGAGGAGAGAATGGAGGATTATACATGGGAAGGAAGGAAGATGGCAAAGAGAATGAGGCAAATAGGGTTCAAATTGAGGGAAGAAGGGAGAAAACTATAGGATATGGGGGAATATGGATAGACGGTGAATGGTGGGAATGGGACAAGGAAGAGGAGATTTCAGGGAGTAGAGGAGAGTATTTCAGGGGATTCAAAAAAATAGGGGACAGGAGAGAAGCGTTGGGTTTCCGAGGGGGACAAAGGCAAGAAAACGTGGCAGGGGAATGGGGGTGGAGGTTAGGAGGAGTGGAGAGGAAGGAGAAAAGGAGATAAAAATAAGACTCCGGAATGTGGCAGGGCAGGAGGAGAGGAGAAGGATTTTTAGAATGAGATAAAGGATTGGAATATGGTAGGACTGACAGAGACACATAGAGGGAGAGGGATAGGGGAAAATGAAACAGGAACTACCAAAACGGTTCAATTGTAGGGTGCAGTGGGCAAAGGAAAGGAGTAAGAAAGGGCGGGCTATGAGGGGATGTTGACGGGGATTAAGGATGAACTAGGGGAGGAGGAAAAGGATGTGGAAAGGGGAGAGGAAGGGGTGATGGTGAGGAGTTCCGAGTGGAAGGGAGAAACATGGAGTGTGGTGCTGGTATACTTGGATGGGGAGACAAAGAGGAGAATGGAGGCAGTAAGAGAGGTATTAGGGGCAGGAGGGGGCTTGAAGGGGAGGGTTATCATATGGGGTGATTTCAACGCGAGGACAGGTCACAGTGGAGGGGTAGTATGGGCAGGTCAATAGGAGGAGGGGGGGGTGAGGAGATCGAAGGATAGGAAGGCGAATGAGGAGGGTGCGGGGTTGGTGGGAATTCTGGAATAGGGGTGGTGACGAATGGAGTAAAGGAAGAGGATGAGGAGGGGGCATTCACATATATGAGGAGGAGAGGACAGTCGGTGATCGATTATGTGATCGGGGATATGAAGGGCTGGGAGGCGGTGAGAAGAATTGAGGGAGGAGCGAGAGGAGGATCGGGCCATTCATCTTTGATAGTGGAAATGTAGGGAGGAGGGTGGGAGTGGAGGAGGACATAGGAAGGAGAACAAGAAGGGAGAGAAGTGTCACACTGGTCGGAGGAGGAGATGATGAGAGAATATCGAAGGAATATGGAGGGGTGGAAGGGGGTGGGATTGAAGGGGGAAGAGTTGAGGAATGATTTGGGGGGGAAAATTGGGGTAGCAATGAGGGAGAAGAAGGTGCAGAAAGGGGGACAGGGAAACAGGAATCGATGGTGAGGCCAGGAGTGTAGGGGAAGGACAGAGAAGGAGCGAGCGATAAGGACATTGGGGAGGGGAAAGATAGAGGTGGGGGAAGTGAGAGCAGGGGGGGAGGGTATAGGAACGCATGTGAGAGAAAGGAGAAAAAGGAAAGGGAGAGGATTTGCGAGGGGATTGGGAAGGTGAGGAACGAGGCACAGGTGTGGGATATGATGAGGAAGTGAAGAGGAGGCAGAAGGGAAGTGGGAGGAAGGATAGGGCTAGGGTTGTGGGAAGAACATTTTTTGAGGCTATTGGGACGGGTAGAGGGGCGGGTGTGGGACGGGGGGCAGGGGTATCAGGAGAGGGGGACGGGGAAATGGAGATCGGATTAGAAAAAGTGAGAGAGGCAATGGGAAGGCTCAAGGAAGGGAAGGCAAAAGGGGGAGATGGGATACCAAGGGCGGCATGGATGTATGAGGGTGAGGAGATGATAAGGGCATTATGGGAGATATTGAAGGAAATCTGGAATGGCGAGATAATACCGGAAAAATGGAGGGAGAGTTTGATAGTGCCGGGAGTGAAGAAGGGAGAGGGTGAAAAGGTGGAGGAATATAGAGGAGTGGCGCTGACAACAGCGTGATACAAAGTATACGCGATGATTCTGGCGAGCAGGTTGGAGGAAGAGGTAGAAGAGGAGGGGATGATACCGGGTAACCAGACAGGGTTTAGGAAAGGGGTGGGTACGATTGATAATATCAATGCGATTGATTAAATCATAGGGGGGGGCAATTGGGGGGAGAAAAGAGAGGATAGCGGGGATATTTGGGGACTTGAAGGCCGCGTTCGACACGGTAGATAGGGGTGTACTATGGGGGGAGTCGGGGAAGAGGGGGGTGAGAGGAGGGCGACTAAAAAGGATCAGGAGATTGTATGGGGAGACAAGAGGGAGGGTGAGAGTAAGAGGGAAGCTGACACAGGCTCCCTGGGCGGCAAGGGGAATAAAACAGGGATGCCTACTGAGCCCCATGTCGTTCAACCCGTTGACAGCGGATTCGGAAGGAGAATTGGCAGGGAGCGGGAGGGAAGGCGGGAAGAGAGTATGGAGTTTGGCATATGCGGATGATATAATGGTTATATCGAGGGAGGAGGGAATGCAAGGAGTGATGGGTGTAATGAGGAGATATTCCAGGAAGGAGGGGCTGGAGGCGAATATAGGTAGGATAGAAGTAATAAGGTTTGGGAGGGGAGGAGGGGGAGTCAGTGTGGAAATGGAAGAAAGAAGTACTGGAGGAGGTGAAGGAATGGGTGTATTTGGGTTACGTAGTACAGAGTAACGGGAAACAGGAAGGAATGGTGAGGGAAGAGCTGAGGAAGGGTATGGCAGTGATGAGGAAATTTTGGAGGATAGGAGAGAGGAGGGAAGGGGCGGACAGGAGGAAGAGATTGTGGAATTCGGATATTGGTAGGAACGCTTATGGAATATGGGGCGGAGATCTGGTGGTAGGAAGAGAGAAGGGGAATTGAGGGTTTCCAAGAAAGATACTTGAGATGGATACTGGAGCTGGATTGGAAGACGCCGGGATATATGGTTAGGGATGCATTGGAGAGGGATAAGTTGAGGATGGGCTTCAGGAGGAGGGTTTGCAGATATGAGGAGGAACTGGCAAAAGGAGAGGCGGGAGGAATAGCCATTAAGTGCTGGAGGGAGATAAGGGAGGGTAGAGACGGGGGGAAATGAGTAGAGAAAAGGAGAGAATGGCATGATATAGTGGGAGGAGAGGGAGAGGAGCAGGAGATAGGTGGGGTTGGTAGATGGGCGAAGTTGGTGGAGACGGACAGGAGAAGCCAAGTAGGAGAGAGGAAGATGAGGATAATGGATTACAGGTATAACCCGCGGTCCAAGGGAGTAGTAGTAGAGGGCATTCCGGGATACTTGAGGGAGAGTGGGGGGGTAAAATAGACAAGGAAGGTAGCGAGGTTCAGGTTAGGGAATGGAATGAGGTGGGGAGGTATTGGGAGGAGGAGGATAGAGAGATGGGTAGGGTATGTGGAGAAGGGTGGAGTGAGAAACAAAAAAGTCTCTGAATCGAATCGTAATAGTGCGGAAAAGTTGCTACTCTTCGAGACAAACTCGGGAAAAAAAAAAATTTTGAAATCGGATGAGATCTTCAACTCGCGCATTTCGTTTAAAGTTTTTCAATTTCATCGAAAATTCAAGGATATTTCAAAATATTCCAGGTTGCTTAATTATTGTCCGATCGAGCTAATTTTTGGTTTGTCGCATTATGTTGAGATTTTTAATGGAAAAAAAAACATATCCCCCTCCTCCCTTCACGGGGAGGGGGTAACACAGGAAGCCTGCACAGGGTCATAAAGCACGTTTTCCTCTCAAATCACCCTAAATAGGTGTCGACGCCTTACAGTTACATCGAAACAATTCCCGATGTATTATAGAATATCCTTATCGCTTCAATTATTATATAAACTGAAATTGCTTATGGGGCATAAACTCAATGGCTGGCATTCCTCACTTGTCTTTGCTGATTATCCAGTAGCACAGTAGAGTTGTATCGTCGCAGCGTTATTGCAGACTAAGTGTCTTATAGAACATCCACACGCACTTGTGTGCATTGCATGTATTCCCACATACACATTCCTGATTATCGGTTGTATCGTCGCAGCGTTATTGCAGACTAAGTGTCTTATAGAAAATCCACACGCACTTGTGTGCATCGCATATATTTCCACCTACACATTCTTGATTATCTGTTGTATCGTCACAGCGTTATTACAGACTGAGTGTCTTATAAAAAATCCACACGCACTGGTGTGCATCGCATATATTTCCACATACACATTCTTGATTATCGGTTATCAATGTCCCTGACACGTAAAGACACGGCGTGTCCTTTCTTCGGGGCCCCAAGACCATTGCCGCTTTCCTTCCTCCCAACATCTGCGGATGTCGTGAGAGCTTTTCACCAGGAAAGATATAGACTGTGCTCCAATAAGAAAGTCAACTTTTCCTTAGTGGCTAGCAGTGTAGCCTCACAATTGGAAGCATTGTATTGCAAAGCTTCCATTCCTGCCGTTTCTCATGCCAGAATAATACAAAAGATAAAAGTCCTGCATGACAAATATTATGTTCTCAGAAAATCTTACAACAGGGAAAAAACACATGAAAAGTACAAGAACTTTATCCAAGAGTCATGTGAAACTTTATTCGATATTTCTACACGTAGATGCCCTATGACATTTGAGTGCATTTGCAACAAATCTTTTAGTGCATGCATTCGCTCCAATCCTGTTGTCATTCAATGCAGGTGCCCTAAAGACAGAAAAATACCTGTAATGGGACTCAAGTTTCCGTATGCACAAAGGTATTTGAGGAAGGGGAAAATTGGAGCCAAAGATTTGACAGGAACCAAAAGATTGACATAACAAATGCGGAGGAAAGAACGTAGTAATCTTCTGCAGCACTCCTCTATAGAAATTGCTGCAGGTCCGTCTTCTTTTAGCACTATTTCTGGAACAGAAAATAAACATTTTGAAGAAAGTGACAATGAACAGCACGATGCAACCTTTCAGTCCCCACGCTCAACGTCTTTTGTTTCTGAAAAAAAACAAATGCGTTTGTCATTGCCAGCAACTGGGGGGATATGTGATCGGTATGGGGTTTCTGACAGAGCAGCAGCAGCCATAGCTTCAAGCATGCTGAGAGATGTGGGATTAGTCAGTTATGAAAATTCATCTATGATTATTGATCGAAGCAAGATTAGACGTGAGAAAGAAAAATGCAGAGCTAGTTTAGTTGAAGCGCAGCTTATTGAGCGACAAGCAGAGGGTCCTAAGTGTTTGTACTTCGATGGCAGATCAGATAACACACTGTACTCAGAAGAAAGAAACGGTAAACGCTACCAAACAGAGAAAAAAGAAGAACATATTTCTGTTATTGAGGAACCTGGCTCAAAATATGTTTGCCATATAGTACCAGATTCAAAGACCGGAAAGGATACAGCCCTCAGCATTGTGAGGTACTTCGAAGACAATGCTATAGATACATCTGGTATCGCAGTTATCGGTTGCGATGGTACAGCAACAAATACTGGCTGGGAAAATGAAGCCATTAAACATATTGAGATAAAATTACAAAAACCCTTACAATGGGTTATCTGCCTCATGCACTTCAACGAATTGCCTTTGCGGCATCTCATCGAAGATCTTGATGAGGGAACAAGTGGTCCTCATTCATTCACAGGTGCTATCTGCAAACAACTTGCGGAATGTGAGTCGTTGCCTGTGGTTGATTTTCAGCCGATCAGCTGCGTTCTGCCAGAGATTGATTCCAAAATCCTCAGTAAAGATCGAAGATATTCACACGAGATTGCTCTCAGCATTGATTCAGGATCCTGTTCAACAGATCTAGCCGACCGTGACCCGGGACCAATAGCACCTGCTCGTTGGTTGACCACAGCTAACAGAATTCTTAGGCTATATATTCCCACTGCAAACTCGTCAGAAACCCTGCAGCTTATAGTGATATACATATTACACATATACGCACCACTGTGGTTCCAAATTAAGACAAAATCTTCTATTCTTGAAGGACCAAAACACATTTTCGATTGTATCAAAAGATGTCGAAAGTTACCTCCTAAAGTAAGGAATATTGTACATAAAGTCATTCAGACAAACGGCTTCTTCGCCCATCCAGAAAATGTTCTGCTGTCTATGGTAACGGATAACGATTAGCGCATTAGAGAACTAGGTCTAAGGCGAGTCCTCGAAGCAAAAGAAAAACCTGTGACAAAAAAAGCTTTTGTAAGGACTTTTAAAGTACCTGAATTCAATTTTGAAGCGCAAGAGTACTTTGACATCATCAATTGGTCTAAGGTTACACTTACCTGTCCCCCACTCTCGTCTTCGCTTTCCGCACAGCAAATTTCGATGCTAATTAAGGAGAAACAGAAACCAACACTAGAAATAGACCTGAAAAAAGTCCCTTGTCACACTCAGGCAGTAGAACGGTGTGTAAAACTGGTAACAAGAGCCAGTAAAGAAGTATATGGACACGACAGGAGAGACGGCTACATTCGAGCAACTCTTAACTCTCAAGCAGAAATGCCACAATTCGAAACAAAATCTGACTTCAAATAGAGTCCATGCCCACATTTGGTTGGTTGGTTGGGTAGGGCGTGGGTGGAACTCGCGGTGCAGCCACCTTCTCGTGGTGAGTTCTGAGTCGTGACAAGTGTGACGGGCGAAGAGCTGCATATATTGCATACTGTAATAAAACATGGATATAACCCCTCCCCCAGGCGCGAATTCAAAGAGGGGCAATTACCCCTCCCAAGCCAACCAAATATGTTCCGGCAATGGGGAGTTTTTGTATTCCTACGATCTTTATTCTCTTTTAAAGTCCAAATAAGTACTTTTCGCCCCCCCACCCCAAGACAGATCTCTGGATCCGCCCCTGCCCTCCCCTCCTCTCTACCCCCTTTGCCGTTATTTGGAAGGGGGATTCAATTGAAGTAATGATATTATTCTATACAGTGGGAATCATTGCGATATAACGGGACGGTGTCGACAGAGTTATTTAGGGCGATTTGAGGGGAAAATGGACTTTCTGATTCGCTTCAAGCTTTATCAAGGAGGGAAGGGGGTATATTTTTCCCCAATAAAAATCTCAATATAATACCACAAACCAAAAATCAGCTTGATCGGACAATAATCGAGCGAACTCGAATATTTTGAAATATCCTTGAATTTTCGATGAAATTCAAAAACTTCAAACGAAATGCGCGAGTTGAAGATCCTATCCGATTCCAAAATTTTTTTTTTCCTGAGTTCGTCTTGAAGAGTAGCAACTCTTCCGCACTATTACGATTCGATTCAGAGACTTTTTTGTTTTTCACTCCACCCTAATGTGGAGGTGAGGTGGAGGGATGGGACCATGTGTCGGAAAGGTGTACGGGAGGGGGGCAGGGGGGGTTGAATGAGAGGGTGAAATAAATTTTGGGGCAGATGGAAGAGCAGAGGAGTGGATGAGGGAGTTGAAGAAGAAGAGGGGGAGGGTGGAGGAGGGGAGAGTGGGAAAGGGGGGGTGAATGAGTGTGATTAATGAACGGATGAGTGGTACTTCTCTCTCTCTCTCTCTCTCTCAGGTGTGGGAGAGTAGGTTGAGTCTAGTTTTCAAGCTCAGGGTAAGGTAGGAGTCATAGGATAAGAGGTGTGTATTGTAAGGTAGGGTGGCGCTCAAAAAGATTGTAAGTGGGTGCCGAAGAAAAAGGAATAAAACTATAAATACAGTAGGGATTTTCCAAGGTAGCACAGGAATGTTTGGAATATTCTATGGATGTCCATAGGACATCCAGAATGTGTCAATATCTTCTGTGTATGTTTATAGAATATTCCAAATATTCTTGTGGTGTTGGGGTCTTCATTTCACGTTCCAACAACAATTTCTTTCTTCTTTCTCTTTGTGTCCATTCACGCGTCTGCAAGAGCGCGGCGAGTTCCAAGATGAAGCTACTCAATCATACACGGAGAAAATTTTGGGTAGACCTCCGCTGTCCCGAAGGTCCGTTAGCCCGAAATCTTTCTGATCAGTTGGGACTTAGTATTCCCCAGTAATTTCCCTGAAACTTACTAGTTTCCAATCAATAAGCAAGTTTCGGGCTAACGGACCTTCGGGACAATGGAGGTCTACCAAAATTCTGTGGTATGAATTGTAACAAACTGTGTCGAATATTACTATGTTTTCAGAAGTTGGACCATACTGACATTATGATGGATATTGCTATGATAACGATTGAAATTACGGTACAATGTAGTGAAGTTGGACACAAAACAATGAGGAATTACAATTTTCCTTCCGTGAAAAGAGATGCTCGCGAAGTATTTCAGAATCAACGTTGAATGATTTCGGTCACAGTGTCAGTGTAGTCCAACTATACAAAAGAATTATAGTAATCGATGCTACAAAATTCTCTGCGTGGAATGTACTAATGAAAAACAAAATATATATCTTTATTCCGAATGACGAAAGAAGATACACAATTTCGAATGTGACAAATGACAAATGTTGACAAATGTGACATTTCGAATTGTATCGTTGATTTGTCGAAGTGTCCGATAATAATATTGTGCTAGATCAACCAAGTGACGAGCAGTACCGGGAGAAAATGGGTGAGTAATAAATACCATTATTTGAATGAAGGGAATTCTTATTGTCAGCGGGACAAGATAATGTTTTCATCATCGTCCCATGAAAATTTTCCAGTGAGTGGAACCATCTGATAATGTTCCATAATTGATACAGAAATGAGGATAAGAATCATAAGGCTTAAGATACTAATGGACGCAGAAAATGACAATACACAACTTGTGGAAAGAAGATTTGGTGAGTTGATGAGAATGATATTTGCAAAGGAAAGATTATATATGATACTGTGAGATTGTGAAATTTCTAGGAAGAACAGGATCTAAGAGATTACGAAGGAATAGAAGGAGCACTGTTAGAATAAATGAGAAGAAAATTACTTGTGGATATGATAACATTCAAACCAACTTATGCACTTGCTCTGCGATAATAGAATTAACCACAGGATCACTTTCCAAACACTGCTCGTATATAACAGTTCGTAAGTCATTGTTGCTTTCTCGTTTGATAATTGAGTGCTTGAGTTTGGTATCACAGTCTCAGATTCCGAAGGCATGGTATTCGGACATCCAATAATTCGTGGAAAAATTGTATGTCGCTCTTATATATTTCGTCGTAGATTCGAATACTATTGTTGCGCCGGACTGAAAAATTGCATGGTATCGAATGGATATCACATTGATTCATTGTTGTACACAGGACATGGAAAATGACCAAGTTGGAAATGTTTTTCACCCTCATATTCGGTTTGAGTGATTCATTATTAGATGAACTGGTCGATGAAGTAGTTGTATATCGATCTCCGTTATTGACCTTGGCATGATGAGGGAATAAATTTATTGAATTATCCGTGACTCTACTGAATCTCCTCACCGTGAAGATCTCCATGATCGCCATCATCATCATCTTCCACTTCTGTTTTTGAGGCAGATACATTCGAAGCAGTTGGAGGCATAACAGTTTTGGTATCTTTTTTTGACTCCGTAGTACCTTTCTTTTCTGGACTGAAGAGACCAGGTTCAGATTTTTCTGAAGTATTAGAAGCGTTCTCATCCTCCAATTGATTATCCTTCCCTTCTATCTCTCTGTATATATCCTATTCAACAGAATAAACGAATGATACATATACAGAAGAAACGACACGTAGAAGTTCTGAGTGAACAAAACTGAATGAGTGATCAGCGCGTTTTTTTTTTAATCAGCAAAATGGGCATTGATGAGCAGAAATTCTAACTAGAAAAAAGAATTTGAATAATGATGAGGTTAAATACACAAAACAGAAACACACCGACACAGGACACCTACGTCGCCTCTCCATGGAATTCAGGGAGAAAAAAGGGATCGGTGAATACAGCGTGGTACGACGAAAAAGTAGCGTAGAGGCAACGGAGAAATGTCCTCCCGGACAAACGGCCCGGACATTTCTCCGTCGCCTCTACGTTGCTTCTCCATCGTACCACGTGATATCCACCGCTCTCTTTCTTCTCCCTCAATTCTACGGAGATGCGACGCAATTCTTCGGCGGCTGTCCTGTGTGGGTAACCTCAGACTATAGAATATTTTACGATTAAAATCAAGTGAATAACGCTCAACATCATGATTGTCGAGGGGAAAATGTATTTACATTCATAGGGGTGTTGAAATCAGCTGACAAGTGTCAATGCGAATGTAACCCGCGAATTCTCAATAATTTTTCACCACAAGGACTGAACGCAATCTGCGTTACTTCACTCGCTGTTTTTGAAGTGCACAGAGTGCCGTCTTTATATGAGCCTATATTCGAATGGACATGGAACAATTACTTTGGAAGAGTTAATTGTGTTATAGTGAAAATTGTCACATGAATACTCACCAACACATTGAGAGTAAGTTCCCAGAGCAATCAATTCAGGCATCAGAGGATTCTCCTTGATACAAGATACTAATCCACTGGCGTTGGGAAAATCTTTTCTCAATTGAATATTTTCTATCTGCTAATAGTCTCCCTTTGAGGATTTCTTCTGTCGGGTATTCTGATAATTCCAAATAATGTGCATACGTATCGACCTGCAATAATTGATGTTTATGTAATTACAAGAATACTCAGAATTCAATACGAAAGTTACCTGTTACCATAGCTCCTTTTGGTATTTCATCATCCAGATCTATGTATTGTTGTGGATTTTCCTAGAAAATTCGGAAATTCCATGATTTCAATCTTTGCTTCCTCACATCCCACCACATCTCTGAACTTTCTGAATAATCTAGTAGTAGTAGTAATGTACTTCATTGCCATGAAAAACAATATATACATTCCAAATAATCGGATATAAAATTTGAAATCAAATTTCAAATAATCAAGTATACCGTGAGGTTATATTTCGTGTTCTAACACTAATCGATGTTTTTTTATTTTCCGTTCTATTTGATCAATATTTCGTGACTGATTCCATTTTATACTACATAAATAGACAACTCCAGACCTTCAGTAATTTTTTTTTCCGTTGATTTGGTATTTCGTTGATTCGATCCCCACCCCCTCTCACCCCTGGTGTGTAGGGATTGGCGCAGTTGCATAGACGTATTCGAGAGATAGGGAAGGAGAAGCTCAGCGGAACTCACTCTTCACAAGTCATTCGTTGAACATAGTCAGGTAAACACGCATCCGCGGGTTTCAAACCCGCGTTATCCACGAGAGTGGAATCAGAACTCGATTAATTAGCAGGTTCGCATCTTCTGCAGAAGATCGGCTACGACAACTTTCAAAAGGAGAAGTCGATTGCAGGCATTGAATGACGTTAATTGTAGCGATGAAATAATTGAAGTAATATTTTGAAAACAATCACCGGCTCACGTAAAACAGATACTGGCCGCATCTGAAAAGATAACACTGCAAGATATAGCAAAAGTCGTGGATAGGATACTAGAGGCTGCTAATCCTTCGGGCTATGTTGATGCGGTCGCGAGTGGATCGGAACACTTGAACAGGTACCCAGTAAGAAACCTATCTAAAACGAAGCCTCCCGAAATTGAATACAAAATCCCTAAACAGGATAGATCTGATGTAAATCACTCTGAACTCAATGAATTACGGGAACGAGTGCAAATTTTATCGAGTAACTTCGCGAAACTAAGTTCAACGATCGAGAATATAGAACGAAGTCGTTCTAGTAGCCCTGGTGAGAAGAAAACGTACAACAATAATGAGAGTAGTAAAACACAGTCGGATTCAAACAAATTGTGTTTTTATCATGCACGATTCCAAGATAAGGCACGTAAATGCGTCAAACCACGCTCTTGGAATTCGAAGAACTGAGGAGACTGACTCACGAGAAGGCAGTGGGATCAGTCTTCCAAACGGCTTCATATTCGCAGTCCATTTTTTACGTGTCAAATAACACGCGTGTACGTTCATATGGGGAAAAACGCATAAGAGTCGACATAGGTTCACGCAGGGTCATGACTTGGAATTTCCTGGTAGCCGCAGTTCCAATCACAATCATCGGTGCCGATTTCATGGCACAATCCAAATTAACACCAGTGTCACATGAAGCGCATTCAATAGACTCAGTCACCGGATTCAGCGTCGAGGAATTTTATCGCCAGTCAATCGTAACAGGGATGAGTTTGATTGATCATTCTAACCATTCCACGAAAATCTTGACAAAATTCTCGAGTATTACGGGAACGTCCACCATTAGAGAGATTACACATAAGGGAGTACAGCATAATATCCTTACGTCCGGACCACCAGTGTTCAAACGAGCAAGACGACTATCTCCAGACAAATTAGAGGTTGCCAAGGGTAGCCTTCCTCCATTTCGCGTCTTTCACCGCGCGAAATCGACCGCGCGCCGTTTACCGCGTGGTTCGTTTTCGCGCGGAGGTTTTTACCGCGCCCCCGTTACCACGGTCTGTGATTTCCGCGCGTAAAGTTGTGCGCATGTTGTTGGTGCGTCCACAAGTTCTTGAGCAGTCTGTGTCTGTGCACCGTATGTTTCCGATAGCGGGGGAAGAGTTTGCAGGGGCATTAGGATAGTTGTGGAACGGTCTGTGACCGTTTTTACGGCCCTTTCTACACTTTGTGTTTGACAAGGATATTTTTCAATCAAATCGTAAAATGCCCCTACATGATTTTGAAGCTCGTTATACGCAAGGTTAGCAAGAATTGGTGGCCCGCGTAAATCTGACCAATCAACTGCCTCAAAGTAGTCCGTTGCCTCGGAGTTGATTGTGGGTACTTTGAACCGTCTTACTGACTCGTGGTATGTACTTTTCGCTCTGGCTTCTGAGATCTTTTCCGGAGCTAGCTGACGAACAAAGACGCGATCATCAGTAAGCATCTAGAGGAGGATATCCTCCGAATGAAGAGAGAAGCCATTTCTCTGAAGAACTGGATCGATTACTTTGCGCAAATGCGCAGGTAAATATCTGGAGTATGTGATTATTTTCCAATAATTTTCAGCTGTATCCTCACAGTATGGTTGCGTTTCTATCGTGAACGAGGACTTTGCATAAACTTTGACTGTGGAAGCTGCTAGAACTGTGAGAATCTCCAACGGACTTTTGGAACTTGCATACGATCGCAGTATGCGGTTGGCAAGTGTGAGCCACCGCGCATGATTTATTGGGCCGGGACGTCTCTTGGCTAGATCGTCTGGGGAATTACCAGTACTGATAGCCACAATTATGTCATACAGATATTTTTGATCTGTACTCAAATCGTTCCTATCAACTTCGGGAAGATTACATTCTATTGGGATAAAGTTGACGATAGGCAAAGTATGACAGTCTCTAAGTGTTCCGCTGAGGAGACCAGAAAATCCCTTGGGACCATTTGTTGCACCATCCAAGTGTGTGAAAAGTTTTCTCAAAGGCAGTTCATTCGCATGAAGCAAACAGATCAACCACTGAAGAGGTTTACCCAAAGATCTTCCAAGGTGAAGGATAATACCTCCGATTTTTCCAGTACCAGTATTTTTATTCTCCCCATCGTTGCATACTGCTTCAAGTGAGTCAGAACTCGGAAAATGGAATTTGCATCACCTAGTTATGGTGTGACATGACCTAGGTAAGTCGATTGTGGTTGCTGAACAAGAACAATATGCTCCTCCATGATCTTTTGACGTTTTCCATCTTTTTGTACATAAGTCTGATCTTTGCGACCATCAAACGAGAGACACCTAATGTTCTGAGCATTCTGTACCACCTTCTCCCTGTAATTCTTCGCCCAACCTTTCCATCTCCCTCTGCATCTTACTCCGATCGATAACTTTCGTTTTTTGTTGTTCTGTCACGGAGTTTAAGTCTCCCAGAACGGCAGTTGCCAACTCTGCTGCACATTGAGGTGTGAGCTGAAACCTCCTTGAAACCCTTGCAGTGGCTGACAAAGACAGTCTCATCTGAGAAGACTCAGAGGGAGATGGTAAGTTCGCATCCCAATCTGGATCGGATTTTGCCGTTTCTTTTGGTTTTGAAAGACTCGTGCTAGCACAATTCTCAACATCATCACTGTCAGTCATGCCAAAAGTACTACGCGTTAGAGTGTCTTTCTTGGAAAGTGGGAATCTTTCATATTCTTTCCTGGTTGTTCTCTCATTCAGGGCTCTGGTGTATTTCTTATCGACATAATCTATCCGCATTTTGCGAGCATATCTCTAATCCAAGAGAAACAATCGTTCTTTCTCGGGAACTCTACGATCGTGAGGACATTTACAAGAAGTTGAAGGTTTGGGAGAAGGACAAGAGCACGTGAGCTTCAAGTTTACAGAACAAGGGCAAACTATCAAACATTTGCATGTGCAAATGTCAAACAAAATTTGGCTCTCTGATTTAAAATTATTCAGGTTATCAGTATATGACTTCTTCAAACCTTCATTTCTTCTATAGTTTCTCAAGAAACCCTGATATTTTTCATAGTAGGCAAGTATCCTCTGCTTCACTGTTATCTCATGGCTATGAAAAAGACTAGCCTTTTCCCATATATCACAAACCATGCGAGATACAGAACTCAAAATGGGTGTTATGTCGGGATTTGATGTACCAGAACTGTGTCTTAAGTAATTAACGTGACGGATGATGTCGCCATAAGTTGGTAAGACAAAATGATTCATCTGTTCAGGGGTGCCAAATATTGGACACTCTGGAAGAAAAGTTCCACTTCTAGTCAGTGGTTTCGAGTTGGCCATTGTAATGAAATCAAAGTTCG
This sequence comes from Gonatopus flavifemur, assembly GCA_018340375.1. Lineage (NCBI taxonomy): Eukaryota > Metazoa > Arthropoda > Insecta > Hymenoptera > Dryinidae > Gonatopus > Gonatopus flavifemur. The sequence continues at coordinate 603,371 of JAFFJZ010000050.1, read as the reverse complement.
AAAGCGAATACAACTCTATAGGGTAATGAAGTGGAGAAAAAACAATCAATAAGAACTAGATTACGTTTCGAATGTTCCGTAAATGTGAATAACAGACAAGTAACAGCTTATACAGCGAGTGTCAGAATATTCGATGTTCAGTTTCTGAGTTAAAATCAAAGCTGGAATGTGTCACTGAACTTGAAGAGTACGCTCAGTATACGCGTGAAGCGGCAGGGAATGGATGGTTGCATGCACAATCATGCCATCCTTACCAATCCACAAGGATACTGTGTGTACTTGTGTGAAAAACTCATTTCCCCCCACACACACACACTCCATCATTTCTTCCACTGTGTATCGTGTCTATCTACTCACGCAGCGTTCAGGAAACTCTAAGGCCGTTGAGGAGGCTGAAGATGGTGTCCGAAAAATCTGGCAAAAATCACAGGAATTACTATAAGGGTCCTCCATAATTTCCGCACCCCTACGATTCTGATCCCAACAATTTTTTCTCCGATCTGCCCTAATGAAGAGTTCCAAGGAGGTCAAGAACGTGTCGAAGACGAAGAGCGTCCCGGTTGACCATCAACCTCAGCTGTCCAAAAAATCGAAGATTTGATGCTTGCAAATCGTTGATTGATAATTAGAGATCTTGCTGATGATGTTGGCATTTCGGAAGAATCAGTCAATATCATTTTCCACTCCTGGTTCTTGCACCACAACAATGCACCGTCTCACACTGCAATGATTCTTCGTGACCAATTCGCAAATACTCGACCCATATCGTTTCGGGGACACCGTTTCAAGTCGATAGAAGAGATACAAGCCGGATCGAAGAGAGTTGAAGGCCATCCCGGAAATCGACTTTAACAACTGTTCCGATGATTGGAAAATTTGTTGGCATAATATATGAGCAAGTGTTCATCACCACAAATCACCGTAGAAACTATCTTTATTATCTATCTATATTCATTATTTCCATGAAATGTACATATTAAACTACAAAATACGACTCAATTGGAGATCCAATGGATGGGGGCCAAATTAACGAAAAACCAGATCAACGAAGAGTTGGTTGAATAGAGAGATACGTCACGGTGTCTCTTTTCAAACACTGATTTCGTTGATTTGTCTTTTCGTTGATTCGGCCCCCATCCGATCCAATATGAATATCGATTGTTTTTAATTAATTCGTGCTGAGATTTCAGTCTAGCTCAGAGTGCATTCCGTTGAATTCTTGATTTTCTCAGATAGAACTTGGATACAAGTTGACCCTTGCAGACGAGACTCGCATCAACTCGTATAAGAAACCCATTTCCGATAGTTGTTCTCAACAGGATCTGGACACACTAAGATCGTGTACCGGTCGTATGTTACATGAATGGATTATGTCTCATTCAAGTTGAAATTCAGATACTCATTCATTTTGTGTTCAGAAAATACCAACACTGTTGGAAAAACCCAGCATGGTCCAACCAGGAACCAACTTGGTTCCAGCTGGTCCAACTTGGTTCCATTTAGACTGACTTGGTACCAGCTGGTGCCAGTTACAGGTCATGATGGTTGGCCTAACAACCAATATGGAACCAACTTGGTTCCAACTGGTATCGAGTTGGTTCAAACCGATGCCAGTTATAGACCATGATGGTTAATCCAACAACCAATATGCGACCAACTTGGTTGCAACTGTTGCTAGTTACAGGCCGTGTCAACTGATTGAGAAACCAATATGAGATCAGCTTAGTTCCAGCTGGACTGACCTGATTCCAATTGTCCCAACTCAAGCTTGACTCATTCCGAGTGCACCAATATCAGAGTGATTTCAGAAAATCAACATGATGCACGTTTTTTTATACCAGGAATGATTGAAGGACGTGATAAAAAAATATCAACAAATATAAATGTATCGTAAACAGCTGGGCACTCTGATGACCGAATCGTGGAATCTGCCTGATCTCAAAGTTTTAAGAAACGATTACTCTCAAATTAATCATAAATTGAAGGAAAATCTCTGAATGCCAGTGGGACAAAACTGTAATGCGATTTCATAGAAATGTGAAAACTCTGGATAAATCGTACAGAAGTTCTGTTCTCCTGAAATTTTACAGATTCATTCATCACCATCTGAGGCCGTACCAAGCATGGTCTATTCCAGGTTGATACTAGGACTAGGTAGAACCATGCAGGGTAGTACCAACCTCTAGGTAGACTTATATTGGGTAGTAACAGCCTAGGTAGGACCAGCCTGATCCCATGTAGGTTGATCCTACACAGCATGATCCTACCTGACATGGTTCGATGATGTGACCAAATTCCTACTGGTCCTACCCAGCATTGTCGAACCGAGCTGGAACCCAGCTGGGTTTCCCAATAGGAAAGCAGTTCCCAAAACGACTCGTATAAAAACGCCATCCCTAGAAACTTTTGGAGTAAAGACTCTGATGAATCTGGATTGCACTGGAATCATGAGTTTGATGACTCATTCTCGTATGGACCCGAATGCATATCCGTTTCGTATTCTGAAATTCCTGGACAGTCCCTGGATGAACCGCATTTGCTCATCAATCTGAAGATTGAACTTCAATTGATCATTCCTGTTCCACTTCTACACTGTTAGAAATTTTTATAGGAAACTTCATATTAAAGGAGTTCTTATTCGTCCGATCATTGGATCCTGTCCGTTTCACTCCCCACAAGGATACCAATCCACGCCAAAATAACGCTTGCGAAACAACAGGTCGAACGAACAATATCAAAACGCGCCCCCAGAAGCTCAACGTTCAGAAATTTTGCATTATTTTGGAGTTTTCAAGTATTTTTTATTTATTCTCTGAATGGACATGACTTAAATCATTTCCTGTCCCCATATGCGCAATGGAGATACAATTCACACCAAAATGACCTCTAGAAACCCCCAGATCGATTGGACAATATTAATACATGCCCCCTATGACTCAAGTACGAAAATTTTCCATCATTTCTAGTCTTTAGGTATTTTGTATGATCACTTCCTAAGTGCGTTAACCCGACCTAACACATCGTCCAATAAGTTCCGAGACTGACCCAGAGATGGTGCTAGTAGTACCAAACTGCCCACGTTTCCCTAGAGTGCGAACCTTCACATGAAACGTGTAAAAATTTCACGTCGATCGGACCACAAACAGCAGAGTTATCGAGGTGAGAGTAAAGTCACTTTGTAATTTGTTTGAAAAATGGAGAGGAACGAGTTTCGCGTGTTGATAAAACATTGTTTTTGAATGGGTTAAACACCGTACAAGCCCAGCAATGACTTTAAATCGTTACCCGGACTCCTCTCCATTAAAATCGACGATTCGTCGTTAGTATGCTGAGTTGAACGTGGTCGTACGGACACAAACGATGCGGAACGTTCGGATAGGCCATTGAAAGCCGTTACACCGGAAAATGTAAGTGGAGTGTTAGAAATCGTGATGAAAAATCGCAAAGTGAAGGTCCGTGAGATTGCAGAAATGACACAGATATCATCTGGAAGCGTATTTACAATTCTTCATGAAAAATTGAGCATGAAAAAGGTTTTTTCCAAGTGGGTGCCGCGATTGCTTTCAGAAGAACAAAAACCGCAACGAGTCGACGGTTCAGAGAGTTGTTTATCGCTATTTACTCGCAATTAAAAGGATGTCCTGCGTCGATACATGACCATGGATGGAACATGGATACATCATTTCACTCCGGAGTCGAATCGGCAATCATCTGAGTGGCGCATGGCTGGCGAAAGCCGCCCAAAACGCAGCAGTCTGCTGGCAAAGTCATGGCGTCTGTTTTTTGGGATACACATGGCGTGATTTTCATTGGCTACCTGGAAAAACGTAAATCGATCGATAGTGATTATTATATTGACTTGTTGATACGTTTGAAGGAGGAGATGGCAGCAAAACGACCGCACATGAAGAAGAAAAAAATCCTTTTCCATCAAGACAATGCACCATGCCACAAGTCCATGAAAACAATAGCAAAATTCAACGAGTTTGGGCTTGATTGGCTTCTCCACCCCCCGTATTCGCCAGATTTAGCCCCCAGTGAGTACTGGCTCTTCGCTGATCTCCACAAAATGCTCCGAGGAGAAATATTTGGACCGAATGAGAAGGTCATTGCCGAAACTGAAGCCTATTTCGAAGCAAAGGATAAATTCTTCTATAAACATGGTATAGAGATGTTGGAAAGGCGTTGGAAAGATTGTATCACTCCAAAAGGGGATTATATTGAGGGATAAAAATGATTTTTGAAAAAGAAAGTTGTTTTTGTTGTTAGTTTCGGGACTTATTGAACGACGTGTTATTCCTGTCTCATTCATCTCAGGGAATTCCCAGATTCATTAGGCAATATTAATGCACATCCCCTGAGGAAGGAGCTTATGAACCTTCTCACTATCCTAGAGTTCCCAAGTATTCAGATGATCACTGTCTGAATGCGCATAAACCGAATTTTTTGCCTCATAGCTTCTGGAAAGGTTCAAACTTGCCCAAGAATAACACTTGGAAACTTCCATGTCGATATGGCGATATTAGCACGGATCCCCGGAAACACGGAGTTATGAAATTTTTCATTATTTTGGAGGTTCTGAATTTGTTAGATGATAATTCCCTGATATGTATGAGCCAAAGTGCGTTGAAGAAGAGTACCAAATATGCGGGAGTGACCATGGGAGGTGCAATGAAATGCGCATCGTATGTCAGCTCAAATGGGAAGCGATTTCAAATTGACTTTAATTGTAACATCTTTGCGTATGAATTACTTTAAAATAACAAAATGATGCACCTAATCACCACAGGACGAAAAGTTATGAGAATCATCCGGATGATGAAACTATACACACTTCACTGATTTTGAGTACGATTGAACACTCAATTCATAACATGAATGAATGAATAGGGAACATGCAAGTGTCCCCTGAAAAATAATGAATTCGAGAGACAAGGGTATGATATACCCTATAAATTGTATATATAGAATATAGAGGGTGTTGCAGGAGTCTGGATACACCCTAATAACTCCTGAACGGGTGGAGATAATGGTATAATTTTTCTTTAAGATTCAACGGAGGAACAAAATCTACCATACTAGGAGGGTGTGAAGTCCTCAATCTTTAACGGGGGGGGGGGGGGTGAGACGGGTAAAAATCTTGGATAAGTTGGGGAAGCTTGCGATAGCTCATTTGATGGAGATTTTCAGCCCGAATACAGCCATTTTTTGTTGTGCTTCCTCGTTTAGAGGGAAACTTTGTGATCGTTTCGAGACGAAAATTTTTTTGTCTCGAGATTAAAAATCTTTTGACCAAAATGTTCTTCAGAATTCGGAGAACAATTTTGTTACCGTGTCTGTCTGTCTGTCTGTGTGGCTGTAGCCCCTCCCTCCTAAGTTTCGTACGCGCATATCTCCCGTTCTGCTTATCCGATCGTTTCGAAATTTTTATCAGAGTTGTGGACTAGAGTGATAGTGGTCCCATATAAGTTTCAACCTGATCCATTCAGGAGAATTCGGTGGATGAGGAGAACTCTGACAAAAAATGAAAAGTTTGCGTAAACGTGTATCTTTGCTTCCTATCATCCGAATCCGATCAAACTTCAACCACGTTTTAGTCATGACCCGATAGTGGTCCCATATAAGTTTCATCCAAATCAGTTGAAAACCGTGGGGAATTTTTCTTTGTAATTTGTATTCTTTCTTAAGCATGCCTCCCCCATGTCCATATTATCCGAATGTCTTGGAACTCTGGGTATACTTGATTCACGGGATGTTGGTTATACGATATCAATTTCAGGCACATTGGAATTGGGGGGAGTAAAAAAAGCAAATCAGGTCCCTTTTTGTCTGTCCATTTGTCTGTGTGTATGTAACAGACTTGCGAACGTGTATATCTTTTGTTCGTATTATTCGATCGTGATGAAATTTTCATCAGAGTCATGTGCAGTGTTGATAATGGTTCCATATAAATTAAAAGTTTCAACCTCATCGTTACAGAAGAACGGGGGAGTGAGGAGAAATTTTTCGAAGAATCGTGATTTTGCGAACGCGTATATCTCCACTTCCTATTATCCAATTGCAATCGAACTTTAACCACGTTGTAGTCATTATCCGACAGTGGTCCCATATGAGTTTCATTCTAATCGATTGAAAACTGTGGAAAATTTTTCTTTCGCGATCCACATTAGTTGACAATATTTTGAAGGCATGCCTTCCCCATGTCGGTATCATCGAAATGCCATGAAACTTGTAGTATGATCAATTCACGGGGGGTTAGTTGTATGGTGTGAATTCCGAACAAATCGGAATCAAAGGAAGAAAGTGGTAAGCATTGAGTTTCGAAACAAAATTTGGAAATTCCGTAAACATCGTTAACATGCGGATAACTTCCGTTTCTATCATCCAATTGTCATGGAATTTCCACCACAGCTTTATGCAGTGTTGATCGCAGTCCTCCTATATGAATTTCAACCAGATTCTCCAAGAAAAACGGGAGAGAGAAAAGAAACATGTATTTTTTTTCAACGCAAACGAGGAAGCCAAGTGCCAAATGGCAGAGTTTTTTGGAATCGGTCAATTTTCCGTCGAATTATGACCACTTGCAGGTTGTTCTGGGAGCAGTCAGAGCCGGTGTAAACCTTCCTAACTCCCCATCGGATGAAGATCTTTGGATGTTATTTCTTGATCAAATGGGTGGAGGCGCATGATGTATCATTCTAGGGATGTGGATTCCCGAAAAACAATCGGAAATGATGAATAATGACGGATCCATCAACAAATCAAGATGAATAAGAAATTAGTGTAGAAGGATTGTACACATTACATGACCCCGTAGCCAAAGTCGGGGGGACACGGGGAGTCCAACATTCTCATACCAGCGTTCCATGCCGCACTCGCCTCATAACGTCTCTAAAACTGTTGATTCAGGATTTTTTACAAGTTTTTCTCACCTGTTCATTCGAATCCTAATTTTCATTTTTTGTTGTGTTCCTCACCATTTCTGGCTACTTTCGATCATTTCCCATCATTCGACGATACTTCCGACAATTCTTGAACATTTTCGGATGACTTTGCACATTTTCGATATTCTCGATAATTTTTGAATATTCTCGGGCAAATTCGATTACCCTCAACATTCCTAATAATTCTCGAACATTTACGGATGAATTCGCTCATTTTCGATAATTCTCCAACATTTTCGGATAATTTTGATTATTTTCGACATTCTCGATGATTCTCAAACTTTCTTGGGAAAACTTCGCTCATTTTCGATATTTTCGATAATTCTTGAATATTCTCGGACGAATTTGATTGTTTTCGACATTCTTGATAATTCTTGAACATCCTCCCCCTCCGATCTCCTGATTTGACCCCATTAGGCTCCTTCCTCTGAAGACATTTGAAAGATCGGGTTTATCAAAATCGAGCACCAGATTTAGAAGGGTCGCGTGAAACAATAATGAATGAAGTGGCACTCATCACTCCTGAAATTTTGCGGAACGTAGGTGAAACGTGTTTTAATCAACTCGGTCACTGCATGGAATGTTCAGGCAACCATTTTGAACACCTCATTCAAGTCCCACACTGAAGCGCGTATTTCCCCAAACATGGATATTATTTGGGAATGGAGGGAAACCACATCTGGAATGTAGGAATTGCTATATCTCGGCGAAGGATCGACCGATCCCATGAAATCAAAGATGGTGAGATTCGGGTTAAAAAAACGCCATTCACAGATGTGTCGCAAGCTCCCAATTTGATTCGAGATTTGTGTCTCCCCTACAAATCCCATAGCTCCATCCAGAGTTATGAATTCTCACTCCCATGGGAGGATACAATTCCGGACACAATTCATCAATTATCGCGATTGGTCACTAATGTCTACTAATGATTCCTTGAGTTGGAATGGCGATATACCAAGTGTTCCTCAGTAAAAGGTTATGAAAACTACTCAGGAATGTTTGTTAATCCTTCCTAATGCATTCCGATTCAAGGTGATAACCCTACCAACAATTCAAGACACATCTGATCAATTATCCCGATTGTTACCTAATGTTTATTAACAATTTACTTTGGCTAGGGGCTATGTAATGTTTACGATCCTTTTACACCAATTTCTTATTCATCTTGATTTGCTGATGGATCCATTGTTATTCATTATTTTCGATTGATTCTGTGGATCCACTTCCCTAGAATGATACATCTTGCGCCCCTACCCATTTGATCAAAAAATAACATCCAAAGATCTTCATCCGATGGGGTGTTAGGAAGGTTTACACCGGCTCTGACTGCTCCTAGAACAATCTCCGAGTGGTCATAATTCGACGAAAAATTGACCGATTTCGAAAAACCAAAAACGGCTGTATTAGGGCTGGAAATCCCCATCAAATGAGCTATCGTAAGCCTCCCCACCTCTTCCAAGATTTCCGCCCCCCTCGTCCCTCCATCGCTCCCTTCAGGGTTGAGGACTTCTCACCCCCCCCCCCCCCCTAGTATGGTAGGCTCTGTTCCCCCGTTGAATTTTGAAAAAAATTATCACATCATCTCCAACCGTTCAGTAGTTATTAGGCTGTATCCAGACTTTTGCACCACCTTGTATATACAGGGTGTCTCATTTCAATTTTCATGTCAAAATCACTCAGGAACGAGGAGTTTTGGAAGAAAATGTTGTCAACAAGAGTTGAAAGATTCCGAGGGAGACATCTGATGGTGATCTTGACTTTGGCCTCGGATCTGAACTTCAAGGTCATCCAGAGGTCAACTCTTGTTTCTTCGATGAAATCCCCAAACACAAGTACACAACAGTACTTGTGTTCATCATGAACAAGAAAGTTCATACTGGAGCATTGATTACAAACATAAGTGAAACGGAATGTTTAATATCCTTCATTCATTCACAAATTCTTTTCGATATACAATTTAAACTTGAAGAAGATCTTCGATCAGTGTTGTGAAGGTCTCAATACCATGGATTATCGTTGAGGTGAAATACTTGATATTCTCCTGATACTAGGAGAAGGTCGACGTAATTACGCTGCAGCATCAAGATTGTATGGAGGGGGGTATCCAAATAGACGTCAGCCTTCAATTCAGGCGATACGCTCAATAGAAAGACGAGTTAGAAGAATGAATATCCCACGAGTCAGAAGGCGTTATGATGGAAATCGTATGGATGCACGGTCAGTAGCCGTTTTAGGAATGGTGCACCTGAATCCTCACATTAGTACCAGAGGAATCCAGCACCAATTAGGTATCCCAAGATCAACGGCACACCGCATACTAAGATCTGGTAAATATCATCCTTACCACATTACATTGGTGCAAGCATTAAGTGAAGATGATCTTAGACGTAGGGTTGAATTCGGTCAATGGGCCTCGGAGCAACCGCCTGGTTTTTTCAATCACGTGATGTTTAGTGATGAGGCAACATTTCGCAGTAACGGTGTTAGGAACAGACATAATTGTCATTATTGGTCAATTGAAAATTCCAGATGGCATCGACAAGTTGACAATCAACATCGCTGGACTCTGAATGTGTGATGTGGGATTTTGAATGGTTAGATCATTGGTCCTCATTTATTCCAACATACTGTTAGGAAGGAAAATTATCTGCAATTGATTCGGGACAAATTACCAAGGATGTTGGAAGATGTTGATCTCTACACACGGAACAGGATGTGGCTTCAACATGATGGGGCGCCACCTCATAACGCTGCAATTGTCAGAAATTTCCTAAACACAGCTTACCCACACAGATGGATTGGTCGCGGTGGATACATTGCCTGGCCGGCTAGGTGTCCGGATTTCACCCCTTTGGATTTTTACTTATGGGGTTTCATCGAAGATGTAGTTTATGAAAGACCATCAACGACCAGAGATGACATGAAACGCCGAATACGAACTGTCTGCCGAACAATTCCACGTCATGTGCTTTTGTCGTTAGAACCACATTTTCAGGGACGAATTAGGTTATGCCAACAGGTCAACGGTGCAAATATCGAACATTTGATACGGTGAATTTTCATACATATTGCAGAGCGTTTGTCGTGGAAAATTACACACCTCTACAGTCCAGACGATCGGCCCTTTTCAGGGCCACATAGATGTGCGGAATCCGATCGCTCAACCTCCTCGTGGTGTACATTGGGTAACTCTGATGGCGACGGTAATCCTCAGAAGCTGAAAGAAAACACCGGAGAGTTAAATGCCGTTTTACACAGAGGGAAATACGAGTGTTTCATAAAACTCATTTTTTATTGGTCAGAGCGCCATCTGTGCGGAATTCGGAAAAATGATTCAGACAAAAGTTTCTTATTTTTCAACGTCGAATCCGAATCTGCAGTCAAAAATAGGGGATTTCATCCAAGAAACGAAAGTTGACCTCTGAATGACCTTGGAGTTGAGATCCGAGGCCGAAGTCAAGGTCACCATCAGATGTCCCACTCGGAATCTCACAACTTTTGTTCGAAACATTGTCCTCCAAAACTTCTCGTTTTTTAGTTATTTCCATATAAAAATTAAAATGGGACACCTTGTATACAGGGTGGGGCATTTAAAGTGTCGCGGGCGTTTTTTTCAAAAATAAAATGAGATACGAGAAAATTTTTTCGGACAAAAATTGTAGTGTATCGAGGGGGACATCCGATGGTGGCCTTGGCTTTGACCTCAAATCTCATCTTCAAGGGCATTCTGAGGTCAACTCTTGTTTTTTAAATAGCATCTCATATTTTTTACTGCAGATTTGGATTCTAGGTCAAAAACCAAGAGACTTTTGTCTGAACCATTTTCCTGATATCCGCAAAAATGGCGCTCTAATCGATATTGTTCCATTTTGAATCTGACATTCGAATAACTCGAAAACGAAGGGTCTTGCAAGAGAATGTTTCGTACAAAAGTTGTCAATACACAACACATTTCAATCGTCTACATTACCACCATTCAGAGCTCACGCGATGTAAACAAACGACGGGGTTCAGTGAAAATTCACGATTTTGGAAGTCAGTTTGTCAGTTACATTTGATTATCACTTGGTTTATGGCAAATTGAAAATCATGGATATCCGATACACGGTTTCTGAAAAGATCGATATGATCTACATTCACGGTGAAGTGCATAAGAACCCCAGACAAGCATATGACTTGTATGCAGAACGATTTCCTGAAAGAACAACGCCATCCATTAGGTATTTTCAACGCATTACAACATAATTCTCAGAAACGGGAAGTGTTACAAGGGAAAAACGACATCGAATGAGAACTGTTAGCGGAGAAAATGCGGAAGTTAATGTACTAGCTGCAGTAGCCAATAATCCACACGTGAGCTCTCGTGAAATTGAACTCCATTCGGGAATTTCTCGAAGAAGTGTTCTTCGAATACTGAAACGTCACAAATTCCATCCGTATCACATTTGTTTGCATCAAGATCTTCACGGCGATGTCGCTTGGTGTCGTGTATTATGAATTGCTGAAACCAAGCAAAACCATTACTGGAGCTATCTACCGAACACAATTGATGAGATTGAGTCGGGCACTTAAGGAAGAACGCGCCCATTACTACTCCAGACACGACAAAATTATTCTTTTACACGATAATGCTCGTCCACATGTTGCGGCGCCGGTAAAAACATACTTGGAAACACTCAACTGGGAAGTTTTACCCCACCCGCCGTATTCACCAGACTTAGCCCCTTCTGATTATCACCTGTTCCGGTCGATGGCACATGGTCTGTCTGAGCGGCGCTTCACATCATATGAAGACACCAAAAATTGGGTAGATTTGTGGATAGCGTCAAAAGATGAAGAGTTTCTTCGACGGGGTATCCAAATGTTGCCAGAAAGATGGGGAAAAGTAGTGGCAAATGATGGAAAATACTTTGAATAAAACGTAATGTACTTTTCCTTTACAATAAATTCCTAATTTTTTATAAAAAACCGCGGAAACTTATTTGTACACCCAATACAATTTTTGGGTCAACTTGCTTCTAAAGAACTTCTCAATATTCATTCATCATCATCATGAAGTGATGAGTCTTATGACTGGGTTGATGAAATGCTCCAACCCCGTCTATTATCCACTAACCGCTTGATTTCTGCATATTTACGGCAACCCTTATCTTGTATAATTTGCTTCATATAACTCAATCTAGGTCTACCTCTCCGAGTTTTACCATTCATTTTTCCTTCCAATATGGTTTTCAATAGGCTATCATGCCTTAATGTGTGTCCCATCAGATTACTCCTTCTTTCCACGACCTGTCTCAAGAGACTTCTTTTTTCATTCACCTCCTCAAGTACTTCTTCATTTCTCACTTCCTCTATCCACTTTATTCTAAGCATCTTTCTATAACACCACATTTCAAAAGCTTCAAGTCTTCGTTGGTCCGTTCTTCCAATTGTCCAAGTTTCGCAACCATATAATGCTGTGCTCCAAACGTAACTCTCCAAGAATTTCTTCCTTACTGCTAAACTAGTATTCTCCGAACATAGTAACTGTTTCTTCTGGTGGAGATCCTGTTTCCCTTGTGCTATTCCTGCTTTTATATCTCTCTCGCTTTCACCGTTTCCTGTAATTATGCTCCCTAGATATTCAAATTCTTTGACTTGCCTAATTGTCTCTGCATCTATTTTGATTTTCGTTCTTCTTGATGTTTTCGCTGTTGTATAAATCATGAATTTTTATTTTGTCCTTATTTATATTCATACAATATTTGTCTAGTAATATTTTTTTCATAGTCTTGAGAGTATTTTCTAACTCAGCACCACTCGTAGCTAATATAGCTATGTCATCCGCAAATCTCAACATGCTCACATTTTCACCTTGAATCTGTAATTTCGATTGCACTTGCTCCTTCACTTCGTCCATCGCTTCTTCTATATAAAAATTGGAATCAATGGCGATAGTGAGCATCCTTGTCTCACCCCTCTTCTAATTTGTGCTTCTCCTTTTTGGCCCTCTATTGCTATTATTGCGGTTTGATTCTAATAAAATTCATATATTATTCTCCTATCCCGGAGAATAATTCCTGCCTTTTCCAAAAACGTCAACATCTTCTCCCAATCAATATTATCGAATTCTTTTTGTATATCTACAAAACCTATATACACAGACTTTTTCCACTCTAGACTTTTCTCTACTACTGTTCTTAGCGCTAATATTGCTTCCCACGTTACCCTTTTTTTTCCTAAAACCGAACTGATCTTCTGCTAATCTACTGTCTATTTGATTCTCCATTCTCCTGTATATGATTTATGCCAGTATTTTCGAGGCATATGGAGTTAAACTAATCGTTCTGTAGTTCTCGCATTTGTCTGCTCCTTGTTTTTTTGGAATGGTGACAATTTCATTCTTCTAGAAATCTTTCGGTACTTCGCCTATTTCGTACATATCTCTGACCAATTCGAACAGTGCGTCACGAGTTCTCTGACTGGAGGCTTTGATGAGGTCCGCACTTATGCCATCTATCCCTGGCGCTCTATTATTTTTCAATCCTTTTGAAGCCCTGTCGAATCCTGATCTCAAAATTGAATCTCCCAATTCTTCTTCATCGACGTCTTCCTCTCACTCCAAAAATCCTATATTATCGCTTCCTTCATACAGATCTTCTGAACGATTCATCCATTGTTCTATTTTTTCCTCCATTTTCATCAGTTGTCCCCCTAGAGAATTTCCAATCTGACTGCTTCTAGATTTCATTTGTCCAAAAAATCTCCCAACAATCCTATATGCCTCATCAATTCTTCCTAAATGTAATCTCACTTCTATATCTTGACATTTCCTCTCCAACCATTGTTCTTTTGCTTTCCTTGATTCTCTGATTATTCTATTCCTCAGTGCCTTGTATGTCTGCTGGTCTTGTTCACTATTCTTATTTTTGATCCCCAACTCCCTACAACCACAGTTTCCCCGGCACTCTTTCAAACATCCGCAAGCTATCTGCTCGAGCAAAGTCTGTGGTGCAGGAGGCTGTGTGACAGGGATTGGCATCAATCCATTTTTACTTTTCTTCCAGCCCCATTGGAGAGGATTCAGATTTATGTTCGTAGCCCATGTGATTTTGCGGCATCAGCTGTCGGAGGTGATTGCGACAAACAGAATTTCGTACTTTTCGACAGTTTTTTGAAAGACATGAAACGACATTTCGCTAGGCATTTATCATTAGATTTATCACCATATGAAGAAACTACAATAGATTCAGATGCAATGCCTATTTCTTCTTCACTTGAATTCTCACGTATAAAAACTTGAATGTTCTTTTCTAAATATGTGATATTTTTCATGATGAATGTAACGAACCTTCTTTTGCCAATGTTGAAAAATGCAGATGTCGTAACACAACCACTAAAAGCATAGATGAAGCTAAAAAAATTCTGACATTGTGGATATTGATAGCTATTGCGTCTATACAATTTTTCAGCTCCCTTTCAAATACTTGGTTTTGATACAAATATATTTTCATATTGTTCTGATAACAGTGATTATAATACAAGAAGGTCTACATCCTGGCTAACTATAAAAACATTTGTTGATTCGGACGCCTTTTCTTTTGCAGTGTTAACAATAAGCACATCTGCATCTCCTTCAGCCTGCGTTGTAGCGATACCACCTGCTCTGAGATTTCCCATTAAAAATGTAATGAATTGCCTTTTATTATTTCCATTGGCAAAGAATTTATCCGGTTCCGTTAATGGCTTCAAATCATCCTTCATATACATCCTAGGATGAACTTGTTCAATTCGGCGTAATCTCTCTGCGCTTTCCGTACCCATATTATTCATCTTATCCAGATAACCATCAAAAACAACAGTGCAATTAATATAGAACAATTGTAAGTGATTGAGGTACTTCTCACTTATTTCGGCGAAGGTCTCGTTAGTGTTCCAAACAATTTTATGCAGTAAGTATCCGCCATCAATAACGTAATGAATATCATCAATATAATCTTCAGTAGGTGTGAAAAAATCATACAAATCGGATTTTTTATTTTTTCTCATACTAAAACTGTCAAAAACAGATGCTGGATAAGGAGCTAACTCGGAATGAAAATAGTTCTGGAATTCGATTTCAGATGGATTCAAACAAAGCATTCTCCGGAAGAGTCTCTGAATCAACGACAAGGATATCCTCATCGTCTAATCGCATTTTTGAAAATGCGATTTTTAAAGGCAGAACTTTCATGTTATTCTTGAATTTTATATTATTGAAGTTCCCTTCCATTACTTTGGGAATCAATGCAATGCCATTACTTTGTGCTTCATGGCAATTTACTCCTCCAGTTGCTATCAGTCCAGTGTTTATGAAAATCAAATCATTCATTTGTATGAATGGAGGATGGTCTTGGAACCATTCTAATAAAATTCCAATATCCTTCGCATCCTCCTCTATGCGCGAGGTTCCTGTGTCCTTGTGTTGATGAGATGTTCCACCATCCTGAGGTTACAAAAAGTTTCTAATTGATCAGCGATAACTACTTGCAGAGGAATACTTGTGATCCATCGTGCAGTCGTGGCAGGTGTTACCCCACGTCCATGCGTTAAGCCCCTTCTTGAATGAATGTTCCTCATGTACGTTTGCTCGATAGTCATATCTGACCAAATTCCCGAATAGAATTTTTTTGATCTCCGTATCGTAAAGAAACCTTCATTAGTATATTGATCATAATTATCTGGATCCAATTTCGTGTGAACTTTGTGCATGTCTTGTAGATGAAGATAGGAATACCTCGCATAGTTGAAATGTACACTTGTTGTAAAGGATGGTATCATTTTCTGAATACAATCTGAATGTAATTTCCAATTTCCGCATTCTTCAGCATGGATGAATTGAAGTAACAAAGGAACCATTCCGAAGTATTGAAGGTATAGCTTTGCTGTTGGACCATTCTTCTTCGAATCGTGCAATTGTGTATTGAATTTATTCCGTAAAAAGTCAAGTTCACCATATAAGAAGTCTTCAGTAGCTTTCTCATTCAAACAAAAATCATTCAATATTAGCTCCTCTTCATCCGAAAATTCTAGATCTCCTAAAATATTCACAACTAAGGCAAGCTGGATTAAAGAATGACAGCGTATTGCTCTAGCATATGCTTTTCCACACAACATTTCATCAACAGATCCAGGGGCATATATCAGACTACATATGTCTTCAAGATCACTGCCAGCCATTATATATCCAATACAACCAAGGTATGACATAGTTAGATGAAATCCACCAAGCCTTATTATAACATTTTTTACTGGTGAAACGTCCCTACATGAAGCAACATTATCTCTTGCTTTGATATATAATGGCAAATCAAGAAATACGATACAAAAATCTCGTCCTGCAGCTTGTGATTTTTCAACAGCAACGTGCAAAGATGTGTGAATAGTGTCGTAGTCACTTGGAGATGCATCAATGATCGGCAAATACAAGATTTGGGAAACTTCAAATGTTTTGTGTTCAGTCATTGATTCGAAATAACCATTCCATCCTACCAATAATATTGAATCATTTAGTAAAGATGAATTCATGTATGACAAATAATAGCATTGAAGAAAATCAAACTCGAATAATTCAAAATTGATTATTTTATTCCCAAAATGTACGAATACCGATTGTTATAACAATTGAACGAACCTGGTGTTTTTTCCGGAAACTTCCACTTCTTATGAAACCACATGCAATCTACACAATCCATTTCAATATTATGTGACTGTGGGTTAAGATCCTGCAAGTCTTCTACCCTGATGGAGGATAATCCAGGCTTGATTTTATTGGATGGTCATACATCAATACGACCAAATTCTCCAACTTCTACACTATGCGGTAGTTTTTTGAGCCTTGGAATTGGAGATGTGAATATATTTTCATTTCCCGGTGTTATGCATTGAATTCCAGCCATTACATGAAGAGTATTACTTCCAGTCAAAGTACATATTTGATGGTCAATGTTGTCAAAAACAAATTGAGTGAAACCTTGCTGAGCATTTTCTAAACTCGGTTGCATATTGCTAGAAATTTCAAACAATCTAGCTTCTGAATAAGGGGCGGAAACCTCTAAAGACGATATTATATCTGAGAGGCTACTAGAACCAAATTGTTTCAATGAAAAACAACTCAGACCAGTGAGAATCGATGATATGAAGGATCAAGGTCTGACGGCAGGTATGATTGCATGTGAAATTGATGTGATTTGCACTCTCCACTTATCTGAAACACCATGTTTATTTTTCAAAATAATATTTTCGAGCAAAACCTACAGAGAATCTGGAATATCATCTCCAGGATTGCTGAGACAGGTCATTAGAAATGGATAAGTGTCACAAGGATAAATTTTCGAACGAATATCCTCAGCAATAATTTCTCCCGCAGTTTTTACCAATCTCAACCGTTCATCTTCCAGTTTTTCTTCTCTTTTTTCTTACCACGCTTTGTATAAAATTTCATGTCCTGTATCTTTAGAGGATATAATTGTAGGTCGACCTTGTACCGTAGTATTACTACATCGTTTTGATATTTTTCTTTTAATTTTTTTAAAATCCATTTTTGACTTGGTGTTTCACCCTCGTAATTAGCTAACAGTCCATCGAGAGAAAACTGACACTCATCGCGGTGTTTGGCAAGGAAATCATATATATGATTCATTGTCGTGGAAGTCTCTTCCGTTTCATTCATCCCTCGTTTTCCAACAGGTAGTTGTAATTTTTGGAAACAATTTTTATGATATTTAGCTTTCGAGGGAGTGATATCTCTGATATTAGAAATCCGATTCAATATATTCTGAGCATCAATGCCTTTTTTATCACTCGCTAATTTAATAATAGTTTGTTGCATTCAACGACTTTCCATAATGTGTACATCACCTAGTGAATTGCATCAATAATATTAGATTGTATTTCATTTACAACATACATTATAATAAAATCAAGAGTATAATTATGAAACTTTCCTCACGTGATTTTAAATGTTGGGAAAATTCGATTGATACAATGAAATCAATGTTACCAAGAGAAAGGCGCCCTTTCTTCCGTTTTTGTGTATAAAACGTTTCTCCCGCTTCTTTGCCACAAATTACACAAAGATGTTTGAAGTTGAAATCAAACCTTTGCCTGCTTGGCTTCGGAGATGTTGAATATTCTTGAGTAGTACTGGACACTTATAGGAACCCCCCACTTCCATCCCCACCACTTTTCCCTCTCTCTACCTCCCAAGCTGCATACGTTGTGGAATCAATGGAATGAATGAGGCAAATGAAAATAATGCAAATTTGTTTCCCTTTATTTTGATAGTTTAACACAGGTAATAATTTTAGTATCCAATCAACTATCAATACATATATACATTCGCTTCCAGCTACAGAATATACAGAATATACAGAATATACAGAATATACAGAATATACAGAATATACAGAATATACAGAATATACAGAATATACAAACAAAACAAGATATACAAAACATGATAAGAATAATAAATACAGAATACACAATTTTCTCCGATACATTCTTGACATTTGATTATTTCATCGTTGCTACGGTTTTACATCCCATCACATATCCATAGGGGAAGGGACCATATCACCTGAACCGTTCCCTCATCACTGGAACGGGTTTACATGTTTTGGATTCTTCACGAGTAATGACATCATGAAATTCAGTTCGACGAATCGCATCGTATTCTAGGAGGAGCGAATGTTCATCGGGATCCGTTAAGAGAGCACGTAAGCAATGATAATGGACCAAATTGGAATTCGCGAAGTTCAAGTTAATTCCTTTTACTTTACAAATTCCAGCTTCGTCAAGATCACAGCCCTCATCGTCACGTTTGAAAACTATGAATCCATAGCACTTGGGCCCTCCTGAAACAAAAGATTTTATGAACCTTCTAGATCCGTAAGTTTCTAACTCATTAGTCAGCTCACCCAAAAACTGACCTACTGGTGAATCGTGTTCATTATTACGACTCGCATAAATACAAGCATCTGTATCGCAATAAAGAACACGACAACCCAGATATTCGAGATAACTATACAGATGTAATCGCGCTTGTGATGTGGTATACGCCGCGATTACTACATTAGTGTGGGAGCTCTGAACGATGATCTCTACTCTGCTTCTATAATTAACATACAGTACGTCATTATTGACAGGTAATACTCCGAAAATCTCGATATCTTGGTTGGTCAAAAGTTCCATCAGTTTTCGGTGAGGGGACACGATTTTTGTTTTTGGAAGGTTTTCTTGTTGTCCGAATTCACACTGCAAGGAGTTCAAGCAAAGTTTAGCGAGTGATCTGAGACCTTGATATTTACGAATGTCATGTGGGTTGAGTTGTACACCTTCGCGACGAGCGTATTCATCAATATAACGCTGTTTGGCTGTATCATCATGCGCACAGTCATGTGACCAACCGCTAGCCATCTGCTTGATTTTTAGGAACGTATTGATATATCCCTCCCCGTGGATGATTGCGGGTCTTCCAGGGGGATATTCATGATACCTGTCCTTGATATCCTTTTTATCCATCCCTGGTAGTATCTGCTTCCTTTACGTGCTGGGGAGGATAAGTATCTCAGAGTTGGATCTTTTTTTTTGAGTGGAATAAACTACTCAAAAGGAAGAATACAAACTGAGGGGAACGAAATCATCCTAATGCCAGAAACATCGGCAAAATTGAACGGAAGGGAAGCAAGGGGAAACTACCTTCCTTGACATGTTTCAATACTTCCCGAGGAAATGAAACCTTTTTCCTAACCTGGAATATTATGTAACAAGAACAAACAAACAAATTAGTGAATACATGATGGCGCTCTCTCGGGTAAAATATTCCGGAGGTAAACTAGTCTCCCGTTCGGATCTCCGGGTGGAGGCTGCTCGAGGAAGCTTCATCAGCAAGGAACGAAAACCGAAGAATAGGATAGGGAAAAGAAACAACATTCTTCGAGCCGGAGCGGAGAATGTTAGATCACTGAGGCAAGCGGGAAAATTAGAAAATTTGGAATTAGAAATGAATAGGTTGAATATAGACGTACTGGGGATTAGCGAAATAAGATGGCCACGAGAGGACGATTTCTGGAGTGGGGATTATAGAATAATTCATACAGGATCAAAGAACGGTCAAGCGGGTGTAGGAATTGTAATGCATAAAAGAGTAGGAAATAGAATAGAAAATTATTTGCAACATAATGAACGTGTGATGATGGTTAGAATCAGAACAAAACCGGTAGACACAGTCATAGTCCAAGTATACATGCCCACATCTGCATATTCGGAGGAAGATATTGAACAAACGTACGAAGAAATAGAAGAAGTGATAGAATATGTGAAGGGAGGAGAGAATTTGATAGTGATGGGGGATTGGAATGTGGTAGGAGGACAAGAAAAAGAGGACAACATTATGGGAGATCTCGCGTTAGGGAGGAGGAACGATAGAGGACAACGTTTAGTCGAATTTTGTGAAAATCATAAGATGGTCATCACAAACACTTTATTCGAAAATCATCCAAGAAAAATTTACACTTGGAAAATGCCAGGAGATACAGCAAGATACCAAATTGATTACATATTAGTGAAACAAAGATTTAGAAACCAAGTGAAAAAATTTAAAACTTATCCCGGTGCAGATATAGATAGTGATCATAATATGTTGATGATGAAATGTTCTCTGAAATTCAAATCTCTGAAGAAGAAAAGGAAAATGCAGAAAAGATGGAATTTGAAGAACCTCAAGCAAAATCAAACACATGAGGCATTCGAGAAAATGTTGGATGAGAAATTGGGAGATCAAAAAGAGGAAGACTTGGGAATAGAGAGGAGATGGACAAAGATGGAGGGGAATATGAGAGAATGTGCGGCTAAGATTTTGAAGAATGATGGAGTAGAAGCTAAAAACTCATGGATAACGGGAGAAATTTCAGAATTGATAAATGAAAGAAGAAAATACAAGAATAATGATAGCCAAGAAGGCCAGCAACGATACAAATCATTGAGAAATAAAATAATAAGAGAATCAAGGAAAGCAAAAGAACAGTGGTTAGAGGAGAAATGTCAGGAAATAGAAATAAGATTGCATTTAGGAAAAATAGATGAAGCATATAGGATTATTAAGAGATTTTTCGGACAAGTGAAATCTAGAAGCAATAAGATTAGAAACTCTCTAGGACGACAATTGATAGAAACGGAAGAGAAAATAGAACAGTGGATCAATCATTTGGAAGACTTGTATAGAGGAAACGATGATATAGCATTATTAGAGGAGGAGGAGGATGTAGATGAGGAAGAATTGGGAGATTCGATATTGAGATCAGAATTCGACAAGGCTTTGGAAGAATTGAAAAATGATAAAGTGCCAGGCATAGATGGCATAAGTGCGGACCTTATAAAAGCCTCCAGTGAAGGAACTCGCGACGCACTGTTTGAATTGATTAGAGATATGTACGAAAAAAGAGAAGTACCGGAAGATTCCCAAAAGAATAAAATTGTCGCCATCCCGAAAAAACAAGGGGCAAACAAATGCGAGAACTACAGAACGATCAGTTTAACTTCACATGCTTCGAAAATACTGACCAAAATTATATACAGGGGGATGGAAAATGAAATAGAGAGTAGATTGGCAGAGGATCAGTTTGGTTTTAGAAAAAATAGGGGAACGCGAGAAGCAATCTTAGCACTCAGGGCAGTAATAGAGAAAAGATAGAAGAAATAAAAAAAAAATCACTAACACTGAAATTAGATTGAACACGTGTTATTACACTTATATTTCACTTAAGCGAGTTGAACGTTACAATTGTCCTACGACTTTGTCGTGGACCAAAGATATTAATGAACAATTCGTGTACGACAAATAAATCCGGGGAACACGGGGAATAGCAAGAAAAGACGGAGGGCGCGGCTACGAGGGAACATCTATTGACGGACTATGCCGTTTACACAAATCAAAACAATGGGAAATATAGGGAAACCGTGACCATACAATTCAATCGGGGGAGGACAACCACGGGCGAAGGGGGTGACTCGATATCGAAACACGAAAGGTCAGGGAGGAAAATGTAGAAAGAGGAACACGTAGAGGAGGCCACGTGACGATACTATTTTGACCACACAAATCTCGCGGAGGAAACACCGCACGAGCACTTAACACCGGCTAACTTCCTTGACAGAAACGCAGGAGATTCTGATTGAAATCCGATCCCGATGGCACAGCACACTCACCGTATCCAAAACTTAGCAGCACGAGAATATCCTTGGGACGTTGCCGTGGCTCAGTTACACAAGAAGTGACAGGCAACATGGCCACTCCCTTCTTCTTCACCGACGGGTGAGTTCACAAAATCATATACGAAACCCCGTCGGTGACTTTCCGTTGGAGCGCACTCTCGAGCTCGTTTTGCGCGCTCGGGTGGTGGTGGCTTCTTACTCCTCGTTGGGTGAGTGTGCGCATGTGCGTTGGGGGGATCATCTGGGTGCGGGTGTTTATGTCCTTTTCTCTCCTTTGATAGGGCCGGGAGAAGGGGTACAGCGTGGTCGGGTTGGTCTCTGCTGTTGTTCCGCCGATCCAGGACCGGGGTGGCATCCTCGGAGACGACTCATCTTACCCTCTCTCTCTCTCTCTCTAGTCCAGGGTTGGAGAGAGATGGTGTTGCCCACAAGGGATTTCCAGTCTCCTGGGGGTTGTCGATTTTGGAACGGCCGAGATGGCGTTGATATCGCCTCCTGGCGTTGAACCAATCCTACCACGCATCCGTGGTATAGGTGGCGCTGCCTCTTTGGGGACGGGAAACCTCAACAAATAGGAGAAGGGCAGGGATGAGAGGAGTACAGGAATAGCGGAGGAGAGGAGATGTGTTCCCGATTCTCGTGTAGGCGAGCGACAGCTATGTTCTTCCGAGTGAGTAACTCGTTATGAAAGTTTGCGATTACGATCGATAGGGATCGTGCGCGGTGCCATCCCGCGACTCTTTTGTGATGTTTTGTTACATCACAGTGCACTGGTGAAACAGGATGATACGAGCAACACGGAGCATTTAACCAGACCCTCGATGTTGCAAAGATCATTCTCAGAACCAGTTACTTTACCACATTCTTCCTCCCCGATGTGTACTTTTGGATGCCCAACAGGGAACTTGCCAACTTTGCATACGTACGGATAAAGAGAACAAACATCAACGTCACGTACTCCTTCTCCATCCTGAACGTCATACAAAGTTACATAAGTGTCCGTCCGACCTCCGAACCGAAAAAAGCTTCGCGTGGATCAAGAGGAAAAAGAGCTAATAATTGGTTCTTCTTTGAAAAATTTTTGAGCTTCGTATTGGAATTCAAAAGCTGATCATAATCACACTCCCACATTTCAGTGAGAATGTAACCCAAAGATTTAATTCTAATACTCTGAGAAATCGTTTTTTCGTATCTATTCTCCATAGACGAGTGTCCATCGATCAAAATCCGATCTCTGTCGATGGTAAAACATCAAGGACAGCCGTGCCAGTAACACCCGTAAAACTGAAAAACATGTTTCGTCCCTGATTCTGAATTTTCGTAATAGCCATCAACTAAGGCCCCTTCAGGTGTACGATATTCGCGACCGCGGGCTGCGTATTGAATTTCGTGACCACGTGTATGCTCAACCCACGATAACCATTCGCAAGCCTTGCGCGAAAAATTTTGGGAACATCTGTATCCTCTTTTGGGGACGATACCTATTTTGTTTTCTTCTAAAAAGATGCTTCTGAAAACTTTCGAACAGGCTGAAGCAATAGTGAAGCTTCCTCAGAACGGATCAACATGACCACCATTCAAGAACATTTCACGGAAAATAAGACACGCCTTTCGTGAAATTTCGACATCTCTGCGACAGTAGGTTATAATATCTTTTTGGAGGTCAAAAATGTAAGAGGAATCGCTTCTTTTCTCTTCATACCATGTAAGAAACTTTCCACATTCACTACTCTGCATTGAGTCTGGCACATAAAATTTAACAGGAGGTGAAGGACCTCGATAATTTTGATTGAGTGGAGTGTTGAATGGGTGTGGGAATGTATCTTTCTCCATACCATCATCCGAACCAAACGCTTTGGGTAATTCATTCAGAGACATTGGAAAAAATTTCAAACTATCGATGAAAACAATATTATCAACTTTCATCTGCAAAATTTGTGTGCCTCTCATTATCAATCCAGGGTAAGATACATTTCTTCGCTCAACAAGGTACTTCCATATGAATTGGGCGTCATATCCTTCTGCATAATGGGCAATGCATATAACTTTAGAAAAACCCGACCTATGTTGGAAAACTAATTCAACTAGGTTTTGTATCGGATTCATACAGAAAACATATTCGCGAATGCCGCAATGACCTCATTTGCGGGGAATATCATCATCGTGTATACAATAAGTACAAGTTTTTTGAACAATGCAATGACTGGGCACATGTACACGCGTTTCCTTGTCTCCTCTGACATATCTATTCTGCTGTGTCTCGATATCATAAAACGAGAATACAAGTGTGGAGTGTGATTTTTTGAATTTCAAAGGAGTCATATAACACTGATGGTTATACGGCTGTTCTTTATGACAAGCGTGACAAAACGAAGACCCACATACATGCTTTTTGTTATCCACAATAAAAGTCGAACAGTTTTTACAAAGGTTCAATGCCTTACACACGCTGGAGGTTGAATTTTTAGATAATTGCTGTGGTTGCTTGTGAGAATCAAAACAATCATTCCCGTAAAAAAACGATTACAGTCTCCACAGTAGACTCGTTCTGTGGAAGTATCGCAAGGTAGGCTTACTTCACATCTCAAACATTGCTGATTGCGATGGTGTGTCATCATATTTTTGTAAGATTGATGACAATCGGTACAAAAATCACGGCTATCAACAGCATCACGCAAATTCAAAATAGGTTCATAGCGATTCAACTTTCGATAATATCCAACGTATAATGTGTAATTCGCACGACACAATGTATGTACAATTTTTGGCCTTCCGTCATATATAGGCTTCTTCCCTTCTCCCAAAGAGTCAAAATCGTAAATAAGAATAGCTATACCTTTTTACATATAATAGTTTTGAAATGCTTCTATTCCGTTTAGACCGCAACCGCTAGATGATACACACACCCTAGCTTCCTTCACTAACTCGCGTGCTCGTGACGTCTGTAAGGCTGATCGCGAATGACGAATGTTTTCCCATTCTTTGTGCAAAATCCCTGAGCGGACATCACCTCTCCTCGCGAATGCTTCCGCAGCCACAAGAGAGCGTGGTAGACAGAGTTTATCGTTGGTCTCACGAATAGTTGAAATCGAACGTTTCTAAATGTTATCTACATGAGAACACTTCCTACCACTACCTATAGGAGCACCAACAATACAAGATTTCAAAACACACAATTCATTCAATTCGGAATTACGAGCACTTTGCGCGGCACTGTTTACAAGCTGCCATAAATTCTCAAACAAAAAGTCACGCACGGGTCGAAATGATTGCGACACAGACCCGTCCTCAAAACCACACGCGGAAAAAGTTAGCCCTATGAAATCGTAGGCTTGGCACGAACTCGTGAGATATGTATGTACATCTCTAGAAGCAGCTTCTATTCACGTCAAAGAATCCGTATCGTGATGCTGTGGTGGATTAAATTGAATTTCAACTTTTCGACCGCGGGTTTTGAATTTTTTAAAATACCTATTGTGTTCTGCAACTATATCAAATCTCCGTCCCGGTGGTTGTATATCATATGCTTCTTCTTCTTCTTCTTCTTCTTCTCCTTCTTCTTCTTCTGTCTCTCCATCCTCTTCTTCAGATTCCTCCGATCTTAAAAGTTCCACTTCATCTAAAACATTTTGTTCGTTGGCGTTGTTTCCGTGTTCGTTTTCATAATGTCCAGCATTGGTGGCTATATCAGAATTATCTTTGTCGTTAGAATTCAAGTGTTCATAACCCTGTCCTCGTTGATTGTAGAAGTTTCGTGACGTTGAAGCTGGAAATTATCGCAGAATATCATTGCACTCGCATTTTTCATGATTGATTGATGGAAAAATAACTGCACTTCTCTCAAAAGTGAGAACTGAGATTCCGAGAATAGCAGTATCCTTCCCTATTAAATATATATATATATATATTTTTGACGTCTATTCTCACCTTGAGGGGAAGTGTCCATTTCTTCTAGCCTAACCACAGGAGCAACCGGTACGCTTTGATCAAGCACACACGCTTAGTCCTCTTCTTTGTTATCAGATGAAACAATCACCTCGATTTCAGTTGAATCTGGGAATCAATCAATCAATCAATCAATCGATCAATCAAACGAACATAGTTCCACTCCGTTCATAGATTGAACAGAAAATCATTGGAAAAGGGTAGGGGGTCTTTTCGCCGAAAATGTTTTTCGCCGAAAGTTGTTAATTGGCAGATCCAATAAAGGTAACCACAAATCCCTAGGAAATACTAGTTATTATCCAATGCGGAAAATTCGGCGAAAAACTTTTTCGGCTAAAAGACCTCCCACCTGGAAAAGAAGATCGAGGAGGAAAAGATGAAGAAGGAGAAGATCAGAAAGAACATCGAAATAATCGAAATACTAGTACAAACCTTCTTTGGGGAGCCCATGTTCCTGTACCTTTGATTGTTCGATCACTCCCGCATTAACGCTCTCTGTAGGTTCCATCAAAGTTTCCATAATACAAAATATATGCTTCTTCACCTGTCTTGTCTTTCAGTTATTATACAAACATACTAATAATAATAATAATGAGAACTACTCACCAAGCGATGAATTATAATCATTCAACAGTTTTCTCATACTCCAATCAGTAAGTCTTTCCAATTTCGACGACAATAGTCGTTCCGCAACTATATCTCGTAGAATCTCATGACCATCAAACAAACCTCTCACATACATTCTTGAAAACATTGAAATTTCACCATGATGAAACAGTTGTTTGAACAAAGTCACAATTTTTCGATGGGTCGCATTTTCACACGTTAACGCGCGTTCATAATATTTGATGTCAAATTGTCTTTTTATACAATGAATAAAAATAACACACTTCAATACAGTTTCACGGAGCGACATTTTTTTTCTGTAATCTTCCTCAACTCACAATAGACAAATTTCTCCCGGACACGATATTTCAAATAAAAAATGTTCATTATGCGTTCCTAACGGAATTGCTCCAAAGGCTCCGAGAGTTTGAGGATAAAGCGTGCAACTTCAAAACACTGTCAATTTTCCAATGAGGAAATTATCAAATGAATATATTCACATACGAAACCGCATGCAAGATGAATGAATCTTCTGTTAAAACAATTATGTTTGACAGTTTCAGAAAACTTCGACAATTCACAAGGACTACAATTGGAGAAATGTACGAAATGCTTGAATCGTTACGTTTTTATGTGACTTAGTTCTGTGTCGCTCTATCTAATTCATATTTCCATCATCCTCTTTCCAGAACATTCATCTCCCGAGGAACATCTAATTTGCTGACTATATAATATTGTGTCAAATGTATCTGCGAGTTGGAATATTCAAGTATACGAACATAGAAAAAATGCACGTACATCACATACGTGATGCACGTATATACAGGGCGTCCCATTTGAAACAGGACAGCTGAATAACTCTTCGGGGAATGGAAGGGGAAGAAAATTGTTCAGGAAGAAGTTGTAGGGTTCGGAGGGGGCCATAAGATGGTGACCTTGAATTTGACCTTGAGGTCAATTTTGAGCATAATTGATGGTCAAAGTATGTTTTTTCAAATAGAAAACCCTACGTTCGACCTCAGAAATGGAAAGAGCGGAAAATTTTACGTCCGAATATGTTAACATATCAGGTCGTTTAGAGGTCATTTGGAGGTCAAAAAACCATTTTCTATGGATTTTCACGGAAAAGCCTCAAACGAGTTGTTTCTCTGACCAAAGTTATTAGAGTTAAAGTGAAACCCCACGTTTCGACCTTGAATTGAAAGTGAACAGAACTAACCTTTGAAGTTCATTCTTCATATCAGTACAAAAATGATCATTAAGAAGTTTTCATCGTTTACGGTGTAAGTGCGGGTTCAAAATGGTTTATTCACGTAACGAATGTGTTGATACTTTAATGATCTTGGGTTAGTGTCGCGGAGTGTATCAAAGAGCGTCACGATTGTACAGAGAGTGGTTTGGAGATCGGCAGCATCATCCTTCTCCAGAAGTCATTCGCCAAGTTGAAAGAAATTGTCGACAAGGAAGGATTGGTGAACGCCGAAACAATCAAGGTTTTAACTTTAACGACCCTCGATGCGTTGCTGTTTCAGCAATAATACACATGAATCCTCATGTTAGTTTACGTGATATTGAACGCGATTTGGGTATTCCACGCAGTATGGCACACAGAATTCTACAAGCTGCTCAATATCATCCGTACCACATCACACTGACCCAAGAATTATCTCAACAAGATATGCAGAATCGGGTTAACTTTTGCCATTGGGCTTTACAGAGGTTGAACGAAGCGTCCGATTTCTTTCGATATGTTCTTTTCAGTGATGAATCAACGTTTCAAAGTACTGGCTCGTTAAATCGTCACAATAGCCACTATTGGTCAGCGCAAAACCCGCACTGGACTCAACAAGTTGATCATCAGCATCGGTGGAGTATAAATTTTTGGTGTGGAATTCTAGACAATCAAGTTATTGGGCCGTATTTTTTTGATGGAACTGTTAACGGTCCTACTTATCTACAGTTTTCACAGAATGAATTACCAGTTCTCATGGAAGATGTGACATTAGCGACTAGGCAGAGGATGTGGTATCAACAAGACGGTGCACCACCACACTTTGCTCGATGTGTGAGGGATTATCTAAATATCCTTTTCCTCAATCGTTGGATTGGTCGAGGTGGATTTGTACTGTGGCCGGCAAGATCTCCTGATCTCACCCCTCTAGATTTTTATTTGTGGGGTTACGTAAAAAATGTCGTTTATACCAACCGACCAACAACACCTGTGGATCTACAACAACGCATCAGATACGCAATTGCGAATATTCGTGCAGAAGTTTTTCAGTCTGTTCTTGGAAACTTTCGACGCCGGCTGGAGTTATGTATTGAAGTAAATGGCGGTCAATTCGAACATCTCCTGCAATAAGTGTGTCTTACCCGTCAACGGATTTGTGCCATCTGTAATTATAAAACGACGAACTGGAAAAATGAATAATTTTTTAATTATTGTTTCAAATTTGGCATTCATTATCGTTCTCAAGGTCGAATTCGAGGTCGAAACGTGGGGTTTCACTTTAACTTTGATAACTTTGGTCAGAGAAACAACTCGTTTGAGGCTTTTCCGTGGAAATCCATAGAAAATGGTTTTTTGACCTTCAAATGACCTCCAAATGACCTGATATGTTAACACATTCGGACGTAAAATTTTCCGCTCTTTCCATTTCTGAGGTCGAACGTAGGGTTTTCTATTTGAAAAAACATACTTTGACCATCAATTATGCTCAAAATTGACCTTAAGGTCAAATTCAAGGTCACTATCTCATGGCCCCCTCCGAACCCTACAACTTCTATACGAACAATTTTTTTCCCCCTCCATTACCTGAAGAGTTATTCAGCTATCCTGTTTCAAATGGGACGCCCTGTATATATATATATATATATATATATGCATAGTCGCGCACGTGTCTTCTGATACATAGACCACTATAGGATATCAGCTTACAATATCATGTCTCTGATTGAGTTGCAAGCCTATTGTGAATCATCGTGTTGAAATGAGAATGTTACTTTTTTGTGTATTGAAATCATGATAACGGAACGTAGACGGAAAATGTAATATGGAAACAGTTTTATAGACAGGTAATTGAGAGGGAAGAGACAGAGGCAGGACAATAGATTCTGACATTCAAACCAAACTAAACCTATTCTCCTCCCTATATCTCTCATTTATATTCTTTTCACATTCATATGTATTATACCTAATGAATATATATATATATATATTCTTACATATTATACGTGAGAAAACTTAGGAAATGGGAACTGGAATGAGACAGGAAATGATCAAATAAAGAGTTTCCAAATAAATCAATGTCCTCTCGGATGCTCAACCATGAAGATGATTTTTTCGAGACAACATCAATTTTATTGAATGATCATCGGAATATGATAATTGCACACACTTTTTCATTTTTCCTCCTCCTCCTCCTCTTTTCATACACCGAATATGATCATTACACATATAATATCCCACGAAAAACTCAAGCACATACTTGTATCAAACAAAAATGTTTTCGTTTCCTTTTTCCAAACAATGGAGGAATAACACATACAAGATATTCCAGAAGAAGGCGAGATGTGAAATCAGAGTTCATTCCATACAAGAATTCTTAGGTCATCCAATGAAAAAAATTGTTTCCTCATCAGAGACAATGGATTCGATTCTGAGGAATCAATTAGTATCCAAACTGTCTTTTCTATTCCCGCTCAATAGTTTCGGCGATGTGAGGTAGGTATAATGATCGTATTTCTTCATATACAAGATTGAACCATCGATCTTGAAACACCGGTGACAACTCAGATTTCACAGTACTTTGAATAATGTGATCTTCAATATCGGCAACTCGGTAGACCGCTTCGGTTCCAATGAAATCATTCGGAAGATGCAGTTCCACTCTTGTCTGGTACAAAACGTAGCATTCATTAATTTCTTCGATAATTGAATCCAGAAGAGTGTATCGTGAAGTTACACATTCATATAAACTATCCAAACTATCGAACGTTCTTTTTTGCATAATAATTGTTGAAACGTATAATTTCTTCCTCTTTGCTGCTGGAACTCCATTTTGATTACTATTCTTGTGATCTGATGATAGAAATTCTCCTACTGCAGTGGTATATGATTCAAAATTCACAGATCTGCTTTGATAGGATCTGCTGAACACTATATATGTTTATCTTGGATGACAATTGGTGCTGGTGTTGTTTTTTGGGTATATTCCGAATACTGGCGAATAGCTGGAAAAGCGTCTTTGAGTTTCACCCACGCACCTCGCTCAAATTTCATTTCTAAAGTTGAAGAAGCATGGTGCTTCAGGAGAATAATGGGTTTGAATCGATCGTTTTCGTCCAACGTGATTCCAACACTGACTGCCTTGGTACCAGACACTTCCAAATCGCAAGTTGTCGATAGCAACAGATTATACGGTTTCCACGTGTTCATGACGGTTGTTTAAGAGAGGGCTGTATTCTTCATCTTAGGACAAACGGTTTCACAACACTTTCGATCAGAAGCAGCGGAGAAATGATACTGATGACCATTCTACGCGAAATCTCATGATTTTATAGAGTGAAGTCACGTGAAAAATGCAAAATATTCCAAATACGTGACAAAAGCATAGACATGTTAGAAAGATGAGTCAAGCAATTCCACGTCTCCGTTTTCAAAAAGCGCCCAGCAATTATTCGAGCTAATCATCCGCCATCCTTCAACGGTATCTTGACTACATGAATCCGTACATACTTATAGATTGAATAATTTTCGGAGAGTATCAGTGAATAATATTCCCGGAGAAATAATATATATAGGAAGAGTGAACACAATTATCGGTCATTAAGAAGCATGGACTTCAGGTGGAAACATCCATGGACCGCGATAATCTGTGGGCCCACGAATTCTGGTAAAACGTATTTTGTTGCGAAATTTGCGGAATATATGGATTGCATTGGTGATGCACGGTTCGAACGAATACTCCTCTATTATGCGGAATGGCAACACGCCTATCAAGAACGTTTCAAAGGACGGAATATAGAATTCCGAGAAGGACTTCCAAAACCCGTTGATTACTCAAGTGATCCCGAATGTCCAAAATTGTTGATAATCGATGATTTGATGCGTGAGGCTTCCAATAACGTTGTAGTTGACTTGTTCACTAAAGGTAGCCATCATAAAAATTTAAGCGTTACATATATCACTCAAGATCCATTCCATCAAGGGCGTGGTCAGCGTGATATCTCATCAAATGCTAGTTATATCGTAGTTTTCAAAAATCCTCGTGATCGAGCTCAGATCAATCATCTTGCGCGACAAATCTGTCCTGATGCATGTTTTCTGCAAGAAATATATTATGACGCCACATCGGAACCACATGGTTATTCACTGGTGGATTTGAAACAAGCAACACCAGATAACTGTCGATCCCGAACATGCATATTCCCCAGTGATTCGTGTCATTATATTCACGTTCCCTGTAAAGATATAAAAGGTCATAATATCAATCGTGATATACCAGTAGTTCATCTAACATAGACATGAATACACGCAAGAATCATCCTCCTGGGCCTTTCAATAACAAAATTTCTACTATCTTGCATGCTCTTTACTTTTTCAGTGAAGCACAACGCGCAGCTTTACTTCAAACCGCTGATTTTCCCCTTGTAAAGGCTTTGTGCGAATGTGCTCTGAATATACTCCGTGGAAATGTTCCGTTGGATTCTGAACAGTTACGTTGGTTGCGTTCATACGCACATCCAATGAGGAAATTAGCATCTAAGAATGTCAGTTATCGGAAAAAGAAGCGACTGATAGCTCAGAAAGGTGGTGATGCTTTTTTACCTCTGTAATTGGCTTCTATTCTCAGTACAGGATTATCACACATCCTGGATGAATGAGTAGCGCAAAATTAAAAATGGAATATGCGAAGAAAATGGTACTCGTCCCCAAAACAGACATTCGGCGAATTCAGCAACAGCAGAGTGAGAAAAATACAGTCACAGGTCATAGGAGCATCCAAACCCCTGGGGATCAACTGACTCGTCTTGATGCGGAGATTAATTAAATCCTTCATTCACAGAATTTTGCTGACGAAAGAGGAAAATTTAAGGCATACTTACAACTGTTACAATGATACCTGTGTCACGTGGGCAATGAACGTTTTCCGAACTCTCTTTTTGAACAAGAGAAGGGTGAAAGAGATGCTGAAAATTCCCAACAAAGTCTCCAAGGACCCCTGGGAGATCAGAGACCGTTGAGACGTCTAAGTGATAGCCGAATCATTGAAAATGTACCTCAAAAGTATCGCACAAAAGCACGCATGCTAATCAGTTATCTGAGCAACAATGCCAAAGATCATATTACATGGGATAAAAGAGGACTGGTCTCGATAACGGAAAAACACTACGTCATTCAAATATCATCGACCTCATTAACGAGGCTATGCGAGCTAGAAAAGGGACTTACTCCCATGGATGCAAACATTTCGCACGATTACTCAGAAGCATAGGTACACCTACAGAATTTGTCGGTAATCCGCAATTAGGGGCAGAAGGTAATTCACCTTCACAACAATCGTCTCCTTCTTCTTCAAGAACATCTTCGAGGCATCAGGGAGAAGAAGTGGATGAGGAAGAAGGTGTCGAAGAAGCAGAAGAAGAAGACAGTGAAGAGTTTAGTGACGCAGATGATAGTATTTTCTTCCTGAATGGAGACGGGTATACGGGATCTAGAAAACCAAAAAGATCGTGGCAGCATTTATGAGAGACAAAGATGAAAATCCTACAGAAATCATATTACGACCCAAAGAAAGAAACATCGTTTTCAGGAGCCCGAAAATTATTGCGTGCTACTCGAGGCAAAGTGAAACCTGACAAGGTCTTGAAATGGCTCGCAACATAAGATGCGTATTCTCTTCATAGACCTATACAGAAACGATTCTCACGCCGGACTCATCGTGTCCACAATATTGACGATCTTTGGGAAGCCGATCTAATCGACATGCGTGCACTTGGAGCTCATAACAATGGATATATGTATATTCTAGTTGTGATAGATGTGCTCAGTGAATACGCCTGGGTCAGATTATTACTTGATAAAACGTGTGAATCTGTGACACGGGCATTCAAACATATTCTTGACGATAGCAACAACAGATCTCCAGTATATCTCCAAACCGATAGTGGAAAAGAATTTTTGGGTTCAAAATTCCTGCAGTTGCTGCAACGTAAAAATATTCTCTTCAGAACAGTACGCAATCCTGACGTTGAAGCAGCTGTCGTAGAGAGATTCAATCGCACCTTGAAGGAACGTTTGTGGCGTTCCTTTACGCATACAAGAACCAAGAGGTGCGTCGATGTGTTGACAGATATTGTGGATTCATATAATCATACAACCCACACTTCTATAAAAATGCGCCCTGACGAAGTCACACTCGAAAATGCTTCCTTTGCGCGTGAGAATTCACTGCATCGTGACTCGCGCATGAAAACAACAAAGAATACCCCCAAATACGGAGTAGGTGATCTTGTAAGAATCAGTAAGTACAAAAGAACGTTCGATAAAGGTTACGAGGGATCTTGGAGCAACGGAATATTCAATATTGTGCGAATCTGTACCCAGCGACGCTCATACGTCTACATACTTTGTGATCCGAATAACGAAGAAATCGATGATATTTTTTATGAAGAGGAATTGAATCGTGTAGGAGAAACTCCTGGGAGGAAACATTTCCGCATCGAGCAGATTCTTGAAACCGAAGGGCGTGGTGTGAATAAAAGAACGTTGGTCAGCTGGCAAGGATATCCAGAAGTATTCAATTCTTGGATACCATCCACGTGTGTCAGAAACTTATTACAAAAAAAGGATAGCCATAAAAGATGAATTTTATGTTGTTCTCCCAAGTAACAGTAGTGCAAAATATTTCCCAAACAATAAAACGACTTGTTTCACCACAAGACTGCTACAACAAATTCATTTGAATGAGCAATGGGTCTTATCGGGAATACAATGGGCCTCATCGAAAATACAAATTCCCATGACCTCCCTCCATGTTCCTACAGATGACAAATCTAACTTCATTAGTGTAGTAACGAATGGTATACCACCCTATGCAAACAACAATGATACCACACATGAAAATGATTATCCAGAAGAGAAATCGGGTGTGGCTCCAGGTGTTCATAGATCCGTCGATGAATTACTCGGAGCTGTGAATGCAACACGAGCGGTATCAAAAGGACACTTTAAATTCATTTATGGTCATGGAGGTTTCGTGTCGGTGATACGTACTTGTGCAGCAACATGTAACGAGGAGGAATATTCTTTTCCTCCATCCCCAATTCTGTGCCAATTGCTTGGATTCACACCGCCTTCGAACACGCATCAATTGCTCAAACCCGAATTCGAATATAAAGCTACTAGACCTACCAGTTTGGCTAACGTCACCGCGACTATGCTATTTGTGTATACCGATTTATGCGAATCTTACATAACAGGTGATACACAAACTCGATTTTTCCGGGTTGTGCCCATAGATATGTCGAAATATTCGTTCGGATCGGTCGCGGTGAAGACATTTTCACCTCTCAAGTATATCCCATTACTGCGTTCAAATTTTCAAAGTGTTGATATTGATATAAGAGATCAATTCGGAAAACCTATTCCATTTGAGGACGGGACATTAACAGTGACACTACATTTCAAACGACTCTCGTTAAGGTTTTTATGATGACTCACTATTTAAACCATTCCGATGCTCAGGTTGGCGGGGGAATATTAAATGTCTATGTGGGAACTCCATATCAACGAGGTCATGGTATAGGCAGTTTCCTCGGAGGACTTTTCCGCAAGGTTTTTGCGTTAATCCGTAAGGGAGCGCGCACGGTTGGGAAAGAGGCCCTACGTGCAGGGATGAACGTTGCGACAGATGTATTGGATAAAGATATCTTTTTTGATTGGGCGGTACGTGGTAACTTGGAAAACGCGGGTAGAAATTTGAAAAGAAAAGCGGAAGATGAAATCGATAGATTCATGAGTGGATCAGGATATAAGAGGATTAAAATTTCGAATCCAACTCATTCGAAAACCAGTCGTTCGCGGGTTCGTACCAAAACGAAGGAAGTGGAAACAAGAACCACAGTACAGAATAATCATAATAAGAAGCAGACGGGGAAGCAGAGAAAGAAGACAGGAAAGCAAATCATGGAAAGACGGACAAAAAAACCTGCTCTACCGCGGAATAAGAAAAACATCAAACCCCGCACAGTTGCCGATATTTTTTCATAATCGATAATCGATAACCAATAGCGGAGTTGATATATATCAAGAAAAATCACCAACAACGCGCAAACATGGCTTTTCTCCATACGCACTCATGCGAGTGTACAAAATCAGAGTTGGAACTTCTCACACTACCACCAACACAGACAACGATCGAGACTTCTCAGTGGGTACATTACAAGCCTATATCATCTCTGAGTGATGATTCCCCAATTGAGTTCGTCGTACCTGGTCAAGGTGAAGAATACATAGATCTGGCTCATACAATGCTTAGCTTACGTGTACAAATTGAACGTAGAAGCGGAACATCTAATGAGAAGAAACGAGAAGTATTCGAATGTGGGCCTGGAATGTTTGGCGGAAATGGTTCACTGACGATGAGAAGACTGTAGACTTGATCGGTCATCTACATTGTGATGTATTTAATCAGGAGAAGTTTTCAATCAACGGCGTGGAACTTCGTTTGCGTTTTGTTCGAACAAAAGATGTATTCTGCTTAATGGATGCTGGTGAAGATTTTACGGTACATATTATGGAAGCAACACTTATCATGCGACGAGTGAAAATATCGCCCAGAATTCTCCTGGCCCATGCTCGTGCTGTATCAAAATCTACAGCCAAATATCCGCTTACACGAGTAGAAGTAAAAACTCTCACTATTCATTCTGGAGTACATGATGGAACGTTGGATAACGTGTTCCTTGGACAATTACCGGAGAGAATAATCGTTGGTTTTGTCGATAATAAGGCTTTCAATGGTGATAGGAAACTTAATCCGTTCGATTTTAGAAAACTATAACATGACATCTTTTGCACTATATGTGGACGGGACAGCTATCTTGACGAAACCATTACAGACGAGTTTCAAGACAAATAATTTATTCGTGGACGCTTATCATACCTTGTTTTCCGGAACTGGAATACATTTTCTCAATGAAGGAAACTCCATTCCACGTCATGAATACCCTAACGGCTACTGTTTATTTGCGTTTGATATGACTCCTGACTTATCAGCTAACAGTAGCACCCATTGGAACCTAGTGAGACATGGTAGTGTGAGAATAGAAGTCCGTTTTGAAGAAGCTCTTGCATCAACAATGAATTGAATAGTATATGCTGAATACGATAATCTACTAGAAAAATAATTCTTCGAGACAAATTATTGCTGATTTAGCGTCTCGATTAGTATCACATAACACCGTTCAATGAATTGCAGAATCAGGGCAAATGAATATGATCACTATTGTTGAATCATCATCATTCTTTCCAGTATTCACCGAACCATTGTCAGAGTAACATCTATTTGAATCTCCGTTATCATCGTCAAAATGAATATTGTTATAGACATTCAAGGCTGCGAAGATATTGGAGGCCAATTCTTCCCTGAAGAGATAGCTGTATTGTCCTTGGATGGTTCATATATTGGCCATTGGATTATATCATCGCCTTGTGATTTTTGCGAATTACCAGCGAAATACAAAAAACAAAATTATTGGTTATCCAGACAATTTCTCGGAATCGAATGGTTTGAAGGAGATGTGCGCTACAGTGAGTTTTTATTCACTTTCAAGAACATAGTCTTCGTTTGCAATAAAATTTTCGCTCGTGGTGCTGTCGAATCCAATTTTATCCAGTCGACGGTTTGTCGCAATGTCATTAATTTAGTAGACGAGGTGAATTGTCCTGCATTCCGAACATTACCATCGTGTGATGAACTTTGCATGTTTCATAAAATAAAGAAATCACAAAATCTTGATTTCGCATGCGCCCTGAATCACGTTTTCCAACTCAAGAAGTGGTTAGTAGAAACGCTGGATTATTTCGCTCTTTTATGGAAAATTAATATAATCAGCAGCAACAGCGACACGGAGAATTCTGAAGACATACCATCTATGAAAGAGAACAATTCCGAATATGGACAGTGTTCAACTACATCGAGCTCTAGTCCACATACCGTTTTCCACTGTGGGAGTCTATCCTGCCGACAAAATTCCGAAAGTTTGGACGAGACCAGCGGCAATTATTGTTAACGCGGATATTCATACCAAGCCCGGAACGCATTGGATTGCAATGTACGTGGATAAATTTGGACGTGGCACATATTTCGACAGTTATGGGTTACCTCCTATGATACCGCAACATCTTATTCGATTGAGGAAAAATTGTTCTTACTTCAGATTCAATACCAAACAGCTTCAAAGTGAAAACTCCGATGTATGTGGGCAATTTTGTCTAATGTTTCTGCACCATATGTCCACAGGCTTCGGAATGCCTAAATTCTGTGACATTTTTTCAACTAATTTGACTGAAAATGATAAAATTGCCCGCAAATATTACAATACATTCATGAAACATCACCATCCTGTGGAGCGGTTCAAATATACACCGAACTCTTCTCACGGTGGTGGCAGTTCCACGGCAAGACGCCTTCATTGTGTACAGAACTGTTGTGCGAAATTGTGTTGATTTGATTCATCACTGTGTATTGTTAACGATATATTGTATAATAGCGTATAACGAATAAACGAAAAAACAGGTAGAAATGCTGTGTATTTCTCTTCACTTCCTTCACCCGCTCCGCATCCATTGTAGGGAAACTTCTGCTGATCATATATATGGTTGATATAAACATGATATTCAGCGTTTATTTATTCATTCATTTATTTATTCATCCATTTTATCTATTTATTTGAATATCCGAATGAAGGGGAACAGATTCGCATTATTTTCATCTGCCTCATTCATTCCATTGATCACGAATAATAATAACATTATGATTCTGCATATTTTTCTCCATCAGAAATAGATTGGAATGCGAGAAATGCGGGGCAATGGTGAGAGAGAGGCAGAGGATGGGGCTATACCTATAATTCACCGCCACAACGTATGCAGCTTGGGAGGTAGAGAGGGGGGAAAGTGGTGGGGATGAAAGTGGGGGATTCCTATGACTGTCCAGTACTACTTTCTTGGTTTGATTTCCTTTTTCTAGCCGCAGCAAGATTTGACTCGGAAATATAAGATTTGTAGCATGCATTGTGCACTTCAACGATTTCAACACCACTCAAAACTTGATGTTTGGCATCATCTCTCTTTCGGCTGGCAGTTATTACACTTTGTATACTTTTTGCTCCCAAAACTCTGCTTCCTCCAATTTCTGGGCGTTGATTGCAAAAGAAACATGTCTTCATGTTGAGGACTTCAATTTTATGTACAGGTATACCTTGTTAGAAATAAGAAAATAATATGTACGCTGTCAACAGCACTGCAAACATGAAGATGAAACAAATGAGCATTGATAGCGATATGCCCATACAGCGATCGAATGTTTCGCGTACGAACGAGTATAAACAGCAAACTTTACTGGAAACAGTCAATCAATTGTCATATACTTTTCATTATTGGATTTATTTTGGAGATCGAACGAAAATTTCTGCCGAAAATGACTAACATTGCAGTTGTGACTATTGGTTTCGAGGGAAACTTGGAATTGGAGATTGGAAGTGCACTGGTAGAAATTTCTGAATGAACTTCCAATTACATGTAATGGGAGCGGAACTTATTTACGTAACTGGAAAATTTATTGAAATTTCAATTACATCTGAATGAAATTTCAGTTACGAAAATATACATTAATGTGTGATATAATATCGTCAAAATTTCATATTCAGTTACGTGCGAATGATTTCACATTTCAATTGGAAATTTCATTTACAAATGTATTTGAAAAATATATTAAATTCAAAGACATTCCTAACAGTGTGTAGACAAGCTCCCTAATGATGCAATTATGATACTTATGATCCCATATCGATGTAATTAACAAAACACTTTCGATTTTCAGCTTACAATTTCAGCCGACAAGCATCGGCCGAAAATGTGAAACCAAAACCGAAATTGTTTCATTAATTACATTAATATTTCATCATAAGTGTGATAATTGCGTTATTATTGTCCACACTCCCAATCTCCAATTCCAAGTTTTCTTCGGAACCAATAGTGACAACTTGGATTTTTGTCATTTTCGGTAAAAGTTTTCGGTCGATCTCTAATTTGTTTGTTTCATGTCTGTTTTCAAGATTCTATCGGAATGGTACAAATTACCGGCTCATTTTTCTCAGTGTATACGTTCGACAGCATCCAATGACCGTCAAATTGCATTGTACTGAATAATGGTGAAGTTTTTCATTTGAAGTTGTGAACAACAGGGTATATAGGCGGGAGCGGTTAAAAACGACGAAAACTAGCGAACTTTGAATACCAATATCTCCGCCAATTTTGATGGTACAAACTTCTATT
This sequence comes from Gonatopus flavifemur, assembly GCA_018340375.1. Classification (NCBI taxonomy): domain Eukaryota; kingdom Metazoa; phylum Arthropoda; class Insecta; order Hymenoptera; family Dryinidae; genus Gonatopus; species Gonatopus flavifemur. Next base: position 563,078 of record JAFFJZ010000050.1, on the reverse strand, counting down.
ACCCGTCTCTCTAACGGCGGGAATCTCAGCTTCCTTTTCTCTGGGGAGACTTATATACCTATCTTTGCTCAGGAAGAAGTTATGAGTGAAAATGTAAAAAAAACTTTTTTCCGTGATTTTGCGCTCTTTTTTGGGTTTGTTTTTACCTTGATTTCCATATGAGGAAATTTTTTCCTTCCTTACAAATAAGCTATTTCGATGAGAAATTCGATTTCCCACAAAAAAGGTTGGTGGTAGCATTGTCGAATTCTGCTTAGTTTTCAAGCTATATCGAAAAAACTAAGAAATGAGCATTTTTCTCCCGTTTTCGAAAACACAAGCCTGAATTTGATAGCACTCCGTGATTTTATCATCTTCAGGTCATCAATGAACGGATGGAACAATAGAACTCCTGGAACGTAATTGTTCCCAACTGAATCTCATATCAAATAGCCTAAAGACCAGCAGACATACAAGGCACTGGGAAATGAAATAATCAGAGAATCAAGGAGAGCAAAAGAACAATGGTTGGAGGGAAAATGTCAGGATATAGAGGTAAGGGAAAATTTTAGGGAGAATTGATAAAGCATATAGGATGGTTCAGAGATTTTTTGGACAAATGAAATCTAGAAGCAGTAAGTTTGAAAACTCTCTAGGGAGAAAATTGATGAGAACGGAGGAAAAAATAGAACAATGGATTAATCGTTCGGAAGATCTGTATGGAGGGAGCGATCATACAGGATTCTTAAAGGAGATGTCGATGGGGGAGAATTGGGAGATTCGATTCCGAGATCAGAATTAAAATGGGGTCCAAAAGAATTGAAAAGAAATGAAGCGCCAGGAGTAGATGGCACAAGTGTTCATCCTATCAAAGCCTACAGTCAGAGAACTCGTGACGCGCTGTTTGGATTGGTCAGAGATATGTACGAGAATGGAGGAGTACCGAAAGATTTCCAGGAGAATAACATTGTCCCCATTCCAAGAGAACAAGGAGCAGACAAATGCGAGAACTACAGAACGATTAGTTTAACTCCACATGCCTCGCAAATACTGACAAAAATCATATACAGGAGAGTAGAGAATGAAATGGAGAATAGATAAGCAGAAGATCAGTTCGGTTTCAGGAAAAATAGGGGAACGCGGGAAGCAATATTAGCACTCAGAACAGTAGTAAAGTAAGGGAGAAATTCTTGAGAAGTTACGTTTGGAGCACAGCATTATATGGTTGCGAAACTTGGACAATGGGGAAAACTGATCAACGAAGACTTGAAGCTTTTGAAATGTGGTGTTATAGGAGGATGCTTAGGATCAAATGGATAGACAAAGTCAAAAATGAAGAAGTCCTCGAGCAGATGAATGGAAAAAGAAATCTTTTGGAAAACATCGTGGAAAGGAGACGCAATCTTATAGGCCACACATTACGGCATGAGAGTTTATTGAAAACAATATTGGAAGGAAAAATGAATGGTGGAACTGGTAAAGGTAGACCTAGATCAAGTTATATGAAGCAAATCGTACAAGACAAGGGATGTAGTAGATATGTAGAAATTGAACGTTTGGCGGATAATAGACAGGGTCGGAGGGTTTCATCAAACCAGTCGTGAGACCGGATACATCATGATAATGATGAGTAGTAAAGGAAAGTCTAGAGTTGAAAAAGTCTGTGTATATAGGTTTTGTAGATATACAAAAAGCATCCGATAATGTTGATTGTGAGAAGATGTTTACGATTTTGAAAAAAGTAGGAATTAATTTCAGGGATAGGAGGATAATATATGAATGATATAAGAATCAAACCGCAATAATAGAAATAGAAAGTCAAAAAAGAGAAGCACAAATTAGAAGAGGGGTGAGACAAGGATGCTCACTATCGCCACTGATTTTCAATTTGTATATAGAAGAAGCGATGGACGAAGTGAAGGAGCAAGTGCCATCGAAATTACAGATACAAGGTGAAAATGTAAGCATGTTGAGATTTGCGGATGACATAGCTTTATTAGCTACGAGTGGTGCTGAGTTAGAGAATACTCTCAAGACTATGAAAAAAATATTACAAGACAAATATTGTATGAATATAAATAAGGACACGACAAAATTCATGATTCGTACAACAGCGGAAACATCAAGAAGAACGAAAATCAAAATAGATGCAGAGATAATTCAGCAAGTCAAAGAATTCAAATATCTAGGAAGCATAATTACAGAAGACGGTAAAAGCAGAAGAGATATCAGAGCAAGAATAGCACAAGGGGAACAGGCTTCCCACCAAAAGAAACAGTTACTATGTTCGAAGAATATTAGCTTAGCAGTAAGGAAGAAATTCTTGAATAGTTACGTTTGGAGCACAGCATTATATGGTTGCGAAACTTGGACAATTGGAAAAACGCACCAACGCAGACTCGAAGCTTTTGAAATGTGGTGTCATAGGAGGATGCTTAGAATGGAATGGATAGACGAAGTCAAAAATGAAGAAGTATTTGAGAGGGTGAATGAAAAAAGAAGTCTCTTGAGACAGGTTGTGGAAACAAGAAATAATCTGATAGGACACACATTAAGGCATAATATCTTATTGAAAACAATATTGGAAGGAAAAATGAATGATAAAATTCGAAGAGGTAGACCTAGATTGAGTTATATGAAGCAAATTATACAAGATAAGGGTTGTCGCAGATATGCAGAAGTTGAGCGGTTAGCGGATAATAGACAGGGTTAGAGGATTTCATCAAACCAGTCATAAGACTGATTACTTCATGATGATGTTGCAATTCATTGTCGGCCGAACGCAGTGTTCGGAACTCCTGAGATCGTACACAATTCTGATTGATCGCTTCCCATAGAATGTTGGAGGTGATTGGTTGCTCTATAAGAATTGACCAATAAACACCGTGTACGATCCTGGGAGTTCCAAACACTGGCCGTACGTTTAACATCTACAAATTGTAATTATAATATTCAGTGACAGTGAAGCAAAAGAATCAGCGCCTAGTTGCTTCTAGCACATCTCAAATGTTTTTACTGAAAATATATTGTCTTTGCAGAAGTTGGGGGATCATACATGTCCATACAGCACCGAAGATTCCATCAATATTGCAGACATTTAGCATTCGGAATATTGAAATATCACTGTAATATTGCTGTATGTCACACTGAGATTCCAAAGTCCTTTGTGAAACAATGCAAGGTCCGCTAATCTTACAGTCCAATACAATATTCCTGAATCATTTCTGAGATATTTTAAAAACATTTATGAAATATTTCACGGTAATGTTTCCGTTGTAATGGATCTGAAACATTGCAAATATGTAAAGTTCCAGTTGACACATGTTTAATATATTCCTGTCCAAGGATATTGGAATGTAATGAACAAATCGTCGTTTCACACCATATCATTACAAATATAGGTTGGCTAATCAGGAAGAAGTCCAGAGAAAGCGGCTTGTTCATTCTCAAAGCAAAGATGCAGTGTTTTGTTCCTGTTGCAAATTATTCTCAGCTGTTAAAACTCAGTTGAGTTGCGCTGGCTATAGAAATTGGAAACATATCTCAGAAACTTTATTGGTACATGGAAGATCTTCTGCGCATCTGGAGTCACATAAAAAATGGATAGAGCTTAGTATTCGTCCAAAAACAGATCGGACAGTCAATCAACAGCAAGAAAAACTCTTGGGTATCAAAACCCAGCATTGAAAACATGTTGCAGAACGTCTAGTAGCGATCATTCGTTCCCTTGCTAATCAATGTTTACCTCTGAGAGGAACTTCTGATAAGCTCTACGAACATAATAATGGGAATTCTTTGAAATTGATTGAACTATTCGGGATGTTTGATGGACTAATGGTGGAACATTTTAGGAAAATCACAAACAACGAACACAAACAACACCATTATTTGAGCAAAGATATTCAAAATGAAATCATTCATGTTCTTCAATCACAAATACGAACCAAAATATTATCCTCACTCAAATCAGCGGAATATTATAACTCGATTCTGGATTGCACTCCAGACATTTCAAAAATAGAGCAAATGACAGTTATTGTTCGGTTTTTGAATATAAACAGTGCAGATGCAGATTATCAAGTTGAAATATGTGAACATTTTTTTGGTTTTCTACCGCTGTCAGACTCTACAAATCAACATTGACACAGATTGTTCTCAAATATTTAGAGGATTCAAATATTGCCCTCGATGATATGGGAGGACAAGGATATGACAATGGCGGTAATATGAAGGAAAAGCATGCGGGACTCCAAAAATGAATTCTAGATCTGAATCGAAGAGCCTTCTATGTTCCCTGTTGTAGCCATCCTCTCAATCTGGTCGTGAACGATGCTGCCAAGTCTTCACAATTTGCCGTTTCACTGTTTTGTTTGGTGCAAAAACTTTATGACTTTCCCGCTCCATCAACTCGACGATGGATTGTTTCAACTCATTGAGTCCCAAAATGACATTTTTTCGTTGCATTTTTCAACGGCTGTACTTTCTAAGAAAAAGGATCATGAACAATTCCAGGCCAATCAGTTTTGATGGAGAATTGACTGATCTTTCAGGATCTGATATTAGTTTTTTCGAGAAATGCACCTGTCACAAGATATACAGGTTTTTTTCCGAAAGAACGCGAATTTTGAAACTTCTTTTTTCCTTTATCTCATGTTTTCACATTAGAATCGTGTCATAATTCTTCTTGTAACTACAGAAACCGCGTCAATTCACTCCAAACTTCAATTTATGCCTTGGACGATTGGAAAAACTCATGTGGGAACAACCAAAATGGCGGCTTAAACATGGAAAAAATGTCAAAAACTTCAAGAGTTTTTCATTCGAAAACGATGAACTTGAGGCAAAAATTTTACTGCACAAAAAGTTCTTAGAATTGATTAAAAAACACGCTCAAATTTTCTCAGAATTTTTTGACGCTTTTTTTGGATTTTCAAATTTTTGTGATTTTGGAAATTCAAAAAAGTTGTCAAAAAATTCTGAAAAAATTTGAGCGTGTTTTTTGATCAATTCTAAGAACTTATTGTTCAGTAAAATTTTTTCCTAAAGTTCATCGTTTTCTAATACAAAATTCTTGAAGTTTTTGTCCACTATTCTGCAGTTTTTTTATAGTTTGGCATTTTTGGATATGCCTCTCATAATATATTTCACATGTAATATTATGAGTATCTTTGATATTTTTTTTATCCAGGAAATTGTCTTTCCACAACATATAGTCCATGCCTCATATGTTCTCTAAACACTATCGACGTGATGACTCTGATGGATGATCAATGATTACATATCATCTAACATATAAAGGAAAATCGGTATTTTTGTGACTTGGTATCAGATTGCATTCTCTTATAAATCGCGAACCGTATTAGGACAATATATCAACAGAATACCTCATGTTCCACAGAAATAGAATTCAATGATAAACTTATCTATCGTGGGAAAAACATTGATTCCATAAAATAAACAAATAGCACTTTAGCCCGACGAAACTGGTGAAATTATTTATTGAAAGTAGAACAGACAATGTCTGCTTCATCGGGAAAACGCCGGAAACGATCAAGTCACCAGCAAGATGTAGAAATTGAAGGGCGTGAAGATGGTGACTTTGATGCAATAATTGTTCCTCAGGATGACTGCTCTGGACCATCTGACTCTGATTCTGAATCTGAAGGTTGTCAAATTTCTGATAATAAAGTTCCAAATATTAGTTATCATCAGGTTATGAGTAACTATGAAGAAAATCAGTCGAAACTGGAGCTTAATCATATTTACGTATGGATGAACGGAGAAAGAAAGTGTGAACAATATCCTGAAAATGAAAACTTACTGTCTGAGAAAACGGAAAAATTCATTCTTGAATCTTCATATGTACAGTTGTTCGAACTTTTTCTCTCCGCCGATTTAAAAAAATATATCATCGAAAGTACTCGTATGAATGACTGCGATTTAACATTAGATGAATTCGATATTTTTTTAGGGATAATTATAGTGTCAATCTTCAATCAAAGGGAATCTCAAAAAGACTATTGGTCTAATCAGCCATTACTGGCCTGTCCTACTGTGGCAAAAGCAATGAGTCGTAATAAATTCCTCAAAATCAAATCAAAATTAGAACTTTCGAAACCTGAAGATCAGAATTATAATGACAGAGCTTGGAGAGTACGTGGTATTTTCGAAATTTTCAAGAGAAATGCTTTGCGATTTGGATTTTTCTCTACCGCTTTGTCGATAGATGGAATGATGGTGAAGTTTCACGGAAAAACCATTTTGCTCCAGTTTATGAAAGATGAGCCCGCGCGCTTCGGTATCAAAATGTGGAGCATTTGTAACTCAGAGGGATATCTGTTCGATTGTGAGATTTATTGTGGCAAGGGGTCCAATATTCATTCGTCTGATAAATAAGTAAAACTATCCAAATGTCCCTTAGGAAGTCGTGTCGTTATGCGGATGATCCAAAAGCTACTTGTTGATGTTGTTCCACGGAGAATAATTCAATATCATTCATATTTTGATAACTTTTTTCGTAGTCCAGACTTACTGATCCATTTGCAAACAGTCGGCTTGAGAGCAACTGGTACCGTGAGGGGAAACAGAGTGAATACCGATAATGAATTGGATAAAGAAGTAATAAGAGGAACGTTCTCAATCAAACACGAAGAAAAAAGCGGTTTGAACTATATCACAATCATGGATTCAAAACCAGTATCTTTGCTTTCCACCGCGGCAGGTGTAACTCCAATGTCAACAGTCAAAAGATATTCGGAAGAATCAAGAACTAAAAACGATATTCCATTTCCCAGAGCTTTCTCACAATATAATAAATACATGGGTGATGTCGATCTACAGGATGGACATTGTAGTGATTTGATGCCATGCATAGGAGCAAAAAGATGGACTCGGGCGATTTTTCTTCGACTAATCCAATCATCGATAACAAATGCCCTTGTAATCCATAATTCATCAAATCGTGACAAAAAAATTGGATCTAAGGAGATGGCTTTAGAACTTGCTGAATTTCATTTCGCAAAAGTTATCAGAGGGAAATAAGTCCATGGAATTGTTACTGGTAACGCAACAAAAAATTGTAGGAATTATGAAAAAATGTGGGATGAGGACATATAAAATGTGTACAATTTGCAATTCTTACTTTCGCAATTCCTGCCTCACATCGACCTGTAGTGCAACATAAAACTTCATCTTTATGCATAAAAAAAACAGAAAAAAAACAAAAAAAAATTCAAAAAATTAAAAAACTACCAAAAAATTTTTGAAATTGAAAAAAAAGAAAAGAAGGGTCTTTTTATACATTCACCTCCACGTGGTGAGGACCGGACAACGGCAACAAAATTTTGACGGCTAAAGAATGTATACACATGGAGTCAATGAAACAGTTTACGATAAGAGGTGTTGGGTAACGTTTTCAAAAGATTTTCAACAATACGTAATCGATTCACTACATGAAAACATATATAAATGAAACATGTTCACCGAAAATAACGTGTTAAATCTCATATGAAACATATTATGAGGGGCATATTCAAAAATGCCAAACTATAAAAAAACCGCAGAATAGTGGACAAAAACTTCAAGAATTTTGTATTAGAAAACGATGAACTTTAGGAAAAAATTTTACTGAACAATAAGTTCTTGGAATTGATCAAAAAACACGCTCAAATTTTTTCAGAATTTTTTGACAACTTTTTTGAATTTCCAAAATCACAAAAATTTGAAAATTCAAAAAAAGCGTCAAAAAATTCTGAGAAAATTTGAGCGTGTTTTTTGATCAATTCTGAGAACTTTTTGTGCAGTAAAATTTTTGCCTCAAGTCCATCGTTTCCGGATGAAAAACTCTTGAAGTTTTTGACATTTTTTCCACGTTCAGGCCGCCATTTTGGTTGTTTCCACATGAGTTTTTCCAATCGTCCAAGGCATAAATTGAAGTTTGAAGTGAATTGACGCGGTTTCCGTAGTTACAAGAAGAATTATGACACGATTCCAATGTGAAAACATGAGATAAAGAAAAAAAGAAGTTTTAGAATTCGCGTTTTTTCGGAAAAAAACCTGTATATCTTGTGACAGGTGCATTTCTCGAAAAAACTAATATCAGATCCTGAAAGATCAGTCAATTCTCCATCGAAACTGGTTGGTCTGAAATTTTTCATAATCCTTTTTCTTAGAAAGTACAGCCGTTGAACAATGCAACGAAAAAATGTCATTTTGGGACTTAATGGGTTAAAAAAGCATATCACCTCACTCACTTTCAAGCCTCTCAGTAGTACCAGATGGGAAAGCAGAATTAACGCTCTTTCTCTACTGAGATATCACATAGGAGAAGTGTATGATGCACTCATGAGCATTATAGACGATGATACTGTTGACAGAATGGTTGTACATGAAGCCAAAGCATTAGCGAATCAGTTGAAGGATTTTACATTTCTCACTTCATGAGTTATTTGGCATGACACTTCACTTCACATTAATGGAGTTAGTAAGAGTCTACAAAAAGTCAATCTCGATGTTTTCAGATGCTACAAGCCTATTTCAAAAAACACGAAAATATTCCGAAGAAGGTAGATCTGATATGAAGTTATCTTGTTTCCTAACTGATGCAAGAGAACTTGCATCGGAATTAGATATTCGAAATCCTTGCATTGAAAATATAACCAATGTGAGAAGGAGGAAACAGAAACGTCAATTTGATTATGAAGGCGAAGATGAAATTATCGAAAATCCTTTGACTCGATATAAAATTGAATTCTTCTTTCATCTCTATGATGTTATTATTAACGCGTTGAACGATAGGTTTGATGAATTATTGAATCATAGTAATTATTTTGATTTCCTGTATGATGTGAGCACTATCAGAGAAATATCAACTGAGGCATTAACAGCAAAATGCGAAAACCTTCCCCACATCTTGACGAAGGACTCGGTGAGTGATATCAGTGCAGCAGAACTTCGAGATGAATTGAAAGTAGTTTCTACGCTTATGCAGCCTAGAAGTGGTCCCATCGATACTCTTAAATTCATTACGCCGCACAATGTTGCTCCAAATGCAGCCATAGCTTTGAGGATCTTGCTGACTCTCCCTATGACAGTAGCGAGTGCGGAAAGAAGTTTCTCAAAATTGAAATTGGTGAAAACGTACTTGCGCTCCACGATATCTCAAAGCCATTTGAATGGACTAGCAATCATTTCAACAAAGCACAAACTGGCAGAAGACTTGGACTTAACTGAAGTTCTGAAAGACTTTGCCAGTGCAAAAGCAAGAAGAATTTCTTTTGTATGAAAAAGTTGTTAATAAACTAACTAATCACAACCGATATTCATAGCATCTTCAGAATTTCATTCCAACACGACGGTGTGACGTATGTTAGGGACCTTTTTTTTCTTGGTCGGTCAAGTACTCCCCGATGCAGGGGCGGTGGGACTTGCTCTCGCCCGGGGCGGCGGATTCCCTGGCGCCGGCCCTGATTCATTGAAACACAAATTATTTATTACCATTGCTCGTAAAAATACATATTTGTTCGTTTTAAATGAATATTCATTGGGACCGATTGAGACAAAGCCGAAAATACATTCATGTGTGCATTCGAACGTTCTGTGAATATCATATAGAGGTCCGTGATATACAGTAGCCTCTCGTTGTAAGCGTGAGTTGTGTCCTTGTTCTACTCAGTATACAATCTTATGTGAGAAAAAGACGCAAATAGCTTATATCGACGCTTATAGCGAGAGCATCCTGTATTGACATTCGTCTCCGTCCCCTTCAAACATTCTGTGCACGTTCACAAGAAATTTTCACTACTTGGGAATATTGTTTCCAATTGATGATTTTTCAATGCCTATTCCAGAAATGTTGATACTACTAGTGAGAAGTGATTCATGTGACATGTCCTTCATAGACTGGTGAAATAGCATCAACTCCTCCAGGTAATTCGGCACATCAATTGAGAAAACATTTCCATGTCCCTCTTGTTAGTTACGTTTCTAATCGTTGGGCCAAACTACCTTCGAGCCGGCGGGGTTTTGAGTGTTTTTTCCCACAATATGAGAATTGTCAATCTTACAACGAAGAAAGTGCAGCATTGGTGATTCAAGAAGTTTCTATTTTTTGGCAAAAAGCACGGATTCCTATCAGAAGGACTGACCACTGCATTGAAGAGTGACTTAAACTCTAAGACGAGTGGAGACATCTTCAGAAAAACTTGTCTAGATCTGCAGGCACAGAAAAAGGAGAGAAAGATCTTTTTGTGAAAGCTGTAGACGATCTCTTCGACATAGCTCATTTGGATGCCAAGTAGTGGAGAAATAGAGTATACCTGACAAAATACAGGCAATTCGCTGTGATACAACAACAAGCAACACAGGGCGAATAAATGGTACCTGCACGAATTTAGAAAAATCATTCAACTGTGAACTTCTGTACCTCCCTTGCCGTCATCACATTTTTGAGTTGGTTTTGCAGAGCTGTTTCGATGCATTGATGGGTCCTACTTCTGGTCCAGACATGGCACTTCCCAGAAGATTCAGAGAAAGATGGACAAAACTCGACGGAAATGTTCATATAACTGGTAGCAATGAAGTGCCTGAAGATGTTCGCTCAGTTACTCTTGAATGTCTTGAACGCCACCTTTGCGCTCAAAATAACCGCGAGATGATCACCAAGAATTGTTACAGTTAACGATCATCTTTCTTGATGGACTTCCGGAAGATGCGATATCGTTCCGCACACCTGGAGCTGTAAGTCATGCTAGGTGGATGACAAAGGCAATTTACGCATTCGAGATATACATGTTTCTGGATCAATTCCAGTTATCTCATAGGGAGAAGAACTCTTTGAGGAAAATATGTATCTTCCTTGCTCGAGTGTACGTTTGAGCCTGGTTCCGACCAACAGGAGCGATTGAAGCCCCTTATCATGATTTCTAATCCATGCGTGAGTTGATAAACTACCATGATACTGATCCAGAAATTAGTAGGGCTGCTGCGAAAAAATTTCCCAATCATCTTTGGTACTCGGCTCCCGAAACCGGGGCTCTTTTGAACCGGGGGATTTGATGACAATGTTCCAACAACGGTCAAGTTGAATGTTATTCAAGTGAAGCTTGAAGAAAATGAAAGTGAAACAGAGGGAGGAGAAGGAGATGAACTGAGAAAATCCATTCTGCGCCAAAATGATCTCTCTTCTTTCATGAGCATTGAGTTTCCCTCCCTTGTAACTCCTATACCGAAAAATTTCTTCACGAGATTTTCCATCAGCACCGATTTCTTCGAAAAAGAAACTTCAACATGGAAAGATACTCCAGGTTACAGAAGTGGGATTGAAAAACTGAGAAGAATAGTGGTTGTCAATGACGTTGCAGAGAGAGGTGTCAAACTCATCCAAGATTATAATAACATTTTCACGAAGGATGAAACTGTGGATTCTACAAATCGTCGCCACAGATCGTGAAAACTATCCAAATCCTACTAAATCTCCTCTCAGAAAAAAATAATGTTTATCGCCCATTCATTTTCATTTCTTACAATTTTATGGGAGTTATTGTTGGAAATAGAAATGCGTTTAGTTTATAGAAGTTATGCGTGTTATGAGAAGAAGCTGACATTCCCCAAATTTCTCACTTTATTCCAGAAATTTCCCGCATATACTTCTGGGAAATTTAATCCAGAATGTTCATGAACCAATTCTCGGGTTTCCCAGGTACGTCAAAATAAATTTTTCTGAGAAGCAATGGGAGAACAATTGAGACAGGTAAGAATATATTGACTTTGAACAAAATCAATCGCCTAATATATCATCTTGCAATTTTAAGGTATTTGAGGGTCGTCTAGCGGTTGTCCAATTGAGCTCAAATTGTGCACAGATCGTTTTTCTGTGGATTGGGGAAAGATGAAGGGTTGGGAGCTGAGCATTTCAGGAGTTCAAAAATAACCCACAAAGATATCTTTCAGAGAATTCTCAAAGGTTTCTGAAGACGTTCTTGAAGATATCTTTTAGAAGTGAGGACAGCTTGAGACTTCTAAGAGATATCTCTTCATGTTGCATAAGACTTCTTGCATTGTTCTTAATTGTTTTTAGAGGTATCTTACAGACAAAGAGGGCTGCCTGGGGAGGGCCACCCTAATACACATATATATATATATTGGGGTGTTCCAAAAAAAAAGTTTTTCCGGCCTTTGTCGGAATAGGTCCGGGGTGATCTGAAATGAAGCTCCGTTGAACCTGAGGTCATTTGGTTGAGGCTAAGAGGTCGCTCAATCGAGTTTTATATTTGCCAGTTTGAAAAACCACCTACTATGTGGCATTTCGGACTTTTTGAACAGAATTCGCTCCCAGGCACAATTTTGAAGATATCGCGATGAACTTGAGCTCAAAATACTGGTGAGGGATCCACCCTTGATGGTGATCTACCCTTTTTTTCGTGAGAATGGTGGTTGACGTTTTTTACAAAGGGTGGAGTTCACAAAACACGTGTGAAATAGAAATAATGATGAAATATGATGGAATAAAGTGAAATCGTACAAACTATCGACGAAATATTATTTCCCTGCATTTTCCCATGGCAGAGGAAACATTAGGTGAGTGAAGAGTTCTCAGTATAATTCAGTACCAGCTAGCAACCCCTATCTAGGGGTGAGAAATGAATTTTCTCAAAAATAGGAGTTGTTTTTTTAAACCAGACGGGATATGGATTTTGTTTGCGTATGCATTCATAGGATGCGGAGGATTGTACAAATTTGCAATCAGGAAACCTCGAGGAAAAATTGTTGATTAAAAAATCATTCAAACACATCACAGAAAAAATTATTCCAAGTAAAAACGGATACTGCCATTCGATTGTTCAGGACGATTTTTTCCGTAAAATCGAATAGCGATATCAGATATTTTACGTGGAATAATTTTTCCTGTAATTTGTTTAAATAATTTTTTATAAACACTTTTTTTCGAGGTTTTCTCATTGCAAATTTGTACATTCCTCAGCATCCCGTGAATCCATATGCAAACTCTTTTACATCCCGACTGATTTGACGATGGGCTGGAACGGGTGCAATCTAGATCTAAGAATTGTTTGTCATAATTTATAAACAAACACAGGGTCCAATATGACAATGTTGTACATATTTCCAGTACGAGTTTTTCCGTGGAATCGAATGACGGTAGTGATAAGCGGTATCTGAAAATATCGATACTAGGGTGTGCCAAAAAAAAAGTTCCTCGGGCCTTTGTCGGAAAACGACAAACGACGATAGGGTGACTTGAAATGCAGCTCCGTTAAACCTGGAGTCATTTGGTTAAGGCTAAGAGGTCGCTCGAACGAGTTTTATTCCATCAAAAGAGGGTATCCCTAGCGATTTCGTTTTAACCCAGGGGGCATAATCTCGAATAGAAAATTTTCAAACGGATTTCAGCGCTGCCATACGGTAGTACAGTGAACTATTTTACATGTATATACCAACACTAATTCGAAAATCGGTGTGATTTGTTCATTGTTTGTGTTAGTTGTATCCATGGCGAATAATTCACTGTACTACCGTACGGCAGCGCTGAAATCCGTTTGAGAATGTTGCATTTGAGATTATGCCCCCTGTTTTAACCGAAATTTTTGGTGAGAAATTGGTAATTTTGTGGTTTGGTAATATTGTGGTTGGAAATTGGTTATATTGTGGTCCAATCGTCGTACCGTTTGTGACTTTTTTGTACCACATAATTACCAACAAATTACCACACGATCGGTATTTTGATGACAGAAGTTTCGGCCGAATTTTGGTAAAGAATGACGGAATCAACAGTATGTACAATTCGGTTCCTTTTTGGAAAAAATATGCCTGACATTATCGCAAATGGAAGGAACAAAATTGGTAAGTTTTTGGATAATTTCGAGTTCATCACCATGAAACCAGCGAATCTTCAGTGCTACTGATTGGTAACAATGTGGTTCCTTTTTGGAAAAACATCTTGGAAATACCGCTGATGGGAGGAACCAAATTGGTCAGTTTTTGGTTACTTTCCGGTTCATAACTATGGGATTACCGAATTTGCATTGGTACTCATTGGTAACAATTTGGTGCTTTCTTGGAAAGAGTATACCTGGAATTACTGCAGATGGAAGGAACAAAATTGGTCAGTTTTTGGATAATTTCCGGTTCACAACTATGGAATCGCCAAAACTTCAGTGCCACTGATTGGGGAAAAGTTGGTTTCTTTTCGGAAGAAAATATGCTTGAAATCACTGCAGATGAAAGCACCCAAATCGATCAGTTTTCGAATAATTTCCGGTTTACAACCATAGAATTACCAAAACTTCAGTGTCACTGATTGGGGAAAATTTGATTCCTTTCCGGAAAAAATATGCCTGAAATTACCCCGGATGGAAGGAACCAAATTGGGCAGTTTTTGGTTCATTTCCAGTTCATCACCATAAAATTACCGAATCTTCAGTGCTACTCATTGGTAACAATTTGGTTCCTTTTTGGAAAAAGTATACCTGTAATGACCGCGAATGAAAGGAACATAATTCGTGAGTTTTTGGAAATTTCCGGTTCACAACCATATAACGATGAACAGTTCAGTGCCACTGATTTGTAAAATTTTGGTTGCTTTTCGGAAAAAATATGTCTGAAATTACCGCAGATGGAAGGAACCAACTTGGTCAGTTTTTGGATAATACCCGGTTCACAACCATAGAATTACCAAAACTTCAGTGCCACTGATTGGTGTAAAGTTGGTTCCATTTTGGAAATAATATGCCTGAAATCACGGCAGATAGAAGGACCCAAACTGGTTAGTTTTTGGTTCATTTCCAGTTCATCACCATAAAATTACCGAATCTTCAGTGCTACTCATTGGGAACAATTTGGTTCCTCCTATTCGCGGTAATTTCAGGCATTTTTTTCCAAAAAGGAACCAAATTGTAACCAATGCAGGATTCTCAACATTCGGTAAATCTTCGGTTTTTAACCACGAAGCAACCAAGAAATTACTAAGCAGACCATTCCTGTAATCTGTCAAAAAAAGTGGTTTGGTTCCAAGAAAGTACCGAATCGTCACCGATCAGTCGCACAGAGCTGCCAGATGAGCTCCGACGCTGAGGGGGAGAGTACCCCTACTATCACTTCATGTATATAATGGTCGTAATTATTGGTAAGTAACACTGACAACACATACATATATGAGGTGATGGTGGGGGTACATTTCCCCTCAGCGTCGGAGCTCATCTGGCAGCTCTGGAGTCGCACTGAATATCCGGTAATTTTATGGTTTTGAACCGGAAATTCACCAAAAACTGATCAATTTGGTTCCACCTATTCGCGGTAGTCATAGGACTTTTTTTCCAAAACGGGACCAAATTGAAACCAATGCAGGATTCTCAACATTCGGTAAATTTTCGGTTCTTAACCACGAAGCAACCAAGAAATGACCAAAAACACCATTTCTGTGATCTGGTGAACAAATGGTTTTGTTCCAAAAAGATACCAAATCGTGACTGATGAGTAGCACTGAAGATGCGGTTGTTGGTTATTTTGTGGTAAGAAAAAGTTACAAACGTACCGAAATTTTTTGGTAACTTTTTGGTAACCTTAAAATCGCTAGGGATGATGGGAAAAACCACCCCGTCAATGCCCATGACGGAACTGCTGGGTCTACAAGGAAAGTAACTGCTGGAACTAGGATATCTGATGCAGAAATGGAAATTTGCAGGGGAAAAAAATTTTTTCAATTTGTTTAAACAATTATTGTTCAAACAATTTGTTTGAAATATCAAGTGATGTGAATAAAAACCGCGAAATCGTATTCTACGGAAAATTTAGTGGAAGAATCAGTCCTCTGGAACATTTTTGCCCATCGTGATTGTTATAAATAAAATTATAAACAAATTTGAATCCTCTGTACCCGTTGGTTTTCTCGGTAAAACTGCTTGTTTGACGGGAAAAGAAACTGTTCGGAATGGGATATCTAATGCACAGATGAAAATTTGCGGAAAAGAAGTTTTTGCAATTTGTTTGATCAATTATTATTTGAACAATTTGTTTAAAATATCAATTGACGTGAATAAAAACCTCGGAATCGTATTCTACGAAAAGTGTCGTGTATGAATCAATGCTTTGGGAAGTTTTTGTCTCTCGCGATTGTTATAAATACAATACAATTGTTGAAACAATAATTGTTTCAAGAAATTGTGAATAATTTTTTTCCAGCCGATGTTCATCCTACACCTAGATATCCTTCCACCAGCCACTCCTTCCGTGGGCCGAGCAATTTTACTGTGGGCACCAACGGGTATGGAGAATTCGAAATTTTTTATGAATTTTATTTATCATAATCGCGATGGGCAGAAATTTTCCGAAGCATCGATCTTTACATAAAACTTTCCATACAATATGATTCCGAGGTTTTTATTCACGTTAGTTAATATTTCAAGCAAATTGCTATAAACAATATAATCGTTCAAACAAATTGTAAAATGTTTGTTCCCTGTAAATCTTCATCTCTGCACTATACATCCCATTTCTCGTAGACCCAGCGCTTTTCCCGTGAGCACCAACTTCTATATTGAGCCAGTTTCAGCCCATTCTTGGTCCAGCATTGGCTTACCTGGGCCAAGAATGGGCTGAAACTGGCTCAATATAGAAGCACACATGGGTGTGTCCCTGGGCCTATTCCGACAAAGGCCGGGAAAACTTTTTTTTTGGCACACCCTAATATATATATATATATACATTTTCTCCGCAGTCTTTGAATATTCGTCATTTCAGCTTGAATCGATGGATTATTATGAAAGTTGAGTTCTGGGGGTTTTCAAGGGTGAGGAATCAAAATCTGACGTCAAAAACAAATTCAAGATGGCAGATCCAATCTGGCGGACGTGAATTCAGTCGTTTTGGCATTCATGGCCACATTCATATGAAACACGGATTCTAGGTGTTTTCGAAGGTGAGGAATCCAGATCTGACGTCAAAAAACGGAATCAAGATGGCAGATCCAATATGACGGACGTGAATTCAGACGTTCCAGCATTTATGGCCGCATTCATATGAAACACGGATTCTAGGTGTTTTTGAAGGTGAGGAATCCAGATCTGACGTCAAAAAACGGAATCAAGATGGCAGATCCAATATGTCGGACGTGAATTCAGACGTTCCAGCATTTATGGCCGCATTCAGATGAAACACGGGTTCTAAGGATTTCCGTGGGCCAGGAATCTAAATCGGATGTCAAAAAACGCATTCGAGTTGGCGGATTCAATATGGCGGACATGAGCTTGGTCGTTTCGGCATTTATGGCCGAATTCATATGAAACACGGGTTTTAGGGGTTTTCGAGGGTGAAGAATCAAAATCTAACGTCAATAGAAAATTCCAGATGGCGGATCCAATATGGCAGACGTGAATTGAGTTATTTCCGCATTCGTGGACAGATTTATATGTAACATGGGTTGTGTAGGTTTTTGGGGGTACTTAATCCAAATCTGGGATTGAATTTCCAGGGAAAATGAGAGTTTCGATCTTCCCTTGTACGCTTTCTTGTATCCAAACACTCTCCAAAAGCTGGTTGACGTTATGACAACTCCACTGCAGTGAGGATCCAAAAGTGAAGATAGTGGTCATTGAAACAAATCAAGCGTGAGAATATTCCAATTCCTCCTCAAATCACGCTCAGATGACTCTCCGTTACGCTCAATTGACTCCCAACTCGCGCTCTTGTCGCACTTCCTTGCTTAATTTTCACCAGGATATCTGAGTTGTTGAAGATGCGAGCGAGGCAAGCATATGGGGTCGGTGCCGAATCAACGAAAAACCAAATCAACGAAAAAAAATTTACTAGCAGTATGAAGTTGTCATTTTGTTGCAGTATGAAATGAAATTAGTCATAGATCATTGATTAAATTAAACGAAAATTCTTTATGTTAACCTATTCACTGCACCCGTTTATTACAGTAGACACGTAATTCATCATTCTAATGAAATCATTAATGATCTTCCTAATCGATCGGTACAATCAAACTGTTGCAAACGTCTGTGGAGAACGAAAATCGGTTTGTTGTTATCATAAACATAACCATACCATAATCATGAATATAACAAAGGGAAATTAAGTTTACCGTGGGGTTGTGTTAGCAAATCAATGTTTTTTACTTTTCGTTTGATTTAATCAATGATCTATGACTAATTTCATTTCATACTGCAACAAAATGACAACTTCATACTGCTAGTAAATTTTTTTCCGTTGATTTGGTTTTTCGTTGATTCGGCACCGACCCAGCATATGTAGGTCACGATTCGTTCGAAATGCGCGGATTGAAGATTTTCTATTCTCACTTATGCTGGTTTGAAAAAAAACTACCGTATCAAACTTTATTCGATATATACGTATTTCACATGAACCATGCTCATTCACTCACCGAACTGACGATGTTTTCCTGCAGTCCGCAATGCACAAT
Organism: Gonatopus flavifemur; assembly: GCA_018340375.1. NCBI lineage: Eukaryota > Metazoa > Arthropoda > Insecta > Hymenoptera > Dryinidae > Gonatopus > Gonatopus flavifemur. The sequence goes on along the minus strand of JAFFJZ010000050.1, from coordinate 544,663 downwards.
ACACTCTGCACAATGCGCCATACACTGAACACTGCACTCATTCGTTTTTCAAAATACCGAATTGAATACTGGTACTATTGTGAAAGCTTCTCCAAACCGTACACTTTGAATCCCAACACTATACTAATTACTGTGTATGGTACGGTCTTATCTTACGATGATTCCACAAAAAAAAGAAAGTGAAGGTCGGGATTGTAGTTGTCGACGGATAATTTCATGTACCGAACTTTGGAAGGGAAGGAAAAACGCGGGAATGGCGAGAGCCAATCAGCGTTTCGGAAAAGAGGCTTCAAACATGACCGGTATGTCTTTTTGGAGATAGGATTCTTTGACCTGTTCCTTTTCATTATTTGACGCAATCAGTATATCATCTAGATGACATTATCTTCTACTTCGGTCAATGAGGTATTGTTCGAAATTTTAGTAAAACCTGCGTCGGAGATGAAGATCTTCAACCCAAATGGCATTCGGTTAAATATGTAAGTCTGTCCTTTAAAAATGAATCCTGCATATCTTTCACTATCCTGTTCAGGTTCTACTTGCCAAAATGCTTTTTGTATGTCTAGTCGCGGAAACATTTTTTCATTTATCATTTTGAAAAGAATTTCGTCAATCGTGGGCGGCTGTGCATAGTCACTCCCTATTCGGTCGTTTAGCACTTTCGTGTTCAGGCAAACTCTTATTCCATGACTTTCTTTTTCTATTACAATCCCCAGGGAATTTACATGCTCGGTTTGGCTTTTGCCAATAATCCTTTCCTCTTCCAGATCATGTATCGTATTTCTGACTTCTTGAATACACTTCAATGGTACTGGATACAATCGACATTTGTACGGCTTCGTGTTCCGCAGTGGTATCACGCACTCTTTCGTTTTTATTTTCCCTAATTCAGATCCAAATATTGTTCTACATCCTTCACTAAGAACTTTCATGCTCGGATGCATTTCTTCCATTTCTTTGATCGTCGATACTTGATATAGCTCACTGTCATTTCTATTGAAACATAGTTCAAAAAACCCTGTACTTATATCACTCTTTGCTCCATATCTCATCATAAATTCCATTCCCAGTAACAATGCAGATATATTCTTTTCTACCACATAACATGAATCGGTATATTCTTCCCCTCCAATGATCATCTGGATTTGAACCATTTTTTCACATTAACGTCTTTGTCAGAGAACGCACCTACCAAATTCACGCTTGTTACTGGTATCTCCTTCAGGCAGTTGCGCTCCGTATGCAACTCATCCACTAACTTTTTCGACACTGCCGATATTTTTGCCCCAGTGTCAATTGAAGCTTGTGGAATCTTATCCTGAATTTTCACTTTTATAACTACAGTCGTTGATTGATTGGATGGTTCTGGTTTTTTACGATCTTCGAAATTTTCTATAACTTCTTTCAACCGTATTATTGACAAATTTGCTGCAATCTCTTCACATTCTCCAATGGTCTCAATTATTTCCTTGTCTTCGTATTCGTTCTCTGATTCTTCTTCGTTTATCATCATCATCATGAAGTAATCAGTCTGATGACAGGTTTGATAAAATCCTCCAACCCTGCCTATTGTCCGCTAACCGTTTAATTTCTGCATATCTACGACAACCCTTATCGTGTATAATTTGCTTCATATAACTTAATCTAGGTCGACCTCTTTGAGTTTTACCATTCATCTTTCCTTCAAATATTGTTTTCAATAAGCTATCATGCCTTAATGTGTGTCCTATTGGATTACTTGTTCTTTTCACGACCTGTCTCAAAAGACTCCTTCTATCATGTATCTTCTCATTTACTTCTTCATTTTTTACTCTCTCTATCCACCTTACTCTAAGCATTCTTCTATAACACCACATTTCGGGAGCTTCAAGTCTTCGTTGGTTCGTTCTTCCAATTGTCCAAGTTTTGCAATCATATAATGCTGTGGTCCAAACGTAACTCTGCAAGAATTTCTTCCTCACTGCTAAGCTAATATTCTTCGAACATAGTAACTGTTTCTTTTGGTGGAAAGCCTGTTTTCCTTGTGCTATTCTTGCTCTTATATCTCTCTCGCTCCCGCCGTTTCCTGTAATTATGCTTTCTAGATATTTAAATTCTTGCACTTGCTGAATTGTCTCTGCATCTATTTTGATTTTCGTTCTTCTTGATGTTTTCGCTGTTGTACGAATCATGAATGTTGTTTTGTTCTTATTCATATTCATACAATAGTTTTCTGGTATTATCGTTTGCATAGTGTTGAGAGTGTTCTCTACACTGTAAAAAATTTTATGGGAAATTTCCCATGAGAAGATGTGAAGTAATTAACACATACAGGTGTTATGAGAATTCCCATAGGTCCTGATAGGAAAAATTCCAACCAGGAAACATCAATATTCCCAATGTTTCAGCAAATTCCCCATATAATGTGATGGGAAAAATCCTACCATTCTTCATTAATACTCTCAATATTTTTAGGAATATTCCTACATATTGTCATGGTAAAAATACTAACCTATATTATGAATGATCCCAATATTTTCGGGAATATTCCTATATGTTGGCATGGTAAAAATACCAACCTACATCAGGAATGATCCCAATATTTGTGGGAATATTCTCATATGTTGTCATGGTAAAAATACCAACTTATATCATGAATGATCCCAATATTTTTGGGAATCCGCGGATCGGATTTCACAGGTATCTTCTGCAGCCAGAATGCAATAGTTTCCCGTTTGGAAACAATTTTTTCGACGCTTTGTTTGGGAGATATAAGCATTTTTAGATTTTTTTAAATCCAAATCATTCAAAGGCACTGTGTGCTACATACTTGGATCACCATCCGCTAAGTTGGAGAACGGCGGATCTGTGAACGAAAATCGAAGTATTTTATCATCGATAGTTCCGGAGCTACGAGGGTGGATTGATAAGTTTCCGGCCTGACCAAGAGATGGCGCCACTAGGCCTACCTTGAGGTGGCGTTCTATAGTACCATCCTTAGATAGCTTGTAGCTATAGTTTCAGTCCGATCGCCATGTTAGTTTGGTTTTGAGAGCACGCTGACCAAGACGCCTCTGTGTTTTTCGTAAAAATGGAAAAGCTGGAAAATCGTGCTGTCATCAAATACTTTTATTTGAAGGGGTTAACGCCGAAGGAAATTAAAGAAGAGATGGACTCAACACTGGGGACATCCTCCCCATCATATTCAACCGTTAAGCAGTGGGTTTCCGAGTTTAAAAAGGGTCGTGTGAGCACCTCTGATGAGCCTCGCTCAAGACGCCCCATTGAGGTCACAACTCCAGATATGATCGAAAAAATCCATCAAATAGTGCTGAAAGATCGCAGATTAAAAGTTCGTGAGATAGCTGAGACCTGTAAGATGTCATATGAACGTGTACAAAATATTTTGCACCAACATTTGTATATGGAAAAGCTCTGTGCAAGATGGGTGCCGCGTTTGCTAACAGTCGACCAAAAATTGATTCGAAAGAACATTTCTACCGCCAATTTGGCGTTGTATAAGCGTGATCCAAGCGAATTTTTGCGTCGATTCGTAACCGTTGACGAAACTTGGGTCCACCACTACACTCCTGAAACCAAAGAACAGTCTAAACAGTGGATTGGACCAGGAGAACCAACTCCAAAGAAGGCAAAAACAATTTTTTCGGCGAACAAGGTTATGGCTACTGTTTTTTGGGATGCAAGAGGTATTATATACATTGATTACCTTGAAAAGGGTAAAGCTATCACTGGTCAATACTACGCAGACTTATTGCAACGTTTGAGCCACGAAGTGAAAATTAAACGACCTCATCTGGCGAAGAAAAAAATCTTGTTTCATCACGATAACGCACCAGCGCACACGTCAATCGTTGCGATGGCTAAAATCAACGATCTGAAGTTTGAATTAATGTCGCACCCTCCCTACTCTCCAGACCTAGCCCCAAGTGACTATTATCTGTTTCCTAACCTCAAAAAATGGCTTGGCGGTAAGAGATTTGCGGACAATGAAGAAGTAATCGAAGCTGTAAATGGGTATTTTGAGGAGCTTGACGAATCAGTCTATAGAGATGGCATTACTAGACTAGAACACCGCTATGAGAAATGTATCAGCCTTGGAGGAGATTATGTTGAGAAATAAAAAAAAAAAAAATTCTTAAAAACGTTGTTTTTCTTGGTCAGGCCGGAAACTTATCAATCCACCCTCGTATAGTGATTCAAAGTTGCTGAATTCTGATTGGCTGAAAGCTAAAAAGTTTCAAATCGTTTTTTGTAAATTTTTCAGATCTGATTTGAAAATTCAAATTGTTTGTTGAAGTACTACTATTCAAGGCAGAAGGAATAAATTTTCATTGAAAGTCGTACGCCTAACTTACAAGAAATAAATTTTTGTTCTGAAAGTCCTACACTCAGCGTAGTAATATTTGACAAAAGTTCACAACTTGTCTATGCTCAGTTTGCGTAGTCAATAGTACTACGCTGAATATATGACTTTCCCCAAAGAAATTTATCTCTTCTACGTTGAGCGTAAGACTTTTTCACAAGGAAACTTTATTTCTTTTCCATTAAGCGTAGACTTTCATGGTAAAATATCATTTCTTCCACACTGAACATGAAATTTCAACAAAAAAAACTGTGATTTCCCAAACCAGATATAACAAATTCACAAACATTTTCCACAGTGTAGGGTTATCACTCTTTGTGAACATCGGTACCCAATTTATTGAGAATATCATCTGAAATCTGAGATGATTGATTATAAAATTCAAATTGGGTAAAACAATACAATCGATAGTACATTGATTCTCAATAATTGAGGATGATAACAATGATGAACATAAAATCAATGTACTCACTGAATATGATTTCCTCCTTTTTCTGTGGAAAATTTGGTCAATAGATATAACTATATAAACCAATGGGTTCCTCCAATGAAAGTGTAATCTGCAAATAAAATCCTTATCAGTAAATTGTGAAAAAACTATATAAGACTTTTTAAGGAATTTGTCAACTACTGCCCGTACAGCACAACCACCGATCCTCCACCTAAGACTTCGGTGGACTAGAGGTGGAGGATTGGTGGAGAAATGGGAGCCGTGGAAATAAGGGAGAAATAAGGGAGAGTCTCCGTTGAGGCAACGGAGAGGCGACGGAGAAATGTCCGCCCCCTGTATTTTCAGTAAAACTTGAATTCGTGAATTCATACATTCAGATTTGGTTACGTAAATGCACCAATAAGAATTATATCGAAAATACAGGGGGCGGACATTTCTCCGTCGCCTCTCCGTTGCCTCAACGGAGACTCTCCCTTATTTCTCCCTTATTTCCACGGCTCCCATTTCTCCACCAATCCTCCACCTCTAGTCCACCGAAGTCTTAGGTGGAGGATCAGTGGTTGTGCTGTACGGGTGATTTCTCTCCGATTTGCCGGTATAGATTTTAGGTTAGGAAATCGAAATCTATTGTCTCACGTGATGAACTACTTTTATAAATAATTTATCATGACATTATATGTACTTACCAGATGGACAACGAATCTCCCGTCAAAGCGTTATAAAGTCAACATTTATAAAGACATCATGGATAGATCACGCGTCGTTGCATCCAGTTGCATTTGCCATGATACCGGTGTCGATCAGAATCGATACAAGTCGAGCGTGCGTTAACGTGCGTTGCGCAAACTCACTGCATCCCCTCCATAGTGCACCACGATAGGTTAGGAAAAGTCCGCATAAATGATGTAAACATGCCAATTCGTTGGTGATTTTAATGGAAGACAGGAAAATTCCTACTCAAGTATGGGAATATCGATTCCCTACATACAGTTCGGAATTTTATCATGTTTTGATATGGGAAATTTCCGATAATTTTTTACAGTGTGTATATTGTACTGTATATAGTATGACAGAAGGCGATTTGAATCCTTCAAAAACTCCATTCTACTGACATTTCAGTGATTCATTTTGTGGTTTCAGAAGGATTCAATGGGATCTAGTTTTTGGAACTTTTGCTATCTGGGTGAAGAGATGTCAAATATTTATCATGCAACAGATTGGATTGATATCAGATTGAAGACATTTTCTAGTACTGTACCAGACATTTTTCAGAATTTTGTGGAATATCCATCGAAATCATTCGAAAAAATTCTTCAAGAATATTTGGTCGTTACGGTATTATAAAGGTATTCTATATTCTTCAAAATTGTACAATATTACAGTAATTGAATTTCAATGTTATGATGAAGCGAAATGATTGCTTTTTAAAGAAATATATATAGGAGTCTGTAGCGTTACGTGGCCAATGTCGTTCTTCAACTTGCAAATCATGAATAAATATCCACTCTGTACCTTTACTTCGTAACATGCATGTGAAATTACCTTCAGGAATATTTTTACCCTGATGAAAAACAACAGCTATAACTTTATAAAAGTGTTGTGCAATTTTAATTTTTGAAGTTGGCACTGCTTTAATGTTTATATTTCCTACCTTTGTTGCTTCAACATTATTGTGATTAAATATCATCAACTGCACAACTGCATATTGTTCTGACGCTGTTATAAATGATTTTTGAGTTCCATGCAACTTATTACAATTGTCACAAGAATCTTCAAAAATTTTCCATATTGAAAAATTGAACTTGAATATTTCTTGAAACTCAAATGATTTTTGTGAAACTGAAGGTAGCGCAAGGCGTATAACACAATTTGCACCAACAATATTTTCGGTATATTCATGTTCCGTACATTTCGTTATGGTAGTTATTTGGTGCTTCACTAAATTTTTAACAGCCATTGAATTTTGGCAAATAGAAGCGATGAATTCTCCTGCATCTTGTGAGTGATTATGCAAGTATTGTGGGCCCGCAAGCTGTTTGAAAGCTATGATATCAAGGTTTTTTTGCGAATTGTAGTTCTGAATTGAAATATTTATGATGTCATTGGGCTCAGATGAAAGTAATTGTTTTGTCTTAGAAGCACAGTACAATATACACTGCATTGCTGCATTCAAATGAGAAGAAACACCGTCAACATCAGGAGGACCCATTACGTTTAACGCGTGAGTTTCTGTTAATGTTTCATCGATATTTTGGCCCCTGAATTATACAGGGTGGGGCATTTAAAGTGTCGCGGGCGTTTTTTCCAAAAATATTGTGAGATACGAGAAAATTGTTCAGACAAAAGTTGTAGGGTACCGAGGGGGACATCCAATCGTGGCCTTGGCTTTGACCTCAAATCTCATCTTCAAGGGCATTCTGAGGTCAACTCTTGTTTTTCAAATAGGATCTCATATTTTTTACTGCAGATTTGGATTCTAGGTCAAAAACCAAGAAACTTTTGTCTGAACCATTTTCCTGAAATCCGCAAAAATGGCGCTCTAATCGATATTGTTCCATTTTGAATCTGACATTCGAATAACTCGAAAACGAAGGGTCTTGCAAAAGAATGTTTCGTACAAAAGTTGTCAATACACAACACATTTCAATCGTCTACATTACCACCATTCAGAGCTCACGCGATGTAAACAAACGACGGGGTTCAGTGGAAATTCACGATTTTGAAAGTCAGTTTGTCAGTTACATTTGATTATTACTTGGTTTATGACAAATTGAAAATCATGGATATCCGATACACGGTTTCTGAAAAGATCGATATGATCTACATTTACGGTGAAGTGCATAAGAACCCCAGACAAGCATACGACTTGTATGCAGAACGATTTCCTGAAAGAACAACGCCATCCATTAGGTATTTTCAACGCATTACAAAATTATTCTCAGAAACGGGAAGTGTTACAAGGGAAAAACGACATCGAATGAGAACTGTTAGCGGAGAAAATGCGGAAGTTGATGTACTAGCTGCAGTAGCCAATAATCCACACGTGAGCTCTCGTGAAATTGAACTCCATTCGGGAATTTCTCGAAGAAGTGTTCTTCGAATACTGAAACGTCACAAATTCCATCCGTATCACATTTGTTTGCATCAAGACCTTCACGGTGATGATTTCGAAAATCGTGTACAGTTTTGTCGATGGGGTCTAGCGCAAATGCACAATAACAACTTCATCAACATATTATTTTCTGATGAGTCGACGTTCACCAATCATGGTCAAGTAAATCGACATAATATGCATTACTCGGCGACAGAAAATCCAAGATGGTTACGTCAAGTGGAGCATCAAAGACAATGGGCTGTGAATGTTTGGTGTGGTATTTTTCGATCTCGAGTAATTGGACCGTACTTCATCGCAGATACGCTGAATGGAGAGAAGTACAGACATTTCTTAGATCAAGTACTTCCAACATCACTTGAAGACATACCTATTCAGGAACGATTGAATATGTGGTATCAACACGATGGTTGTCCATCCCATTATGCAGTCACAGCTCGAGAAATATTGGACAGAGATTATCCTGGACGATGGATAGGACGTCGTGGACCAGTTCATTGGCCTGCCCGTTCTCCGGATCTTACTTCTCCAGATTTTTTTTTATGGGGATACATAAAAGATACAGTTTATCAACAAACACCGACTACACCTGAGAATATGCGTCAACGAATCATCAATGCATGCGCGAGCATCAATGAAGATATTTTAGCACGAGTTCAGCAATCTTTTGTAACACGTTTTGAAATGTGTATTGAAGTCGAAGGCCATCATTTTGAGCATCTACTGCATTAAAATTATCCAAGTGATGTAGACGATTGGAATGTGTTGTGTTTTGTCTGTTATACCCCATCACCTCCGTTTTAGTTCAAGGGGTCCCCCTTGGAATCAGACAACTTTTGTCCGAAACATTCTCCTCCAAGACCCTCCGTTTTCGAGTTATTCTAATGTCAGATTCAGTATGGAACAATATCGATTAGAGCACCATCTTTGCGGGTTTCAGGAAAATGGTCCAGACAAAAGTTTCTTGCTGTTTGACCTAGAATCCAAATCTGCAGTAAAAAATATGAGATGCTATTTAAAAAACAAGAGTTGACCTCAGAATGCCCTTGAAGATGAGATTTGAGGTCAAAGCCAAGGCCACCATCGGATGTCCCCCTCGATACCCTACAATTTTTGTCCGAAAAATTTTCTCGTATCTCATTTTATCTTTGGAAAAAACGCCCGCGACACTTTAAATGCCCCACCCTGTATATATTCTCCAATATCCTCATTCCTGAGTACCTAGGTGAAAAAGTGTTTTCAGTGAGTAAATTCTTTGAGTAAAATTACAGGTGAATTAAGAAAAAGTAGAAAGGATGCATATGTACCATACACCTTCATGTTATGTACCACAATGACCAATGTCATTAGGTAGCGCCATAGGAAAATGGAAAAAAGGCAGAAGTGCAGTGGATATACAAGTCCTTGCGTTAAATAATACCACTATTAGATTCTTCCAACAGAATCATAGGTGGATGAAGAAGAAGCAAGAAGGATGAAGATGTACCATACATCTGTACGTTGAATCCTACCATGATCATTAGGTAGCGTTGAAGGAAAATGCAGAAAGGATAGGAGCGCAGTGGATATATCACAAATCTTCGCATCGGGTGCCTTCCACTGACCAATTGACGAATGATTAGAGAGACTGTTTAGGATCAACTCGACGGAAATTGAGCAGATACAATATTCTGATTTTAGACATTGTTGCAGAACAACTACAGGTCAACTTGACTGATATGACTGGATGTGACAATTCATTCTGAATGTTTTCTTCCAAAAGTCCATCTTTTCAGTTGTTCCATTCCAGCTGGAATATATTTGTGTTCTTACAAACCTTCATTTTTATCTTCACTCATCTTGGTTTTGGAATGATTCAATTCTCAAATATCATGAGTAATCAATGGTTTGGATATTCGATACATCCTATTGTATGTTCTTCTCCATTTTTTTGTGAATTTTCGTCACATTTCCATGTACTTGGCGTTATTCTCCTACTTTTTTGAAGTTTATTTCATACATGGAACACATGAATTTTCTCTCCCCCCATAAATTCATGCTTTCACACTATAAATTCGCTGGAGGATAATAACTCCATGTTGTTGAAGCACAGGAAATTTTCATGCGATTCATTAGAAGTTTTTTTGTGTAATGGAGCATATGATTATCGGAGAAAAATGCATATAATGCAAATGAGAGGTTTAATAATGGAGTTGAGATAATTGCCAATGTATATTCAGAAATGGATTGTTGTCATTAATGAATTTTTTTTCCTGTTGGAAACAAAAATAACCACTTGCATAAAAATATCCACCAATTTGATGTCTAATTCGAGTAACAGGAAAGTGGTCGCGGATCCAAAAAGATAGAAGAGAGATCTCAGAGACTGTCGGAAAATGACGATTCCGTCATCCTTCGTCAACTTCTGTTCTTTTAACCCGATCTTCCGCCTCCTTACTTCTTTCTTCTTTTCATTTTAATTCAGTTTCCATTAGTTTTTTCCTCAGTATCACGTGTTCAAAGAAGAGAAAAGGAAGTCGCGTAATGAATAAGGAAATAGCATGTCTTGAATAGATTCATATGGCGTTTGTACTCAGAGAATGAATGTCAAGACGTACTGTTACAGCTTAAAACTGAAGAGAACGTTCTCCAAAGTTTCTCCAAATCCTTTGATCGATTGAATCGATCTACGTTCAATGCAGTGAATTTGAAAAATATGTATTTCTGGAGCAGTTGCTATGTGTGTCTTAATTTGATCATTCCGTCAGAATACTGGAAAATATCAATTAATCCTAAATTATCATATGTTATTGAGCCAATAAAAATTATTGACGTCATTATCCATGAAAATATGATTAGGATCTGCAAAACAGATTAATAGATTACGGACATAAATACCTTGGCACGGTACATTTTCATTGCCATTCAGTTTTTCTCTCGGTTTCATGTCTGTGTTCATGTACAAAACGTATGCATCGTCACGAATACTATTTATACACTTCTTGCTTGGGTAATTCGTTTCTCGTGCGTTGCTGAATGAGAACTGAGCCAATTCAGATTCGCTTCATTCTCAGGTGTAATTGGAAAATCAATTTGATATTGGTTTTCTTATTCTTTTAATTCCTCATTGTGAAGTTTATTGCATATGAATTGAATTTCGATGAATAATCACGAAATATCAGTAGAATTTCAATCATAATAGCTCATACGCACAGAAAATGTTTTGACGAAAGATTATACAGAGTTGAGTCAAACGGATACATAGTGTCATTCCCGCGAAGTTTAAAATCCGGTTGATTCCATTTCACTCGACTACAGATGAAAATTCATTCAGAAGTTTTTCAACGGTATTCAACTTGCGGATATATATAGAAACATTCGAATGTATTCACATCAGTAGTCGAGTAAAATGAAGTCAACCAGATTTCAAACTTCGCGGGAATACCACTATGTCCTTGTTCTACTCAACTTTGGGTAATTTTTCGCCACAACATTTTCTCCGCGTACGAAGAATATAATATTCAAATATTTTGAATTATCGACTTTGTAATTACCTTCTCAGAGTTCGGATAAAGCTATACGATTTTGATGGATTCCACAGGATTTTGTATAATTTGAATGAATATTCTTCAGTATAATACACTGTTCGACAGAATTGAAGCTCATCCAGGGATACTGGGAACAGGGATCTTAAACTCAATGTTCGAGACACTATAATTATTTCGAGTGACCTCAAACTAGCCGTAAGAGATAGTCTAAAGACACTGCAAAAAATGTCTCTAAGGTCAATATTGGAGACACTCCAGACTGTCTTGAATATCTTTACGTTCAACCTGGAATTCATACGAGGAAAAATAACTGCACCCACCAATTCGGTAATCAAGTATAATTCGATAAGGCCCCATTTGTTAATTCAGATTCGAAATTCATTCATCGGAGATGAGAATCAATCCCTGAGAAACTGAATTTTTCGGAGAACTCATAGGGGAGTATTTTTCCCAAAAGGACTTCCATGCAAGAGAGATTTTGAGAATTGTTTCTTCACCCCATCTTTGCCTAGCAGTATGTCTGTGGAATAGGAAATTTATAAGGGGAATTTGGAGAATTCATGTACCTTAATATTTTTATGCAGTTTGATATTCATTAGGCATCAAACTTATCAGTTTCTCAAGTAGAGGGGGAGGTCCGAATTCTGACCACCACTGTCTTTCCCTTCACTTGTACCTGTATGAAGTTGGCCCCCGAAGTGGAGGGGAAAATTTTTTTTTTTTAAGCGTTCGAAAGAACATCGTTAGTACCTGATTGTATCACAAAAAATTTCGTTTGTACCTCAAAAATAAAGAAGTTACAGAAATTTGTAAAAATGGATTGTCCCCGACTCTCACCGATTTTGATGAATGATAGCTCATTTGGAAGGTCTTGGGATATAGATGATTTGACCACGAAGGATTTTCCGGGAAAGTCAAGGGGGGGGGGGGGTAATTACAAGCAAAGGACTGATTTTACATCGGGAAAAAATTTTTTGTCGAACTTTGAAAAATTATACAGAACTGCCCCTGACTGGGGCAATTTTTATATGCATAAATGATTCTTCAGGGACCTCCCAAGAATATTTCCTCAGAGTTTCATGGGAGTTTGTATCTCCTTGGTTTGGGAGTTATGAGCCTTGGAATATAGAATAATAAGAATTTTCGAACTTTGAAAAATCATACAGAACTGTCCCTGATTGGGGCAACTTTGATATGCACAAATCATTGTTGGAGGACCTCCTAAAGATATTCCCTGCGAGTTTCAATGATTGTACCTCCTCGGTTGGGAAGTTATGAGCCTTGGAATATAGAATAATAAGAATTTTCGGACTTTGAAAAATCATACAGAATTGCCACTGACTTGGGCAACTTTTCTATGCATGAACTATTGTTGGAGGACCTCCTAAGGATATTCCCTGCGAGTTTCATCGTGCGTACCTCTTTGATTGGGAAGTTACAAGCCTTGGAATATTGAAAAACAAGAATTTTCGAACTTTGAAAAATCATACAGAACTGTCCCTGACTGGGGCAACTTTACTATGCACAAATTATTGTTGGAGGACCTCCCAAGGATATTTCCTGCAAGTTTCATCGGGTGTACCTCCTCGGTTGGGAAGTTATGGGCCTCAGAATATAGAATAATAAGGATTTTCGAACTTTGAGAAATCATACAGAATTGCCCCTGACTGGAGCAACTTTTCTATGGATAAATTATTCTTCAAGGACCTCCCAAGGAAATCCCCTGCTAGTTCAATTGTTTGTGCCTCCTTCGTTCGGGAATTGTGAGCCTTAGAATATGAAAAAATCAGAATTTTCGAACTTTGAAAAATCATACAGAATTGCCCCTGACTGGGGCAACTTTCCTATGAATGAATCATTGTTCAAGGCCCTCCCGAAGATATTTCCTGCGAGTTTCATTGTTTGTAGCTCCTTGGTTTGGGAGTTGTGAGCCTCCATTATCATGAAGTAATCAGTCTTACGACTGGTTTGATGAAACCCTCCACCCCTGTCTATTATCCGCCAAACGTCTAATTTTTACATATCCACTACATCTCTTGTCTTGTACGATTTGCTTCATATAACTTGATCTAGGTCTACCTTTACCAGTTTGACCATTCATTTTCCCTTCCAATATTTGTTTCAATCAACTCTCATGCCGTAATGTGTGTCCTATGAGATTGCTTCTCCTTTCCACGATGTGTTTCAAAAGATATCTTCCTTGATTCATCTGCTCGAGTACTTCTTCATTTTTGACTTTGTCTATCCATTTTATTCTGAGCATCCTCCTATAACACCACATTTCAAAAGCTTCGAGGCTGCGTTGGTCCGTTTTTCCAATTGTCCAAGTTTCGCAACCATATAATCCTGTCCTCCAAACGTAACTCTTCAAGAATTTCTCCCTTACTGCTGAGCTAATATTCTTGGAACATAGTGACTGTTTCTTTTGGTGGAAAGCCTGCTTCCCTTGTGCTATTCTCGCTCTGATATCTCTTTCGCTTTGACCGTCTTCTGTAATTATGCTTGCTAGATATTTGAATTCTTTCACCTGTTCAATTGTCTCGGTATCTATTTTGATTTTCGTTCTTCTAGCTGTTCTCGCTGCTGTACACATCATGAATTTTGTTTTGTCTTCATTTATATTCATACAATAGTCTTCCAATAATATTGTCCTCATAGTCTTGAGAATATTTTCTAACTCAGTACTACTCGTGGCAAGTATAGCTATGTCATCCGCGAATCTCAACATACTTATATTTCCTCCCTGAATCTGTCATTTCGATTGAATTTCCTCCTTAACTTCGTTCATTGCTTCTTCTATATATAAATTGAAAATCAGTGGCGATAATGAGCATCCTTGTCTCACCCCTCTTCTTATTTGTGCTTCCCCTTCCTGACCCTCTATGTCTATTATTGCACTTTGATTCTTATATAATTCGTATATTATTCTCCTATCTTCATAATTTATTCCCACCTTCTTCAGGATCGCAAACATCTCCTCCCAGTCCACATTATCGAAAGCCTTTTGTATGTCTACAAAACCTATGTACACAGATTTCTTCAGCGCTATCCTTTTCTCTATTACTGCCCTGAGTGCTAAAACTGCTTCTCGCGTTCCCCTATTTTTTCTAAAACCAAACTGATCTTCTGCCAATCTACTCTCTATTCTATTTTTCACCCTCCTGTATTTAATTTTGGTCAGTATTTTCGAAACATGTGAAGTTAAACTGATCGTTCTGTAGTTCTCGCATTTGTCTGCCCCTTGTTTCTTCGGGATAGCGACAATTTTACTCTTTTGGAAATCTTCCGGTACTTCTCCTTTTTCGTACATATCTCTAATCAATTCAAACAGTGCGTCACGAGTTCCTTCATTGGAGGCTCTTATAAGGTCCGCACTTATGACATCTATGCCTGGCGCTTTATTATTTTCCGATTCTTTCAAAGCCTTGTCGAATTCTGATCTCAATATCGAATCTCCCAATTCTTCCTCATCTACATCCTCCTCCTTCTCTAATAGTGCTATATCATCGTTTCCTCTATACAAGTCTTCCAAATGATTGATCCACTGTTCTATCTTCTCTTCCGTTTTCATCAATTGTCTTCCTAGAGAGTTTCTAATCTTATTGCTTCTAGATTTCATTTGTCCGAAAAATCTTTTAATAATCCTATATGCTCCATCTATTTTTCCTAAATGCAATCTTATTTCTATTCCCTGACATTTCTCTTCTAACCACTGTTCTCTTGCTTTCCTTCATTCTCTTATTATTTTATTTCTCAATGATTTGTATCGTTGTTGGCCTTCTTGGCTATCATTATTCTTGTATTTCCTTCTTTCATTTATCAATTCTAAAATTTCTCCTGTTATCCATGGGGTTTAAGGTTCTACTCCATTATTCTTCAAAATCTCATCCGCGCATTCTCTCATATTTCCCTTCATCTTTGTCCATCTCCTCTCTATTCCCAAGTCTTTCTTTTTTTGATCTCCCAATTTGTCATCAAACATTTTTTCGAATGCCTCACGTGTTTGCTTTTGCTTGAGGTTCTTCAAATTCCATCTTTTCTGCATTTTCCTTTTCTTCTTCAGAGATTTGAATTTCAGAGAACATTTCATCATCAACATATTATGATCACTTTCTATATCTGCACTGGGATAAGTTTTACAGTTTTTCACTTGGTTTCTAAATCTTTGTTTTACTCATATGTAATCAATTGGGTATCTTGCTGTATCTCCTCGCATTTTCCAAGTGTAGATTCTCCTTGGATGATTTTCTGATAAGGTGTTTGTGATAACCATCTTATGACTTTCACAAAATTCGACTAAACGTTGCCCTCTTTTCCTTGTCCTACTACCGCATTCCAATCCTCCATCACTATCAAATTCTCTTCTCCCTTCACATGTTCTATCACTTCTTCTATTTCTTCGTACGTTTTTTCAATATCTTCCTCCGAATATGCAGATGTGGGCATGTATACTTGGACTATGACTGTGTCTACTGGTTTTGTTCTGATTCTCACCATCATCACACGTTCATTATGTTGCAAATAATTTTCTATTCTATTTCTTACTCTTTTATGTATTACAATTCCTACACCTGCTTGACCGTTCTTTGATCCTGTATGAATCATTCTATAATCCCCACTCCAGAAATCGCCCCCTTGTGGCCATCTCATTTCGCTAATCCCCATTACGTCTATATTCAACCTATTCATTTCTAATTTCAAATTTTCTAATTTTCCCGCTTGCCTCAGTGATCTAATATTCCACGCTCCGGCTCGAAGAATGTTGTTTCTTTTCCCTATCCTATTCTTCGGTTTTCGTTCTTTGCTGATGAAGCTTCCTCGAGCAGCCTTGTGAGCCTTGGAGTATGAAAAAATCAGAATCTTCGAACTTTGAAATATCATACAGAACTGTCCCTGACTGGGGCAACTTTACTATGCACAAATTATTGTTGAAGGCCCTCCCAAGGATATTCCCTGCAAGTTTCATCGTTTTTACCCCCTCGTTTGGGAAGTTATGAGCCTTGGAACATAGAATAATAAGAATTCTCAGACTTTGAAAAAACATACAGAATTGCCCCTGACTTGGGCAACTTCTCTATGCATGAAGTATTGTTCAAGGACGTCCTCAGGAGATTTCCTGCGAGTTTCATCGTTTGTACCTCCTTGGTTGGGAAGTTACAAGCCTTAGAATATTGAAAAATAAGAATTTTCGAACTTTGAAAAATCATACAGAACTGTCCCTGACTGGGGCAACTTTACTATGCACGAATCATTGTTGGAGGACCTCCCAAGGATATTCTCTGAAAGTTCCATCAGGTGTACCTCCTCCGTTGGCAAGTTATGAGCCTTAGAATATAGAACAACAAGAATTTTCAAACTTTTAAAAATCATACAGAATTGCCCCTGATTGGGGCAACTTTTCTATGGATGAATCATTGTTCAAGGACCTCTCAAGGATATTCCTCGCAAGTTTCATCGTTTGTACCTCCTAGGTCCGAGAGTTATGGGCCTTGGAATATCGAAATGACATAATTTTCGAATTTTGAAAAATCATACACAGTTTCCCCCTGACTGGGCAACTTTTCTAGGCGTAAATTATTGTTCAGGAACCCCTCAAGGGTATTCCCTGCAAGTTGCATCGTTTGTACCTCCTTGGTTTGGAAGTTATGGACCTTGGAAGGCCGTGATAGCATAATTCTCGAAGTTGAAGAAATCATACAGAATTTTTCGATATTCCGAGGGCCATAACTTGTAAACCAAGGGAGTACAAACGATGGAACTAGCGGGAAACATCATCAGGAGGTGCTTGAACAATAATTGATGCATAGAAAAGTTGCCCCAGTAAGGGGCAATTGTGTATGATATTTCAAAGTTCGAAAATCCTTATTATTCTTGTGACGATATTCTTACTATATCGTCATGGTTTCATCAATTTAGTATATCGAACGACAAGGCGTCGCTCTCTCTTCTCCCGGGATGACAAACCCTTTGGAAAGGTATATATGTCATACTCATGCTATCGTTTTATAACGATCTTTCATGGGTACCGCCACCTGCCGCCACTATTCCGCAGCGAACTACCGCTTATTATCAAGACGATAACAATCATCGACATTATCGAGTATGGATCTACCACCTCCAAGCTACAAGGACGATGGTGCAGGAGACACCATCCTTATCATTACGTACCGCTGGCTCCATCTATGGGAAACCGGATCTTTACCGTCCATGCAGCTACACTGATGCAATCTCACCTGATCTGCGTGGACCAATCCAAGGCAGCCACGTTGGTCCCGCCGTCCCGCTTAGAGGGGTCTTGAGGTCCCGTTCCGTCGCTGGAAACAGCCTAGCGACAGTGTCATTTTATCGTTCAACCCGTCTACTGTCTTTCGTTGACGTCTTGATTATCGCTCTTATCGCTTTGGGCTTTCGGCCAGGCTCTATCGTGGATGAGTGGTGGAGTACCGTGAAGGTGTATGATTCTATTGAGTTTTGTAATTGCCGTCCCGGGGTGGACGCTTGTATCTTTACTCTTGAGAATAAACGAGAGTAGGTGTGCACCCGTGAGTTGATGGTTTCGGAGAACCTCGTTTCCGCATCTTCCTTCCCCGAGGAATCCACGCCGCCTCCGCGGCCTAGGCTACAGCCGGTGTTTTGAAGAGAAAGTGAGAGGGAAGAGGAGAGCAATCATTATCGTGTATTATGTAGCACAAAAAGGTAAGTCCACAAAAAGAGATCTCCCGTCGCTGGAGGAGCTAGGCGTCTATCGTTCTTTCTCGTTGGTACGGGCTTTTATTGCTCCTTTTCGTCATCGTTCTGATACTACCGGCTCCGCGACGTGACATCTTTTCGGCGCCCAACGTTGGGCCATCACCTCACGCTGTGAATTTACCTTTTTCTATCCCTTTCGTTTTTGCATTCCCTGTTCGAATGTGTAATTGAAAATCAATAGGAGTAACGCTTTCTCTCTTTCTCCCGTGCTAAAGCCTCTCGCCAACACGAACGTACAGTTTGTTTTTACGTATACACAATTTGAGATTTTGATGAATTGTTCACGTATTGTTCATATCTCGAAACTCGAAAACGTGATCGTTTGTGATATCATCCACGTCTTCGAGTTTCAAGCACATTTTCGCTTCCTGATTTTTTTTCTCTTCCCCTGGTTTCATTCATGAGGATCGAAAAACATATTTTCTTTTATTCCTTTCTTACCCTCCTCGTATGCTGTGTTTCAACAGTCATTGAGTTTCGACCATGAATCTACGGTTTCTTCAAAGAAGTTCGAACTCCCCTGCTGGGTTGCCGACAGTCCATCAGCAAGTTCCGTGGTGAGAATCTACCAGACGTGCGATTTCAATGTTCGAAATTATATTGGATTTTTATTGAATATCTTTTGCGAACTTCTCTTGCAATTATTTTCTTCCTTTTTTTTCTCCTCCCTCTCCCTCTCGGGTTCGGGGAAATTCGAGATTTCCGGGCAACTTTCTGTGTTCTCTCGCATTGGATTCTCGAATAATGTTGGGGAGGTCGAACACGCACGTTGAACTATTGTTCCAAATTAGTGTCTCCTCCCTACACGGGTGTTCTCGACTTTCTATCAGTTGATAACTGGAAAATAATTATAACCAAGAATTTCCTGATATTTCATCTTCTTTCCCTTGCGCTTCCTCTTGCGGGTATGTAACATATTTTTTTTTGGCGTTAGTAACGACATTTTCTTGGGGAATTTGAACGTTTAAGGTTCTCGCTGGCCACGTGGTGGAAACTTGGTGATCGAGACCAGAAATCAATTGAGTGCGAGAGAGAGAGACAAGACACGCCATTAGCGCTCGTACGAGAGACGAGCATGGTTAGTACAGCCAGTAGTATTAGTCGTTCTGGCCGAGAGAATTTCGTTTCACGGTGACGTCAGTGAACGTGGCATCTTCTCTCTCCGCGCCTCTCTTCCCTCTCGCGATACCACGGAACGCGTCGACGAAATACCGTCTTCACATAACGAGTCGTGTAACGCCTCCTTCCGATATCTCTCTTGCTTACTGCTTCTACATCTCTTCCTTTCGCATTGAGAAAAGACAACACTCGACCTATTGGTATCTGTATTTGCTTCATCCCTCTGTTTAAGTTATAGGTATACCGCTCACTACTCTTTCGTTCTTTTGCTTTTGTTCTTTGCTGGGAGATTTTTTTTTCTATTTGAAGAAATGTCTATATCGATTCATGAGTTACCTCGAGTGTATGAGCTTCCCAAACCGTCATCATGAAGAGATTCTAACACCTAGAGTTTATGTCTAGTTTTATACGAGAGAAAGTTTTTTTTGCACTCCTAACATTTTCGGTAAACGTTTATTCGGAGGAATACTCTTCCAAAGATCTCTTCAGAATTTTTTTTTGTTCAAATTTACGGTTAGACGAAGGGGGAGACCATCATAAGACCGAGAGAGATAGTACCTCCACAGCGTACTACTCTGTTCCGAAACCAGTCTCGAAGTCTCCAACAGATGAAACATCCGACCAATTCTGAATATAGAAGCGAATCTGTGGATTGTATGAATATATCATATTCTCTTTGTTATTCCATCAGATTTTGTTCTGTGGTGAAATTGAACCACGTCTGATCTGGGTGGTGATTTTTTTGGGGGGTCTTTCAACAATTTTCGGTCAGATGTGTCAGCGGGTGTCGAGCATTCCGGGGGATCCGATTTAATTAGCCTACCGGTATAAGAAATCACGTTATATTGCGGATAAACTCGTACCGTCTGTGGTGGTTATTTCCAAGACAGGATGTCATATTGAGATTCAATACCGTAACTCCTCATACGAGTGATTCTCCCCCGCCACAAAAAGATGTCACGTCGCGGAGCCGGTAGTATCAAAACGATAGCGGAAAGAGGCAATAAAAGCCCGTACCAACGAGAAAGAACGATAGACGCCTAGCTCCTCCAGCGAAGGGAGATCTTTTTTGGTGAACTTACCTTTTGTGCTATGTAATACATGATAATGGTTGCTCACCTCTTCTCTCTCACTTCCTCTCTATAACACTGGTTGTGGCCCAAGCCGCGGAGGCGGCGTGGATTCCTCGGAGAAGGAAGATGCGGAAACGAGGTTCTCCGAAAGCATCAACTCACGGGTGCACACCCACTCTCGTTTATTCTCAAGGGTAACGATACAAGCGTCCACCCCGGGACGACAACTACAGAACTCGATATAATTATACACCTTCACGGTACTCCACCACTCACCCACGATAGAACCTGGCCGAAAGCCCAGAGCGATGAGAGCGATAATCAAGACGTCATCGAAAGACGGTAGACGGGTTGAACGACAAAACGGCACTGTCGCTAGGCTGCTTCCAGCGACGGAACGGGACCTCAAGACCCCTTTAAGCGGAACGGTGGGACCAACGTGACTGCCTGGGATTGGTCCACGCAGATCAAGCGAGATTGCATCAGTGTAGCTGCATGGACGGTAGAGATCCGGTTTCCCATAGATGGAGCCAGCGGCAGTGATGCCAGATTCGAGTTCGAGACCGTTTTTACTTACTCCATTGGCCGCTTCCCCTTCCTCCCACCATGCGGAATGAGTCGGGTGAGCGACAGAGAGAGAGCGACTATCACTCTCTCGCTCGCCCGAGTTATTCCGCATGGTGGGAGAAAGGGGCAGCCGTCGATGGAGAGGGTGAAAGCAGTCTCGGTCCCGAATCTGGCATCACTGGCCAGCGGTACATAATAATGAGGATGGTGTCTCCTGTTTATCAGATGAAGTTATCGGTCCCGAATTCGAATCTCACGCTCTTTCGTGTTTAGACGATATTATCGTTGTTACGTCAACTTTTGACGGATATTTTTTTTGGTTGAAGAAAGTGTTGAATCGAATAAGGGGAGCAGATCTCGTGAAAAATCCTAAGAAATGTAAATGGTGTTGCGAAGAAGTTAGATACCTCGGATTTTTCATGAACGCGAACGGCATACAAGCCGATCCCGAAAAAGTTCGTCCGATATTGGAGTACCCACTACCAGAAAACATACGTCAATTACACCGCTTTCTCGGAATGGCATTCTGGTATCGTTCATTTCTTGATGATTACGCTACTTTAGCGGAACCGTTGACTCGATCATTGCGGAAGGATGTATCGTATCATTGGGGATGGGAGCAGGATGATTCTTTTTCGTACTTCAATAAAACAATCTCTTGTGACTGCTCCAGTCGTGTCCCGATTTCGAGAACGGATTCACGCTGCAGACGGATGCTAGTAGTTTTGAATTAGGTGCAGTTTTGACGCAAAATAAAGATGATAGAGAAGACGTTATCGCGTACGCGAGTCGTACTATGACCCAGGCCGAGAGAAAGTATACCGTTACCGAAAAAGAGTGTCTCGCTGTGGCGTGGGCGATTAAAAAGTTCCGCGAATACCTCGAAGGTTATTCGTTTAAAGTAATTACCGATCACGCTAGCTTACGATGGCTTTACAATCTCCACAATCCTAGTGGTAGATTAGGTAGATGGGCACTAGCCTTATCAGAGTATGATTTTGAGATTATCCATCGTAAGGGTGCCTTACAACATGTGCCGGACGTACTTTCTCGCATGCTTGAGGACGAAGTCGGGGCTATCATCGTGGTCGAGGATAACGACGGAGATCGGTATTCACGAAGGTTCCAAGCAGTTTCGAAAAATCCCAATCGTTGGCCTGATTGGAAAATTGAAAATACTCAGTTATATCGTAGAATTCGAAACTCGCTTGTCGATCAAGTCATTACCGATTTGAATAAATGGAAACTGGTCATCCCTCGATTGGATCGAGACGAAATCTTTTTCGAGTGTCATAACGCTTCTGAAGCTGGCCACTTGGGAGTACATAAATCTTATGAAAGAGCTCCGATTCGTTATTATTGACCCGGAATATTGGAAGATTCTGAAGATTACGTAAGGAACTGCGTCAAATACCAGACTTAGAAGGTAGGGCAGCGGAAACCCGCTGGACTTATGGGTTCTCGCGTCGTTTCCGAACCTTGGGAGGTCGTCGCGATAGATATCGTGGGGCCGTTACTGCCCTGTTGATCCGGAAATCTTATGTCTTAGTCATCATGGATTGGTTCACGGAATATGTCGAAGTAGCTTCATTACCAAAAGCTAATGCAAGGAATGTTGTCAAAGCCTTGGAGGATCTCGTCATTTGTCGTTGGGGAACTCCCAAAGTCCTTTTCTCAGACAACGGTACAGAATTCCTGAACGAACTTATGGATTCCGTTCTGGAACTCTTTGGAATTAGGCAGTGTACCATTCCACCCTATCATCCCCTGTCAAGCCTATCCAACCCCGTCGAGTGTGTCAATTGTACCCTCAAGACAATGATCCGTTGCTATCTAAAGAATGAACATCGCGAATGGGATGAGTATTTGCCGTATTTGCGCCAAGCTTATGACACCGCGATTCATAGTACGACCCAAGTTAATCCCGCGTTTCTGAACATGGGAACCGTCAACACCAATTTGTTCCGAGGATACCGAACTTCAGAATTTTGATTTGGAATCAAGCCAAAAGGATTGGTCCGTACGTATGACACACTTGGTCGAAATTAGAGATTTGGTTCTCGACTTCATTGACCGGGCGGCTATTCGCCAAGAGCGGTATTATAATCGGTCTCGTCGGAACGTTACCTATTCGATAGGGGACAAGGTATGGACAGAGAAACACCGGCTATCGTCTTCTCCTAACTATTTCGCGGTGAAGCAAGCTCCAAAATGCGATGGACCTTATATTATCAAAAGGATCATCTCTCCAGTAATGGTAGAATTAGAGGCGGAACAAGGGAAAGGTTTGGGACGAAAGCATGTTGAGGACCTTCAACCAGTGGCCCCGAGGGATATCTAGTCAGCAGTCTTCCTCTGTTGCATTTGGAGACGAGACTACCGCTACCGTGATGCCATGTCAATACTGCCCATTCACCCGGATTGAGTTGGAAGTGTTACGGAGGCCTTCCATCACCTACTCGGACCACCCTCAGTCATCCCGCTGCCGTGCCCGTGCAGTTTGTGCTATCGCCGTCCCGGAGCAGAGAGACACCACGGAGACTACCCTACTCGTGATGCCGAGGCCCAGATCTGGAAGGGGTCAAGACTCCTCCAGAACAGCCATCCACAGACCCCTTCGGAAACAGCTCCAGCTAGGATTCAAGGGCCCGACCGTTCGCAGCTGACACGGAAGGATGCCGTGACCCAGACGTACCGGACGGGCCCCGTGTGGGTAATCAATCCACGAAAGGAGGAACGAAGGGCCGAGAAGGGGCGCCGCAGAGAGAATCCAGAAGGTAGGAAACCCCGAACGTTTACGGGCAGAGTCCACCAGCCGTCGGTTGAGCCCTGTTGGAACTGCCAAGAGCCGAAGCATCGTTATAGCGACTGCCCTAAGCCGAGGCAGGAATTCTGCTACGGCTGTGGAAGAAGGGGCGTCAACAGAAAGATGTGCCCGAAAAATCATTTTTCGCCCGCCGAGGGTCAATCATAACGCCCTCGTTGGTCCCGCTCCCGATTCCCATTTGGATTACCGCCTTCTCTGTATCGGTCAAAGGAATGGAATGATAGGATAGTCGAATGGCTGTACCGAGTCAACGTTTATTAACCGGACCCGTCCCCTGTCCCAAACCTCCACCTTCTACCTCCATATTATTAGGATCGCTATGTGCGAGAGTTGGTAGCCCCAAGTCGAGAATTCAATGCTGATGTTGTTCATAGGGAAAAAGTGCGCAGAGATACAGTTCTACCGATGAGGTGTCAATCGCTCATTTGCCTAACGTCCATCTCGGGAGGAACAAGAGACAAATGCCGATAATTTGCGATTTTTGGGTTGGACACAGTGCAGTTGCTTCACCACTCTGCCGCGGCTCGCTCCCGTCTGAGGGGAGGGGGGGAGATGTGATGATCTCCTGGAATTCGTCACGCTCGAGCAACGAAACAGATATAGCGCGACAAGGCTTCTCTCTCCTCCCTCCCGGGCTGACAGTTTACGGGAACTATGTTATGTATAACTAATACCGAGGTACACTCTTTATTGCGAGGGTCGCCATCTACCGCCACCGCCACGTATTGAACAACCGAATATTGACACAGCGATATCAAATTGTCGACCGTGGACCTACCGCCTCCAAGTTACAAGGACCATGGTGTGAGAAACACCTTCAATCCTTACCATCATGGACAGCGAGCTCCATCTAGGAGAACTTTTCTTGGTCATCCATATAGCAACAACGGTAATTGTTGCGACATATCGCCTGATCACGGGCTGCCGCGCCATTCCACCATCCCGCTTGGAGGGGTTACCAAAAATCTCATGCTGCCACTGGGAGCCACCTCACGTTAGAGTTGTCTTGTCGTCCGACGGAAGAGTATCCCCCTTTGAAACTTGAATATATCGCTCTTTGAAACTTTCATATATCGCTCTAGTGCTTTACGGTCTTGTTCCCCGGTAAGTGGTGAATCGACCCCAGCATTGGGCGGATTTTGGTAATCAATCGTTGGAATTGTATGGCGTCTTTCGTGTCTCCCGGGGTGAACCTATCGGGTATTGTAGATTGATAAAATGAATCAAAAGTGTGTCTGTGTGATCTCATGTGTTATTTCTCCGTCTCATGGAGACGATATTTCGAGAACCTACGCCACCTCCGCGGTCTATAGCTGCTGCCGGGATCATAGCTGGAGAGGGAGAGACTGAGTGGTTGCCACCACGTTATTCCGATTTTGTCGCCAAAAAGGTGAGCCTAAGGGAAGGTGATACGTCGGTGTCGTAAAATTCGAGCTGGACTCCACCAGCCCACTTGTGAGCTAGTGGTTTTCTTCCCGTCATTGAGGGGCCATTGGGGCCTCTCTTCCTTTCCTTCTCGACTTTGAGTTTACGAAGTAACATATTTTTGGCGCCCAATGTGTAGCCCTCACGGTAGACCTTCGTTGTCCCGAAGGTCTGTTAGCCCGAAATTCTCTTATTGGTTGAAAACTAGTAGTTTTCAGGTGAATTACTGGAAAATACTAGTTTTCAACGAATCAGGAAGATTCGGGCTGACGGACCTTCGGGACAACGGAGGGCTACCGGCCCTCACCTCGCGTTGTGGACTTACCTTTTTCTTCCCTTTTATTTGCTATTGGATTTCTAGTTATTGCTCAACGCTCTCGTGATTATATCATATCGTTTTGCATCAACGATTTCTCTCTTTCTCTCGTGTCCACACCTAACGTGAACACGAGGTAACGAATGTCACTTGCCGTGTGCACACGCTTTCGTAAATTATAAGACTTGCACTCTTTTATGTATACTCCTCATATCTTCTAAACTTGGAGACAAATTCAATCAAGATATCGTTCGTCTCTTCGACTTTGGAGTACTTTTGAATCTCACATTCTGTGCAATTTCATTCACGAATATCCGAGACCTTGTATCGTTGAGTGTCCTGCATACTTCGATCTACGTGAAGGAGAAGATAACTCATGCATATTGCTTCGAATTTCGTGGGAATTACCCACGATGTTCTAACTCCAATATCATGTTTAGTCCTGATTTTCAATATTTCTTTTTGGATATCCTACTGTGGGCAAAAAGTGAAGTGAATTCGTTTGTGAAATGAAGAATCTTCATTCATTCTCTTACATCAATTCCATCCCCTTCAAAGTTATCCACTCTCGATAAAATACACTTATGCCAACGTTTTTTTCAATCATCGAAACGTGCCAAGTAGTGCCTTCCCGGTATAGCTATCAGCGCCTTCTTCGATTCAGCTTTTATCTCCTCAATCGACTCGAAACGCTTTCCCCGGAGTGGTCTCTTGAGTTTTGGGAATGGCCAGAAGTCACACGGAGCCAAATCAGGCGAATGCGGTGGTTGCGGAACGATATGCGTCGAATTTTTGGCGAAATGGTGCATCATCGTGATGCAAAAACCAAGAGTTGTTGGCCTATAATTCTGGTCCTAATATCCTTTTGATATTCCGATCATATCAGTGAGGTCTCTAACAGTCAACCGACGATTTTTGAGCACTAATCCCTTCACTGCATCGACGTGTTGGTCATTTGTTGACGTCGATGGTCGTCCGGAGCGCTCCAAGTCATCAACACGTTCTCGACCCTCTTTGAAGTCTTTGTACCACTTATAAACATTTTTCTGCGACATGTTAGAATCACCAAAGGCCTTCCGCAACATCCTCAAAGTTCCCGCAGCCGGAATTTCATTCCGCAAACAAAATTTGATTGCACTCCTCTGCTCAATTAGATCAGACATTGTAAAAATCGAAAAATGCACTCTTGGTCGTTTGGTAAACACAAGCGTGAATGTATCACTAATGATGACATCGACATGGAATTTGGCACAGATGTCATTAACAGTCCTGCTAACTCGAGAAAAAAAACTAGCCTGAAATGTCAAGCCCGCGAAGTCTAAATTAAAAATTCACCTTGCTTTTCGCCCACAGTAGTACGTGATTTGACGCAATCATCTTTCAATAGATTGTTGTTGATGTACATGTGGGATTATACAGGGTTGCGCAAAAGTCTGGAAACACCCCCATAACTCCCGAATGGGGCATGATAATCGGATCAAATTCCTTTTGGATTGAAAGAGGGGTCAAGGGCTATCTTGATGGGAGACTTTGAGTTCCCCAGCCCTGTAGCGGACGATGAGAGGGAAAGGGGGGCCGAAATCTCGAATGAGACGGGAGGGCTTGTAACACGTCATTCGATAGGGTTTTCCAATCCAAATCCAGCGGTTTCTTGTTTTCTGAAATCGGATCAGTTTTCGCTAAGTTATCGTAATTTTGATACTCTGATGTGGCAAAGTCTGGAAACACCCCCATAACTTTTGAACGGGGCATGATAATTGGATCAAATTCTTTTTCATTCAAAGGAGGGATCAAGGGCTATCTTAACGGGGGACCTTGAGTTCCCCAGCCCTGTAGGGGGCGTTGGGCGAGGGAAACGGGGCGAAAATCTCAAATCTCCGAATCCAGCGGTTTTCTGTTTTTCGAAATCGGATCATTTTGCGCTGAGTTATCGTCATTTTGATACTCTGATGTGGCGAAGTCTCGAGACACCCCCTTAACTTTTGAACGGGGCATGATAATCGGATCAAACTTCTTTCGAATCGAAGGTTATCTCTATCGCAATCTTGGGATTACCCAGAATCAACGGCGTAGACGTGTCGGGAATCTGATTCCCGCTGTGTGTAGTGAGTGTGTTGTTGTGTGGGTAGGTGTGTGTGGGTGGTTGTGTGTGATTGTGCGTGTGTGTGTGCGTGCATGTGTGTGGTTGTGTGTGGGCGTCGGTGTGTGTGGGTATGGGCGGTTGTGTGTGGGTCGCACAGCACCATACGACCGAACCACCCACCCACCCTCACACACAAACAATCCCACACACAACCACACGCACCGACACCCACTCACACCCACACTCACCCCCTCACACACACACACATGCACACACACAAGGAATCAGGTCCCCGCCACGTCCACGCCGTTGATTCTGGGTAATGCGGAGATTGGGATAAGAGAACCTCCGATTGAAAGAAAAATTGATGCAATTATCATGCCCCGTTCGAAAGTTATGGGGGTGTTTCCAGACGTTGCCACATCGAAGTATTGAAATTACAATAACTCAGCGAAAAATGATCCGATTTCAGAAAACAAAGAATCGCTGGATTCGGGTTGGAAGTCTCTATCGAATGACGTATCACAAGCCCTCCTGTCTCTCTTAAAATTTTGGCTCCCCTTCCACTCTCATCGTCCCCTAGAGGGCTGGGGTACTTCAAGTTCCCCTTTAGGATAGCCCTTGACCCCTCCTTCAATTAAAAAGAAATTTTATTCAATTATCATGCCGCGTTCGAAAGTTATGTGGGTGTTTCTCCCTCCCCCCGGTTTTTCTCCGTATGTCTATCTCTTTCGAACTCTATTTCAGCTTGGAAGAATATTTAATGTGTTTTTCTCGATTCTGAGTGAAAAATTTGAGGATCTGGTGTTATCGCTCGCCAATTGGTGAAAACGTGGTGATCGATAACGGACATCTATAGAGAGCAAGAGACAGACCATTCACATTCCGCCATTACCGTTCGTACAAGAGACAAACGGGGTTCATATATTGGAAGGAAAATCTCATACCGCTGTGACGTCACCAAACGTGGCGTCCGTTCCTTTCGCACGAGACCACCAGGCTCAACATAGAAACACAGCCTTCTCTCTGCGCCTATGTTTCCCATCTTCATTCTCGTCTATCTCTCTCTGTATCGCACTAGTACGCTTGTCGCTTACCTATCAACTATCTCTCTCCCACATCTTTGGGGAAGAACATACGCACAAATATCTCTATGCTTTCTCGCTTTGACTCGCTGGTTTTCATTTATAACGCTTCATAATCTGGTTTTCTTCTCCATGCTGTTGCACAACAACTGAATAGATATATATATGGGCCATTCTTTGTGAGAGGGACCCTCCCTCTGTTCAAAATTGTGGATAACCTGAAGTCATGATCATGGGGTCAAATCAAAGCTTGGGATGTCTACTTTCGATAGTACCGTGGCCTTCTTGAGAATTCATCACGGTTGGGTCAGCATGGCAGAAAAAATCCACACGTGTCGTGCATGGGGAACACAAAACTAGATACGAAAGACTGGTGAGCCCACCAAATGACTCATAAAATCGTTTGTGGGAGGTTTTTGGGCTGCTCGACACGAATCTTGGGTCAAATTTGGGAAATTCCAGAACGGCGGTCGAGAAATCGAAAACCTCTCTGATTGCGATGAAAATTGGTACTTAGGGGTTCTGCGAGTTGCTGATTACGAATTTGAAGTCAATTCCCCAAAATTCCAAATTGCGAGTCCAATTTGGCGGTCGGTGAATCGAAAACCTCTTCGATTGCGATGAAATTCGGTACTTGGGGGTTTTGAGAGTTGCGGATCAAGAATTTGGAGTCAATTCCTCAAAACTGAATATGGTAGACCCCATATGGCGGTCGTGAGATTGGGAATATCATTGACTGCAATGATAAACAGCGCATCACAGCACAGTGAAATGGTAGGAGCAAGGTTTTGGTGAAAATAGTATTACAATGGATACAAGATACGAAATGGAGAAAGTCACTACGTGAAATCCCATTTCTGGTTGAGCAAAGTAACTTCCTGTCCATGTGGAGCATTGGAGTATTCTTTCATACACAGTTTTCCCGATGGTAAGATTGAGACAGAGTGATTCTTCGAAATTTCGGGAATACTTGATTCCGATGTAAATCGTTCATTCAGCTTTCGCGACATTTTATCATGGTCGGTTTTACTGAAATAAAATATTCTTATTTTTTTCGAAATAGGTTTGCGCCCATCGTTAAAGGGCATCTGGCGAGAGGAGAGCTCGTGACGGTTTCACTATAAGACTCCTCCTGTAAGCTTCTCTTTTGAAGATTGCTCCGACACCATCATAGCCGCTCTCGCCATGTGCAGTGGCATGATGATGCCATTCCGCCTCCAAACCGAAATCTTCCTTGTGGTTACTCAGATTAGCGATTTGAAATTTATTCCTGAAATGCTGTTTTGCACCATCCATCATATAAATAAGTTTTCCAACTCCTTTCACATTCTTCCTCATTCCCGGGATTGATTGTTGCTGGATTGTGAAGACTGCAGCAGTATCATGCTCCACACTATTAGACAGGAAGGTACAAATATTGTGTTTCAATTCCTGGCCTTTTTTGGAATAATAAATAACTGAGAATACAGTACATTGCTCATTGTTGAAGTGGGATGCTTGGGAAGCATCTTGAGCAACGTACGAATAATTCTTCGAAAAGTCAAACATCAGAATTACTTCATCTTCACGTAAATTATCCCTCCTTTGCGCTATGAATTGTGATACCTGTTTTGCAATGAATGAATGCGGCTTGAGGATTCGCATCTCATCACTCACCTCTGATACAAAGTCATCTACGTTAACTTTGAATGTTCTTAACGTTGATCTGTCTGTACTCGTCCACGAGCTGTATCCTATCCCATCAATACATGCATCATGGAAAGCTTCAAGTAACAATGATTGAAATCCTGAAATATCTGGGCACTGCCCACATGTATTGAGAAAACAATCAGGAGTTGGAGGTTTACAAACCATCAGTTCCAGGCAATCTTCATAGTCACAAATTGGAGTATTCAGGTTTTTTCTTAAATTTTCTACATTGATTGCATCCAGCATGAATTTACAATTCTGGTGGATGGTACAAACACACATTTAATGGGTTCCGTCAGCCCCAGGTCGAATGCACTTTCGTGGACAAAGTTTTGCAAAGGCACTGAAACTGATTGGACTTTCTGGATGTGATGTTTCAAATAGTGAATGTAATTCTTCCAGGTCCATCAACAAGAGTCGTTTCTGCCTTTTCTCACGTCTACCATCAACTTTAACTGATACTACATCCTTCGTCCCAGGCATTATCCTACTGATCGTATCACAGTTGTAAAAACCTTCTACTTTCGTGACAGTGGAAACTGGTAATGCGTTCCCTGCTTTCGCATAGACTTCAGTTGAGACACCTGCAGTTGATTACAATTCTTCGGCTCTCCTCACCAATTTTTTGGATGCTCGGAACTCGTTACTGATTTTGTTGATACTCCAGCAGTCAGGAGCAATTGTGAGGATCCTCACCTCCATAGAATGATTGACTTCCAAGCTATCAGATTTATCTTTCAATCCCTGGAGTAATTCCTCTAATTCTCGTGACCGTAAATGAATTTCATGATTCAATGGGGAATTTGTAGTATCGACATTCGTGTTTTCTAGACATTCCATTTCAACATTTCCAGAACAATCACCAACAATGGGCTTCCCATTATCGATTTTATT
Source organism: Gonatopus flavifemur (assembly GCA_018340375.1). Taxonomy (NCBI): domain Eukaryota; kingdom Metazoa; phylum Arthropoda; class Insecta; order Hymenoptera; family Dryinidae; genus Gonatopus; species Gonatopus flavifemur. Next base: position 513,382 of record JAFFJZ010000050.1, on the reverse strand, counting down.
GACATTGCGTCGCAGCCTGTAATCATTGCATATCATAGCACCTGTTAGCAGGTGTGGGAATTTCTGCCAAAGCCTCTTTGATATTTTTCGTATGTTCAAACCTGTGTGAGCTCTTCATTTATATGGATTGACACATCTATCTTCACGAATCTTCCCTGACATGATCACTGTGAGCTGTGTAGCAACCCAGCGGGGAGTAGTTCTTAGGAGAACTGATATGAGACGGAATTCTGAGGAAAATGGACACAGAATGTTATTCCGAGTATTGGGAATAACGGAAAACGCACTGCACACAATGAGAATACGGAATGAGTTCTGAAAAGAACTGTTTCGGATGAATTCCGAACAGAACAGCAGAAACGTCACAACCAGGAAAACTGTGAGATATATAACGAAGCAGTGGGAAGTTCTTGAAAGAATTAATACAAAATGTTATGTGGAGGATCAGGAAAATGTTATCCTACACAATTCCGTCGGCATCAACATTGATGTTTCGAGGAGAATCAAGAGAATAGTGAAAATAGTGGTTTAATGTGTAGGCGTAACCTTATTTTCATCTATAAAGAAATACGCTCCAGATAATTTGGAAAAAAAAGGTTATTTTATTTTTGGAAACTGCTATCTCTTCACAAACGATTGATCTCCTTCCTCCTAGCAACACACACCCCCTTCTCCTTTTAGAGCGATCTCGAGGCGCGGTTGTTTCAAACGAAAAAACATGGAAATAACACTACAGTCGGCCAGCCTGACATCGTGGCTGTCTCAGCCACTGATTTGCTCATCAACATGACTCACTCATACAATTTCTGGCAAGAACATAAAGTTTACAGTATTACACTTGAAAAAATACAAACAATGACAACAAATGAGATACAAATAGTGAATTGTTAGAACATCATAATGAAGTGAAATTAATCTATACGCGTTCAGGGTACGGCTTCATTTGATCCACCGCCACGGTTCCAGTGTAAGGCCACGTTGTTACTTGATGACCCTCAACGTCTGTAACAATGTAACGATCACGATCTAGTACTTTAGTTACAACGTAGGGACCTTTAAAAACTGGTGATAACTTTTCATTGATGCCGAGTGTACTATCAACGTTCGTGATCATCACATAGTCACCCTCTTGATAACGAGTCGGGGCTTTACGTTTTTCATTATAATAATATTCATTGTTCTTCTGAACCTTAGACATGGTTTGAACCGCTCCAGTCCTGGTTTTAGAAAAATCCCGATCAATGGATGAATTGGATTCTATAATTAATCTTAAATGATCATTAATTTCTCCGCGCTGGTCTGTTCCGAACAACAGGAGACTCGGCGTCTGTCCAGTACTTCTACAGATCGTATTATTCATAGTAAATTCAACTTTTCCTAGTGATTGATCCCATTCATTCGATTCTGATCATACTTTAGCATTAGAGTTATGACCCGATTGAAAAGTACGACTTGGTCGTTTGCGCGTGGAGTGCCCGTGACAACTAAGACATGAATGAATGATTCTGTTTTTACAAATTCAGCGAATCCCTGGGAGGTGAAACAGGAACCTCGATCACTCATCACACGTCTCGGTTTACTGTGAGCCCGGAAATACATTCCAAGTGTTCGATACTTCCTACTGTTGAAACGCATTCACGAGGATACAATCGAATGAATTTGGTGAAAGCATCTACAATTGACAAAATAGATCTGTAACCTTTGGGTGTCTTTTCATAGGGACCCAGATGGTCAATATGTATCGACTGGAACGGGAGCTCGTCCTTAGGGAGACTATGTGAATACCCCCGGGTTTCCCGTTAGGAGGTGCGAACTCGACACATTTCAAACAATTCTCAATATAGTTCTTCACCTTATCTCGCATTGAGGGAAACCAATAGATCTGTAAGATCCGGTCTAGAACCTTATCCAAACCAACGTGATAGATTCTGGCACATAGAATAGTAATTTACCATTTTTATATTTTCTGTAAACTAGTCCGTCACGTAGCTCAGAAAATCTATCTTCAGACAGCTCTAGAGTATTTCGCAATTCAACAATTTTAGGATCTCGGTTTTGCGCGATTGATAGAGTTTGATCGGAAGTATTTGCTTCTAGTACCAGCACGTTATGTCACCGACTCAGTGCATCAACGTGACTCATGTGCTTGCCTGGACGATTCACGATCTCATAGTCGTAACTCTGCAAAAACATGGCCCATCGCGAGATTTGGGGGTTTACATGTTTCTTACTCAGTGTCAATCTAAAACTGTCACAATCAGTGACAATGGTAAACTTGATGCCTCTCCAATAAATATCAAAGCGCTTAATGGAATAAACGACCGCTAGACATTTAAGTTCAAAGCTGTGATATCAAGATTGTAATGTTTTTTGTTCTTGAGACGTTCCTTTTGTCGATGATACTCGAGAATTTGCCATGAAATTTTCACTGTGTTATCACTCCAACGAATAATACGCGACGATCTATTTTGCCCTGACCGAATACTCACCTTCGTCAGCAGATATCCGCTCTCGAAAGTTACATCAATTTTTACTAATAATGATACAATAGGAAACGGAAGGTTAGTGGTTGTCGAAATGAGCGAAACAAAATTATGTGAAAGATGGAGGAAGAGCTTTATTGTCAATCCCTGAACGAAACTCAATACAACGCTATCACATCTTCCTCCACCGGTACTGATCCTTTTTCTATGATCTAGAACAATTTGAAAATGCCTTCATTACAATACAATCAACGGTAATTTCTATGGAATCGTATGGTGATATGGTATGGGGAACCTGACGCAACTCTGACCCCCACACGAGTATCGTGAACTATGTAACTTGCAATAAGTACAGTGTCACCACACACGTATGTGTATCGCGCAAATTTCAGAAACCCGAATTTTCAGTATATCCCGCTCACAATGAGAAGGACTCGTGAACACACGTAGCTGAAAGAAACAAATAAAATCGATGTGAGGATAAGCCCCTTGAATTGTAATATACGTTCGAGACGAATCTATACTGATATTAAGTTGTGCAAGAGCCGAGTTATATCAAGTTCACCTTTCTTCCATTTTTGACCTATATTTATATCGTGAAAAGTTTATTTTGAATCACGTGCTACTCCAACATCTACCGGTTCAGTTTATAACTTTTTGTTATCGAATTATCAAATGATTTGATCGATCGCGACTTTTCTTATCATTGGTTGTTTCTTAATCGATTCGATCTCGATTAAGATCCGATAAAATTTCGAATTCAAAGTATAAAATCTTATTTAACCTACTTGTGATACATTGAAAAGGGATCTTTCATCTTTATGAATTATGCATCAGATATTTTGTTGTGCTCTTTAATTCTTTCTGAGAAATATATGTAGGGCATTCGCATGTGATTCTCCTTTCACGATTTTCGTCGACCGAACGCAATTATGTCATCGCTCTTACACTAGTTACGCGTGTAGGTGTTCCAATACATATCATAGCCGTGTACCGACAATGTTTACCTTTCTTCATAACGCGTTCGTTCGACGACTTTTCACTGTATCTTAAATGATCGGTACTTTTGATCTATTACCAAATGTGATAGACCTTCCCTTCTTCTTAATTCTATTATCAACTTTTGCTCATTTCATTGGACTTATATATATATCTTTTCTTGACTATCACGCGGTGTTGTAACCGTGCGAATGTATTATTACCCGTTCGTACCGTTACAAGATTCTGCAGGTGTTGTGCGCCGACTAAAATATGACACCGGTTGGTAAACACCATTTGATTGTTTTTGAAGTAGAATTGCTCCAAATCCGGTCGAACTAGCGTCACAGTGCAATTCTGTAGGCAAGTCTGTCGCATAAATCGCTAACACCGGTTGAGTCGACAGATATTTTTTGAGTGTCTCGAAGATTTCCATCTCTTCGGGACCAGAGCGGAATCCTATGTCTTTTTTTATCGAATCGAATACAGGTTTTGCCAATCTAGAAGAATTTGGCACGAACCTACGAAAATAGCCTGCTAGACACACAAAACGGTGCACATCTTTGGAGTTGCGGGGAATGGGATAATTCACAATAGACTCTACATTGGTATTGCTAGGCCGTATACCATTCTCATCAATCAGGTAGCCGAAATAGGTGATTTCCGTGTGAAGGAAAGAACATTTATCTCGTCGAAATTTCAGTGAAAACTTCCCTGCTAACTTAAACACTCCACGTAAAATACGGAAATGTTCTTCGATCGTTTTGGTGGCAATGAGAATATCATCTAGATATAGTAAAATTTTATTTTCACGAATAAGAGGCTCAAAGATACCGTATATATATATGATTGGAATTCCCGAGGAGCATTCGTTAGTCCAAAAGGCATCCTTAAATATTCGTACTGTCCAATCGGGGTGACGAAGGAGGTATAGTTGATAGATGATTCCGCCATCTTGACGTTATAAAACCCGTTTTTGAAATCAAGACTCCTGAAATATTCTTTGTTCTCCAATCTATCAATGTGATCATCTATTAAAGGTGTGGGAAAGTTATCTTTCACCGTGATCTTATTTAGTTCGCGATAGTCAACACACTTTCTTATTTCACCATTTCTTTTCGTACCAACACAATAGGGCTTGCATAGGGAGAGTTACTTGGTCTGATAACCTTATCAGCCATCAAATTATCTAATGAAACACGTAACTTTTCCTTTTCGGCGAAAGCTAGTCGACGTGGTGCGAAACTACTTGGCTGATCATGTTTTAACCGGATGGAAATTCCCCACTCTTTTTCTGTTGGAATAAAGCTGAAATTAGCCTCATAATCTGTTTCATACATTTCAACAAGTTTCCCTGCTATTTCAGGGGAAATTTTAGGATTAATATTCGAAGTATTATCTTCTATTCTGGGTTCGTCACAATTTATGTTCATTATCTGATCTATAAAATATAATAGTTCGGTTGATTCAGGTTCCCGACGTTTGATTTCTACGCTTTCGTCAAGTACAACCTGTATACAAGGGTGTGACATAAAATGTCTGCCTAATAAAGCAGCCAACTGTATCGCATCATCAGGTATCACACGGAAGGCAAGCTCTACTTCAATATTTTCGACTCTAAATTTTCTTTCGAAAATACCGACAATATCCAGTTTCACCCCAATCATTCCAGTAAAAGAACAATCATCATGGACTTCCAACAAACTCGGATAAGCCGGCACCTGATCACGCCTAATGAGGCTAATCGGAGAGCCCGAGTCAACTAACGCCATAAAACTATGTTCACGTTCGTCCCCATCAATATCGCATGCTGTCAAGTTCACTGACACCATATACGGATTGTCTAACGAAGAAGACATGATTGGATGTAAGCTTCGCGTTGATGTCATCTCCTTCGGACACTGCCTTACTTGATGATCTTTACTACCGCATTCAAAACACGTATTCTTCTCCCTTTTCGGTTTCGGACACTAGGCTGATAAATGTTCGAAGGCATTACAATTGAAACACTTCACAGGACCACGCTGCTGGACCGACAAATTCCTTGTTGATTGGCTTGAAGATGTAGAGATCCTCTCGTTAGCCTTTGACTTCTGTATCGACCCATACTGCAGTAACGATATATTTCTCAAAGCTGTCAACAGTTCCGTTTCATCCTTGAATCCCATGATCATAGCTTGCCGTTGTGGTTGTTCATCAGGTATCCCTTCAATGATATATTCTACCATTTCTTCTTGGGGAACTGGTACGCGACTGGCCAATATCATTTCATCATGACAGTAATCACTAAATGATTCTTTCCATTGCCATGTCCGTCTTTCGAATTCCTCTTCCAACTGCAACCTCGTCGGGCGGTGATCAAACATAGATTCCATGTGAGCCGTCAGCTCTGCATACGGCATGACTAAATGTTCTCCTTTAGAATGGAACCATTTCAATGCACGGTCCTTCATCTTTGTCCCAATAAGAATTTTCATGACGTTATCGTCCAGACGATGAGTTGCTCGAATTAACTCAAGCTGTTGCTGCCATCTAGCAAAAGTTCCATCGCTTCCATCAAATTCACTCAAAAGTTTACCAATAGCCCTGATATTTACATTATTCATTGCTCCGCCAACATCGCGCCTTCTTGCACCTATATTTTCGTCCCTAAGTGAATCTCGTTCTCGAGTAGTGACTGCAAGTTCACGTTGTAGTAAATCTCGTTCTCTTCGGAGCAGTTCTATTTCACGCTGGAGATCTTCAAATGCGCAGGAAGTGCCTCGTGCTTCATCATGAATTGGCCCGGTTCCTGTGTTGGTGTTGTCCTTGGAATTTGCATGTAATGTAATCCATATTTCTGGGTCGTAAACTTCTAGTCGAGATATCAACTCTACTTTTGAGCCGCTCGTCGAGAGTTCTCTTTCCCGCAACGCTTCCTTCAGTTGCGCCACCGTATATTCGTTAGAAGGATACGACATTTGGAAGAAAATAACCTCAGATTTCTGGAGTATCGATTCTTTCGGTATGAAATATATGCTCATCCATTAAGTGAAATATATGAAATGTTCAAGCCACGTATTGCTGTTGCATGTACCGAAATTTGAATTACGTATGATTGTATTCAACACAGTGCACCTGACTGTGTATCACTAGGAAACACAAAATAACTGAATCACGTATGATTCCGTTGGGAGACGATACATAATAACGTATTAATTGAGGTACTACACAGATTGATTGGATCGCGTATGATTCCTCTAAATATTCGGCGCCTAGCAACTAGAGTTCTCTTACCGTAGTTTGACTTATAATTCCGCTACGTACACAGTACACACCAGTATCAGTTGAGATACACGGAACGTTTTGAATCGCGTCTGATTTTTGTTTTGTCCACGGCGCACAACCACATATGAGTTGAAATACAAAGATGTTTCAAATCACGTACACAATCAATACACAAAATCTTTTGAATCCCGTTTGATTTTTTGTATACACGGCACACATATACGCATTGGTATGTCCAAATATTTTGAATCGCGTGTGGTTCCGTATAATCAATCGTTGTAAGGAGATCTTTCACCCAAATGGAAAATTGGTTTATCGATCTCGAACTTTCGTACGCGCCGAATCTGTTTTCGACGCGATGAGGTTATCATCAACATACCGATATCGAAACTCGCACTTTTCACAAACTCACGAAAATATTAACTTGACGGGTTTGAATCCCACTTCTGATTCCGTAGGCGTAACCTTATTTTCATCTATAAAGGAATACGCTTCAGATAATTTGGAAAAAAAAGGTTATTTTATTTTTGAAAACTGCTATCTCTTCACAAACGATTGATCTCCCTCCTCCTAGCAACACACACCCCCTTCTTCCTTTAGAGCGATCTCGAGGCGCGGTTGTTTCAAACCAAAAAACATGGAAATAATACTACAAATGGATGAGAGATATGGTACTACGTAAAATCTCATTTCTGGTTAATTGATGTAACTTCCTGTAAGTGTGGAGCATTGGAGTATTTTTTCATACACAGTTCTCCCGATGGGTAGGGTAAGGAAGAGTGGTCCTGCGGATTCACGGGAATGTTGATGCCAATGTGAATTGTGTAGGATAACATTTTCCTGATCCTCCTCAGAACATATTGCATCAATTCTTCGGATCCGGCATTCTGAATTCCAGAAAATTGACTTCAAATTCGTAATCCGCAACTCTGAAAACCCCCAAGTACCAGATTTCATCGCAATCAAAGAGGTTTTCGATTTCTCGACCGCCATATTCGATCCGCCATTCTGGAATTTCCCAAATTTGACCCAAGATTCGTGTCAAGTAGCCCAAAAACCTTCTACAAACGATTTTATGAGTCATTTGGTGGGCTCACCAGTCTTTCGTATCGGGTTCTGTGTTTCCCATGCACGACACGTGTGGATTTTTTCTGCCATGCTGATCCAACCGTGATGAATTCTCAAGAAGGCCACGGTTCTGTCGAAAGTAGACATCCCAACTCTAGGTTATCCACAATTTTGGACAGAGGGGGGGGGGTCCCTCTCACAAAGAATGCCCCATATATATATATATATATATCCATTCAGTTGTTGTGCAACAGCATGGAAAATGAAACCAGATTATGAAGCGTTATAAATAAAAACCAGCGAGCCAGAGCGAGAAAGCATAGAGATATTTGTGCGTATGTTCTTCCCCAAAGGTGTGGGAGAGAGATAGTTGATAGGTAAGCGACAAGCGTACTGGTGCGATACAGAGAGAGATAGGTGAGAATGAAGATGGGAAACATAGGCGCAGAGAAGGCTGTGTTCCTATGTTGAGCTTGGTGGCCTCGTGCGGAAGGAACAGACGCCACGTTTGGTGACGTCACAGCGGTATGAGATTTTCCCTCCAATATATGAACCCCGTTCGTCTCTTGTACGAACGGTAATGGCGGAACGGAAATGGTCTGTCTCCCACTCTCTATAGATGTCCGTTATCGATGATCACGTTTTCACCACGTGGCGAGCGATAACACCAGATTCTCAAATTTTTCACTCAAAATCGAGAAAAACACATTGAATATTCTTCCAAGCTGAAATAGAGTTCGACAGAGATAGACATACGAGAAAAAACGGAGGAATAGTTCATGAAGCAAAATAGGTTGAATCTATACTCATATATAATCCCACATGCACATCAACAAAAATCTGTTGAGAGATGGTTGCGTCAAATCACGTATATACAAGAAAGAATATTGAAAATCAGAACTATACATGATATTGTAGTTAGAACATCGTGGTTTATCCCCACGGAATTCGAAGCAATATGCATGAGTTATTTTCTCCTTCACGTAGATCGAAGTATGCAGAATACTCAACGATACAAGGTCTTCGATATTCGTGAATGAGATTGCACAGAATGTGAGATTCAAAAGTACTCCAAAGTCGAAGAGACGAACGATATCTTGATTGAATTTGTCTTCGAGTTTAGAAGATATGAGAAGCATACATAAAAGAGTGCAAGTCTTATCATTTACGAAAGCGTGTGCACACGGCAAGTGACATTCGTTACCTCGTGTTCACGTTAGGTGTGAACACGAGAGAAAGAGAGAAACAGAGAAAGCGTTGATGCGAAACAATATGATTTAATCACGAGAGCGGTGAGCGATAATTAGAAATTCGATAGCAAATAAAAGGAAAGAAAAAGGTGAGCCCACAACGTGAGGTGAGGGCCCCACGTTGGGCGCCAAAAAGATGTTACGTCGTGAACTCAAAGTCGAGAAGGGAAGGAAGAGAGGCCCCAATGGCCCCTCAATGACGGGAAGAAAACCACTAGCTCACAAGTGGGCTGGTGGAGTCCAGCTCGAATTTTACGACACCGACGTATCACCTTTCCTTGGGCTCACCTTTTTGGCGACAAAATTGAAATAACGTGGTGGCAACCACTCAGTCTCTCTCTCTCTCTCTCTCTCTCTCTCTCCAGCTATAACCCCGGCGGCAGCTACAGACCGCAAAGGCGGCGTAGGTTCTCAAAATCTCGTCTCCGAGAGACGAAGAAATAACACATGAGATCACACACACACTTTTGATTCATTTCATCAATCTACAATACCCGATAGGTCCACCCCGGGAGACACGAAAGACGCCATACAATTGTAAAGATGAACGGATAGAAGAAGTCCAATATCGCGGGCAATGGCGAATAAGTTTTATTTAAAAAAGTATAATCCGACGTTTCGACCGAGTTTCGGCCATTTCCAAGGATAATACAAAATCATAATGGCGAAGGATTTGTCTGTTCCATCGTCGTTAAAAAACCTCGTTGACAAGAGGACAGAGGTAGAATAAGAATATTCACTCGTAGGTTCAGGAATGTGGACCTTATTCTTATTCTCCCTCTGTCCTCTTGTCAACGAGGTTTTTCAACGACGATAGAACAGACAAATCCTTCGCCATTATGATTTTGTATTATCCTTGAAAATGGCCGAAACTCGGTCGAAACGTCGGATTATACTTTTTTGAATGAAAGTTATTCGCGATTGCCCGCGATATTGGACTTCTTCTATCCGTTAATAAGGAACGATACGGGCATCTGCCAACTCCACATTCCTCAACCTACGAGTGAATATTCTTAATTCTGAAGATTATTACCTAAATCCGGGCAATGTTGGGGTCGATTCACCACTTACCGGGGAACAAGATCGGAAAGCGCTAGAGCGATATATGGAAGTTTCAAAGAGCGATATATTAAAGTTCTGAAGAGAGTGCGTGAAAAAGTTGCCCAAGTCAGGGGCAATTCTCTATGATTTTTCAAAGTTCGAAAATTCTGAGTTTTTCATATTCTAAGGCTCATAATTTGCGAACTAAGGAGGTACAAACGATGAAACTCGCGAAGAATATACTTCGGGGGTCCTTGGACAATAATTTATGCATACAAAAGTTGCCCCAGACAGGGGCAATTCTGTATGATTTTTCAAAGTTCGAAAATTCTTATTTTTCTATATTCTTAGGCTCATAACTTCTCAACCGAGGAGGTGTGAACGATGAAACTTGCAGGTCATATCCTTGGGAAGTCCTCCAACAATAATTTGTCCATAGTAAATTTGCCCCGGTCAGAGGCAATTCTGTATGATTTTTCAAACTTCAAAAACACTTACTATTCTCCATTATAAGGCTCATAACTTCCCAACTGAGGAGGTACAAACGATGAAACTTGCGAAGGATATACTTGGGGGGGTCCTTGAACAATAATTTATGCATACAAAAGTTGCTCCAGTCAGGGGCAATTCTGTATAATTTTTCGAATTCCGAAAATACTTATTACTCTCTATCCTAAGGCCCATAACTTCCCAACTGAAGGAGTAGAAACGATGAAATTTGCAGGGAATATTCTTGAAAGGTCCTTGAATAATAATTTATGCATAAAAAAGTTGCCTCAGTCAGGGGCAATTCTGTGTGATTTTTCAAAGTTCGAAAATTCTTATTATTCTGAATTCTAAGGGTCATAACTTCCCAACCGAGTAACTCCCCCCCCCCCCCTCCTTGACTTTCCCGGGAAATCCTCTGTGGTACAATCAGTTACGTCCCGAGACCTTCCAAATGAGCTATCATCCATCATAATCGGTGAAAGTCGGGGGCAACCCACTTCTTCAAATTTCTGTAACTTTTTTATTTTCGAGATACAAACGAAATTTTTTGTGGTACAATCAGGTACTTACGATGTTCTTTCGGATGCCATGGAAAAGAATTTTTGCCTCCACTTCGGGAGCTAACTTCATACAGGTTGCACTTGTAACTACTGAATCATGAGCATACAAGTTGTAGCAATCATATACATGTTTAGCTGGAAAGGGGATACATCGACCTTATATTCTCCAACATTATGAGATCAAAATATTTCTTTTGCACATTGGTTTCTGCACAAGTTGTCTTAATTGTTGATTTTGAAGCTATGGTCTAAATTTCGAATACAAGCTTCAAGATGTTGGAAGATAAAAGGAAATGAAGACAATGATCATACTCCACTGTATTATAACATTCTGTTATAAGATCAGTATTCACAGGTGATTTGATTCGCTTATTACTCATATTTCAAACCCATTGAGACGTAAGAGCCCAGACATCGAACCTTTATCCTCAACGTGGCAGGTGATATCAAAATGATGTTTGAATAATTGACCGCAATCTTTTCCCACTATTTTCAAGTATGGTCTTTCGATTGACCCAGTCGAATTTGCATTTTGATCACGTATCGAAGCAAAAAGCGTGTTTTGGATTGAAAACATGAAAAACCATGTTGAAAAATGCCGTTGAAAAATCATGGATATCACTTTTTAACTTCATCAGCAGGGAACGGAATGTTCTCAATTGACGTGAGAATTCTTTGTTCATGCATGCAACTGTTCTAACTTTTCTAAAATATATTAAATGTCATGGAATATGCATGGAGCTACGGAAACTCGGAATATATCAGCAGTGCACATTTTGGGACCCGTCAAATCGATCCAAAAAATCTCATCCGAAGGTTTTTGGGGTCACTGATTACGAATTCACCATCATAATATCATAAATCGAAATGGTGGATCCAATATGGTGGAGAAGAACTAAAAAATCCTCAAAATTCGCTGAAAACACTAGTTCACAGCCATTTTGTACATTTGACGTCACTATTTTTTTCTGATGCATTTTAGCTCCCTGAACTCAAAAATCACAGTCAAAACTTTTCTTATGGATAAGTTTTCAGGATATGAATTTGTGAGGTTGAAGAAAATTTTTTTCTATCGAAGTTTCACTATTAAAGATAAATCTCAAGTCAGAAGCGATCAATCTAATCGTGGCAGGTGTCAAAATAGACATAATCGAACTGCCAACAAATATCATTGTCACTATTGTTGATTACTCAAGTAGTTCAAGTGCAATGAATCGAAATATTTGGGAAAAATACTGTATTCCGACAAAAATGAAGGTAAAAAGTTACATTTTTGCCAAGGACAAATAGGAAACGTGGGAATATACTCCGTGTCAAATTTTTCACGTAAAGTGCGCTCTTCTACGGAGAGAATGATGTATTTGTAAAAGGAAATCTATGAAAAATTACAGAAGTTACGATCATTTATGTACGAGTGCCAAAATACAACGTTCTCTTCATTCTGAGAGTTTGAATTTATTCATAGCTCATACTCAAGTTTGAATAATTTGAATCGGTTTAATTTCAATATGTAATATATTATGAGCATCAAAAGTAATTTTAGCTTCTTGATTGTCGTTTGTTTTTGATAGCATCCGTTTCTCTTCTCAAATATAATCCCCCGTCATTCTCCCATCCTAAAATCCCTGGTAGCGTTGCTCCATGGACTTCAGTTGTTGATGGGATCTCTCACCACGTTCGTCACTCACATCGCCCAAATTCTCCGGGAAGAAATCCAAGTGGGAATGTAGGAAATGCATCTTGAGAGACATATTCACTCCTGTTGGGACAATTGAAAGGATATAATACACATGGATGAAAAAAATGGGATAGGATGCATAGGATAGTATTATATACCCATTTTTACATAATTTCTAAGCAAATTCGCAACGATAACATTGCACTCAGGGTCTTTATTATTCCCAAGGAAACCAGAAACAACTGACTTGAACGAATCCCAGGCTGCATTTTCGACAGAGGATAAATACGTGTGGAATTTTTCATCTGCCAGCCGTTTCCTTATTTGTGGACCATCAAAGACTCCTTTGATTTTGATCCCTTCTTCGATTTTTGCTGGGGAAAGATTTGGGAAGAAGGTTCTCAAATAAGTGAACGCTTGACCTTCTCTGTTCAATGCCTTGACAAAGTTTTTGAAAAGTCCAAGTTTGATGTGCAATAGTGGGAGAATAATGTTCTCCTTTCTGACGAAAGGCATACATTCCACGCTGTTCTCACCCAATGTGTGGTTCCTTTTTTTTGGCCATTGTTTTTTCTTGTAGTGATGTTCGCGAACACGACTATCCCAGAGACATAAGAAACAGCAATATTTCGTATATCCTTGCTGCATTCCACATAACAGGCCCACTACTTCGAAATCAGAACAAACTTTCCAACCGTGTTCTCCATATTTCACGTATTCCAACAATTTGACCATTGTTTCATACGATTCTTTAGCGTTGACAGCATGTGCGATGGGTATCGACGGTTTTTCGTTCCTGTTATGTGAGAGGACTACTTTCAAACTAGTTTTCCTGCTGTCAACAAATAACCGCCTCTCTTCTGCATCGTAAGGCTGTTCAAGTTCCTTGAACAAACCAGGAATATTTTCGCAAAAGCATATTTGCTTTCTCATAGTATAATACTTTGAGTAAGCCCTATCACGGTCTCTGTAGTATGTTACTCTAACATTCGCAGCTAAAGAGTTGTACTGTTTCATTCGAAATACATGTAATTCTGCTGCTCCTTTTGGAAGCTCCAAATTCCTCACCCAATCATTCAATTCAGCCGGAGTTAAAAGATGGTGCTCTCCTATAGCATTGAAATCGCCATCATTATCTGTTTCCAGACCAGCTAGTAAATCGTCACATGTTTCGGGGTTACATGAATTGGGACACTTAAGAACTGGAAGTGTGTTTGAGTGGGGTATTGTCAATGTAACAGATTGTATATTTGCATGAGCCCATCGCATTCTTTCTCCGAATTCCGTGTGGGTGCTTAAACAAAAATAGCAGTCAGTAACGTGACAAAATGGTTTCCTCCACATCATTGGTACACCGAATGTCATGTGCCGTCTAATTAAAGAAGAAAATTTGAATGTATGAGATAGTCACGTGAGGTACAAGGGAGAAAATTTTGTGTATTTTTAACAAACGCACAAGTCCCAAATGATCCATTCGAAATTTGTGTTAAATATTGACACAACCTCGTAAAAGAAATCCGGGTAAACTGATCAGAAAAATTCATTTCCAATGATAATTCTGATCGAAAGCGTATTAGAAAAACATTTGATCAATCATGATCAATGGCATATTCATTTCCAGTGTAAAATCACAATTCTCACGATTTCATCTGTTTATGGTCATGAAGTTTCCTGAACCTAACCAAATATCGTGATTCATCTATTCAATTGTGAATTCACGATGCAAATATCCTATTCATGCCAATTGAGAGTTTTTTCTTGTACAGGGAAAGCATTTGAGGAGTCAACACAAGTGTGTTAAGTTGCCATTGGAAACTTGACAGTTTGATACTCTTTTGTGTTGATTTCGAACACAAATTTTGAGTCGACCGTCATTAACACAAAATTTTGAACTGTGTGTGGATTTGACATTTACTGATCACCCAATACATACTCTGTTGAACCGGAAGCCCATCCTACAAGATTTATATGACATGGAAGGCATACGATACTTGGTGTCCATCCTTCATCGAGATCATCAGGTGTTATTCGGGGATATTGAAAATAATGCTCTTGACGAGAGTTGGTGAATTGACGTTGATTCCTCTTCACAACATAATTACCACACATATAGCAAAAATTATCTGGATGGTTTGTGCACTCAAACCTTCATTTTCTTTTATTCATTGTGTCTCGAATGAATCGAAAAAGGGGGTCTGATATAATAAAAAGGCAGAATATCGAATCAACTAATTTCATAAAACCTGATAACAGACGTATGTGAAATGTGAAGAAAACAAAGGACGCAAAGAATAACAGAAGACAAGCGATGAGCTGGAATTATTTCTAATCGCGGCCGTATACACAATATAAGCGAGTCACCCCCATCAAAGAGAATCAGATAGGGTGGGAGCGCTGTGTATTCGACTGAGTAGGCCATCTGCAGTCTCAGTGGCGAACTACTCTCATTCATCATCAGTGATGCCAGCATTTGATCGACCGAGTCGATTTACCCTCTCCATCGGACCATTTCTCGTCCCCACCATTCTAGCCGGGTGTACGCACACATTGAAACCCGTATTCATGTGATTCGGAAGCGGTCGGTTCACTTCGAGTCGGCTCGGACAATCGAGAGAGAACCAACTATCCGTCGGTCTTCGTCTTCTCAATATCTTTTACGATCGGCTAACTCCGTGCAAGATCGGAAAAAGTTTGAAGCTCACGCGGTCGACTCGCCGGAAAGTTTCACCGCTTTTTCTTCTCCAAACGACATTTTATTGTAATCAGTATCGAACTGACTCACTCGGCACCCCGGTTGATTCTCGGCCGGGGCCCTTCGACATTTTGTTTTTCAATCAAAGCGCCAGTTCAATACTGGTTATTAAATTATCACGATGAAATATAGATTTGATGCATCGCATCATTTAATTGAATTGAAATCGAATATAAGTAAATAATTTTTCAATTATTATTTATTTTTCATAAATTTCATAAGATTATTGGTTATTCTTATGACTGATTATGAACCTTCCAAGAACTCCTATACACATTCTACAAAAATTTTCTAATAGTTACGCATTCTTAATCATTATTTCAAATCTTGATAAGTTTTCAATGAATTTCATTAGAATCGTCAATCAATCGATGGTGGAAAAATTCTGAGGTAGTTTGGGGATCTATGATAAATATTCTGCGGTGAATTCCATAATTTTCCCTGATGAAATAATTATTCGGAAATCACTATGATATTCAAATGAGGATAATCAAATCAACATCGCTTATCGGATGTTGATCAACATCAAAATAATAAGACAAATAATTGAGTGCAAATAATTTTCAATGGACTGAATAATTAGATTTGAGCATTCAAATTGATATTTTATCATCCCACACACTATCAGTCTCTTTCCTTCGCTGCATTACTTCATAGACGTAATATGTGGATCGAAATATTACAAGACCCCATAGCCTAGCAGCAAGAGGCATGGTTCTTGCGAAAGAACGGTCGAGTTCGATTCTGTGTGGAGACATTTCATTTTTCCTCGTCATCTCTCTGGTGAAGGATTGAATTTCACATCCGATCATCATTTTTTATGTCATTACATCGTCATGTTATCAATAATCCTGATGTTTCAGAATGCACTTGCGAATTCGACCAAGTACAGGTTCCAGGCGATTGGAAATTTCCTAAATATTCGTTTCCATGAGATATAGACCGATTGATGCAGAATCTTCTGAAATGAGGAATGAATAGCACTTTAGAGGAACGTTTACTGAAGGAGTTCACTTGCAAATTCCATCAATTCCTGTGACAAATTGATGAAAGAATTTCAAAAATTTGTGTCTATCGAATAAAGACCGATCGATTCGAAATCTAATGAAACGAAAAATTGAATCACTTCGGAGGAACGTTTTTGGAAAAGTATACTAGCAAATTTCATCAAACTCTTTGAAGAATTGGTGGAAAAATTTCAAAACTTTGTCTCCGTGGAATATAGACCGATCGATTCGGAATCTTCTGAAAAGAAAAACAATGAATATCATTCCGAAGGAACGTTTTTGAAGAAGTGTACTCGTAAATTCCATCAATTACTGTGACAAATTGATGAAAGAATTTCAAAAATTTGTGTCCATCGAATAAAGACCGATCGATTCGAAATCTAATGAAACGAAAAATTGAATCACTTCGGAGGAACGTTTTTGGAAAAGTATACTAGCAAATTTCATCAAACTCTTTGAAGAATTGGTGGAAAAATTTCAAAACTTTGTCTCCGTGGAATATAGACCGATCGATTCGGAATCTTCTGAAAAGAAAAACAATGAATATCATTCCGAAGGAACGTTTTTGAAGAAGTGTACTCGTAAATTCCATCAATTACTGTGACAAATTGATGAAAGAATTTCAAAAATTTGTGTCCATCGAATAAAGACCGATCGATTCGAAATCTAATGAAACGAAAAATTGAATCACTTCGGAGGAACGTTTTTGGAAAAGTATACTAGCAAATTTCATCAAACTCTTTGAAGAATTGGTGGAAAAATTTCAAAACTTTGTCTCCGTGGAATATAGACCGATCGATTCGGAATCTTCTGAAAAGAAAAACAATGAATATCATTCCGAAGGAACGTTTTTGAAGAAGTGTACTCGTAAATTCCATCAATTACTGTGACAAATTGATGAAAGAATTTCAAAAATTTGTGTCCATCGAATAAAGACCGATCGATTCGAAATCTAGTGAAATGAAGAATTGAATCACTCCGGAGGAACGTTTTTGGAAAAGTATACTTGCAAATTCCATCAAAGCCTCTGACGAATTGATAAAAAAATTTCGAAACTTTGTCTTCGTGGAATATAGACCGATCGATTCTGAATCTGCTGACGGAGAGCAATGGATACTAAGGAGCATGAGAAATATCATGAAGGCTGGAATATTTGATATTATATTTTCGAGTATGAGGACAAGTATCTTCATGATGAAGGTGTTTGTTTTGGGGTAGATGGATCTGTTGACCAGTAATATATCAATATCATAACAGCAAGGAAAAAGAATTAGTTCCTATTATAATACGATTGTTACAATTACTATCTTCGGTTGCTTGAAATAAGGGAAGAATAATATGAAATCGAAGAAAAATGATATTCCCCAGGACATGGACCCGCCCAGATAACACACGAAGAATTCTCTTTCAAGAGCGAGAATAGAACTCTTCAAGAACTCATGAATTCATATAGAGCTCTGGAGGACATTAACAAGTTCTTTCGGAGTACTCAAACAATACTTCTGATATTCCCGAAGAGCTTGTCAATGTCCGACAGCTTGAACACCTCCAGAGCTCTATATGAATTCATTAGTTCGGAAAGAATTCTTGAAGAGTTTTATTCTTGCTCTTGAAAAAGAATTCTCTGTGTGTTATCTGGGCGGGTTGGTAGCGTCCCAGTCGCTCACCTTAGCCGCTCGGCTATCTTGGCTTGCTTACGTACTTACAAATTATAGCCTTACTTAGAGAACGTCAACTCTTCAAAACGTTCATATCTGAGGATTCTCATAGTTTGTACTTGACTTTCATCGAGAAGGGAGATTATGATGATGAATATAATGAAAGATTGTTATTCATCATAACTATGTATTTTGTTGGTCCGTATAATACTATTGTTGTAATCCCCATTTCATAGCCGCAGGGAACAGAGATTCTTATGATCGAAATACGGATTTCAATGATAATCATGCATTCTGTTGGTCCATATAACACTGTTCTTGGAATTTTCATTCCGTCTTTGCAAGTAACAGAGATTCTTATAATTAAAATACGGATTTTTATGGAAGTATATTCTTTCTATAATAACATACAGTTGAACCGTGAGAATCTCGTATTTCAGTACTAAAGGAAAAGTTGATATCCCTAAATACACAGATATTAACAGTTTGTATCTAAAGTTCTACAATGTGATTTGCCTAATCCATTTCTCTCCGTGCTGTGATGAAAAATGGGAAGCATTTTAGAGAAATGTTTTCGAAGATGTTCAATTGCGAATTTCATCAAAGTCTGTGACAAATTGATGAAAAAATTTGTTTCCGTGGTATATAGGCCAATCAATTTGAAATCTTCTGGGATTAAAAATGAACAGCACTTCTGAGGTACGTTTTGAAACAGTGCACTTGCAAATTTTGTACTCCTCCGTGCATCAACCAGGAAGTGAATTAAAAGCAAAAGCGTTTTTTTAACCCTCAGAGGGAGGATTGCCTAATCCCAGTCAGAAATATGAATCCACCAATTTGGATTTCACATCGGAATGATATCTCCACTGGGACGAAAAGTCACCCCTCATTCTGAACAAAATAGATATTTCTGAACGTAAGAATATAAACAATGAGATAGAAGATAGAATTCATTAGAATACATCGAATTCAATACTTGAAATTCTCCCAATTTTCATAATCCAAAATCTGGAATAATGATTCGACACTGCATGTAATTGAAAATCCAATCGCTGCGGTCCTTATCACATCACCAATGAGAGAAACGGAAAACAGTCATCAATATGAAAATTCGATTATACTAAAGATCGCATGTTTATACTGAAAACTGTGATATATTTCTCCGACACTGTTTGACAAGGAGAGGGATATTTCCACTTACTCTGTCAATTTAGCGATTGAAAAATGCCATAATTTTCGTAATGTTTTTCTTCCTTGATGCAAAATCATTATTGGAATCATCATATGAGAATCACATTGATTTACAAAATGTATTGATCCATACCTGAGAAGCATTCATTACGAGATTGTGTCTATGCACTGTATTGTACCAAAGGATGGGATTTTCGAATCCCCAACGTATTTATCGGAACAAAACACTGCGCGACACCAACTGTTCATGTTTTTCTTTTCCCTCATCTATTGCATATGTGATACGGACCGAGGTGGACGTCTTTTCGATTACGTATAGTTTCGAATCAGATTTTGAATTATGAAATAATTGCAAAGGGTTTGAAGTGTTGAATTCAATAGTATTCTGTTGAATTCTGTGTTTGATCATACCGTTCATAGTTTTGTATTTGGAAATATTTGGTTCGTTCGGAATGGAGGATAGTGATTCTGTAGTTGATAAGAAAAAGAAGGCAATGCACATTTTTCGCAGAATTGGTTGCTCAAAGACCCTGAGTGGAAAATGTGGGTTCGTGGAGATCCGAGTGATAGTTCGAAATTTTTTTGTGACATATGCCAAAAAAGTGTTTGGTGTGGTGGCCGTGCAAGAATGGGAGCCCATTCTAAGAGCCAACATCATTTGCAACAGAGCAAGCTGTTCCATTTCGACCGGAGTAATTTAGATTCTTCTCCTTCTTCCTTTAAAACTTTTGGAAATGTCAAATCCATAGTTCCACATGTTCCATCTCTTGATGGGATATCACCAGGAGGGCAATGTGTCAATTCCATTCCTCAGTCTTTTGGTGAAAGGATCGTTGTAGATGGGGCCAATGCTGTTCCTTCATGCCGTGATGACTCCAATAAATGATACCGTTGATCAATCAGGTGCCGTTTGTGAGGGGTATGAGAATTCAGATCACCTCCAAGGATCTGATTCTCCTTCTGTTAGGGATAATAATAATAATAGTCGCGGATCAGATGTTCATTCTTTTGTTAATGGAATTTCAGTCGAGAATTCAGATAGATTTTTGCCACAAGCTGACGATAGATTGGAAGATTCGTGTAATCACAATCCCGTTGCATCCTCTCCTTTGAATGATGATCGTTTGGGATTTTCCCAAGATCCAAATTCTCCTCAATTGAATGCTGCCTCGTCTTCCGCTTCTTCACAATGCCAGTAAACAATTGGATTCGAGAGTTCAAATCCGGATGATGAGCCTCCAGATCAGAAAACATAAGTTCGAATGGCGGAAATTCGTTTTGCGGCAAATTGCGCAGAAAAAAGTATTTCTTATAGTCATGCAAAGGACCTCTCACTCCTCATGCGAGATATAGGGAAGGAATCAGAAGTGCTTCAACAAATGACGATGAGTCGTACAGAATTAACAAATATTGTGAATAGGGTTATTTGCGTTTAAGAAACAAACCGATTATCGGATGTTTCACGCCACACAAAATTTGCAGTTCACGAAGACGGGACGTCAGATATGAGGAACGGTAAATGGATGACATTCATGGCTCGTTATATCGAACCAAATACGTTTGAAGTCAGATGTGAACTATTGCAAATGATTTATTCAGATGCTGCTGATTGCTCCGCTTCAAAATTGTCTGAAGATTTAGCAATACATTATGGGAAAATCGGATTCCGATTAGCAGTATTGTTGCATTAGGTACTGACAACGCGTCTGTCATGATGGGGAATAAATCTTCTTTCGAAACAGAATTGATGGAAAAAAATCCACAGGTTTTGATGTTGTGTTTGTCATTCTTCCGCTTTGGCAGCCAGTGCGAGCAACTGATTGCAGGTTTGGCTACTTTCATCATTGGTAGTCCTAAGAGGACTGCGATATTTGGAGATTTTCAGGATAGTTTTCAAGAAAGTTATTTACAAATCTTCAAATTCGCGAAAACTTGTCGCTTAACCCGTCATCAATGCATTGTGAGAATCTTAGAGAATTGGAATACTTTGGAAAACTTTTTATTTGAACAGGTGGCTTCTGATCGTCAACCTGCTGAGGAATTGTTGAATCGTTTGAAAGATCCTGCGATGCAAGCGTACTTTCTATTCTCATCGTATACTCTGGATCAATTCAATAGATATAACGCATCCTTTCAGAGAGAACAAACAATTCATTGCAATCACGCTCACTTGATTTATTAGTATTCTTCTTGAGAAAATGTTTAAAACCCGCGCTACTAAATCACTTGAACTTGATCAAGTGTGTGGATTTTTCTTTACCCGCGAACCAATGAACTTCGGGAAGTATCGACGTACGCAGTAAATGCGAAGAATATTTGGAAAATCTTGAGCCTGAAAATATTTCAGAAGTAAATGAAGTACGCCAAAATTGTTTGAGATTTCACATCACTGCTTCTACAGAAATTTTGAAACGACTCCCCACACATGATCCTTTGTCTCAGGGTTAACGTGGTATCCCCGGTAGGCCTATTCCACGATACTGTCTCTTTAGCAATGAAAATTGCTGTTTACGTCCCCAGTTGCATGGTCCTTGTTGCTCGATTATGATGCCTGCAACACTACAAAACAGTAAGTGCAGTAATGAATAGACTGCTTGACTTCCGCCCGACAGCCTGGCGGTGAGGGAGGGGGGGGGGGGGGGGAAATGCTATACGGACGAAGGAAGAACCCTCACCAACGAAATGGGATTGAAAAGTCCTCCTCTTTCAAAATATTTCCGAAAGATTATCGTTGAATTCATTCTAATGAAGAATATAATGAGAAATTAGGAATGTTGCGAAGCAAGAATCAGAAGGGGAATTGAAAATACTACCTCATCAACTAAGGTATACATATATATGAATACAGGGTGGGGCATTTAAAGTGTCGCGGGCGTTTTTTCCAAAAATGAAGTGAGATACGAGAAAATTTTTCGGACAAAAGTTGTAGGGTACCGAGGGGGACATCCGATGGTGGCCTTGGCTTTGACCTCAAATCTCATCTTCAAGGGCATTCTGAGATCAACTCTTGTTTTTTGAATAGCATCTCATATTTTTTACTGCAGATTTGGATTCTAGGTCAAAAACCGAGAAACTTTTGTCTGAACCATTTTCCTGAAATCCGCAAAAATGGCGCTCTAATCGATATTGTTCCATTTTGAATCTGACATTCGAATAACTCGAAAACGAAGGGTCTTGCAAAAGAATGTTTCGTACAAAAGTTGTCAGTACACAACACATTTCAATCGTCTACATTACCACCATTCAGAGCTCACGCGATGTAAACAAACGACGGGGTTCAGTGAAAATTCACGATTTTGAAAGTCAGTTTGTCAGTTACATTTGATTATTACTTAGTTTATGACAAATTGAAAATCATGGATATCCGATACACGGTTTCTGAAAAGATCGATATGATCTACATTTACGGTGAAGTGCATAAGAACCCCAGACAAGCATATGACTTGTATGCAGAACGATTTCCTGAAAGAACAACGCCATCCATTAAGTATTTTCAACGCATTACAAAATTATTCTCAGAAACGGGAAGTGTTACAAGGGAAAAACGACATCGAATGAGAACTGTTAGCGGAGAAAATGCGGAAGTTAATGTACTAGCTGCAGTAGCCAATAATCCACACGTGAGCTCTCGTGAAATTGAACTCCATTCGGGAATTTCTCGAAGAAGTGTTCTTCGAATACTGAAACGTCACAAATTCCATCCGTATCACATTTGTTTGCATCAAGACCTTCACGGTGATGATTTCGAAAATCGTGTACAGTTTTGTCGATGGGGTCTAGCGCAAATACACAATAACAACTTCATCAACATATTATTTTCTGATGAGTCGACGTTCACCAATCATGGTCAAGTGAATCGACATAATATGCATTACTGGGCGACAGAAAATCCAAGATGGTTACGTCAAGTAGAGCATCAAAGACAATGGGCTGTGAATGTTTGGTGTGGTATTTTTCGATCTCGAGTAATTGGACCGTATTTCATTGCAGATACGCTAAATGGAGAGAAGTACAGACATTTCTTAGATCAAGTACTTCCAACATTACTTGAAGACATACCTATTCAGGAACGATTGAATATGTGGTATCAACACGATGGTTGTCCATCCCATTATGCAGTCACAGCTCGAGAAATATTGGACAGAGATTATCCTGGACGATGGATAGGACGTCGTGGACCAGTTCATTGGCCTGCCCGTTCTCCGGATCTTACTTCTCCAGATTTTTTTTTATGGGGATACATAAAAGATACAGTTTATCAACAAGCACCGACTACGCCTGAGAATATGCGACAACGAATCATCAATGCATGCGCGAGCATCAATGAAGATATTTTAGCACGAGTTCAGCAATCTTTTGTAAGACGTTTTGAAATGTGGATTGAAGTCGAAGGCCATCATTTTGAGCATCTACTGCATTAAAATTATCCAAGTGATGTAGACGATTGAAATGTGTTGTGTTTTGTCTGTTATACCCCATCACCTCCGTTTCAGTTCAAGGGGTCCCCCTTGGAATCAGACAACTTTTGTCCGAAACATTCTCCTCCAAGACCCTTCGTTTTCGAGTTATTCTAATGTCAGATTCAGTATGGAACAATATCGATTAGAGCGCCATCTTTGCGGATTCCAGGAGAATGGTTCAGACAAAAGTTTCTTGGTTTTTGACCTAGAATCCAAATCTGCAGTAAAAAATATGAGATGCTATTTAAAAAACAAGAGTTGACCTCAGAATGCCCTTGAAGATGAGATTTGAGGTCAAAGCCAAGGCCACCATCGGATGTCCCCCTCGGTACCCTACAACTTTTGTCCGAAAAATTTTCTCGTATCTCACTTTATTTTTGGAAAAAACGCCCGCGACACTTTAAATGCCCCACCCTGTATATACGGGGTGAGGCATTTATCTTGAGACAACGAAATATCTTGGTGAGATCACTTTTTTTGGGAAAATGTTTGATACAAAAGTTGTAGGGTGTCAGAGGGGCTATTCAACAGTGACCCTGAAAATGTCCTCGACCTCGATCTCCGAGGTCATTTCAAGGTCAACTTCAAAATTCCAAATCGGATACCCCCTATTCGACCCCGGAAATGGGAAGAGCGCAAAAGTTACGTCAAGATATGACAAGGTCGGGGCAATACCAAGGTGATCCAAGGTCGAAAGAGGAGAAATTTTGTCATACGAGAGTTGTGCAACACGGAGGCTGAAACCGGCAGGACCTGGAATGACCTTGACCTTCAAAGTCGTTTGAAGGTCACCTTGGGAATCAAACGAGTTTGTTTTTGTCTTCCTACCGTGCGTCGGGGTGATTGTTTTTGGTTAGTCCCCTCGCCTCTTACCGTGTGTTGGGGTACCTTTTTCCGGTGATTCCCGTCGCCTCTCACAATTTTGAATGCTTGTTTTGTTCGGAACCAAGTTATGCCATCAAATGTTAGAATTGGTGACCTTCAACTTCAATGCACCTATTGATCCGTACTCCAAAAGATCGTACACAACTTCGAAGCATATGAAATGGTATTTTGGCACAAGCATCCTTGATCCGCTGTATCATGTTCCCTCGAGATGTCCGCACTTGTTTGCCAACTCCGCAAACATGTACATGTGGTTACATGGACAAATAGCCGAGTGAACAAATTCTCAAAATTTTGGACAATTTATACAGGGTGTCCCAGAAAATACTTAACCCCTTTCGGGGTTAGATTCCTGAGATAAAACCTGACAACTCCTTCACCGAACATTTTTCGATCTGAAGCATATTTTCTGAGTTATGAACAAAAATGAGTTGACTATTCAGATGGCAAATACAGCAGTTTCGCCAATGATCGAAAATCATACTTATGTAGCATCCACTTGATTGGTTGAGGTCAAGACTGATATTAATCTACGGAACAACAAATGTTACATAGGAAAACTATTCAGCTTTCTTCCAGAAATGTAAACTTGGAAGGGGTGGAGTGTTTCTGGGACACCCTGTATATAATTATATATAACTCATATATAAACCCCCTGAATTATATAAAAATTCATGTAGTTCCTATTCGGTCATTTATGAGTGTATAAGTAAATGTGAATGTGATTCTACATATTTTCTCATATATTCACGTATGCATCCATGTATCTATAGATACATACGTGACAAATACGATACGTATACGTGGACAAATATTCAAAGTTATTCATATCATAATAAATATATTTTCATGTATATGAGTATCCATATATTATACATTACATAAATTTTATCGATATCATTTTAGAATTATCACAAGTTTCAGAATTATTTTATGCAATTCCATGTATCAGTTAGATCAAGAGGTCTCTCCAAATTGAGCAAATTTGGAATTAGGATTCTTCAGTTCATCATTTCCACAGTATTTCAAGACTCAAAACACTCTCCGCACATTTGAGCATATGAAATTGATCTTCGTCATGTGACAGTCATTCAATTTTCACTGTATAATTAATTTTTCCGCATCTTCTGTCAATTCGAGTGATTTTTTTTCCTTCCTGATCCTGAAACTGCTGATATGTGGGTCTGACGAAACAAGTAGATAATGCATAACATCCTCGTTGCATTTTTAACGGGATTTTAACTCACCGTTTCGAATGGTTTCTTTGTTTGGAATTAACTTATTCCAGCAAATGCTCGAATTGTGGCCCTTCAACCCCAATGCATTCAGTGATCCGTATTCCAAGAGGTCGTACACAACTGCGAAGCATTCCAATAATTATTCACAAAATTCCAAAACCTTGAATCAAATTTTTGACTCCCATTGAAGTCCGTTCAAGTTGACGGAATTTCGTTGAATTTCATCAAAACCCTACTGTGCCAAAAGTGAACAAAATTCAACAAAAGTTTTCCGCCGGGGATCCATCAGAAAAATATCATTCTCATACGGTTTCATCCAGTTCTCCATGTACTTCCTGCGATAAATCCTCAGTTTCGGGAATCTCAAGATGGAGGTTTTAGTATGACACTTCGAAAAATCATAACTGATCGAATTATCAAAGCCGCCATCTTGGAATTCCCAAAATTGGAAAATCTTCTCCAAAAATTACATGGATAACTGATTAGAATCGTATGGAACTCATATTCTTCTGATAGTTGGTCTCCATAATACATGATAGTGGAGGTGAAAGCAAATAGGGAAAATTAAGTGCCCTGTGGCACCTGTTCTCATTGAGAGATAGTGGAGTGCTTTTGTGAGGATTTTTAAAATTTTTTTTGCAACTCATTCAGGCAGCGCACTCATTGCAATTTGGGAAAAGCCAGAATAAGCGTCAATCTGAGCCACACATTCGTTGCCTTGGAACTACGTTCGTTGGTCGACAGTTAACATTACATCCACAAGCAGGAGCGGAAGTTGGTTTTCCAAAAGATCACGATATTTTCCATGGTTTGAGTTACCTCCAATGAAGTGAGCACTCACAAGCTTGTGATCAATTATTTCACACCACATGTACACAAACACGGGCGTAAACACAGTCGTACACGGTCGTAAACATACATGGTCGTTGAATTCGAAGCATTACATGAAAACAAGACATACCACATCGAATCGGTGTGTGTAATTGCGTTCTGTCTCTCGATATTTTCGTTTCATAACTCGGCACGACAACGAATATTCTGATTCCTGTATTCTGATTTCTGTAATCTTTCCTTTTGCTGATTGCTCATTTCTTCCTGAATTTCGTCTCAATGAAACTTTCTTCCGAAGATGGAGGCCATTCCTGTAGGAGGAAGAATAGAAATGATCCTCATTCATCGTGAATGTGCCAGGAATGTTGATGCCACTGTTACACATAATGCTGAACGGTTTCCCAACAACGTGTGATCTCGAGCATCTTTTCATCGGGTCGTTGAACAATTGATGGAAGAGGAAAGTGTGGGAAAGAGAGAAAGAGTCCGGCGCAACACCCTTACTGGAATCGACAATGGAATTGCTGTATTAGCTGCAGTGAATGCTGATCCTCATGTCAGTACTCGAGAAATCGAACATGATTTCGAAATTCCGCAACGTAGTGTATGCAGGATATCGAAAAAACATAAATATCACCCCCACCACATTTCATTGCATCAAGAACTCCATAGTAATAATCTTTTGGAAATTGGTGTTGGTGAGGGTTCTTCCTTCGTCCGTATAGCATTTCACCCTCCCCCCACTCCCACGCTGTCAGGCGGGAGTCAAGCAGTCTATTCATTACTGCACTGACTGTTTTGTAGTGTTTCAGGCATCATGATCGAGCAACAAGGACCATGCAACTCGGGACGTAAACAGCAATTTTCATTGCTGAAGAGAAAGTATCGTGGAATAGGCCTACTGGGGATACCACGTTACCCTGAGACAAAGGTAGAACGGGGAATTTTCAATGAGTTCCCAGGTCACAATTCTGGGAAACTCTACAAGAACATTCTGGAAGATTTCTCGGAATTCTGGAACATGTCGAATGGCGCACCTGAAGATAACTCGGAGATATCTTATGGGAGATGTTCTCAGGAATTCTGAAAGATACATTTAGAAAACCATGAGAAGTCTCACATCAAGACTTCGAAGCTACCTTTTGGTGTTTTAAGAGACTTCCTTTCAAATTCTTCAAAATATCTCGCAGAATGATCCAAAATCGTGATGCGGGACACATGATTCATATTGGCTCTAGACCCCAACCAAAAAGCGAATGTCATAACAATATACCCTAACAGCACACTCCTTCGCATCTCCGTGGTCTTCACGTAGATATCACCTATCTCCGTGGAGACCACGGAGATGCGACGAAGTGTGCTGTTAGGGTAGGACTGATGTCAAACACATCGATTCTATTTAACTCCATTCCAATTTCGATACGCTACACCCGGGGAAGGAAGTGGTAAAATTTGCATCTCATGAAAGTAAATGGCCTTTCGGACGTATGCTACCTCACAGTGATTTATTATTGACTATGAGGCTGTTGGAGCATCCTGTTATGTATGTTTTGGGCTGTTGGAATCCATTCCAGTTTATTCGATTGCCTCTCGTTCTAGATCATGCGTAAACTGAGAAAATTGAACCATGCAGAGGTCTAAATTCCGACTACACAGTAGAAAGTGTCGTATATTTTCAACACACGTGCATGTCCCAATCAGTCTACTCAAAATTTGTGTTAAATATTGACACAAAGGGTGTGAGAAATGAACACACAAATGGTAAGATTACGTTGAAAATCTGCCGATTTGCGACTCCTCTATGTTGATTTTCAACACAAATTTTGAGTGAACCGTTTCTAACAAAATTTTTTGCTGTGTACCGCTATAATGGTTTGAAGTAAATGCCACCGAATACCAGAAAAGAATCAGATAAACCAGGTTGGTGGTATCTTGGTGAATACTACCGAATCGATAGTGTTATTAGTGGTAAGTAGTAGATTTTAAATGAGCGATGAATTGAACACCACGTTGTAACAGCGTGTGGGCACAGGGTGATGTCGTGCATGTGTGCACGGCAAACGACCATGCGCACGCACGATGAAACGCGAGGTAGGCACGTCGCTACGTACTGCAGACGAGCACGGAGTTTTACGGTGCTTTGCAGCACGGCCTCACGGCGTGCGTACCATTTTGCGTGTGCATACATGCATGAATGCACACATACATACGCAGTATCAGAATATGCTATGAACGTTCTTCGAATATTCGAAATATGTTATATGCACATTCCAATGACACCATTCCATAAGTACTATACATATTCCTCGGACGTATATAATCGAATACACTACCGCTCGAAAATTTCGGTACACTTTTGGAAAAAAAGGCAAAAGTTTGAAGTATCATATCTCAATGAAAAATGATCATAGGAAGAAAATAAAAGAACCACTTTGAAGGGCAAAGTATGATCTTTCAGTGCAGTGATTTCAATATGGCATTTTTCACACTTGTTTTTCAGAAATATAACCCGCTGTATATGGAGGGCAAGTTATATTACCGGATAACGGAGACACCCATTTGATAGAGCATTCTTTCCTCTTCAAAATCGTTTTCCATTCATTGCTCTACGATTTTTTCTTGCAGAGTCATTCAATTATTTTGTGCTTGAATTCGTTCTTTTGAAAAAACCTCTGTAACTCTGAAACTATGAGATGAATCAAAAAATTGCAACGGGCAAAAAAGTATGGTTTTCAAGTGTTCTGCACCTAAGAATTTTTCTAAAATTGTCTGAGCTAGTTGATATACGTAACTTTTCCAGAGAACTGCATCTAGACCAAGCATTTGCTACATTTTCATCATTCCATCAATGAAATACGAACAATTGTCGATATACTTCTTTTTATTGAACAAATATATAATTTTTTGAGGGAAAAAATTATTGAAATTTAAATTTAGCTTGTTCGAAATAACCCCCTTGGGCCTTGATCACTGCGACGCAAACTCGTGGCATCCTCTCAATTATTTCCTGGATGATGTTGCTGGCAATAGTTTCCCATTCACGTTTCAAAATTTTCTGAACACGATCTCGATTCGTGATACAAGTTCGACGAATTCTTCGGTGTAGGTCGTCCCACAGCAATTCGATTAGGTCACAATCCGGGCTCTGCGGTGGTCATATTATGTTTCGCAATACTTTTTGTTTTCCTTTCAATTCGACATAATTCTGACAATATTTTGAGTCATGCTTGGGGTCGTTGTCTTGCTGCGAAGTGAATCCTTTCCCACACAATCGTATTCCAGATAGGATGACATGGTGTTGGAGGATCTTATGTTATTGGCGTTCCTCTAATATTCCATCAATTTTAACTATATCACCCACAGAACTGTTCTCAAAACATCCCCATACCATAATTGATCCACCACCATGTTTCACAGTCGGTAGAACACACTGTTCTTTCATTCTTCCTCCAGCTAAACGACATACATATGTTCGACGTTTGGATCCGAACAGTTCAAATCTGGATTCGGCAGTTGAGAGGACTCCTCTCCATTGCTCGCACGTCCAATCTTTATGCTGTTGTGTCCATTTTAATCGTTTTATCTTATTTCCCTGAGCAATCGTTTATCAGCTGCAACACGGCTAAATAGACCCCCTTTGCACAGCCTTTTTTCCACTGTTGAAACAGATACACATTTGTCTCCTATTTTATCCAGTTCTACTTTTCTTGAACGTGCTGCTTTGAATCTGTCACGTTTGCTTGTCTCAAGAATGAATTTATCCCCTGATGGGGTGGTTCCACGAGGTCTGCCAGATCGCGAAACATTCGCAATTGAATCCTTTTCTTCATACCTTTTAAGAGTGTAAGAAACATAATTAATTGACACTCCTTTTAACTTTGAGATTTGTCTGATTGAGAAATCAGTTTTCTTCAATGTAAACAATGGCAGCACGTTTCTCAAGCGACATTCGACTTCGAGGAGACATTATCTTGTCAGAACACTGGCAACACTGTGATCCGTAAGAAGTCTAATTAAGTTCATGTGATTCAGCTGCACGATCTTTTCTTGTTTTACATATAACTGACGTGGACTGTATTTTTACGGCGTATCACGCGAAATCAGTTGTGTTGGATTCAATTGTTCAATGAACTGAACGTATTGAAAATAGAAATTCAAACCCGACATCACTTCATAGAAATCAAATGTACGTGAGATGCCACTGAGCATATGAATCATATCATCGTATACCAAATAAGTCGGACTGCAAGTGATCAAGACGCAAGGAAATACTTTAAATAATCCAAAAGTGGAATTTATTCAATTTTCCTCCTACCATAAAGTTATATATTCTTATGTAGGAATCAAAACCAGTTCAGTATTGTTCCAAACTCAGATATTCTGAGCCAGTACTGGGCCAGTTTGAATTTTCACCCAGGATTCATAAACAAACGGACGTAAATAAAAAAGTGTTCGTATTTCATTGATTGAATGATAAAAATGTGGTAAATGCTTGGTCTAAATGCAGTTCTTTGGAATAGTTACGTATATCAACTAGCCCAGGCAATTTCAGAAAGATCCTTAGGTGTAGAACACTTGAGAACCAAACTTTTTTGCCCGTTGTAATTTTCCCACTCACCTCATACTTTCAAAATGTTTTCGTTCGAAAAAACGAATTCAAGCACAAAATAATTGAATAACTCTGCGAGAAAGAATCGTAGAGCAATGAATGAAAAACGATTTTGAAGAGGAAAGAATGCTCTATCAAATGGGTGTCTCCGTTATCCGGTAATATAACTTCCTCTCCACACTGAAAGAAAAAAAATCTTGAATCAAGAAAATATTGGATTGGCCGAGGCGAATCCGATATTCTTTTAATTCAAGGAAACCTTCTTTAGAAACAGAAATTATTTGCTCAATTTGAAGCTATACAGCATGATATCAAGAAAATTTTCTCACCCCAAGTACACATCTGCTTGAGATAAGAAAGAAATATATGTTTTTAGAACAAGAAAATATGTTCTTGTAATTGAGCCAATTTTTTTTCTAGTGCATATGCAGCGGGTTATATTTATAAAAAAAAAGTGTTAAAACACGCCATATTGAAATCACCGCAGCACTTTGAGGAATCATCATAGAGAAAAGAGTTCTTTTCCATTTACAAGATCATACTTTGCCCTTCAAAATGGTTTTCTTATTTTCTTCTTACGACCATTTTTCATCGAGATATGATATTTCAAACTTTTGCCTTCTTTTCCAAAGGTGTACCGAAACTTTCGAGCGGTAGTGTATATACGACATTACGTCAACCGAACGCCGATTGAATGAATATCGTACAATTTGAATGTACTGTGTACGTTCTAAGTGCATTCAAAACAGTGCTATTCGAATATTCCATGAACGTTCATTATATGTTCTTCGTATCTCATTCGTACATTCTATGGATGTTTCTATTCCGTATATACTTTGAACTTCTGTTGCTGCTTGGGTACATACATACATACACACACGCATACATACATACACACATACATGGATACATACTAGGGGTGTGCGAGAAACATTTTTTATCGGCACGTGTTGGGGAAACTATTCCTCTAATTCAACTTGGGCCATTATTGTGCTGTAAATATTTTGTAATAATACAAGTCGTAACACGGGGTAATGAAGTGAACCATTTTCATTGCCAACGTGCATTCGTCTTTCTTTTCCTTCAGCTCGATAGATTAAATTATCTCAATAACAACTCTTCATAACATAGAACATGAGAGAGCACGTGAGAATCCAGAGGGTTCCCAATTCCAGTCGGGATACTCGAGCATTCCGGTTTCCCAATTTCAGTCGGGATACCCGAACACTCCGAGTTCCCGATTTCAATCGAAATACTTCGAACATTTCGGGTGTTTCATCCCATTGGGTCACTCGGAATCTTTCCAGTTCTCAAATGAAATCAGATCACTCTGAATTTTTCCAGAATTTTCAGATTATTTACTCAAACTGCCAAGTTCCCTGAGCGGCCTATACCATTGTGTGTATCCATCAATCCAGTTCAATTACAAATTTCATCTGTTGTTTTCTTATTATCACTATGATATAATATGTTTTAGTAACTTCAACGCAATCAAAATTGACCCTCCGCATTCACACTGGGTGGTGACCACTGATGGATCAATCCGATGTTCTGTGTTTTTTTGTGGTTCAAAAAGTGTAAAGTGTACACAGTTGGAAATTTTGTGTTGAATTCGATACATTTCGTATGTCCCAAACGGTCCACACATATTTTTGTGTCGATATCACATAATGTGTTTGTGTTGGCTAGTAACTCAAGCTTGATGTAAATAATATAACACAAAAGAATGTTGATAAAGTTTTGATTGGAATTTCCGATCGTGTAAATTCAACACATTTAATAAGTACTGTCAAATGAAATCCAAAGTAAGTCGTGAATCAACAGCTCAAAAGTGTAATTTATGGATTTTTTCACATAAATCGAATGTGGAAATCACACTTATTTCGTTTTTTTCAACGTGTGTTCCTACGAAACACTAGAGCTTATCTCGTATGCTGAGTCTGCTCTCAAGAAGAGGTTAGGAAACTACTTTATTCTCTCCCCCCCCCCCACTTCTCCCACCATCGCAAGTATCATCACTCCTTTCGACCAATCAAACTATGTGTTTAGTCCACAAATGTCTATAAAATCAGTAAAAATATATAACAATGCAATGGACTCTGATTTAAGTGCTCTGTTTGTGATCCCCTCAAAATTCAAAATACCTATATCCCTCAACAACCCGATTAATTCTTTTCTTTCTTCCTCATACATTGCACACTTCTCTACTACATGCCTAATCGTTTCTTCACTTTCTATGCAGGGATTCCTTTAAGTTGTAGTGATTTGCTCTCCACCTATTCAACATAACCACTCTCTTTCTGGAAAATTTTAAATTTCTATACCATGGGTATTTTTTACCCTTTCTATAAAACTTCTCCATATATACTTTTCCCTTCCATTGTCCTTCATTAACAAATTTTTGAGTGTTTTTTTTCCAATTTGATTCTTCAAAAATATTTCTTAAATCCCCCTGAACCACTTTATTCACATCCCCTTCCTCTATCAATGTAGCCTCTTTCGCCAAAAAGTCCACCTTATCGTTACCTTGGCTTCCCATATGTCCTGGGATCCACCCTAATACTATTTTTCCCCTATTCTTATTATTCTTCACGCTCTCTTTCCAAGACCCAAATTGTTTTTTGATTTCCAAAATAATTGGATTTGTATTTACTTTAACATCGTTATTAATTGAAGCCTTCTAAACGCTTTCTGAATCTGTCAAAATCACAACGTTTCCTTTGTCGATTTTCTCTATTGCTATTTCTAATGCCTTACTTATAGCCACAGCCTCTGCAGTAAAAATAGAACTTTTCACATCCAATGCCATTCCCACGTCCATTTCCTCCCCCTCATAGACACCAACTACCGCTGCCCCAACTTTACCTCTACCCTTAACTTTAGATCCGTCTGTGTACAGAACTGTCGTTTGACCAGTTAAATTCCACTTACTGATCAATTCGTCTACCATTTTTGTGTCATCTATTTTTTTTCCTTTACTTATCCTCTTTCCCATATCCAAATCAATATGTATGCTCTGTACCACTGTGTCAAAATCAAAGTCACAAATTAAAAAGTTCTTTTCATTGCTTTTTATCATAGTTCTATTATATTTTTTACATTTTTCATATATTTTCGAACATCTACTTTTTCTTTGCTTCCTTTTTCTCTTTTCATTTTGTTCTAATCTTAGTAATTCTAATTTACTGATCAAACTACTACCCTGTCGTTCCATGTTTTTCAAAATAATATTCTCTGTCAGCATGTTCACTCTATCTTCTAAATTCATGATTCCCGCTTCTAAATGCATGACATTTATCGGCGTGGAATTCCTATACCCTAAACTTATCCTAATTCCTTTATTTTGAATTTTATTAACAATATTAATATTTTTCGATCACTGATAGGATACGCTACTCCCATAGTCTATCACCGATCTAACCATGCTTTTATATAGCATTGCCATGGTTTCAACGTCTGTTCCCTCTTTGATACCCCCCATATATTTCAACAAATTGCATCTTCTATCCCCCTTTTTCCAAACCTCCCTGGCCTGTTCTCTAGATTTTAATTCTGAATCTAAGACAACTCGCAGAAATTTAGCTTTCTTATTGATTTTGATTTCGTTTCCCCCAATTTTCATTTTATTCACTTTTCTTTCACCTTTTTTTTCAAAAACTACAACCTGTGTTTTCTGTACTGACATTTTCAAACCTAAATCTGATAATCTATTACTAACTGCCTCAAGTGCTTCTTTAATTTTCTTTATATTATGTTTAATGCTTTTATCTCTTCTGAATATTACCACATCGTCTGCATATTGCAGATTTTTGACTCTAACTCCTAAACCTTCATGAATGCCCGTTGTATAAATATTATACAATATCGGACTCAAAATCCCCCCTTGCGGAACACCCCTCACCACGTCCCTCTTTATATCCTCTCCATAATAGTCCAAAATTATATTATTCCCATCCCTCAGCCAATTACCTACGGATACTATAAATCTTCCTGGAATTCCCATACTCATCATCTTATTAATTAATATGTTATGTAACACATTATCATAAGCACCTTCTATGTCAATAAAAGCAGTTAACGTATTTTGATCTTTAATGAAACTTAATTCTATTTCTCTGCTTAAACTTATAATACTATCCATACAGGATCTACTCTTCCTAAAACCATTTTGTGTTTCATCTAGCTTACTCTTCTTTTCTAACCACCAAATTATTCTCTCGTTTACCATTGTTTGCAAAATTTTACCTAAACACCACGTTAAAGTGATTGGCCCCCCCCCCCCCATTTGCTTTATCAATGAAAAAAACTTGCCCACTTTTCCATTCTTTTGGCATTACTCCAGTCCTCCAAAATCCATTAAAAATCTTTAGTAACTCCCATTTGATGAAGTCTGGTAATTCCTTGATAATCTCATTATCTATTCCATCCAACCCTGGTGCTGCCTTTTCTCTACCTTTTCTAATCACTCTATCCAATTCACACATGCGGAAATCCTTCTCTAAATTATCTATCACTCCCTTACTCTTAAGCTCTTCTACTATTCTATCGATCTCATCATTTTCCACCCAGCTAACTGACAACTTCTCCATCGCTTCTCTAATTTCACCCTTTTTTTTACCTCCATCTCTATCTTTCCAATCTACCTCCATCGCTGCATTTTTTAAAATTTTTGCTTTCTTCCAGACATATTTTTCAATGCTGTTTTTATTTAAAGAGCCTACAAATTTTTTAAAACTATCTCTGCTCTTTTGTTTAAACAACTTTTTCACTTCTGCCTCGCACTTTTTTCTTTGCAAATCATTCCTTAGTGATTTATCTTTCCTATACCTCTTAAAAGCCAATTTCCTTCGCTCTACCGCTTCTTGGCAGTCTACATCCCACCAATCTACTTTCGTTTTATTTTTCCATTTGATGTTTCTACCTTTTTTCCTCCTTTCTTTAATCTCCTCTACTTTCATTTCCTCTTTTCTCCCTGAAATCCTGTTCATGACCCTATTGATCATATCAATCAACATCTCATATTTTTTGATAAAATTGTCCCCCTTGAAACCCTCTTCTTTTTTAACCTTATTCCATTCTGTTTTCAATTCTCTTGTTAGTTTTTCCCAATCTGTTTCATAATTATGTATCTTATTACTGATTTTTTGATATTTGATATCAACCCCAAAATTTTCTACAACCGCTTTTATCGGAATGTGATCTGACCCCCATGAATCTTCTTCTTCCGTTTTAATCTTACTTACTAATGATTCCGAGCAAAAAATTAAATCTATGTTACTCTGTCTACTTAACTTATTACTTCCCACATACGATAAAGTGTCTATATTACAACAGAACACATTCCGTACTACCCAAAAATCCCATAATCTTCTACCATAACAGTCCAGATAACTGTCATTCCATCCTACATGGTGGGCATTAAAGTCCCCCATAACAATACAATCTTCCTCGCTCTCTTTACATCCCATTATTTGTTCCCATAAATTTTCATCAAAAGCTATACCTGGAGCTCTGTATATTACTATAACATACAGCCACTTCTTATCACATTTTATCTTAATCCCTATTAATTCCGTTCCCATACTACTTATTTTGTCCAAATCTTCTATTTTTCTCCATTATAATTCTTTTCTAATGAGTATTCCCACTCCCCCACCCTTTTTTTCCCCTTTTCTATTTTTTCCCACCCAATCAAAACCGTTAACCTTTATTTTTTCTCTCTCTTTAATCCAGGTTTCAGTAATTCCCATCAAACCATAATCATCCGCCCGTTGTCTTATCTCATTTGATTTTCATTTTATTCCTCTTGCATTCCAAATCAAGAATTTACAATTCTTTTTGTGATCCATTATTAGTTAAGAAATCATAATGTTTAAAGCATCTATCTCTTTTATATCATAAGACAAAGGTATCTCAAATGATAATGAAAAATGGTGTCTTCTTCAAATTGTATCTTCAGACTTATTACTATCCTTCATATTCTCTCCATCATTTTCATTATCTTAAAAATCACCCCTATCTATACTACCGATACTATCATTTCCTGTTACAGGATAATACTCCTTTCTGGTAACTTCTTCATTATTTTCCTTATCTATCTCAGACTGTTGTACATTGCATTCTGTTATTACCTTATTTTCCTTTATGCTTAGTGAATCTTGCTTATTATCGTTATATTGGATTCCTTGTTTACCCTCCTTAATATTTATTTCATTTCCATCGTTAGAATTTCGTTGTGTCTCAAAAATATTTTGTTCTTCCTGTCCAATTTTGTAAAAGCTAAACCCTTCAAACTTCTCTATTTTACTAATTTTGGGCGTTTCTCTAGACTTGACCTCAAATAATTTCTCCCCTCCTTTTTCTTGTTTCAATTCGTTCTTATTTGAGTCAAATCTAAATATTGTATTATCACTGGATTGACCCATGCTACTTTCTTCTCCTTACCAAAACTTAATATCACATTTGTTCAGTCTTACGTTTGCAAAATTATATTTACCTCCCAACTTTCTTTCTTCTCTATCATCAAAAGTTTTCTTTTCTCTTTTTCTATCAGAAGTTTCTGTTATGTTAACCCTTCTTTTTACACGTATATTTCTTCTATTATCCCTTCTCAGGAAATAGTTCTTCTTCTCAAAACTAACATCTTCCTCTTCACACACATTTAATTTATTATCTTTTATTTCTTCTAAGACCGAAAATCTATTGAAATTTTCTAAGTTTTCCTCCCCCCTTACATTTCCTTTCACATTCTCATTTGCATTTCTCCTTTCCGTGTCCTTTTTTCTGAAATCTTCCTGCTTCCTTCCTCCTAGTCCAGAAAACTCCTCTCTACTCCAAATACTTCCCCTAAATTTTTCGTCTGCTCTCAACGAATCACTAGCTTCGTTCAAACCCCTGTTTTCATATGCCATCAATTTTTTGAGTTCTTCTTCAAACGCTCTTATTTTGCAGAGTTTAGAGATGCTTTCATGAGCGTTCCCACAATTTACACATCGTCTATTTTTTTGACATTCTCCATCACTCTTGTCACCACATACTCTACATATCTCCGTATTAGCCCTACACTCTTTTCTTAAATGTCCAAATTTATAACATTTATAACATTGGAGAACTTTTTCTACATACAGTCTAACTGTGACGTACTCATGACCATATATATTCTACTATTCTATCCATAGTATATTCTACTTGGTAAAATATCACCCCTGACTCTGACTATGATGTTTTTCGTTGGGATCCACTCCACTTTATCTTCTCCTTCTTCTTCAGCTTTCTCCCTATTAACTACTCTTCTATTCATTCTAATAAACTCTGCTATATTTGTATCCCCCAAAAAAACTCCGAAAAAGTGAAAAAATAACGCCAAGTACATGAAAATCCCAAAAACAAAGAATAAAAAAATCTAAAAACACATTCTAAAGGAAAATTTCACTGCATTCAGAATTTCGAGGGGATATAGAAGGATATGCTCCATTTGAAAAAAAAAGATATGAAATCAATATGGGTGACCGAGTACATTGGTTACCCAAAGGATATGTGAAAGATTTTTGGTATATTGTAACTTCAGTTTGTTGAAACTGTATTGAAGGTATTTTATGATTTTCAAAAAAGCATTATTGTATCAAACAAATAAATAAAACAAGCGTATCGTTCTGCTCGTATATATAGATACCAAAAAGTGAAAAAAAGTAGAATTCCACAAAACATACAAATGTCTCACAAAAACCCCTAAAAACTCCAACACAGTAAAAAAATAACGTCAAATCCCAAAAACCATACAAACGTTTTACAATAACACTTGAAAAAAAATCCTTGGAAAAAATACTTCATACTTTCCGGAAGATTACTTGATATAACAAATATACCATTACAAAAAAGATGTGAAAGGCAACCCTGTTTCGGAATTCGCATCAACCAGCAACACTTGGCGTGGCCGATGGTAGGAGTTTTTAGCCTTTATTATATACAAATGAATTTCTATAGAACATTCAACAAGAAATTTAAATGATATAATTCCATAAAATCTTCTTCGGCCACGCCGAATGTTGCTGGTTGATGCGAATTCCGAAACAGGGTTGCCTTTCACATCTTTTTTTTAATGGTATATTTGTTATATCAAGTAATCTTCCAGAAAGAGTGAAGTATTTTTTTCAAGGATTTTTTTTCAAGTGTTATTGTAAAACGTTTGTATGGTTTTTGGGATTTGACGTTATTTTTTTACTGTGTTGGAGTTTTTAGGGGTTTTTGTGAGACATTTGTATGTTTTGTGGAATTCTACTTTTTTTCACTTTTTGGTATCTATATATACGAGCAGAACGATACGCTTGTTTTATTTATTTGTTTGATACAATAATGCTTTTTTGAAAATCATAAAATACCTTCAATACAGTTTCAACAAACTGAAGTTACAATATACCAAAAATCTTTCACATATCCTTTGGGTAACCAATGTACTTGGTCGCTCATATTGATGTCATATCTTTTTTTTTCAAATGGAGCATATCCTTCTATATCCCCTCGAAATTCTGAATGCAGTGAAATTTTCCTTTAGAATGTGTTTTTAGATTTTTTTATTCTTTGTTTTTGGGATTTTCATGTACTTGGCGTTATTTTTTTACTTTGTCGGAGTGTTTTTGGGGGATTTTACTTCTTTTTCTGAATATGCTTCCAACTGAACCCAAATAAAAATGAAATACCCCTGTCGAGTTTATGGCAATCGTAGGAATGAAGGAAATGTCCTCAGATAACTTATATGATATGGAAATCCACTTGGATTTCCATCAGTCATCTCATCATTGGACGGCAATAGATTATCGAAATAAAGAATGAAGAAAAGAAGGGAAGAGAAGCGAATTCCCATGAACAAATATACGTGTGAAGAATTCCGAAAACTAAACTTTCCTTGACTGATAAGTTGGCGCTCAAAGCAGCTCAAAGCGCTCAAAGCAACTCACCGCGCTCAAAGTAGCTCACGCCGCTCAAAACAGCCCACGATATTGTGCTGAACATGTCTTGAGCGGAAATTTCCAGTGTCTTCGAGAAATCATTGTAAGAAAATCGAAACAACATAGATCTCACAGACAGAGGAAACTTGCGTACAATATATTCAAGGTATCCAACAGAAATTATTGAACTACTGAAATGTCAGCAGAATAGAGGCCTTGGAGAATTCAAATTGCCTTTTGTCATACTGTATATTGTACTGTATATAGTATGACAAAAGGCGATTTGAATTTCCCAAGAACTCCATCCTACTGACATTTCAGTGATTCATTTTGTGGTTCCAGAAGGATTCAATGGGATTTAGTTTTTGGAACTTTTGCTATTTGGGTGAAGAGATGTCAAATATTTATCATGCGACAAAAAGATATACTTTCAAGATATCAGATTGAAGACACTTTCTAGTACTGTACCAGACATTTTTCAGAATTTTGTGGAATATCCATCGAAATCATTCGAAAAAATTTTTCAAGAATATTTGGTTCGTTATGGTATTATGAAGGTATTCTATATTCTCCAAATCTGTACAATATCACAGTGATTGGATTCTAATTTTATGATGAAGCGAAATTATTGCTTTTCAAAGAAATATATATACGAGTCTTTAGCATTGCGTGGCCAATGTCGCTCTTCAACTTGCAGATCATGAATAAATATCCACTTTGTACCTTTACTTCATAACATGCATGTGAAATTATCTTCAGAA
This sequence comes from Gonatopus flavifemur, assembly GCA_018340375.1. NCBI lineage: Eukaryota > Metazoa > Arthropoda > Insecta > Hymenoptera > Dryinidae > Gonatopus > Gonatopus flavifemur. The sequence goes on along the minus strand of JAFFJZ010000050.1, from coordinate 472,231 downwards.
ATATTTTTACCCTGATGAAAAACAGCAGCTATAACTTTATAAAAGTGTTGTCCAATTATAATTTTTAAAGTGGGTACTGCTTTAATGTTTATATTTTCTACCTCTGTTGCTTCAACATTATTGTGATTAAACATCATCAATTGCACAATTACATATTGTTCTGACGCTGTTATAAATGATTTTTTAGTTTTATGCAAGTTATTACAATTCTCACAAGAATTTTCGGATATTTTCGATGTTGACAAATTGAACTTGAATATTTCTTGAAACTCAAATGATTTTTGTGAAATTGGAGGTAGCCCAAGACGTGTAACACAATTTGTACCAACAATATTTTCGGTATATTCACATTTCGTACATTCCGTTAAGGTAGTTATTTGGTGCTTCACTAAATTTTTAATAGCCATTGAATTTTCGCAAATAGAAGCGATGAATTCTCCTGCATCTTGTGAGTGATTATGCAAGTATTGTGAACCTGCAAGCTGTTTTGAAGGTATGATATCGAGGTTTTTTTGCGAATTGTAGTTCTGAATTGAAATATTTTGGATGTCATTGGGGTCAGATAAAAGTAATTGTTTTGTCTTAGAAGCACAGTACAATATGCACTGCATTACTGCATTCAAATAAGAAGAAACACTGTTGATATTTTGGCCCCTGGATTATATATTATCCAATATCCTTATTCCTGAGTACTCAGGTGAAAAAGTTTTTTCAGTGAGTAAATTCTTTGAGTAAAATTACTGGTGGATCAAGAAAAAGTAGAAAGGATGCAGGTATACTATACATCTGTATGTTACTTACCACCACGATCAATATCATCAGGTAGCGTAGAAGGAAAATGAAGAAAAGGCAGAAGTGCAGTGGATATACAAGTCCTTGCGTTGAATAATACCACTATCAGATTCTTCCAACAGAATCATAGGTGGATGAAGAAAAAGCAAAAAGGATGTAAATGTACCATACATCTTTATGTTACGTACCACAATGATCAATGTCATTAGGCAGCGTCATAGGAAAATGAAGAAAAGGCAGAAGTGCAGTGGATATACAAGTCCTTGCATTGAATGATACCACTATCAGATTCTTCCAACAGAATCATAGGTGGATGAAAAAAAAGCAAAAAGGATGTAGATGTACCATACATCTGTACGTTAAATCCTACCATGATCATTAGGTAGCGTTGAAGGAAAATGCAGAAAAGATAGGAGCGCAATGGATATATCACAAACCTTTGCATCGGGTGCATTCCACTGACCAATTGACGAATGATTAGAGAGACTGTTTAGGATCAACTCAACGAAAATTGAGCAGATACAATATTCTGATTATAGGAATTGTTGCAGAACAACTACAGGTCAACTTGACTGATGTGACTGGATGTGACAATCCATTCTGAATGTTTTCTTCCAAAGTTCCATCTTTTCAGTTGTTCCATTCAAGCTGGATTATATTTGTGTTCTTACAAACCATCATTTTTATCTTTACTCATCTTGGTTTTGGAATGATTCAATTCTCGAATATCATGAATTTCATTAAATTGCCATAGAGTATTTTGGGTTGAGAGATTTAGTAACTCTAGGATCCATGAAATGTTCAAAATGTATTCAAAGTGATTCATGATCATTAAAAAGCAATATTGTATCAAATATCCAAACCATTTAATATTCATGATATTTGAGAATTGAATCATTCCAAAACCAAGATAAGTAAAGATAAAAATGATTGTTTGTAAGAACACAAATATAATCCAGCTTGAATGAAACAACTGAAAAGATGGAACTTTGGGAGAAAACATTCAGAATGAATTGTCACATCCAGTCACATCAGTCAAGTTGACTTGTAGTTGTTCTGCAACAATTTCTATAATCAGAATATTGTATCTGCTCAATTTTCGTTAAGTTGATCCTAAACAGTCTCTCTAATCATTCGTCTATTGGTCAGTGGAATGCACCCGATGCAAAGATTTGTGGTATATCCAGTGCGCTCCTATCTTTTCTGCATTTTCCTTCAACGCTACCTTATGATCATGGTAGGATTTAACGTACAGATGTATGGTACATCTACATCCTTTTTGCTTTTTCTTCATCCACCTATGATTCTGTTGGAAGAATCTGATAGTGGTATTATTCAATGCAAGGACTTGTATATCCACTGCACTTCTGCCTTTTCTTCATTTTCCTATGACGCTGCCTAATGACATTGATTATTGTGGTACGTAACATAAAGATGTATGGTGACATGCATCCTCCTCGCTTTTTCTCCATCTACCTGTGATTCTATTGGAAGGATCTGATAATAGTGTACCTAACGCAAGGACCTATGGTATATCCACTGCACTCTTACCTTTCCTTCATTTTCCTTCTGTGCTACCTGATGATATTGATCGCGGTGGTAAGTAACACACAGATGTATAGTATACCTGCATCCTTTCTACTTTTTCTTGATCCACCTGTAATTTTACTCAAAGAATCTAGGGAAACCATTTTGTACCTAATTCATAATTTTGATTCAGGATGTCATATTTTAATATACCTGAAGTGCTCGGTGACTAACCTTATTTTCAAATGTTCTTCAAACTTGCTATAATTGAATTTACATTCACTATCTATTCACTATTCTGTTTCATTATTTGTTCACAATTCTGATTGCAGAATAGTGGATTCCATTGGAGATTATGGTTTATCCATTATACTTTTGCCTGTAAAAAAAATAGGAAATAAACTTCAATAATCACCCTTGAGCAGGCTCGGTATGATCTTTTTCATCGATTGCCTATGATCCTAATTAGAGAAATCGACAGTGGAGCCTTCCGAAGTAGCTGGTTATCTGGTTTTGATCAGCTACTTCGGAAGGCTCCACTAGTTGACTGTCCGTCAGAACTTATGATATATCTCTGACTTTCTGGTATGTGGAGGAATTGCAAATAAACTTGAATCTTTTCCCTTGAGCATGTTTGATATGATCCATTTGATCATTTTCCAACGACTCTAGCAGGAAAACCTGATAGTAGATTGTTTGTAAGGGGGTTATGGTATATCCGATAAGATTTTACCTAAAAAGTAATGCATAAATTTGAATCATTATTTTCGACTAGACTTTGTATGATTTATTTAATCATCAGTCTGTGGTTCTGGTGGTAAGAACCAATAGTAGCAGACTGTTCATAAGAGATTACGGTATTCCTGCTGAGCTGTTGTCTGTAAAGGAATATTGTATTTTATGAATAATACATCATACAGAGCTTACCTGTGTATATACCAATTTTCCGAATTTAGCAAACAGATTTATTTATACCTTTCTTAAACTTTTTCTGTTTTTTGTTTTACAAATGACCTCTTCATCATTTATTCATTAATCCATTCAGGAATTTTTTCAAGTCAAATATAAAAGTATATATAATTCCAGGTTATTTGCGTGCGTTTGATTGTTGTTATAATGACCTGTAATACCTGTAATGTAGTTCAACCTGCAATTCAGAATTCATACATTTTTCAATTATTCTTTTAATATTATAATAACCTATCAACACATCGCCTCATTGACAGGTTATTTGTTTATGTATAGACCACACTACACTTAAATCAATGCTATTGGATGTTTGGATTATAATATACATTAACTGAAGTGAATGCTATTGGATATTGGAAGAAAGGAAAAAGGACAGAATATTGGATGTCCCAAGAAGGACAGAGACAGAATATCTCTCTGCCAATGGAAGGAACCCTCCCGAATTCCGATGACGAAAAACTATAGTCGCTATCTGATTAAAATAAATCGAAAGTGGCGATGATGATGAAGAAAAATCCTGATGTTTTGATCGCATGAAAATTTGAAACGTTTGTATCCCGGGATCGCGTGAACGGACCAACTTCGTAGTGTGCTTAATCGAAAGTGTGTATTCGAATTATATAATAGAAGTGTAATTATTTTCTCGTGAAATTCAATGTGTGATGAGTTATTGTGGGTTAAAGATTTTTTGACTATAGAAAATCTTGGTTTTCGTGTAAAGATATACGGTAGCGCACGACTTATGCTTTTTCATTTTTTCTTTTGTTTCAGGGTTTTTATTTACTTGGCGTCGAGACGCTACCGCGTCTCTTGATCAAGACACATTTCTGCTTTCAACTCATCTATTGTGCCGAACCAATTCGATATTATGCCTTTCCTACCTAATTTCCTCTTTGTTATGTATGCTTTCAATACTTCCCCTTCATTTTTACATTTTCGTGAGAATGTGTTTGCTTCTCTAGCACCTCTAAACCTAACCTCCCCTTCGCCACGTCCTGACATCTTGTACTCTTCTACTTTAACTTTCTTATTACACACTTTTCTATATAGTCTTTGATTACATTCGAAATTCGACCATTCTCTCTCACAAACCATTAGTTTAACTTCTACTGTATACGCTGAACACATACCTCCCTCATAATAGGCTACTGTCTCAGCGCTATCTTCAAATGAATTAGGGTTATTTTTTGCACTCAAACCCACTGGTTCCCTTACTTCAAAATTTTCTCCTGCATTGTCAAAAACTTCTTGAAATATTTGTCTGCTGTCACCAGAAATTTTGTTTTGATTTTCTTTGCCCTTACACTTCTTAGCTACATATACTTTGTCATTGTTATTTTTCTTAAATCTGCTGTCAGACATCTGTTTACCTATACGACTATTGTCGTTTTGAACACCAATAACTTTTTCAATTTCCTCCAACGACATGGCTATGTTTTTTTTTTTCATCCTCCAAATCATTCAATCGATCTTTACGAAATTTCTTACTTTCAGCCTCAAAGGAATCCCTCATATCTCTCTTCACTCCCATCCTCTCTCTATTCTCTTCATACATTCCATCCATCTCATCAATCAATTCATCATAATCCTTCACCACATCTTCTACTTTATTGTCTTTTGTAACCCCCCCCCCCCCCCCCATAGTCCTGACGCCGAAGCCACCTTCCCGCCTAACCTCTCCCCAATGTGTTCATTCAACACTATGTATCGTCTTTTATGAGCTATTATTCTTGAAACTTTATTAATCACTACACTCTCCTCACTCAAAATTACTTTATACACACAATTATATGCTATGACAATTAATATAACTCATCAAATACTCAAAAACCAAAGGAACCAAATTCCATGTATCCACACTAAGCTCCCACCGGCTGAGTCGTTTTCCACTTTTTTCGTGTTGAAACAATGCAGAAGAATAAATTGAAAAAAATAGTATTTCAATGAAAATTGAACACGGATCGTCAGGACCGAATGTTCAAGCTGTATCACTCAGGCCACTGCCGGTCCTTTGGTTAAGGGTACTTTCTTTGCGTATATCAACTTGCACTCGATCTTCAAATTTACATATCTAGAAAACTAAGTCCCATTATAATGAAAGCTAAAACCAAAATGAATGAAAATGGATAAATAGTTCTTCCGACGACTACCAAAGTTACACGTCCATCGAGCTTCCATGAAAAAATAGCTCCCACCACTGGTGATCTCTCCTTGGTAGTTGAGAATAGCACAATTTTTATGTTCAATCTTGAGTTGAATAAAATTTGTGTCAATTTGACACTTTTTTCCACTTGTTTGAATGATTTCGCATTATAAATAAATCAGTTGAGACCTGATTACACAAGGACTGTCTGTACAAGTTACACGTGTTTGTGTTGAATATTCAACAGAAAATTCATGACACACGGATTTTTTAACGCATTTACACGGAATTTTCAACTGTGTAGTGACTAAAATTCTCAATAACTCAACAATCTCAATGTAAATGTCACACCCCAAGCAGCACCAGGAGGAATTAAAATGCGTACAGTATCCTATGGACAGGCTCCAAAGACGATTATCCAAAACAGTCTCATTTGGAGGTTCTAAGCATGTTCATATCACATCTGAAACATCCGTGTGCCGCTTGGGATCGGACATGTACCTATTTCCGCGTGTGCGCGTACACACAAACACACACACACACACGCGCGCGCACGCACGCACCAAAATGCAATAATTTCCCGCATTGAAAAAAGTTTCTTGAAGCTTAGTTTCTAAGATATGAGCATTCTCAGATTCCTTTTCACATTCAAATCACTCAATAGCATTGCGCGCTACATACTTGAGCCTCGCACCATTCACTGGGTTGGAAATTGGTGGATCTCTGAAAAAAAAATGGTAATATTCTATCATTTTGTACTTCAAAGTTATAATGATTTGACATTTTTTGGCTTTCAGCTAATTGGAATCCAGCAATTTCAACTCATAGAATAATGCTCCAAAACAAAAAATGCCAGGTAATTTCAGTTTTTACCCAGACACCCAACTTAGCAACTCTCCACCTTGGCAAATGGTGTTGAGCTCAAGTATGTAATACACAGTGTTTTGGAGTGATTTGGATTTGAAAAAAAAACTAAGAATGCTGATATCTCAAAAACTAAGCCTCGAAAAAATCTTTCAATACGGGAAATTATTGAATTTTGACTGAAATCCTGAAACATGTGGTATATAGAACATTCCGCTAGCAAGGAGAATATATACAACACTAAGCAAAGCAACCTCATAAGGTTTCATAGTGAGTATAAAAATTCTTAACTGGAATTCATTCGATGTCACTAGATTCTGCAAGAAACGAAACAGATTCATTGAATTACAGTAATTTTGTCCAATCAGGCCCCCATTGAACATGATGACCACTAATGGAATAATAATAAAATTTATGCAGGACTTCAGGTTTTATAGATGGGTTTCCATGGAATCGATGACTAATTCAGTGGATTTTTGACGCGAATACAATTTTTAATATACACCCCTCGTATACGATGTTGCATCACGCTACAAAAATGGTTCACAACCAAATTGTCGCGACGTTACACAATGTCGTAATATACCTGCAATCAAGGCACCAATTAATTTTGTAATATTGTATTTGCATAATGTGTGTCCCTCCCCGTGGGATGGTTGCGGGCCTTCCAGGGGGATATTCTTGATACCTGTCTTTGATATCCTTTTTATCCATCCTTGGTAGTATCTGCTTCCTTTACGTGGTGGGGAGGATAAGTATCTCAGATTTGGGTCTCTCTTTCGAGTGGAGTAAACTACTCGAGAGGGAGAATACAAACTGAGAGAAACTAAATCATTCCAACGCCAGGAACATCGGCAGAAATGCAGGGAAAGCAAGGGGAAACTACCTTCCTTGACTTCTTTCAATATTCCCGAGGAAATGAAATCTTTTTCCAAACCTAGAATGTGAAATTTCAATTGGTTGAAAAAAAAGCAACAACAACAACATGATGGCGTTCTCTCAGGTAAAATATTCCGGAGTTAAAATAGCCTCCCATTCGGATCTCCGGGTGGAGGCTGCTTGAGAGAGCCCCATCAAACGAGATAGAAAACCAAAGAAGATAGGGAAGAAAGAGAACATTCTTCGAGTCGGAGCGTGGAATGTTAGATCACTGAGACAAACAGGATGATTAGAGAATTCGAAATTGAAAATTAATAGGTTACGTATCTATGTAATGGGAATTGGCGAAATGAGATGGCCGCAAGAAGGGGATTTCTGCAGTGGGGATTACAGACTCATTCATACAGGATCGAAGAATGGTCAAGCAGGTGTGGGAATTATAATGCATAAAAAGGTAAGGAATAGGATAGAAAATTATTTGCAACATATCAAACGCGTAATGATGGTCAGAGTTAGAACAAAACCGGTAGACACTGTTATAGTTCAAGTATGCATGCCCATATCTGCGTACTCAGAGGAAGATATCGAAGAAACGTGCGATGGAATAGAGCAAGTGATAGAATATGTGAAGGGAGGAGAGAATTTAATGATCATAGTTGACTGGAATGCGGTAGTAGAGCAAGGGAATGTGGGCAACATAATAGGAGATTTCGCGTTAGGAAAACGAAATCAAAGAGGACAACGTTTAATCGAATTCTGTGAAAGCCATGGAATGGTTATTACCAATGTAAAACTTATCCTGGCGCAGATATAGATAGTGATCACAATATGTTGCTCATGAAATGTTCTCTGAAATTCAAAGCTCTGAAGAAGAAAAGGAAAATGCAAGAAAGATGGAACTTAGAGAATCTCAAACGAAAACAAACACATGAGGCATTCAAAGTGATGTTGGATGAAAAATTAGAGGATTAATAAAAGGAAGACTTGGAAATGGAGAGTAGATGGACCAATATACAGGGGAACATGCAACAATGTGCAGAGAAAATTTTGGAGAACGATGGATCAGAACCTAAGAAATCATGGATAACGGAAGGAATTCTCGATTTAATTAATGAAAGGAGGAAATACAAGAATCAGAGTACCAAACAAGACCAACAGAGATACAAGTCACTGAGAAACAAAATAATAAGAAAATCAAGGAAAGTAAAAGAACAATGGTTGGAGGGAGAATGTCAGGATATAGAAGTAAGATTACATTTAGGGAAAATAGATGAGGCATATAGGATTGTTAAGAGATTTTTTGGACAAATCTAGATGAATCAAATGAAATCTAGAAGCAATTAGATTGAAAATTCTCTAGGGAGACAATTGATCAGAACGGAGGAAAATATCGAACAATGGATTGATCATTTAGAAGATCTGTATAAAGGGAGCGATAATATAGGATTCTTAGAAAGGGAGGAATATGTCGATGAAGAAAAATTGGGAGATTCGATTTTGAGATCAGAATTCGACAGGGCTTCAAGGGGGTATTTTGGTTTAGACACCCGGGTTTTTGGTGTTTTTCTTGGACGTCATAAAAAGAATCCAATAAATTTTTACCATCCATTTCTTCACTAGTTATTTATTGACATTTTAAGATTTCAAAACATTAGGAATATTATAAAAAAAAATCAAAATTAAAGAAACTGCAGACCGGGAGAGTGAGGACCCATAAAAAATTGTCGTGACCCGATGTGCAGGATTCCAGTCCACCTAGTGATCTGGAAAAAAGGTTTTTTTCACAAAATGGCGGCTTTTTGAAGGAAAAGTTACGTTTTTTCCGTGATTTTTCTCGCCCTTTGGGATTTGAAGGAAAAAAACGAGGAGTCTCAAAAAATTCTCCGTAGTACGAAACTGCAATGTATAAAGGAGTTCTGTGCCAAATTTCAAGTGAATCGATTGAGTAGCACTTGAAATATCATGCACACCGTTTCGAAAAAGGCAGTTTCGAGAGAAATGCGTTTGAAGATTCGAACACAATTCCAAATAGTCTACAAGTAAAGAGTAAAACTTGCTTCGATTCTGCACATAAATTCATTCCAAGATGCAGCCAAAACCAGCCCTGTTTAAGCTGAAACTAAGCGCTGAAAACAAATGCTGACACAATGGGTGGGACTGCATTGCAGTAAATTCTTCAAGTAGGATGCAACGACATTCAGTCGGACTCCTTAGAGTGTAAGTGTCACAATGGTACATTATACTCACATTTTCTCACAAAACCCTCCTGAGAACATGTTCTCAAAAGTCTAAACTATGAAAATACGCAAAAAGAAAAAAATAGGTTTTTCCAAAATTCTAGACCAGCATACCCCCTTAAAAGAATTGAAAAGTAATGAAGCACCAGGGGTAGATGGAATAAGTGCGGACCTGATCAAAGCCTCCTGTCAAAGAACCCGTGACGCATTGTTTGAATTGCTCAGAGTTATGTACGAAAATGGAGGAATACCGAAAGATTTTCAAAAGAATAAAGTTGTCACCATTCCGCAGAAACGAGGAGCAGACAAATGCATGGACTACAGGACGATTAGTTTGACTTCACATGCCTCAAAGATACTGACAAGAATTATATACAGGAGGATAGAAAATAAAATAGAGAGTAGATTAGCAGAAGATCAGTTCGGTTTCAGGAAAAATAGGGGAACGCGGGAAGCGATATTAACACTCAGAACAGCAGTAGAGAAAAGTCTAGAGTTAAAGAAGTCTGTGTATATAGGTTTTGTAGATATACAAACAGCATTTGATGGTTATGAATTATATAAGAATCAAACCGCAATAATAGAAATAGAGGGTCAAAAAGGAGAAGCACAAATTAGGAGAGGGGTGAGACAAGGATGCTCACTGTCACCACTGATTTTCAATTTGTATATAGAAGAAGCGCTGGACGAAGTGAAAGAACAAGTGCGATTCAAATTACAGATTCAGGGAGAAAATGTGAGCATGTTGAGATTTGCGGATGACATAGCTATATTAGCTACGAGTGGTGCTGGGTTAGAAAATATTCTCAACACTATGAACATAATATTACTGGAAACTATTGTATGAAGATGAATGAGGACAAAACAAAATTCATGATTTGTACAACAGCCAAAACATCAAGGAGAACGAAAATCACAATAGATGCAGAAACAATTCAGCAAGTCAAAGAAATAAATATCTAGGAAGCATAATTACAGAAAACGGTAAAAGCGAAAGAGATACAAGAGCAAGAATAGCACGAGGAAAACAGGCTTTCCGCCAAAAGATACAGTTACTATGTACGAAGAATATTAGCTTAGCAGTAAGGAAGAAATTGTTGAAGAGTTACGTTTCGAGCACAGCATTATATGGTTGCGAAACTTGGACTATTGGACAAACAGACCAACGAAGACTTAAAGCTCTTCAAATGTGGTGTTATAGAAGGATGCTTAGAACAAACTGGACAGAGAAAGTAAAGAATGAAGAAGTACTGGAGAAGATAAATGAAAAAAGAAGTCTTTTGAAACATGTCGTGAAAAGGAGAAGTATTCCAATAGGAAACACATTAAGGCATGATAGTTTATTGAAAACAATATTAGAAGGAAAAATGAATGGTAAAACTCGCAAAGGTAGACCTAGATTGAGTTATATGAAGCAAATTATACAAGATAAGGGTTGTCATAGATATGTAGAAATTAAGCGTTTAGCGGATAATATAGACAGGGTTGGAGGATTTCATCAAACCAGTTATGAGACTGATTACTCCATGATGATGATGAGGAATAATTCTGTATGTCAAAAGGTTCTCGAGATACAGACATTTGAAAAAAAAACTGGATTCATCAGAACCGAACACTTTGACACGAATGTATAAACCGGAAATCACAATGAAGGAAAAAAACAAATCTGAAACATAATTGACTCTGTTTTTACATGAAGAATACGCAGTTTGATTAGATTCATACGACATATTGATAAAAATGGGATGTATTCTCTCAGAAAAAGATGCATTCTATCAAGGATTGACATCACTATCTCAATATATAATCTCACATCTTTTCCTGCCACGGTGAACGGAATATCTGTTAATTCAAACGTCAATGTTCAACGGAAACAAATATTACAGAAAATATATTTTAGTTACCTCAACAACCATATCTTATCAAAAGAAATCCCTGTTCAATTTATTTCTTTTCCGACTGACTTTCATTATTATCATTCCTAACCAGATCTCCGATACATGAGATTTAAATTGGATTCAACCAGCAGCCAGATCTTTCAGTATCGTATCAATATTGAATGAGAAAAAGGATAATTTATCTTCTTCCGGTTGTTGACCGGTTGTACGGGATTGTCGATGCTTGAAGAGGCTCAAGCATTATAGTTATGACTGAAGCAAACAATTTTCCACCTCTCCTTCTTTCTTTCACCACTATCCACGGTATAATGGTAAGTCACATCTCCGTGCGTGGCTTCCGGTCATCCTCGTTGCTTCCTCCCATCATTAATGGCCTACGTATACGGTGAATATGAAAGACCGATGTGAAGATTCCCTTCCCTCGTTTTTCCTCTTTTATTTAAAGTTGCAAGTTCAGGTGGATCACACATGTACACGAGATGCCATGTGAAATGGACGAATGGTTCGTGACCATGGGAAAATCCTTAACTCAAATTTCATAATGTACACATGAGATGAATCGTGTGGTATATCATCGAAGCCCTTGAGTTCATTAGAAGAATTTCATATGAGAAGAGAAAAAAATACGAGGAAGTGATTTTACAGTAGGTTATAAGGATCTTAGAAAAATTCAAAAAAGCCGAAAGAAATAAAATGTTCATTTTTTCTTTTCCGAATTTATTTTACAGAAAATTGATGGGTTTTGAGGAACACTTTGCATAATGATGTTGCCAGTCTCGATCTCGTAGAGAATGAGAAATAATAATCTTTTTTAATTCTCTTCTTTCTCTGAACGAAATATTCAATCCAAATTTACACCAAACGGAAGATATTTTTATGATCATCAATTGATCAATGAAGTGAGCACATTTTCTAAATGAACTGAATATTATAGATTAATTATTAACAATTGATAGAAATGAGTACATTTTATGTGAATAATAATCAGGTTTTATTCCATTCAAGTATAATAAAAAGTAGAAAATGAATCACAACGACCCTAATAATACAGGACGTTCAATGGATGTCAGGAGATGTCCAGTGGACGTTCTGGGACATGCTATAGATGTCCTGGATGTCCGTAGGATGTCTTCGTGCTTGATAGGTAGATCGGGGTTAGGTGGGAAGATTCACGTATATATATTATACATATATATATACAGGGTAAGGCATTTATCTTGAGACGACTAAATATCTTGGTGGGATCACTTTTTTTTGGAAAATGTTTCATACAAAAGTTGTTATACAAAGAGGGGCCACAAAACTACGATACCAGTTTCATCATAGATGGCGTTATGATCGATTAAAATGGGGTGAACATCATTTTTTTAAACGGGAACCCCCACTTTTTATTGCATATCATGATTCTACGCGAAAAAATGAGGAATTTTTGTTTGAAACATTTTTCCTAAATTCTTGAAGATGGAAACGGTGGGAAATGAGGTTGATGAAAAAAGTTCTACTGCATTATGTGTGAAGCGACGCTCAACAAACAAATCAAAACAATGATAATTTCAGAGAAGAAATCGAACACAAAACACAACAAATGTCATGTCCAAAACATTGTAAATGACTTCAATTCCATGTAACTCTTTTAATGCAGTAGAACTATTTTATCAACCTCATTTTCCACTGTTTGAACTTCAAGAATTTAGGAAAAATGTTTCAAACAAAACTTCCTCATTTTTTCGCGTAGAATCATGATATGCGATAAGGAGTAGGAGTTTCCATTTGAAGTTCACCTCAGTTTTACTAACCACAGCGCCATCTACTATGGAACTGATATCGCCATTGTGTCGTCCCCTCTCTTAACAACAACATTCGAATGAGATATTTCGGCTCTTGGATGCATTCAACAAGATATCCGCATATTGTTTCATAGACTTTATTTTTCATCGATTGTGGCGCCATCTTCAGAAATTTAGAGAAACGTTTCAAGCAAAAGTTACTCAGTTTTTTGCGTAGAATCAAGATATGCAATAAAAAGTGGGGGTTCCCGTTTAAAAAAATGATGTTCACCCCATTTTAATCGATCATAACGCCATCTATGATGAAACTGGTATCGTAGTTTTGTGGCCCCTCTTTGTATAACAACTTTTGTATGAAACATTTTCCAAAAAAAAGTGATCTCACCAAGATGTTTAGTTGTCTCAAGATAAATGTCTCACCCTGTATATATTTATATATTCATGAATCGAATAGATTCGATCTTTGGAATGAAAATTTTTGTTCACCCTAGAAAAAAGGATTAAATCTGACCAGATCTAATCAGTTCTATGAGGATCTGAAGAACTGCCCTTTTGGCTTGTAAGTGTCACAATGATATCTTTGGAATCAAATTCATATACAATCAGTTTCCAATAAACATTTCGTGTTTAAAACATATCTTTCAGGTAGGAAATGTGTTCAAAAGATATATTTTAGATCCACAATATATATTGCATTATCATAACATTCCTTATCATTTTGAACAACCAATTGCTCATGAAGATTAAATGGAATATTCAATTCAGATTTAACGAGATCTATACTCAGAAAAAAGTATTGCAAATTTATTTCAATCAAATGAGCTTTGTTAACTATTGACCAATCCATTTGACCAAAAGATGGTTTGTTAGATGATGACAAGCCTCCTTCGTCACAAACAAGTTCTACTTTCAGTGTACTCAGATCTAACCAGATATGTCAAGATCTGATCAGATCTACTGAGATCCGAGCGAATCTAATCTACTAATAAACATCAGATCTACTTAGATCTATTGAAATCAGTTTTCTTGATCTATTACATTTTTCCGATGGATTGACCCATGGCAAATGATATTCGATCAGAAGTACCAATAGGGATTTTCAAAAACGTAATAAATTACCAACTATGATTGCAATCTGAATAGGATCTCTAGGAGAGATCGGGGGGTTATGAGACACGGAGAGTCATGAGATACACTCACAGCACCTGCCTTCCACAAGTCCGACATCTAGAAACCACTATCAATTGTGTTTCTCGATCAGACGCACTTTCTAATTCAAATTTGTTGGTGCTGATACGCATTCTTGGTATCTTTCCAAATGGTAGTTTGTTGGAAAAAATTTTTCTTGAGCGTTTGTTCCGGAGATATTTACAGTTAGTTTTCTAAGCTATTCTCCAAGTCAAGGGTACACAGAGTATTCCTTGGAGAACAGGCTGTCGACACACAAAATAAATTTTGCATGAACATTTGATGTATCCATGGTGCATTAACCATTTTGAAAATATAAGAATTGGGCTGTTGTGACACGAAATTTTCAGGAGGTTGTGAAAAACGGCAAATTTCACATCTATGATCGATATAAAATCATGTTTCACATACGTATGTCGCATTTTTTGTGGATATTTCGAATGTCTCATTTGATTTCAATGTTCGTTTCGTGAGTTCAGCGTTTTTCAAGATTTTTTCATGATTTTTCATAATTTCTTCAGTCATTCCGCTTTATACGTATAATGCGAATAGCAAACGACCGAAGGATGTTCATGCCTCCGTGGCTACCATCAAAGAGGTTACCATAAAGAATGAGCCGCTGAAGACCACCCAGCTAGAAATTATTCTATCTCCAAATTGGACTATCAAAGGTCCTAACGTGGCCCAAATTGTGCTAGCTTGGCTCAAGGCAGAGCTTGAGATGCTAGTCACATTCCTAGTTGGGCATGAGACAGCATATGGGCCGATGGTAGAAGTTTTTAGCCTTTATTATATACAAATGAAATTCTTTAGAACATTAAACAAGAAATTTGAATGATATAAATTCATAAAATCTTCTTCGGCCACGCCAAGTGTTCCTGGTTGATGCAAATTCCGATACAGGGTTGCCTTTCACATCATTTTTTTAATGGTATATTTGTTATAACAAGTAATCTTCCGGAAAGAGTGAAGTATTTTTCTCAAGGATTTTTTTTTCGAGTGTTATCGTAGGACGTTTGTATGGTTTTTGGGATTTGACGTTATTTTTTACTGTGTTGTAGTTTTTGGGGGTTTTTGTGAGACATTTGTATGTTTTGTGGAATTCTCCTTTTTTTCACTTTTTGGTATCTATATACGGGCAGAACGATACGCTTGTTTCATTATGGTTTGTAATACAATAATGCTTTTTTGAAAATCATAAATTACCTTCAATACAGTTTGAACAAACTGAAGTTACAATATACCAAAAATCTTTCACATATCCTTTGGATAACCAATGTACTTGGTCGCTCATATTGATTTCATATCTTTTTCTTTCAAATGGAGCATATCCTTTTATATCCCCTGGGAATTCTGAATGCAGTGAGATTTTCCTTTAGAATGTGTTTTTAGATTTTTTTATTCTTTGTGTTTGGGATTTTCATGTACTTGGCGTTATTTTTTTACTTTTTTGGAGTTTTTTGGGGGGATTTCACTTCTTTTTCTGAATATACTTCCAACTGAACCCAAATTAAAATGAAATACCCCTGTCAAATTTATGGCGATTGTAGGAATGAAGGAAATGTCCTCAGATAACTTATGTGATATAAAAATCCCCTTGGATTTCCATCAGTCATCTCATCATTGGACAGCAATAGATCATCGGAATGAAGAATGAAGGAAAGGAGGGGAGAAAAGCGAGTTCCCATGGACAAATACACGTGTGAAGAATTCTGAAAACTAAATTTTCCTTGACTGATAAGTTGGCGCTCGAAGCGCCCAAAGCAGCTCACAGCGCTCAAAGTAGCTCACGCCGCTCAAAAATGCCCACGATATTGTGCTGAACATGTCTTGTGCGGGGATCTCCAGTGTTTTCAAGAAATCATTGTAAGAAAATCGAAACAACATAGATCTTACAGACAGAGGAAACTTGCGTACAATATATTGAAGGTATCCAACAGAAATTTTTTTTGCAAGATAGAATTTGTACTGTTCAGCATGGAGCTGAGAATAGCTTTCCAGCAAACATTTTTTGGTCGCTCTTTTGAATCATTGTGAAAAGTAGCAGATAGCAAAAGTTCCGAAAATTAGATCTCATTGAATTCTCTCGTAACCACAAAACGAATTACTGAAATGTCAGCAGAATACAGTCCTTGGAGAATTCAAATCGCTATTTGTTATACTGTATATTGTACTGTATATACTATGACAGAAGGCGATTTGAATTCTCCAAGAACTCCATCCTACTGCCATTTCAGTGATTCATTCTGTGGTTCCAGAAGAATTCAATGGGATATATTAATTGGTTGGGAAAGTGCTTGGCGCAGGAATTCAATGATTCAGGAGGCGCAAGTTCGATCCAATTTCTATCCAAGCAAGTTTGTCGAACGAATTTATTTTACTTCCTTCGAAAAGCCGATCGACGTTTCGGATCGATACGATCCTTTTTCAAGATACAAAATTTTATGATAGACGTATTATATAACGTAGAGGAGAGAGAACATGGTTGAATGAAGTATCATCCGGACCCATCGACTCGGATGTGGGTAGTTTCTATTAATTGGTTGGGAAAGTGCTTGGCGCAGGAATCCAATGATTCAGTAGGCGAAAGTTCGATCCAATTTTTATCCAAGCAAATTTGTCGAACGAATTTATTTTACTTCCTTCGACTAGCCAATCGACGTTTCGGATCGATACGATCGTTCCCATCGAATCGGATGATCCGATTAGATGGGTCCGGATGACTTTTCTTTCAACAACGTTTTTTCACCTCTACGATTATATCATTTTTGTATCTTGATAAAGGATCGTATCGATCCAAAACGTCCATCGGCTACACGAAGGAAGCATAATAAATTGGTTCGACACATTTGCTTGGCTAACAAATTGGATCGGTTATTCGCCCTCTAAGTCATTGCTTTCCTGCGCCCAGCACTATCCCAACCAATAACTAAAAACTACCCACATTCAAGTCGATGGGTCCGGATGACTTTTCTTTCAACAACGTTTTTTCACCTCTACGATTATATCATTTTTGTATCTTGATAAAGGATCGTATCGATCCAAAACGTCCATCGGCTACACGAAGGAAGCATAATAAATTGGTTCGACACATTTGCTTGGCTATCAAATTGGATCGGTTATTCGCCCTCTAAGTCATTGATTTCCTGCGGCAAGCACTTTCCCAACCAATTGATAAAAACTACCCACATTCGAGTCGATGGGTTCGGATGATACTTGATTCGACCACGTTCTCTCTCCTCTACGATTATATTGAAATTTTGTATCTTGAAAAAGGATCGTATCGATCCGAAACGTCGATCGGCTTTTCGAAGGAAGTAAAATAAATTCGTTCGACAAACTTGCTTGGATAGAAATTGGATCGAACTTTCGCCTACTGAATCGTTGAATTCCTGCGCCAAGCACTTTCCCAACCATTCAATCAAAACTACCCACATCCGAGTCGATGGGTTCGGATGATACTTCATTCAACCACGTTCTCTCTCCTCTACGATTATATTAAAATTTCGCATCTTGAAAAAGGATCGTATCGACCTGAAACGTCGATCGGCTTTTCGAAGGAAGTAAAATAAATTCGTTCGACAAACTTGCTTGGATAGAAATTGGATCGAACTTTCGCCTACTGAATCATTGAATTCCTGCGCCAACGACTTTTCCAACCAATTAATAAAAACTACACACATCCGAGTCGATGGGTCCGGATGATACTTCATTCAACCACGTTCTCTCTCCTCTACGATTATATTAAAATTTTGTATCATGAAAAAGGATCGTATCGATCCGAAACGTCGATCGGCTTTTCGAAGGGAGTGAAATAAATTCGTTCGACAAACTTGGATGGATAAAAATTGGATCGAACTTTCGCCTACTGAATCATTGAATTCCTGCGCCAACGACTTTTCCAACCAATTAATAAAAACCACACACATCCGAGTCGATGGGTCCGGATGATACTTCATTCAACCACGTTCTCTCTCCTCTACGATTATATTGAAATTTTGTATCTTGAAAAAGGATCGTATCGATCCGAAACGTCGATTGGCTAGTCGAAGGAAGTAAAATAAATTCGTTCGACAAATTTGCTTGGATAAAAATTGGATCGAACTTTCGCCTACTGAATCATTGAATTCCTGCGCCAAGCACTTTCCCTACCAATTAATAGGAACTACCCACATCCGAGTCGATGGGTCCGAATGATACTTCATTCAACCATGTTCTCTCTCCTCTACGTTATATAATACGTCTATCATAAAATTTTGTATCTTGAAAAAGGATCGTATCGATCCGAAACGTCGATCGGCTTTTCGAAGGAAGTAAAATAAATTCGTTCGACAAACTTGCTTGGATACAATTTGATCATACTTTCGCCTACTGAATCAATGGGATATAGTGTCTGGAACTTTTGCTATCTGGCTGAGGAGATGTCAAATATTTATCATGCAACAGATTGGATTGATATCAGATTGAAGACATTTTCTAGTACTATGCCAGACATTTTTCAGAATTCTGTGGAATATCCATCGAAATCATTCGAAAAAATTCTTCGAGGACATTTGGTTCGTTATGGTATTATAAACGTATTCTATATCCTCCAAAACTGTACAATATTACAGTGATTGAATTCTAATTTTATGATGAAGCGAAATTATTGCTTTTCAAAGAAATATATATACGAGTCTTTAGCATTAAGTGGCCAATGTCGCTCTCAAACATGCAGATCATGAATAAATATCCACTTTGTACATTTACTTCGTAACATACATGTGAAATTACTTTCAGAAATATTTTTACCCTGATGAAAAACAACAGTTATAACTATATAAAAATGTTGTGGAATTTTGATTTTTGAAGTTGGTACTGCTTTAATGCTTATATTTTCTACCTTTGTCGCTTCAACATTATTGTAATTAAATATCATCCATTGCACAATTACATATTGTTCTGATGCTGTTATAAAAGATTCCTTAGTTCCATGCAAGTTATTACAATTGTCACAAGAATCTTCGAAAATTTTCCATGTTGAAAAATTGAACTTGAATATTTCTTGAAACTCAAATGATTTTTGTGAAATTGGAGGGAGCGCAAGACGTATAACACAATTTGTACCAACAATATTTTCGGTATATTCACATTTTGTACATTCCGTTAAGGTAGTTATTTGGTGCTCCACTTGATTTTTAATAGCCATTGAATTTTCGCAAATAGAAGCGATGAATTCTCCTGCATCTTGTGAGTGATTATGCAAGTATTGTGGACCTGCGAGCTGCTTGAAAGCTATGATATCAAGGTTTTTTTTGCAAATTGTACTTCTGAATTGAAATATTTATGATGTCATTGGGGTCAGATGAAGGTCATTGTTTTGTCTTAGAAGCATAGTACAATATACACTGCATTACTGCATTCAAATAAGTAGAAACACCGTCAACATTAGGAAGACCCATTACGTGAAACGCGTGAGTTCCTGTTGATTTTTCATTAATATTTTGGCCCCTGGGATATATATTATCCAATATCCATATTCCTGAGTACCCAGGCGAGAAAGTTTTTTCCGTGAGTAAATTCTTTGAGTAAAATTACAGGTGGATCAAGATGAAGTAGAAAGGATGCAGGTATACTATACATCTGTATGTTACTTACCACCACGATCAATATTATCAGGTAGCGTAGGAGGAAAATGAAGAGAAGGGAGGAGTGCAGTGGATATACCACAGGTCCTTGCGTTAGGTACACTATTATCAGATTCTTCCAATAGAATCACAGGTAGATGGAGTAAAAGCAAGAAGGATGCATATGTACCATATATCTTTATGTTATGTACCACAATGATCAATTCCATTAGGTAGCGTCATAGGAAAATGGAGAAAAGGCAGAAGTGCCGTGGACATACAAGTGCTTGCGTTGAATAATACCACTATCAAATTTTCCCCACAGAATCATAGGTGAATGAAGGAAAAGCAAAAAGGATGTAGATTTACCATACATCTGTACGTTGAATCCTACCATGATCATTAGGTAGCGTTGAAGGAAAATGCAGAAAAGATAGGAGCGCAGTGGATATACCACAAATCTTGGCATCGGGTGCATTCCACTGACCAATTGACGAATGATTAGAGAGACTGTTTAGGATCAACTCGACAAAAATTGAGCAGATACAATATTCTGATTATAGAAATTGTTGCAGAACAACTACAGGTGAACTTGACTGGATGTGACAATTCATTCTGAATGTTTTCTTCCAAAGAGAAAATAACAAGACGCCATGCGAGTTTGACGTGCATTTGCTGCTCCGATAATTTTCTCATTCGTTGCTTTTAATAGTGTCTATTTAACTGCTATTCAGTTTGCTCGGTATAGTGTTTTTTACTGTGCATCTCGTGTAGTATTTCACTTTCCGGTTTGTGCCTTATCTACCACGTTTTTACTGATTCGAAATCATCATTTGTCGGAAAGTTTCGTCTCACGGATACAGTAGCCTAACATACATACTGTCACTTACATTGCCGCTTCGTTGTGTGATACGGAAACAGTAAACAGACCATTACTCGTGTATGTGTTTTGTGTGTTATTAGTACCAGTGATTATCATCTGCTCTACGTTTTGATCTTCTCATATATTTAAAATGTCACAACAAGATAAGGAAATCTGTAAAGGTTGTACTAAACCTGGCCCTCATCCTGTGAGTTGTCATACGTGTAATATTCATTCGCATCCAGGATGTGTGCACAGATGTAATCATCCGTGGAGTGTGAACAAACTCATCGATTGTTCAGATGCTTCTGCACATCAAATTGATTCATCTTTGCCAGAAGACTCGTCTCTGCTGGTAAATATAAAGGAGCTCATTCATGAAGAATTTTCGAAATTTCGTGATGAAATGGCTCGGGTTTACGAGGACAAAATAGTTTCTATTAGTCAAACTATTCTTCCCCTCACTGCGAGATTGACTGAAGTTGAGAACAAACTCGACGTTTCAAAACAAGACTGCGATTCTCGTGATCTTGAAACGATTATTCATGAAGTCAACGAGCGACAGAAGCGATCTCGCAATATTATTATTGTTGGTATTGATAGCACGCTGGACAATCAACAACAAAATGATGCAGCGAAGGTGAAAACACTACTTCGAAATATTAATCCTTCCGTTCATGATGATATTAGGTTGCATAGAATCGGTAAAAAGGTTGCGAACAAACACAGACCTATTTGTGTTTCTTTTCCATCGTCTCAAGATGTTATAAATATCTTGAAACGTAAATCTAATCACAATGGACCGTTTAAAATTTATCAAGATCGAACTGTTCAAGAAAGAAATTATTTAACCACGTTACGTGCGGAACTCAAGAATCTGATCGATGGTGGTGATACCAACAAAACAATCAAGAATATAAATGGATTGCCAACGATTGTTGACACGCGTACTGTGCCCCAGAAAAAAAAACCTATAACTCACCCTTTGATATACTATCAGAATGTTCGTGGTCTTCGTACTAAACTTCAAGATTT
The DNA here is from genome assembly GCA_018340375.1 of Gonatopus flavifemur. Lineage (NCBI taxonomy): Eukaryota > Metazoa > Arthropoda > Insecta > Hymenoptera > Dryinidae > Gonatopus > Gonatopus flavifemur. The sequence continues at coordinate 450,444 of JAFFJZ010000050.1, read as the reverse complement.
ACAAATTTCACTTTCATCTCTTACTTCTACGTATGATGTCATTATCTTCTCTGAAACCTGGTTAACGGATAACATATCTGATGAAGAATTGTCCTTTAATGATTATCTCTTGTATCGGTTGGACAGGAGCAGGCGCACCATTGTTTTTTCTCGAGGAGGTGGTGTGCTGATTGCGGTCAAAAAGTATGTGAATAGTGCATTGGTTGATTTGCCGCCTACTAGCGTGGAACATATTCTTGTCAAGTTGCAGTTTAATTCGAAGTCTGTTTTTATTGGAGCAAGTTACTTCCCCCCTGCCTCATCATCATCTCTTTACCTTGAACATTGTGTCTCTCTGGCCGAGGTACTGTGTCAGGATTATGATTCTTCAATTTTCCTCTTCCGTGACTACAATCTTCCGCATGTGGTTTGGCGCAATGACGACTCTTCTCTAACGGCACCGTTTCGTCCTGGTGTGACACTGAATGAAAGGTCTGCGGTGGAGATTTTGACTCAATATTTCAACTACTTTGGTTTATATCAAAAAAACAATATTTACAATGATTTCAATGGTATGCTGGACTTGATTTTTACCACCGATGAGTATGTTGAAACTATTAGTCCGGTTGATTACCTCCTACATTGTGATGCTCATCATCCCCCCATTGAAATTAGATTGTATTCTCTTTCATTGAGATCTTCGTCTTGTACCGACACGTACCGGTACGATTATAAATTGGCTAATTTTTTTTCTATACGGCAGCATTTGAATCGAATTGATTGGGATTTGGAGTTGGAATGCATGGATGTAAATACTGCTATTAGTTTTTTGTATGATCAACTTTCTGTGGCTATTGAGTTGTACGTTCCGGAAACATTGATCAAAAGATCTATTTATCCTCTTTGGTTTACTCCTGAGCTCAAAAAATTAATGAGAAGGAAGAAAGTTGCCCATATGATTTACAAATCGTCTTATAGTCGCGGCGATTATTTAGCGTTCTCTTTTTTGCGTGCTCAATGTAAATCACGAGCTCGGGCTTGTTATTCGAATTACATTCGCCAAGTTGAGACTAATATTCAAAAGGATGTCAAATCTTTCTGGAATTTTGTTAACAGTAAGCGTTCATTCGAAGACTTACCTAGTACTATCATGTTGAATAATGTAGTTGCTGACTCTGCAGCTGGAATGGCTAACCTTTTTGCTGATCACTTTTCATCGGTTTTTCCTTCACATAACTCGGTTAATGTTGATCATTCTAGACATGATATGTCATTTAACATGCTTTCTGGTTTGGCTATTACCATAGGAGAGATCTACTCTGTTCTTGATTCGTTAGATACGAGCAAGGGCCCAGGATTTGATGGCCTTCCGCCGTTGCTGTTCAAGTCTTGCAAATTTATTCTTTCTCAACCGCTTTGGATTATCTTGAATAAATCTCTTTCTTCCGGATGTTTCCCTGCTGAATTGGAAACGAGCCTGATCTCTCCTATTTTCAAGCATGGTAATAAACTGGATGCTAAGAATTATAGACCTATAAGTATTTTAAATGTTATGTCCAGGATTTTTGAGCGCGTGGTTGTTGAGAAGATTACTCCTCTGTTGTCTCCTCTTATTATCCCGGAACAACATGGTTTCGTGTCAATGAGGTCTACTACTACGAATTTGGCTGCTTTCTGTAATCACACCGCCATTGCGCTGGAGAATAACTCACAAGTTGATGTTATTTACACTGATTTCAGTAAAGCGTTTGATACTGTATCTCACAGCGTTCTTCTATCTAACTTGAGTAGCTTTGGAATATCTGGTAATCAGAAACTTTGGTTCCAGAGTGACTTAACTGATCGGGTGCAGATGGTAAAAGTCCGGAACTGTTTTTCTGAACCGATTATACCTTCTTCGGGAGTGCCCCAGGGATCCCACCTTGGTCCACTCTTATTTTTGCTATTCATACATGACATTGGGCAGGTTCTCAATGATTGTGATTTCCTGGTATTTGCTGATGATCTAAAAATCTTCAAGAACATAAAATGTCTTGCGGATGTTCATCACTTACAGTCAGTATTATCGAGATTAGATTCTTGGTGCACCCGTAATTCTCTGCATCTGAACTTAGAAAATGCTGTGTAATGAGAATCTCGCGGTCAAGGAATCCTCTCATCAGTGATGCCAGATTCGGCCGACCGACTCGGTGTACCCCCTCCATCACGCTCTACACAATCAAATTCCTTTTGTCGGTGGTTCCATTGTGTGTGTGAAAGTTCTATAGAGATGGGTGTAATGGAGAGGGTAAACCGAGTCGGTCGGCCGAATCTGGCATCACTGCCTCTCATATTCTCCTACAAGATTGCGAATGTTACATTGAATACTGTTAAATCTTATGTTGATCTTGGTGTAACTATAAATGATGAATTGGATTTTTCTGAGCATTCTGTGCAAGCTTGTGGTACTGCGCTGAGAAATCTCGGCTTCGTCAAAAGATTTCCTAGTGATTTCGAAGATGTTAGGTCATTCAAAGTACTATATTCCTCTTCAATCAGACCCCATCTTGGATATGCGTCCCCTATCTGGTCTCCGTACTTGAAGAAAGATATTAGAATGATTGAGAGTGTGCAACACAAGTTTTTACGCTTTGCTGCTTTTAGAATAGGCTGCCCTATGAGATATTCTGACCATGATCAATCCAGAATTCTTCACAGGATGAATTTAACTACCCTCGAAGAGCGGAGACAAATGAATGATCTCCTATCTCTTTTTAAATTGATTAATGGTTGTCTTGATTGCGAGTCATTGCTGAGTAAAGTTAATTTTAACATCCCCGGTAAACCAGTTAGGAGAGCGCTCTTATTTAGACCTGTACAATTTGAATCTAGATTTGGAAATTATGATCCGATTTCTCACATTTGTGAATTAGCAAATAATTTCGATCGGTCGATGGAATTGTTTGGTGTTTCCTTGAATCGGTTTAAACTCTCGGTGAATGCATCACCATATTGTAATTGTATTTTATGCGTCTTTGGACGCTGTCTTGTATTGACTCTATATTTACTTTTTATATCGAAGGGTGCTAACCCGTGTATCGCAATGAAAAAAAAAAAAAGTTCCATCTTTTCAGTTGTTCCATTCAAGCTGGATTATATTTGTGTTCTTACAAACCATCATTTTTATCTTTACTCATCTTGGTTTTGGAATGATTCAATTCTCGAATATCATGAATTTCATTAAATTGCCATAGAGTATTTTGGGTTGAGAGATTTAGTAACTCTAGGATCCATGAAATGTTCAAAATGTATTCAAAGTGATTCATGATCATTAAAAAGCAATATTGTATCAAATATCCAAACCATTTAATATTCATGATATTTGAGAATTGAATCATTCCAAAACCAAGATAAGTAAAGATAAAAATGATTGTTTGTAAGAACACAAATATAATCCAGCTTGAATGGAACAACTGAAAAGATGGAACTTTGGAAGAAAACATTCAGAATGAATTGTCACATCCAGTCACATCAGTCAAGTTGACTTGTAGTTGTTCTGCAACAATTTCTATAATCAGAATATTGTATCTGCTCAATTTTCGTTGAGTTGATCCTAAACAGTCTCTCTAATCATTCGTCAATTGGTCAGTGGAATGCACCCGATGCAAAGATTTGTGGTATATCCAGTGCGCTCCTATCTTTTCTGCATTTTCCTTCAACGCTACCTAATGATCATGGTAGGATTCAACGTACAGATGTATGGTAAATCTACATCATTTTTGCTTTTCCTTCATTCACCTATGATTCTGTGGGGAAAATCTGATAGTGGTATTATTCAACGCAAGCACTTGTATGTCCACGGCACTTCTGCCTTTTCTCCATTTTCCTATGACGCTACCTAATGAAATTGATCATTGTGGTACATAACATAAAGATATATGGTACATATGCATCCTTCTTGCTTTTACTCCATCTACCTGTGATTCTATTGGAAGAATCTGATAATAGTGTACCTAACGCAAGGACCTGTGGTATATCCACTGCACTCTTCCCTTCTCTTCATTTTCCTCCTACGCTACCTGATAATATTGATCGTGGTGGTAAGTAACATACAGATGTATAGTATACCTGCATCTTTCCTATTTTTCCTTGATCCACCTGTAATTTCACTCAAAGAATCTAGGAAAACCATTTTGTACATAGTTCATAATTTTGATTCAAGATGTCATATTTTATTATGCCTGAAGTGCTCGGTGACTCACCTTATCTTCGAATGTTTTTCAAACTTTCTATAATTGAATTTACATTCATTATCTATTCACTATTCTGTTTCATCATTTGTTCACGATTCTGATTGCAGAATAGTGGATACTAGCAGACTGTCCATTAGAGATTATGGTATATCCATCATACTTTTGCCTGTAAAAAAATAGCAAATGAACTTCAATAATCACCCTTGAGCAGGCTCGGTATGATCTATCTCATCGATTGCCCACGATCCTAATTAGAGAAATCGACAGTGGAGCCTTCCGAAGAAGCTGGTCATCTGGTTTTGATCAGCTACTTCGGAAGGCTCCAGTAGTTGACTGTCTGTCAGAACTTATGATATATCCCTCACTTCCTGGTATGTGGAGGAATTGCGAATAAACTTGAATCTTTTCCCTTGAGCATGAATGATTTGATCCATTCGATCATTTTCCAACGACTCTAGCAGGAGAACCTGATAGTAGATTGTTTGTGAGGGGGTTATGGTACATTCGATAAGATTCCACCTAAAAACTCATGTATAAATTTGAATCATTCTTTTCGACTAGACCTTGTATGATTTATTTGATCATGAGCCTGTGGTTCTGTTGGAAAGAACGAACAGTAGAAGACTGTCCATCAGGGATTACGGTATATCTTTTGAGCTTTTGTATGTGAAGGAATCTTGTATTTTATGAATAACACATACGGAGCTCACCTTTCCATATTTTTCAATTTTTCAAATGTAACAAACAGACCTATAGCTTCCTCAAACTTTTCCAATGTTCTTTTCTATAGATAACCTCATCATTCATTGATTCTTCATTAATTTTTCTGTGTGATACACACTTTGAATTATTTATATTTCATTGTTTATTGTTGTCCTGATTACATAAACCGTAACCACCTGCAATTCATCCATTTATTGAATTATCCTCTTAATATAATAATAACCTGTCAACACATCGCTCCACTGACAGATTATTTACGTTTCTAATAAATCGATTATCGATACAATGTATCACAATGTATACCAGATTATACATACAGATATGAAATCAACGCTATTGGATGTTTGGATTATAATATACATTAATTGAAGTGAATGCTATTGGATATTGGAAGAAAGGAAAAAGGACAGGATATTGGATGTCCCAAGAAGGAAAGAGACAGAATATCTCTATGCTAATGGAAGAAACCCTCCCAAATTCCGATGAAGAAGAACTATCGTCGCTATCGTGATTAAAATAAATCGAAAGTAGCGATGACGATGAAGAAAAATCCTGATGTTTTGATCGCATGAAAATTTGAAACGTTTGTATCTCGGGATCGCGTGAACAGATCAGCTTCGTAGTGTGCTTAATCAAAAGTGTGTATTCGAATTATATAATAGAAGTGTAATTATTTTCTCGTGAAATTCAATGTGTGATGAGTCATTGTGGGTTAAAGATTTTTTGACTATATCAAATCTCGGTTGACGTGTATAGATACACGATAGCGCCCGACTTCTGCTTTTTCATTTCTTTTTTCAGGGTTTTTCATGTACTTTGCGTCGAGACGCTACCGCGTCTCTGACCTTTCTCAAACAGCATCAGAAGTTGAACGTATATATGAAATAGAAAGTTTGCGGAATGTACGAAAGATACGAACAACTTATAATCAACGTTCATAGAATATTTGAATCAGATTGTTTCGAATATACCCAGAACGTACACAGTGCATTCGAAATGTACGTTATTCATTCAATCGCCGTTCGATTGACATAGCGTCGTATATTATAAGGATATATAAGGATGTTTCATTTTTGGGCGATATTTTTTTTTCTTCACCCTACCTGAAAATTTTATATTTCATGAAGAAAAAAAAATGTCAATTGAATTAGAGGCTCAGCTCATCCAAAAATTCGATTTCCCATATGAATAACAAAGGAAAATGGGTAACTTCGGATTCAACTGGATTCTTCGGTGTTAAAAACATTTTTTTTCGGAAAAATGAATATGATGTTTCCGTAAAGCATAACATTTGCAACAAAAACGTTCCTATGAGATAACGCTATGCGTCCAATAGTTTTGAAGTTACAGAGCTCGAAAGGTGAACTCCGATAAAACTCGGCAACAAATCCTTCTTACATAAAAAATTGACTCCTAATACACATTATACACTGAGAAAACTGTTGAGTTGTTGTGACTGAAAATTTTAGTGAAATTTGACCTCAACTAAACAATCAGTTGCCTCAACTAAATGTTATGTAACGTGAACGTAATTTTTCTTTTTTGAGTTTTTGAAATACATACTTCCAATACCCTCCTATAGGGACATTTGCGCACAAACTTAGAGTGGCATAAGGCCCAACTACGATCCTATAACCTACGGATAAAACGGATTTCATCTTACCTCTATCGTGGGATTAATGTGTAGTTTTCTTTGAACACCGGTTAACCTTCATCACAGGGTAACTGTACGATTACCGACGTGACGAGAGAGTCGCTTCATTGGCGTTTACGAGGATTCCCGTTTTCTCGATCAACACTTCCGTTATAATAGAAGAGGAAGGGGAAGCCTCGAGCGCTTGAGGCCTCGTCACGTACGCCATGATGCGAGCGAAATTCCAAAAAATCGAAATCTCTTTATGACCCGTTTATTGACCAGGTGTTTCAATCGAATCGTCCAGGCAATAAAGGAGTGATTAAACATAGACATTCGAAAAATAAAATGAAGAACTGCTTCACCAGTTCTAAATATATAATCCTTTCATTTTCCGAATGCCAAATGCTTGAAATCCCCATCTTTTACAAGAATAATATTTAGATATTTCACCTACTAAAAATTCTATTAAAATATAAAAATCAATATGAACTTTATAAAGATTCTGTATGGAATTCAATAAAAATCCAACAAGAATCCAATTGGAATTCTATCAAGAATCAGCATAAACTCTACAAAGTTCTAATTGGAATTTGTAAAGATTCAATTTATTTCAAATTCATATTCAATATGAATTCACACGAAAATTCTATTCGATCCAATATAAAAATCAATACAGACTCTGTACGAGCTCTGTATAAATTATATATGTCTAATTCAACATAGAATCCATTCAAATTCGATAAAAATCTGTTAAAATCAATATAAACTCATGACTGACTCTGCACGAAGTTCTGTACGAGTTGTATACGTATAATTCGATATAAACTCAACTTAAATTCAATACGAATCCTATTAAAATTCAATATGAACTCTACATAAAATCCATCTACCATTAATACAATGAATACTCTGCATAAACCCTATAAAAACTATATATAAATGATTCAAACTCTATTTCCGATGAATTGGCTTGTAAAAATCGAGATCTATGATTTAGGATCCGTATAAGAGCCTTTTAACTTCACGATCAATATTATTAATGACCTGAATTTGATATCAATTCCTCTTATTTGATAAGGAATCCAATTATACTCACATAAGTATAGTTTTATTTTAAAGGAAAAAAAACATTCAGAAGATGAATTTTCTAGTAAATAACCTTTGGAATAAGTAATCTATAAAAAATAGTTGATATAAAAAAGCTAAGGTAACACCTATTCATTATCTTCACTTTTTATAATAAAATAAATGGAAATTCTTTATAAAATCAATCTAAATCTTCAAATTGATTGAAAGCCAAATGTACTAATTTACACATTCCACCAAGATCGTAATTGAATTGGATATCCATTCATATTATTATTAAAAACTTCGAAAAACATGAAATTCAAGTTCAATATAATTATGTAGGAAAATTAATCATGATTGAACGAGAATCAAGCGTGAACTAGCATAGTTCACGACTCCGTCATCAGACGGAGCGCAGAGAGACAAAAATTTTCACATCAGTAGCGACTGATGAGGAACGAAATATAGAATTCTCATTGGTACGCACTGAAATTTTTCCCACCAAAGAGCCTCTACCCAATCAGCTCCTTTCAGCTAAATTCCATTTCCATAAATATTGCTGAATTCCCTCCAAAAACACACACTTCATCGACCTTCTCTACAGAGAAAACAACGACATTCTCTAGACAGTCCTTTTAAGGACTATAAAACAAACAACAACATCTTCAATCATTGTCTTGCTCAGGAGAGCTTCAACAATCTCATCAAGTCGTACAGTTGACATTACTCAGTAGAGCCACTTCAAGATTCTTTCAATCATCGTTTTGCTCAGGAGAGCCATTGGATTAACTTCCTCAACTTAAATCTTCATCATCAGGCGGTAACTGTGATCCCGTGTTTCTGCAACCAGGATCAATAACAGTTTTGCGAAAAACAACACGGCCCAAGTACGAGCACGAGTTGCCGAGGCACTCGCTGGGGAATTAACTAACAAAAGTAAGTGCTTTTCAGCACAATTTGGGAGGAACAAGGAACAGAGTTTCCTTTCTTAAAACTATATTCTAAGGAGAATTTAATAACGTTCAAGTTGAAGAGTTTCTTTTCTTTTCTTGAGATTTCAAAAGTGAAAGCTACACTAAACTTATACTTAGGCGGGTTTATTTTAACCGAAATAGTTAATTCTTTTTGTTGATATTTCCTTTTCTTTAGTGGGAAAAGGAACCACGGAGAAGATCAGAGAATTAGAAGAAAAAATTAAGATCATAAGAGGAAGAATCAAAGACCATTGGTCGGATGTGCGTAGGGGCACTCTTCCACCTCCTGGACCTGAGAGGAGGATATTCACGGAGGACCTCAAACAAGATGAGAATAGTTTGGCGAAATTTACCGAACTCCTCAAATCTCTGAGATTATTCCATGAGTCGCTAAAAGTCAGGGGTGATTTATACATTTTCAAAAAGAATTGGGACAACAAAGCTAACGTTCCCTGCGAAGAATTATATGGAGGAGAACACCTTTGTCCTCTATGTAAAAAATTCTAAAATCGCATATAAATCCTCATCTAATTTTCCTACTCTAGTATTGACTGTTAGCATTCGTGCTCGTCATACAAAGGCTCTAAATTCTCATTCTCTTGCATAAAATCACGAAATTCAATTTCGTGGTACGCAATTCCTTTCAAAATCCCCAGGCTGCAATGAAGATTAACTGAGCAAACTTCCTCTCCCTTCCTAATCCCCTTTTTTCTTCAAAGACCATAACAACATAGAAAAGTTCAGCTCCCCAATACAGAATCTCGCGGGTGGTCGGCATCGACTCTTGCGGGCGGACAGCATCGACTGTCAGAGTTCCTTTTTTTTAATTTAATAGTATTCATGATAACTCTTATGATTCATGAGTTTACTCCATCCAATCCTCTCAAAAATATGATTCTTATAACAAAAATTTTGAATTAGAATAACTAACACTCATCTGAGACAAATACAGACGTACGTCACAACTGAACAGTTCTTTCAGTGAAATTGAAGGTACATCGGATGTTCAAAAATTCATAATTAACATTTCTGTGGCATATTCTGCCGTCAAAATGCAATAATTTCCCGTATGAAAGAGAATTTTTCCAGGAGTAGCTTTTGAAATATGAGCATTTTTGAATTTTTCTTCAAATCCAAGTGATTCAAAAGGATTGTGTGCTACACACTTGAGCTCTACGCCATTTGCTGAGTTGGGAAACGGCGGATTTTTCAGAACAAATTGAAATATCCCATCATTTTTTAATTCCAAGTTATAGAATTTTTGTAATTTCTATGAGTTGAAATTTTTTAGCTTCCAGCCAATTAGTATTCAACAACTTCAAATTATTATAGCTCCAAAACAAGCATTGTAATATAGTTCAAATTTTCCCAGAAGAAAGCCGTTTCCCAACTTAGCGTTTGGCATCAATTCTGAGAATGTAGCGTATAATGCTTCAGAGTAATTTGAATTTAAAAGAAAATTTTAAATGCTCATATCTCAAAAAGTCAGCCTCAAAAACTTCTTCTCATAGGGGCAATTATTGCATTTTGGTTGCAGAATATGTCACAGAAATGCGAATGATGAATTCTGAAACATCCTGTATACACTGAGAAAAAAGTATTCTAAATTTATTTCAATCAAATAAGTTTCGTTACCTATCAACAAATCTTATTTTAATAAAAAATTGTTTCTTAATAATTAATAAGGTTTATTTGTCATGAACAAACTCGTCTCTCAGTGTAATAACATGGATTCTCCAAAAGAACACAAACCTTCAGGAACGTTCGGGGAACGTTCGCAAACGTCCAGGAACATTCATTGAACGTTCCTGAAGGTTTGTGTTCCCTTGGAGTTATAATAATTGAAATTAGTCGATGGGGCTTATGAGTTCTAATTCTAGAACCCAAACAATTTGCTCCCAAAGTTTTTGATTCCACCAACTGTGACGTGATTTTTTGTAACAAAAAGTCGTGAGATGGTACCATGCACGAACCCCGGGGAATTGACCCGTATAGTTCGACAACAAATTGGTTTACTTAACAGAACACAGTTGTCGCTCGCTCATACGGCAATCGGAAACATACCCCCTCCTTAACAAGGCAAAAATGAAGCAAACAAATCATAAATTTGTACACTAGCTATTTAGCTAGACGATAACTACCACTATCAATTCCATTCGGTGGCCTTTTAGTCGAGTGAAGCAAAGGCAAGAGTGCAGTGGATATATCACAGATCTATCCAATACTATTAGGTTCTTTGCATAGAATCACAGGTGGATGAGGATGAAACAAAATGAAGCAAACATATCATGGATCTGTATGTTAGCTACCAATGCTATCAATTCCAATTGATATTCAAGAATCCGATAACAGCCTTTGTCAAAGAAACCTACTGAATCTTGTACAATGTTCTAGTTGAAGTCAATACAGTAGAATGTAGTTCATGTTGTTGTTGTTGTCAATGTGTTTGATTGATGTCTGATTCTTAATTAGATTTGGTTAGATTCAATGGACTGTTCCATTAGATAATATTCTTCATCAAAACTACAAAGGCAATAAAATCATATTAAACGTATTATACCTTTCCTTACCAGACATGTCTTTACGGGGTTCTCTCTGAAGAAAGATGAAAAAGATTTGGACCAGTTATTTTAGAATAAGCAACATCTCTAGTCGCTTTAGTTGAGCTTGAGTATAGTCATTGTCGATCAGGGTACGCGGGGAGGAAAATGTTTTATTCATTCACTTCTCTCTGAGCAGGCTCAATGTCATCTGTTTCATCATTTGCTCACGATTCTAGTTGGGAAATAGTATAGATTAGTGGACTGTCCATCAAGAGTATGGTATATCCACTATAATTTTACCTGTAAAGAAGTAGCAAATCAACCTGAATAATTCTCAAGCAAGCTCGGTATAATCTTTTCCATCAATTTTCTACGATCCTAATTAGAGAAATTGACAGTAGCTGGCTGTCCGTCAGGAGTTATGATATATCCGGTATGTTGTTTTGGCCTATAGAAAGATTGCGAATCGATTTGAACCATTCCCCTTGAGCATACTTGGTATGATCCATTTGATCATCTGCCAACGACTCTAGTAGGAGAATAGGACAGTAGCGGACTGTCCGTGAAGGTTATGATACATCCGATATGCTTTTGCCTCAGAATTTATAAATTTGAATTATTTTCTTTGACTAAACCTCCTATGATTTCCTATTATTAGTCTCTGGTTCTGGTTAGAGGAACCAACAGTAGCAAACTGTCCGTCAGGGATTATGGTACATCTGCTTTCCTTTCGCCTGTGACGGGATCATGCAGTTTATAAATAATCAATCATACAGAGCTCACCTGTGTATATTCCAATTTTCTGAATGTAGCAAATAGATTTATTTATACATCCCTCAAACTTTTCCTGTTTTTTTTTTACAAATAACCTCTCCATCATTTATTCATTCTCTCATTCATTCATGTTTTTGGAGTAATATACAGGGTGTCCCATTTTAATCTTTAAATGCAAATATCTCAAAAACATGCAGCTTGAACCAAAAGTACTTCATACCAAAGTTGTTATACAAAGAGGGAGCCACAAAACTACGATATCAGTTTCATCATAGATGGCGTTATGATCGATTGAAATGGGGTCAACATCATTTTTTTAAACGGGAACCCCCACTTTTTATTGCATACCCTAGCGATTTCGTTTTCACCGAAATTTTTGGTACGAAATTGGTAATTTTGTGGTTTGGTAATATTCTGGTTGGAATTTGTTATATTGTGGTCAAATCATCGTACCGTTTGTGACTTTTTTGTACCACATAATTACCAACAAATTACTACACAATCGGTATTTTTATGGCAGAAGTTTCGGACAAATTTTGGTAAAGAATGACGGAATCAACAGGATGTACAATTCGGTTCCTTTTTGGAAAAATATGCCTGATATTATCGCAAATGGAAAGAACAAAATTGGTAAGTTTTTGGATAATTTCGAGTTGATCACCATGAAACCAGCGAATCTTCAGTGCTACTGATTGGTAACAATGTGGTTCCTTTTTGGAAAAACATTTTGAAAATACCGCTGATGGGAGGAACCAAATTGGTCAGTTTTTGGTTACTTTCCGGTTCATAACCATGGGATTACCGAATTTGCATTGGTACTTATTGGTAACAATTTGGTTCCTTTTTGGAAAGAGTATACCTGTAATGATCGCGAATGAAAGGAACATAATTGAGCGGCCGGATCGTAAAATTCACCGAGCGCTCGAATACGTCTCGGCATCTGATCCAGGAGCCCAATAGATCGAGGAAAAAAAAATTCCTCAGAATGAAAAATAAAAAATACAGCCTATGAGAAATCATCGAAATACACATCTTTCTTGCGGAAAATTTCTTTCTGTCATCACTACTTTCCGAGATGAAAATTGAAATCTGAAAACTTTTGTTTTTTCAAAATCGATAGAATTCAATTTATGTTTGGCGATTACTCGACGAGAAGTCATTGGAATGGGTTGAAATTTGGCATATGGCTTCAGTAATGATCCCCGAAAACAACTAGTCAGTTGAAATTGTCAAAAGATTTCATCATCTAATGCATATTCAATAATAAACAAATGTTGTTGAGAACACGCGCTTGCGAGTTTCCACGGGAAAAAGTATCGAGGAAATTTTGGATTTGGAAAAACTCGAAGCGACAAAGTTGTTCTTCAATATTCGAAGAAGTTTTCCTGAAATTTTCAGATGATTCGAGTGAAAAATAAGGGAAATATTGAACTTTGTTTACAATGACACGTCTCTTTTACCGTTACGGCAATGCTATTCAACCACAAAACACGATGATGTATGCGCGATGCACAGTGGGGCCAAATGCCAAAAAGCTGGCCAAAACCCCAAAAATGAAGTTTGTAGTTGGGGATATTTGACCCTCGGGATAAGTAAGGTGATGTCCCAAGTATTGGAATTCTGATATAAGAAGATCTGATCCCCTCCCCCTGCCCTTGTGTACCAGTTGCAAAATACCCTCCTTGAAGTATAATCCGCGTGATTGAAAGACAGTAAAATAACGAGCATGTTCAAAAAGACGCTGTGTCTCGAAAAATGAACCGATTTAACTTTTTCAAATTGGAGTCTATTACTGAAACTATGTAGAATACAGTAAAAATTAAGAGAATATCAATTTGATGAGTGGAAAATACTGACAGAGCAATGATTGGATGTAATTTCCATATCTATAAATGAGAAAATGTGTTTGGTTTTTGAAGGAATAGTAGAGAATTACGCAAAATTACGTCGTTTAACTTATTGGAGGTGGTAGATGGGACTCTTACCTAAACATCAGAAAAAAAACGGCTACCCATGTCTGCCCCTAAGCAATTCCGCCATGTTTTTGTGCAGGAAATCACAAAAAATTAGACGGAGTGATGAGGAGTCCTTAGATCCGTCTGAAACTTGATATGCAGAAGTTTGTGGGGTCGCTGATTATGAATCCGTTGTCTTCATTTCGGAATTCAAAATGGCGGATCCAATATGGCGGACGACAATTGAAAGAAATCATCGGATTTTCTTCAAATTCGTTACCCAGGGGTTTCTGAGGTCGCTGATTACGAATCCGTTGTTTGAATTTCAAAATTCAAAATGGCGGATCCAATATGGTGGATGAAAATTGAAAAAATCATCGGATTGCCTTCAAACTCGGTACCCTGAGGTTTTTAAGGTCGCTGATTCCGAATCCGGTGTCTGAATTCCGGAATTCAGAATGGCGAATCCAGTTTGGCAGAAAAAAATTGAAAAAATCATCAGATTTCCTTCAAACTCGGTATCCAGGGTTTTGTGGGGTCATTGATTACGAATCAGTTGTCAAATTCCAAGAATCAAAGATAGCGTATCTAATATGGTGGACACAAAACTCAGAATTCAGTAGATTCGCTTTGAATTTCATCTCAACGTTAGTATGTGTTTTATTTCCAGTGTACATTTGCTGCACGAGGAAAACTGTATGAGATTGATTACCATTCGTTTTTCTTCTCATCGCGGGCTTAGGGTACACAAAAGCCAGAAATCATTGATATTTAGGAAGATGATGGACCATTGAGAGAAAAACAGTATTGCTGGAGAATATTTGTAGTGAATTTACTATGAGTTGATGAATTCACTATGGGAAATGACAATAAAACTACCAACATTTAGTATTATTACTACGAATTTTTGGTAACTTCACTGCTAACATTCTCCAGCGATGCTCTTTTTCCCTAAAGTAACCGTCATTTTCCTAAATGTTTATAAATGTTATTCAAGTATTGATATCTCTTTTCTTTTCGTGAACTGAATCATGACTCGCGATTTGGTGATCGTTCTTATGTTAACCTATCGTTTCCATGGCAACGTAAATAGTTGGTTGTAATCGGTCTGATTTCAAATGGTGCTTATCACAATTGTGCAATAGCTGTCACCGAATTCTTACTCTTGCTAGTAATCGTTACCGTAAACTTTTTTCCGCGTGCAAGTTTGGAGCTTGGTGGATATTTTTCGTTTTTTAAAATCATTCAATGTTAACATGCAATTCCAAATGAGATGGATTCCGCTGCCATAGGTGAGTGTTTCAACAACCTATATTTTCTTAGTAGTTTAATTTGAACAGTTGACTGCAAAAAAAATTAGCTTAAGAGGGTTGAATCCAACCCAAGGAAATTAGGAAAATTTTTAGAAACACATGGGGTTTCTGTTACGCGAATTTTATCGAATTCTACAACGTTTGTAGATTTCAAAGATGATCCGATATCTATGACTCGGAGAGAGATGTACAATATTTTAAGGAGCAGTCCTCTACCTACGTTGGATGAAAAGTTCACTTTCCTCCAAGGAGAAATCATCGAGATAACGTGTTGTCCGGATAACAAAACTACAGAGATCTCTAACCTTTTATCTACTTTTGAATGTGTATTTAAAAAGAGATGGGAATCTTCTCAAAGGACCGAAGAACGATTTCTTAAAAATAATGAAGAATGGTTAAAACAAGAGGTAGTGTTTTGAACTTTCAGGAATCCCCATTCTGTAACTGTTCACACGCAAGTGGGAAGACCTCTTGTTGAATTCAACGAATGTTCAGAAAGAACGAAACGTAGGGAAACGGATAATATCAGAGTAAATACTCCTATCTCAGAGCTGTCTCACGCCACACAAATGTGTTTGGGAGCGTCTGGACAGATCGAAGCCGCAAAAATTGTAAAGGATGTTACATCTTCTGATCCTGAGCTTGCCAAAATGTATATGAAAGGTTATCAAACTTTCAAGCGGAATGAGCCAAAGATGTTGAATGATGAAGATGCTCTAGCTCTCCTAGTAGATGCCGAGCTCTCAAAACATCAGTACTGCTTATTGCGTGAAGCTGATCCGCAGAAATTTCCACCTTATAAAAAAATTCAACTGGCCAAACGCATGTGTTTCCCTGACAAGGAATTTATTCAAATAACAGAAACCTGCGCTGTTGTGCAACTACAAGCACTTCTTGATCACACAGCTACACGTATTTTAAAGCTACAGAATTCGGTTTTGTCAACTTTATCTGATGAAGAGTTACAAAACCTGGTACTTATTTCCGAATGGGGGTTTGATGGGAGCTCTGGCCACTCCTCATACAAACAAGCATATCAAAGTTCGGAAGCTAGTGATTCCGCTGTGTTCATTACTTCACTTGTGCCTCTCCGCCTACACTGCAATTCAAAAATAATTTGGCAGAATCCAAGGCCATCATCAACCAGATTTTGTAGGCCAATCAAAATAGAGTTTGTGAAAGAATCAACTGAAGTTTCGGTTGCAGAGAAGCTACGGGTTGATAATGAAATAGAGAATCTGAGGGCTACTTCTTTCAGAACTGATGAAAAACATGTTTCAGTGAAACATGAGATGATTTTTTCTATGGTGGACGGGAAGGTATGCAATGCCATAACTGAGACAACCTATACCCAGAAGTGCTATATATGTGGTGCCACATCTAAGGAATTCAACAAAATTGATGATATAGTATCCAGGCCGGTCAAAACCGAAAACCTCCAGTTTGGTTTGTCTTGTCTACACGGCTGGATACGATTTTTTGAGGGCCTCCTGCATTTGTCTTATAAGCTACCTATTCAGAAGTGGCAAGCACGAAAACAAGATAAAGCTTTGGTGGAAGAACGAAAAAAGGTTGTACAGAAAAGTTTTAAAGAAAAATGTGGCCTCATTGTCGATGTTCCTAAGCCAGGGTTTGGGAACTCAAATGATGGGAATACCGCTAGGCGATTTTCCGCACAACCCGAAGTTTTTGCCGAAATCACAGGGGTGGATGTCAACCTAATACAACGACTTCATGTAGTATTAGCTACCGTTTCAAGTGGCCATGAAATAGACGTTGAAAAGTTTCGGAGTTACGCTTTAGACACGGCACGCTACTACGCGACAAAATATCCGTGGTACCCAATGTCACCTACGATGCACAAGTTTTTGATCCACGGACCTGGAATCATTGCATCTGCTCTTCTACCTATAGGCCAATTGACTGAGGAAGCACAAGAGGCTCGTAACAAAGATTTTAAAAGGTGAAAAGGATGTATATCACTTAATAATAGTCTATATTTGTCACAGTGGACTCGACACTTTGAAGGGAAAAATTTGACTTCTCAAGTACTGCAATCAGTTTGATACATTGCACAATAGGTTTTTGACTACTAGGCAAACTATATATTTATGGTAACCACGAGAATATATGTTCGCGAAGATTGTTTTTTTCTGGTAAGGAATTCGGGGAATTATGAATATTCATATACTTTTTTTTATTAATAAGCCACATTGTTCATCCTCTGGAAACATAAATTCATAGACTAGAAAACAATTTTGAGAATCAAGTAAACTTATGAATTAGAGGATTTATTCCAAACTTTATACTGATGACCCCAAAGTGCAGCTGCTTTTTGTTTTTCCTTGATTTTGCTTGTCATGTTGAGATCAAAAGCTTTAACGGTGTCGATGAATACATAATTATATTCAAATATCTTAACAACATTCATTTCCAAAGGTACCGAGAGCATCACTCCAGGAAATGCAGTAGAGAAAAAACGAATGAAGACATTTTTAAATGGTTCCTTTTGAGTTCTGATCCAATGTTATCGAGTAAAAGACAGTTGCCCAAGAAAAAACTAAAGTTTCTCCCTAGAGACGTGTTAAGCCTGATCAAAACTCCGGATTTACTTGATAAAGACAACGTAACTTTCCCATTATCTTCCTCTGAGAGTGAAGAAGAAGACTGATCTGAGTAAAAAAAGTGTGGCGAAAGTAAAAACCATTACGATTTCAGTTTTTTATATTATTGTATATATTGTGAATGTATATATCTTTCGATTGAACACATTTGGTGTGTTAATATCATTCGATAATTATATTAATAATCATTCAATGTTGGAAATAATAATAATAATGATCATAATAGGAACAACAAAATGGGCCGTTTAGTTCTTGTTTAATATTAAGTTATGAATGAAGTTTTGATTTTTGGCATCCGCCATCCTGAATTTCGGAATTCTGACAACGGATTCGTGATCAGCGATCCCGAAAACCCCTGGGTACCGAGTTTGAAGGGAATCCGATGATTTTTACAATTTTCGTTCGCTATATTGGGTCCGTTATTTTGAATTTTGAATTTCAGACCGTGGATTCGTAATCAGCGACCACAGAAACCCCTGAGTACCGAGTTTGAAGAAAATGCGATGATTTTCTTAATTTTTGTCCACCATATTGGATCCGCCATTCTGAATTTCAAAATTTTGACAACGGATTCGTAATTGGTGACCCCAAAAACTCCTGGATGCCGAGTTTGAAGAAAATCCGATGATCTTCTCGATTTTATTCCACCATATCGGATCCGCCATTTTGAATTTCGAAATGTAGACAACGGATTTGTAATCAGCGACCCCAAAAATCCCTGGGTACCCAATTTGAAAAGAATCCGATAATTTTTTCAATTTTCGGCCGCCATATTGGATTCGCTATCCTGAATTTGGGAACTCAGACAGCGGATTCTTAATCCGCGACCCCGAAAACCCCTGATCACCAAATTTGAAAAAAATCCGATGATTCCTTCCAATTTTCGTCCACCATATTGGATCCGCCACTTTGAATTTCGAAATGAGAACAACGGATCCGTAATCAGCGACCCCAAAAACCGTTGGGTACCCAATTTGAGGAGAATCCGATGATTTTTGAAATTTCCGTCCGCCATATTGGATTCGCCATTTTGAATTTTGGAACTCAAACAGCAGATTCGTAATCAGCGACCCCAAAAACTCCTGATCACCAAGTTTGAAGGAAATCCGATGGTTTCTTTCAATTTCCGTCCGCCATATTGAATCCGCCATTTTGAATTTTGAAATTCTGACAACGGATTCGTAATCAGTGACCCCATAAACTTCCCGAGTACGAAGTCGCAAGCGAATTTGAGAGCCCCTTATAATTTTGTCCAGCTTTTTGGCATTTGGCCCCACTGTGCGATGGTTCATAAGTGTTTCGCGGCATCGTAAACATTGTTGAATATCTTCCACAATTTTTACTTGAATGATCTGAAAATTTCAGGAAAACTTCTTCGAATATTGACGATCAACTGTGTCGCTTTGCATTCTTCCTAATTGAAAATTCCCTCGACACTTTTTTCCGTGGAAACTTGCAAGCGCATGTTCTCAACAACATTTGTTTATTATTAAATATGCATTAGATGATGAAATCTTTTGACAATTTCAACTCACCAATTGTATTCGGTCATCATCACTGCAACTATATATCAAATTTCAACTCATTCCAATGACTTCTTGCTGAGTAATCGGGAAACATAATTTGAATTCTTTTGATTTTGAAGAAATGGAAATTTTCACTTTTTAATTTTCATCTCGGAAACTAGTGGTGATAGAAAAAAATTTTCCATAAGAAAAATGTGTATTCCGATGGGTTCTCACAGGCTATATTCTTCATTTTCTATTCTGAAGAATTTTTTTTTCCTCGTTCTATTGGGCTCCCGGATCAGATGCCGAAACATGTTCGAGCGCTCGGCGAGTTTTACGATCCAGCCGCTCAATCGGTGAGTTTTTGGAAAATTTCCGGTTCACAACCATATAACAATCAAAAGTTCAGTGCCACTGATTTGTTAAAATTTGGTTGCTTTTCGGAAAAAATATGCCCGAAATTACCGCAGATGGAAGGAACCAAATTGGTCAGTTTTTGGATAATACCCGGTTCACAACCATAGAATTGCCAAAACTTCAGTGCCACTGATTGGTGAAAAGTTGGTTCCATTTTGGAAATAATATGCCTGAAATCACCGCAGATAGCAGGACCCAAATCGGTCAGTTTTTGGTTCATTTGCAGTTCATCACCATGACATTGCCGAATCTCCAGTGCTACTTATTGGTAACAATTTGGTTCCTTTTTGGAAAGAGTATATCTTGGAGACCGTGAATGAAAGGAACATATTTGGTAAGTTTTTGGAAAATTTCTGGTTCACAACCATAGAATCACCAAAACTACAGTGCTACCGATGAGTAAAAATTTGATTCCTTTTTGGAAAACAGCTTTGAAATACCTCAGATAGGAGGAACCAAATTGGTCAGTTTTTGGTTATTTTCTGGTTTATAACCACGAAATTACCGAGTTTTCATTGATAGTCATTGATAACAATGTGGTTCCTTTTTGGAAAGAGTATACCTGGAATTACCGCAGATGAGAGGAACATAATTGGTAAGTTTTTGGAAAATTTCCGGTTCACATACATAGAATCACCAAAGCTACAGTGCTACTAATTGCCAAAAACTCGGTTGCTTTTTCGAAAAACAGCTTTAAAATACCGCAAATAGGAGGAACCGAATTGGTCAGTTTTTGGTTACTTTCTGGTTTATAACCACGAAATTACCGAGTTTTCATTGATAGTCATTGATAACAATGTGGTTCCTTTTTGGAAAAACATCTTGACAATACAGCTGATGGGAGGAACCAAATTGGTCAGTTTTTGGTTACTTTGCTGTTCAAAACCATGGGATTACCGAATTTGCATGAGTACTCATCGGTAACAATTTGGTGCTTCCTTGGAAAGAGTATGACTGGAATTACTGCAGAAGAGAGAAACATAATTGGTCAGTTTTTGGATGATTTCCGGTTCACAATCATAGAATCGCCAAAACTTCAGTGCCACTGATTGGGAAAACTTTGGTTCCTTCTCGGAAAAAATATGCCTGAAATTACCGCAGATGGAAGAAACCAGATGGGTCGGTTTTTGGTTCATTTCCAGTTCATCACCATAAAATTACCGAATTTCCAGTGCTACTCATTGGTAACAATTTGGTTCTTTTTGGAAAGAGTATACCTGTAATGACGGCAAATGGAAGGAACACAAATTGTAACCAATGCAGGATTCACAAGATTCGGTAAATCTTCGTTTTGTAACCACGAAGCAACCAAGAAGTGACCAAGAACACCATTCCTGTGATCTGGTAAAACAAGTGGTTCTGTTCCAAAAAGGTACCGAATCGTGACCGATGAGTAGCACTGAATATCCGGTAATTTTATGGCTGTGAACCGAAAATTTACCTAAAACTGACCACTTGGTCCCTTCTATTCGCGGAGATTTCAGGCATTTTTTTCAAAAAGGAACCAAATTGTAACCAATGCAAGATTCTCTACATTCGGTAAATCTTCGGTTTTTGACCACGAAGCAACCAAGAAATGACCAAGAACACCATTCCTGTAATCTGGTAAAAAAAGTGGTTTTGTTCCAAAAGGTACCGAATCGTGACCGATATGTAGCAGTGAATATCCGGTAATTTTATGGTTGTGAACCGAAAATTTACCTAAAACTGACAAATTTGGTCCCTCCTATTCGCGGTGATTTCAGGCATTTTTCTCCAAAAAGGAACCAAATTGTAACCAATGCAGGATTCTTACCATTCGGTAAATCTTCGGTTTTTAACCACGAAGCAACCAAGAAATTACCAAGCAGACCATTCCTGAAATCTGTTAAAAAAAGTGGTTTGGTTCCAAGAAGGCACCTAATCGTGACCGATGAGTCGCAATGAATATCCGGTAATTTTATGGTTTCAAACCGGAAATTTACCAAACACTGACCAATTTGGTTCCACCTATTCGCGGTAGTCTTAGGCCTTTTTTCCAAAACGTGACAAAATTGTATGTCAAAGATTCGAATTATATATGTTTCGAAACCTTGGTTGAATAAAGACGTTGGACATTGCTATTCTTTTCAACTAAGGTTTCGGAACATTCACAATTCGAATCTTTGACATACACTCCAAATTGCAACCAATGCAGGATTCCCAACATTCGGTAAATTTTCGGTTCTTAACCACGACGCAACCAAGAAATGACCAAAAACACCATTTCTGTGATCTGGTAAACAAAAGGTTTTGTTCCAAAAAGATACCGAATCGTGACTGATGAGTAGCACTGAACGGTTGTTGGTTATTTTGTGGTAAGAAAAAGTCACAAACGTACCGAAATTTTTTGGTAACCTCAAAATCGCTAGGGTATCTAGATTCTACGCAAAAAACTGAGTAACTCTGGCTTGGAACGTTTTTCTAAATTCTTGAAGATGGCGCCACAATTGATGAAAAATAAAGTCTATGAAACAATATGCGGATATCTTGAGGAATGCATCCAAGAGCCGAAATATCTCATTCGAATGTTGTTGTTAAGAGAGGGGAAGACACAATGGCGATATCAGTTCCATGGTAGATGGCGCTGTGGTCGGTAAAAATGAGGTCAACTTCAATTTTAAAAATAGAAGCTCCCACTTTTCATCGCATATCATGATTCTACGCGAAAACATGAGGAATTTTTGTTTGAAACATTTCTCCTAAATTCTTGAAGATGGAAACGGTGGAAAATCAGGTTGATGAGAAAGTTCTACTGCATTATGTGTGAAACAACGCTCCACAAACCCGATCGCGCAACCTCCTCGGGGTGCACATTGGGTAACGCTAATGCCGACGGCCTACTGATGAGCGGGGGAGGGGGTAAATGGGGATTTGTTACACCGCAATCCTCGGAAGATGAAAACAAAACCTCTAAGAGTAGAGCGCTCCTTTACACATAATGCAGTAGAACTTTCTCATCAACCTCATTTCCCACTGTTTCCATCTCCAAGAATTTAGGAAAAATGTTTCAAACGAAACTTCCTCATTTTTTCGCGTAGAATCATGATATGCGATAAAAAGTAAGAGTTTCCATTCGACAAATTGAAGTTGACATCATTTTTACCGATCACAGCACCATCTATTATGGAACTGATATCCAGTGCTGCCAGAAATGAAGGAGGTCCAGCGTTTTACCCTCTCCATATACCATTGCAAAGCACGCACGCTATAACTATAGATGTCATATATATAGTTATAGCGTGCGTGCTCTGCGATGGTACATGGAGGGGGTAAAACGCTGGACCTCCTTCATTTCTGGCAGCACTGCTGATATCGCCATTGTGTCGTCCCCTCCCTTAACACCAACATCCGAATGAGATATTTCGGCTCTTGGATGCATTCCACAAGATATCCGCATATTGTTTCATAGACTTTATTTTTCATCGATTGTGGCGCCATCTTCAAAAATTTAGAAAAACGTTTCAAGCAAAAGTTACTCAGTTTTTCGCGTAGATCCAATATATGCAATAAAGAGTGGGGGTTCCCGTTTAAAAAATTAATGTTGACCTCATAATAATCGATCATAACGCCATCTATGATAAAACTGATATCGTAGTTTTGTGGCCCCCTCTTTGTATAACAACTTTGGTATGAAGTACTTTTGGTTTAAGATGCATGTTTTTGAGATATTTGCATTTCAAGTTTAAAATGGGACACTCTGTATAAAAGTATATACTATAATGATTCCAAGTTATTTGTTTGTGTTTGATTTGATGTTTGTTCTGAATTACCTGTAGTAACCTATAATTCATTCATTTTTCAATTATTCTTTTAATATTATCATAACCTATATCAACACATCGCCTCATTGACGGGTTGTTTTTTTTACGTAAGAAAAGAAAAAGACACAAATATATCAACCATTAGAAAAGAAAAAGACAGACTGGATGAACAATTTACAGTGATAAGAAAAAACTGATGATGAACCAGAATGTGATATTGAGGATATTTTGATCGCATTTAAATTTGAAATCTTTATATCTCATCATCGCATAAACGGATTGAGTTCAAAGTATGCCTAATCGAAAGTGCATATTCGAGTTATACAGTGGAAGTTCAAGTAATTTTCTGTGAAATACAGCGTGTAGCAAGTTATTGTGCATTGAAACCCAGTTTACGTGTATAGATAGACGGTAGCGCACGACTTCGGCTTTTTCATTTAAAATGCTTTTTTTCAAGATTTTTTTGTATGTACTTGGCGTTGAGGCGCTACCGTGTCTCTTGATAGCAGACAATATTGCCTAAGTAATATCGAATTTCTATGAAAATGAAAGTTAATGGATGTTTAGTACATTATTATCTACTTTAAGAATAATATACTATAATCGTCCAGCGTGTCTTCTTATTACATGAATGCAACAATTAATAAAATTCAATTCATTTTTGTTATACGAATGGAAGAGTATTCAATTTCAATTGAATTTGTTTTGGAATGAAGATTTTCCGTTGAGATATCAGAACAGATTTTGGATATCCTGGTGGGAATCATATCCCAGTTAGTACACAATGTCAAAAACACATTGCTCTAATATGTCCAAAATCTCATCCAATCAAAGAATCCGAGATTTGTAGCATTGCCTTCGAACAATTTTGTGATCTCAATTGAACTTCTGATATTAATCATAATATTATTGAAACTTCTGCCAATGATGTAGATCCAATGTTTGAAGGCAAAGGAAATGGTTCTGAATACTTGTGCACTGAAAAAAAAGTTTTGGTAATGGTAACAAAAGTGTTTTGTTGTTTGATTTCTCATGACCATACTATACGAGGTGTGTTCAAAGAGTAAGGTGACTTTTCAAATTTCGCAGGCAACGTACTTTCGATTATCGATTTTTTTGTTTTGTTATGTTGGCACACTCTTCCCGAACATGTGTACCAAGTTTCAAGTGTATAGCATTTTTTGTTTGGTTGTGAGAGGCGTAAAGGTTATAAGTGTTTTGCGTGCTCGGCGATTTCTTGCTATCGAAAAATATGGATCAAAGGATTTGCATCAAATTTTGTGTAAAAAATAAAATAAAGTGCTCCGAAACACTTAAAATGTTGACAGTAGCATACGGTGAAACTGTTCTGAGTAAAAAAAATGTTTACAAGTGGTACAAACTCTTCCAAGATGGCTGGGAAGATGCCAATGACGAGCCTCGCTCTGGACACCCAAGCACGTCAACAACTGATGAAAACGTTCAAGCAGTGAAGAAAATTGTTTTGGAAAATCGTCGAATCACTATCAGAGAAGTTGCTGAGGATGTTGGTTTATCGCTTGGCTCGTGCCATGAAATTTTTTCTAACGTTTTGGGCATGAGACGTGTGTCAGCGAAGTTTGTTCCGAAATTGCTAAATTTTGACCAAAAGAACCGTCGCATGAGCATCGCTCAAGAACTGTTGAATGACGTCAACGACGACCCAGATTTACTCAAAAGGGCCATAACTGGTGACGAATCATGGGTATATGGTTATGATGTCGAAACCAAAGTCCAATCGTCCCAATGGAAGACCCCAGATGAGCCAAGACCGAAAAAAGCACGCCAAGTTCGATCAAATGTCAAAGTTTTGCTCGCTGTTTTCTTCGATTACCATGGCGTGGTGCATCAGGAGTTCTTACCATATGGTCGTACGGTCAATAAACAGTATTATCTTGAAGTTATGCGCCGTTTGCGAGAAGCAATACGAAGAAAACGTCCAGAATTGTGGAAAAATAATTCATGGCTTTTGCATCACGATAATGCCCCTGCTCACTCATCTTTGCTTGTGAGAGATTTTTTGGCCAAAAACAACACCACAATCATGCCTCAGCCACCATATTCACCGGATTTGGCCCCATGTGACTTTTTCTTGTTCCCAAAACTAAAGAGACCTATGAAAGGACGGAGATTTGCAACGATTGAAGAGATAAAGACTGCATCGCTGGAAGAGCTCAAGGCTATACCGAAAAGTGCTTATGAGAAGTGCTTTGAGGATTGGAAAAACCGTTGGCATAAGTGTATTGTATCTGAGGGGGATTACTTTGAAGGGGACAACATAAATATTGATAAATAAATAAATATTTTGTCTTCAAAATACAAAGTCACCTTACTTTTTGAACACACTTCGTATAATTTGTTCAAGGGAACCAAAAGGATGAATCATTTTGTACCTCGAACTATACTAATTCCAATTGTTTGGTTAAGATCAAGTACATTCCTTGGTTACCCACATCCTTTGAAAAAAACATATTATTTGGTTGTTTTCACAAAACTTAAGCGGTTTTGTCCTTGTAAGATTCAATTAACAATGCATCTCAGTGCACGAGTTTATATGATTGTAATAAATCAAAGTATTCTTCCATGCAGGAATGTATTATTTTAGCAACAACACAAAACTTTTCATGTGAATTTACGTTTCAGAAATGCAAAAGAATATTTTCACTACAAAGATGGAGTCATTATGAAGTGACAAAATTATTTTGTTTGTGGGACAAAACCGCGTAAGTCTTGTGAAAACAACCGAATAATATGTTTTTTTCAAAGGATGTGGGTAACCAAGGAATGTACTTGATCTTAACCAAACAATTGGAATTAGTATAGTTCGAGGTACAAAATGATTCATCCTTTTGGTTCCCTTGAACAAATTATATAATATGGTCATGAGAAATCAAACAACAAAACACTTTTGTTACCATTACCAAAACTTTTTTTTCAGTGTATACTTTTCAATGAAAGTCATGTCTACGTGTACCATAGATATTCGTGAAGAAATCAGAAAATCACCCTCACTTCAATCCTAACACGGCACAGTATTTGATGTTCGAGTTTGAAACATGAACACAACTTGATATATACAAAGAAGGTCCCCGTATCCAAGTGATTGGCAATGGCTTGAGTGATGGAGCCTCCGCTTCCAGTCCCGAAGACCTGTGTTCAAGTCTGCTGGTGGTGGTTTTTTTTGCAATCTGGTCCATGATTTTCTCATCAGGACAAAATATTTTCAGTCTGCAGACGATATGATTTGGTTTCCCAAGCAAAATGTATTTACCTAGAAACCAAAGGTGTGCAACAAAGGAATAATATGGTTTTCAACAAAACGTTTGGTTGATCACATTTCAACAAAATTCTTTTGTTGAAACAACAAAAGTTTTGTTGTTCTAACAAAACATTTTTTTCGGTGTGAGAGGGATGTTGTTTTTGATACCCATGTGCAAGTGATTTGGACATATGCGGACATTTACACGTCACCAGTATGTCTCTGTAACGTTTTTTGGATGTTTTGCAACATTTTCTGCGCATTGTGAGTGGTTTTTGAAACATTCATAAAACCTTCTGATACTTTGGGATTAGACCCAGCAAACACTGTGGTCAGGTTCTTTGAAGGATCAACATTGGCAGTGCCGGTGGAATGCTGGCATTGGTGAATATGTATTGGGCCTTTACAGGATGTGCAATGACACTCGATACATTCTTCTCCATCGAAGGGCCAATAATGACATCACGTTCATTTCTGATGCCAGGAAATTACGGCAGAATTGCAATGACCCGATATGTTGCCAATAATGGCTCCCCGTATTATCATACTGCAATCTGTTGCGATTCTTATGAACTTTGTTGTTGTTGGTTGTATAACAGATGATCAAACCCATCCCATTAAATTAATATTTTATGAGAATTCTTCATTCATTCGAAAATTAATTTCTATATTTTCAATTGAAAATAAAATCATACCTCGTATCGTGTATCGAGTGAATCATGCAGGTTTTATTTTATTGGAATATATTGTGAGGTGATGTGAATAAACAAAGTGATTAGGTTACGTGGTTCACTATTCAATAACAACACATGAGGACATTTCATCAAACTTCGAGTAGTATAGATGTCCTCACCCGACAAAAAACTTGTTCGTGATGGAGATATTCTTTCCAACATTTGATTCAGTGTAAAAGTAGGAATGAATCAGTGTGTGGATTCAAGTACCGTATATTCATGATCAGAATATATTTTCAATAATCTTCCATTCACTACAACGCCAATTAGTGCTCCAACGAGAATTAAGGACTGGCAGCAGCGCGCCAATGACTTCTGAACATGATCATGAATGTGCAGCATTCTCAGGAGCGGTAGAAGTTTGGATGGGTGACCGTGGACACAAAGAATTTCTCAGGATTCTTTCACGTTGGATAACAACGACATGTTTGAGGATAAGAAAATCATTGCAGATGAATACCATTCATCCAATAAATTTTTTTTTTCATTTTATAGTCTTCAATAAATTCATCGTTTTTGATTCTTGTTCAAAATAATATTGAATTCACCATGAATTCGTGTCTTGACATTCATATTCAATCAGTGGATAAAGTTTGGTGATTCAATGAAGGCATACGATGTTGGTTGAATATTATGTGGCCGAATGCTGGCCGGTGGGACATATACGCGCTGGGCCATCAAAGGCTGCCAATAGAGGACCATCAAAGCAATTGCTGGCATTCATTGAAGACCCAGTACAGGTCCATTAGTTCAGTGTTTACTGGGAGACAGTTGGCTGGCCATCCCTGGTAAAAATATGATGTACGTTCACGAAAGGGAATGTAATTCAACTCTCCAAAATGCGCAAATCTCCTCTTGGATTAAATTTGCATTCAATTTTTATGACACCTCGTGGCATCGTTGAAATTTCATTTTTACCACAGATATTAGGGGTATGCCTAGTCCGCCTCGATAGTGCCAGGTAATGGGTGAAGGAGGGCCTAGAATGAGTTCTACTAGGATATTGTTCTAAACTTCATGAGGCTTTTCATATGAAAATGTGAACCTAAATCACCACTTCATCCTGTCTACATTACACACACTATGTATGTATTATATTTCCCAAAATTTTCGAGCACTTCAACCGTTTTTGAAGCTCAGTTCTTGCCCGGACAAGATTTTTCGGGATCACATTCTTAGAAATTCGGAATGTTCAGGATTTAACAATCACTTCTCAAACATTCCATCATCATCCTGAAGTAATCAGTCTTATGACTGGTCTGATGAAATCTTCCAAACCTGTCTATTATCCGCTCAACGCTTAATTTCTACATATCTACGATAACCCTGATCTTGTATAATTTGCTCCATATAACTCAATCTAGGGCTACCTTTGCGAGTTTTACCATTCATTTTTTCTTCCAATATTGTTTCCAATAAACTATCATGCCTTAATGTATGTTCTATAGAGTACTTCTCCTTTTCACGACATGTTTCAAAATACTTCTTTTTTCATTTACCTTCTCCAGTACTTCTTCATTCTTCACTCTCTGTATCCGCTTTATTCTAAGCATCCTTCTGTAACACCATGTAGCTATACCGTGCTATGTGAAATTATGTTTAAATAACTTCACGTGGTATTTGCAGGTTCGCGTATATGAATTTGAGTATTGAAACACTTCGATCCGAAGAATCCACGAATTATTCCACCCCTTCGAAGATATGCTCTTGGTCGCCAGGATATTTTCAGGAAAATACCCAAACCACTTCGTATGCCTCCGAACAAATATGAATTGTGAGGTTCGAGAATTGCAACGAGAATTTTCATGTAAATTTTAATCACTATCTTGAATATTTCTATCCATATTAATAACTCATCACACATAATATTCTCAATCAATAACACTTTATTTTGTTCAATACATTATTTTATTTTTCACAATTTAAGCACTTCAACTTTGAAACAATCTTTCCACTGGAGTACTATCCTTACTCACAGCTGAATACTGAATGCCCGTTTGTGCAAGCAACGCTCCTTATATACCCGCATCAGACCGTTCCTAATTATCCTGTTTCACCCTAAATTATAACAATTTATTATTGAAAGTTAATGATTATGCTTAGAACAATCTTCCGATCATATCGGTCAACTTTTATGAGAAAAAATTTTTTGTTTATACAAAATTCCGTGTCTTTCATATGTTATCTTATGACATCATTATCAATCTAATTTGTTCTATTCTATTATGGCATAGTTCATTATACTGAAGTAATTATTATGCTCCTAATACTTCTCCAAGCATTAAGATTGATTATTACTTATCTAACTTAATTTGTTTATATATTTGCCTCTTGTATATCTTGTCCGGTTACAACCACATTTCAAAAGCTTCAAGACTTCGTTGGTCCGTTTTTCCAATGGTCCAAGTTTCGCAACCATATAATGCTGTGCTCCAAACGTAACTCTCCAAGAATTTCTTCCTTACTGCTAAGCCAATATTCTTTGAGCATAGTAATTGTTTTTTTTTGGTTGAAAGCCTGTTTTCCTTGTGCTATTCTAGCTCTTATATCTTTTCACTCCTACCGTTTTCTGTAATTACCCTGCCTAGATATTTAAATTATTTCACTTGCTGAATTGTCTCTGCATCTATTTTGATTTCCGTTCTTCTTGATGTTTTGGCTGTTGTACAAATCATGAATTTTGTTTCGTCCTTATTCATCTTCATACAATAGTTTACCAGTAATATTGTTTCCATGGTGTTGAGAATATTTTCTAACTCAGCACCACTCGTACACTGTTATGAATTTCTGATTGAATTTTCAATCGCAAGTAATGGAAGCAATTTCCACTCAAGTAAATGAAGAATAATGTACAGTAGTATTGAAAATTCAATAAACAGTTCTTCAAATTTTATGCACATGTTCATGATTTTTGAAAAAAACAATCACCTTCTGAAGATTTTAACGCGAGGCGTCGAAACCGGACGCCCTAGCTCTATCATTCAAGCTATCGCCACTTATGTGGATGGGAGTATTTTTCCGCCTGTATGTTCATTCTTCACACTTGTGAATCAAGATGTACTTGTGATGTAGAAACACTGAACAAATCGTGTGATCTAACTAGTACATAGTTGAAGTGATTACGTGGATGACTTCCTCAAAGCGTTAGTACACAGGGTGACCCAGTGAGAAAAATTGTATTTCAAGGGCGTATTCTGCAGCCATAATACGAGAATTTCTCGTTTTTTGAAGATTAGTTTTTAAGATATGAGCATTTTTAGATTTTTTTTCAAATCCAAACCAACTTGGATCACTTTTGTTATTTTCAGTTGGATACCATCACAGTCATGATTTGATTATAATTATAATGATATTATCGTATTATTATGTTATTATAATGGATTAAATGTTTCTAAGTTTTTTCAATCACCTGCACAATAACTTGAAAATTCAATACCATGTATTTGGATTCCTATTTCAGTTCACAAAAATTGAATTTTCATTCACATATGTACATGGAAAGTACATGAAATTTCAAGAAATTTTTAACAGTGTAGCTAATATAGTCATAGCTATGTCATCCACAAATCTCAACATGCTCATAATGTCTCAAACATTTAGAATTCTGAAAATAAATTCTTTTGTATAACATTATTCGTATTGATGAAACACGTTGAGAAGGAATTCATATTATATGATGACTAAATCTAAGATGCAGTCAAAAGTCGCCTAATTTTTGGCGT
This sequence comes from Gonatopus flavifemur, assembly GCA_018340375.1. Taxonomy (NCBI): domain Eukaryota; kingdom Metazoa; phylum Arthropoda; class Insecta; order Hymenoptera; family Dryinidae; genus Gonatopus; species Gonatopus flavifemur. The sequence continues at coordinate 419,183 of JAFFJZ010000050.1, read as the reverse complement.
AAAGCAAGTGCAAAAAACAATCACTGAGACGATAGAAAAAGTGGCAATTCAGTCAATTCCCAAATTGAGACGGAGCCAATTTAAGCCAAACTATTCACAATAAATGTAACAATAATCAAAATTGAATACTGTTTTATTTTTTCATACATATTTCTTTGGATGTTTTCGTTGGATTAAATACACTGTAAAAAATTTCTTTGTGAAATTCCAAATAAAGTTTGGCAGTTTTTTACACAAACTTTTTTTGTAAATTACCGAACAAAAGTTTGTAAATATTCAAAAAAATTTGTGATTTTACGAAGATTTTCGAGAATTTACAAACTTTTGTTTGTAAATTTACAAAAAAGTTCGAAAATCCTTTTTCCAAAACTAATTTGTAAATTTCCGAACATTTTTGTTTGGAATTCAACAAATTTTTCTTACAGTGTACATTTATTCAATTATAATAAAATAAACCTCCCATTTCAACAATATTATCCATGACAAAGATATTCCAAATCACCATGTAGAAGCTCTGATATATGCGTATTGTTTGAAATTGAAATTCTTTTTTCATGTGCATAAAAGTACGGTCAACAACCGAAGGAAACGAAATACGTTTTCTCTTGTTTTCTTCTTTTCATACTTATTACTCCTTCAACGTTTGACGAACGTTGAGAGAAGACACAAAGAAGGTAGCTCCTAAATTTCGAATTCAGTCCTCGTGATAGACAAAATTGTTGAAGAGGAAGAGGATAGCGGGGGTAGAAGAGACGTAGCAAGCAAGTCTTATTTGGATGCTGGTATACCAGTGCCTCCTTGAAAAAAGAGAGAGGAGGAGGAGAAAGAGAAAAGACACAGTGTTTCCGGTCAAATTTTAGACTTATTGTATATATTTATGAAGAGAAGAAAAAGATTCAAAAGAAATCACATATATTATCATTTATAGTTCCCGTTCTCCTCTTATACCGTTGAAAGATTCCTTTTACCCCTCGTGTGTTTTTTGCGTTATGGATTTCCAGTTTCACGGAGAATTTTTTCTGAGAGATATCTCCCATTCACGCTATACGTAACACGAATTGCATTCAATGTACAAAAAAGTTTCAAGGAATGGCTCGTTAAAATAATTCATCATCTTCATGCGTAAGAATGCACAATGATACTTTTTGTCTTTTTCCATTTTGTTCTATTCTATTTTTCTCTTCATTTGCATACTAGCTGTTCTGCCGTAACATGTTATTCCCCATCATGTATATCTTTTTGTTTGCTTATCTGAACACAGATTCCACATCCATTGACACATCAACTGTAATGCGCTACATAAAATCCGTTGTGGTAACTCATCTTAAAGAAAAACAGAAAAATTCGTTTTTAATTTATATATCTGCGATGGAATTAATTAAAAATCATGCTTCGGAACAATGCACTTGACATTCGTGTACTAATTATGAAAGAACGATCTTGGCAGAAGCGGTTTATAGTACTACAAGATACCGCAAACTCGAAGGAAAGCTCAAGATACGAAGAGGACTGAAAACATTGGAGGGTGCTTGTGTGTAAGGTTCGGAAGAAAAAAAAAAAAGAGTATGTAATCACGTAAACCTTGTGCATAATCATTATTACACGTGCTGAATCGCGTGAGCATGTAAATGTAGTGTGGCAAAATGAAAGCAATAGTAGAACAAACGCGCACTGCTTTTTTCCGATGTGGTTTCACAGACATCAAAAGGTTTCTGTTCCGTTGAACAGCAAATAATTTTACAGAATCAAAAGGAGGAGTCTTCCGACCATGACAATCTAATTGCAAGTAAACCCTTGCTTTGGCTCGTGCTCATCCACCTGTTTCGTGCCGCGTTGATGAAAATCTTCATTTTTTTTCTACAATATAAAACACTCGACTATCATCAAGTAATTCATCAATAAGTAAATGAATAATATTCAAACTCACGAATATTTAAATATCGCAGTTTTGAGTATTTCTCAAGTGGAAAAATAATTCATTCTCCTTTTATATGAAAAAACGAAAGGAACTTTGGATCATCCAGCAAAGTGGTCATGAATGAAAAAATTTGTGACGTAAAGAAGAAGGGAGTCAGTCGGTGATCATAAGATACACGTGAAAGTGAAATGTGAAACTCCGTCACGAGAATTCTAAGAAATCTTGAATGTCAGGGTAACCGACTGATGTCCTCAAGAGTTTCAGATTCTCGATTTCTTCCTGTTTGCATTCACGTGGTACATTTTCTATGAGTCCACGCTCCGAATGGAAAAGTATATCCTCGTGATGACAGGGTCATTCTCAAGGGTCTCGGACGGTCTTGTGACAGATACCGTGTTTCTTTCACGAAGAGGATTGCCTACTGTTGGACTAACTGTCAACAAATCGAAATGAAATACCAATTCAAAACACAATATTTTCGGAAAATAGATTGTCATCGTCGTGAACGAAGAATAATAATTTTTTTCATTTATTCTCGGGAGAAAACACATTGAACATTATTCAGCCTCAACATAATTATTTACAGTCGTCATTCCGAAATTATTGAAATAGTTCGTTATAGTTTCAAGTTGTTTTTGCGTACTATAGTCATAAGTTCTAGAATAGTATCACGATAAATAGCTTTATTATAACTCTTAATTCTACTTCCCTATTGAAAAACAGCATGTTGGCGTTGTTGATGATATGCTTTGATTTATTCACTATCAGAGTGCATTGAAAAAATAATGACCTCCTAGAATATATATTCTATAGAAGTATTAAAAGAATGTCCGTAATTTTTTTAAAATAATACATCCCCGGTATTTATTTTTAACGCAATGGATCTCAAAAGTGGAGAAAAGCCGAAAATATCATTTTAGTAACGAATTGTTATGGAAAATACATGTTGTTAAAGTTTTAATTGCTTATTGGAACGAAATAGTAATCAAATAACGCAATACGTAACTGTGAAAGACTCAAAATCTTTCAGCAGATCCCTTGAACGATGTTTCCAGTTCCTAGGAGTTAATTCGAGAAGATAAATAACGATGATCCATCAGATTTTGTGGGTTTGAATCTTTGTTTCGTTTCTATAAACGATTCAAACTTCCACAACATCAGAATACACTAAATAAAACGCGTTCGAATTTTAAGCACTTCGTGTCCCTGTGTTTAATCCGGTTGAATCGTTGGTCATAACACATTGCAATGAATAACTTCGATATGTACTCTGAAAATAATAAATGGCAATACTCCAAATTTATCAAATCTATTTCGAGTGCATTATAAATTATTATACTTGAACATTTTGAAATTAATCATTACAAGATATTATACTCATATACTCCAAATACATTGAAAAAAGGACATGTAATGCGTGACGTTCCAATATTACTTTTTAGAGTAGATAAATATCAAAAATATGAATTCTCAAAACATGAAAAAAAAATGAATTTTCATTTATAGATGCGTGTAAAACAGAGCGCAAAATTGCACTTATGGAATTCAATTCTTTTCGGAAACGGAGGAAGAATGTTGAGATTACGTTTTTGTACATAGAGGAAGAGGATTGAAGAGTTTTACCCGAAGGACCATTCACTCTGAATAACAAAATTAACACATTTAAAATGTGCCATCTCATTGAAAACGATGCCCTATGTTGAGAAATGACTTTCACTGTTATGAAACGAAATATCGAATTGCACAGTTTGAAAATTATTATGAGCTTACCTATCTGTTGAACGTGTTAGAGTAAGTAAAGTTTCTAACCGTACAGTTATCCCCGCTTACCTGACTTTATGAGCATTGACTACACTGACTCTCTGCTCTTATTTGCAGGTACCATAGTGAACCCTTGTATATTTTTTTACATTGATAACTTCGAAATTACTAACTTATAATAAATTACTTTTGTTAGAAAATCTCATCAAACTGATTCTAATGCAAGGTCTCGCTTGGAACTAATATATTGTTGATAAGAATAGCAATTCCATGGAATTACTCAGTCGAATAAGATTGTTAGACCAGATGAAAGATGGATTGCAAAATTTATAACAAATAATTTGGAGACCAAAAGGTCGTACAGGTTCATGTTTGATTTGAGAATAATCAATGGACAAAAATGTTCAAGGAAACAACTTTTATCATTAACGTTTATAAAGAATCATGGAATAGAGTACAATAGAACAAAATTAATTGAAACTTTCATGAAATATTCCAAGTAGAAATAATTATAGCGGTTGTCTAGCACCTTTCAAGGCACTAGCAGTGAAACTAGTTACTAGAAAAGGCTTTGATATTAACTATGAGGTGGCTAGAGTCATTTTTGCTAGGGATATTGAAATTCATGTGAATAGATATGTATATATTAGTATTCAATATGCATCCATGAAGAAAATGACACTTGTTCCGAAAAGGTTTATCTGAATAATTATTGTCTGAACAGAATACTAACTCAATTTTCTCCAGAAAATTTCATGCAAGAATCACTGGTTCGGAAAATTTTGTTATCTATCGCAAAAGTTTATGAAGAGAAAGCGAAAATAATTTCGAATCCTCCATACCTATTGACGTTCACGGCGAAACTGCTAGCAGGAATAGGATATTTAGTTGGGGAATGAACAAGTTTTTACAGTTGGATTTTACAATTTTTTCAAATAATAATTGTTTGAGCAGATTTTAGGAAATTGTTTCTGCAGATGCTTATCCTTCAAGCACATACCTTATTCCCATCAATTACTTCCCATGGCCTAAGCAGTTTCGCCGTAGGTGCTAACGGGGATGGAGGATTTGAAACTGTTTGTTGAGCAAAAATTTTCCGAACCACCCATTTTTGCATACAATTCTCCGAATACGATTCCGGGGTTCATATTCATGTTAGTTAGTAATTGTTGAAACAAGTCGTAAGGAAATCTTTTTGGGCGGATGTCCATCTTCAAATTAGATATCCCTTTTTTCCACCAATTACTTGGGCCAAGTAGTTTCACCATCGATATTACTGAGCTGCAGTGTTGGGATGTGTACTATAATTATAGTATTTGTACTATTATTTCGACGCCCGTACTATGTACTATGATCATACTATATAGTACGAAAATATACTATAATTTCTTTCGGTGTACTATAATTTTTATTTATATTACAATATAATATTTCTATCATCACTAAATTGAGTAAATCCAATCTGAATTGAGAACTTCTTGTGTATTCATCATAGTTGCTAATTAAGCAGCGTTTTTCCTATGGACCCACTCATCATTGATGTTTTTTAAACGTAATGAACAATTGCAAAAGTCATATCAATGTTTATCATCAATCGGTAGTATTCCATAATGCCGAATGATCACAAAACTGAATTTTCCCCATTGCTTAAAAACTAGTAACTCATAGTAAACTTATTAAAAACTCCCAACCAATGAAAGAAATTCGATATGAAAATTCGGTATTACGATATAATATGATTACAATGAACAAAACTAAACAGTAGGATTCTTTTTTCGTAATTCGGTTTGAATTCGAAAAATTCGGGCGTGTGCAATCTCAGAATCATGAACTTTCAGACTCGATACTCTACGGAATTGTATGTAATCTTTGTAGGTACTCATGATAGTGGCAACTATAAATTTATAGCCATTCCATTGGGCTGCACTGATTGCACTCAGTGTGCACTGAAATATTTTCGTTCTTTATTTTGTTTATGAGGTTTGAGAAGGACGAGAATATTCCAGTGCGCACTCAGTGTAGCGAATGGGAAACGCATTGAACTCTATACAAACTGGAATGAGCACGCCCATTGTCAGCAATTGTCAGAATATGCACAGAGAGAGATATCGTGAGCTTGGGCGTGGTGTCCTTTTTTGCAAAACGTGATTGGTTGAGGAGGACACCATGCCCAAGCTCACGATATCTCTCTCGGTGCATATTCTGATAATGACCGCGTGCTCATTCCAGTTTGTATAGAGTTCAATGGGGAAACGCTATTATAACGGGTGCTTCCGATATTGTGGTAATCGTTAATCAGTCTTTTATAACTTGTACGATGATTGGCAGAAAATATTCATCCATCAATCATCGTACAGGTTACAAAAGTCCAGGTAAAGAAGATGGTTACCACAACCCGAGTAGCACCAGAATATACTATGAACGTTCTTCGAATATTCGAAATATGTTCCATGCATATTCCAATGAGACCGTTTCATAGGTGCTATGCATATTCATCGAACGTATGTAATCAAATATACGACGGGACGTCAATCAAACGTCGATTGAATGAATATCGTACATTTCGAATGTACTATGTACATTTTAAGTATATTTGAAACAGCCTCATTAGAATATTCTATGAACGTTCATTATATATTCTTCGTACCCGAGTAGAAATTTGGTAAGGCCAACGTCGGGGCCTTATGAGGTTAGCTATTCGCCTCATAAGGCCCCGACGTTGGCCTTACCAAATTTCTACTTGGGTATCTCATTCTTACATTCTACGAACGTTTCTATTTCGTATATACTTTGAACTTCTGTTGCTGCTTGGGAATATCAGGAGTACTCAATGTGTTCATTCGTAATCATTTTAGATCGTTGATCGATAATAAAATTTCAAAAACTTTCCGCCCATTTCCGACTACTACTTTTTCTACTGAAACACGAATATCGGGAATCAAATCATTCTTCGGTAAGTTGAATTTTAATTCTTACTTTACAAATGTCATAAATATAACAAAAATGAAGGAATGTTATTTGAAATACATAATTTTATACTAGCAATAGAATATTCATTTATTGAGTGAACTGGCATAGTAGCAATTTTTCAATTTGAGGTTATAATTTCGTAGCAAGTAAATCTATGTATACACGGAAAGAATAATTTAGCTGCAGCAGCTGAGTAGCTAGCACGGACACGGACAGCCATTAAATTAGCTCCTTTTTGCATTTGTGGTTAATTTATTTGGGGTAACAGCTAAAATTTAGCTGCAGGAGCTAATTTTATGGCTGTTCGTGTCCGTGCTAGCTACTTAGCTGCTGCAGCTAAATTATTTTTTCCGTGTAGAATGGAACCCTGTACCAATCATACAAACTTACTATAGATATGCATTTTGTTACTTTTCATTATACTGAATGTAAAAATAGTAGTCACAAAGTAATTCAATACTCAGTGATCTTTGAATTTATTATAATAATAGTTTGGAAAAGCAAATGCATGTTCTTTTTGAATTGAAAAGGAAATTTAACTATTTCATTTTATAGTTTTGCAGTTGAGTCAAAATTCGTGAAGTAGGCCCATGATTTTCAGTATGGTCATAAAAATCGATGGAAAGTAATTGAACATCAAGTGCAAGGGTATCTTATATCACTCCTCAAATATTACATTGAAAATCAAATTTGTTTAGTAACAATGTTTAATTGAAAATTATTGTCTTTACTAGGGAAAAAATGAATTACTCGCAAAATACTGAATGGATTTGGATAAAAATTTAATCACGTATCAATGTATATATGTTCTTCATAATTACAACAACAACACATTTTAATTTCGCATTTTTGCCATTTTTTATTGAAGAATTTATAAACAAATGAAAATTCAACCGTGTTCTACATACAGTTACTGAATTTTCTTTCAGGCATATTAAAATATACACTTTCAAGATTCTAAAACTGCAAGAAAAAATTTGTAATTGTTATTGGGTTAGACAAAAATGAATTTTGTTTGGCGCGGGAGGAAGCGCAGTGGTGACCGCGCAAGCAGCGTTCACGTCCTTATTTCCAAGCTAGGAAGTCAATGTCGATTTCAAATCATTTCGATATCAATCCATTAGATTTCGACAAGATTTCGAGGTGATCGATATCAATTTGATATCGGAAGATTTTCATTCCTGGATGGGTTCATCGGTTTCTAACAATGGGGGATATATATCGGGATTCAAGGTATATTAAGTGATGTAGGCATTTTTATCTAACTGCACTGGGAGTTAATGCGTATTTTTTTGCTATTTTTTTGCCATTTTTTGCCGTAGGAAAAAATTTTTTTGCTTTGGCCGTTCCAAAGATACGGCGAGTTAGATAGCTTAAGATTAAGGTATCTAGCAATCGACATAGACTGAGAACGAAAGCACTGTGCGAAGAAAGAACTACAGCATAATTTTTTGCTATTTTTTTGCTGCACGATAGGATATGTGAAAAAAAAAATTTCGATTCCAATTTTTTTTTTTTTTCCTCTATGTCGTATACGCAGAACATAAGTATGCGAAAATGGGATTCACATATGGAGCATGTTATGTTGGGAACAAAAGATATAGATCAGATGAATTTGGTGAAAACATATACGAGCCGGATGAGGTTCATAAATTGAGCATGTATGGGTCATACATGACCCATGTAAGGGATGTGTGAGATGTATCTGATGAATCATGTATGGATCATGGGGCATCCTCTCAGATTGTTATCCTGACATCTGACAACCTCTGTGAGCTGTTTTTGTTCCATTTTTTGCCGTAGGGAAAAATTTTTTGCTTTGGTCGTTCCAAAGATACGGCGAGTTAGATAGCTTAAGATTAAGGTATGTAGCAATCAACATAGACTGAGAACGTGAGGACTATGCACAGGAAGAACTACACCATAATTTTTTGCTAACTTTTTGCTGCAAGATAGGATATGTGGAAAAAAAAAATTCGAGCCCAATTTTTTTTTCTCCTCTGGATCGTATACTGAGAAGATAAGTACGCGAAGATAGGATTCACATATGAAGCATGTTGTGTTGAGAAGGGAGATATAAATCAGATGGACTTGGTAAGAAACATATACGAGCCGGATGAGGTTCATGAATTGAGCATGTATGGGTCATACATGACCCATATAGAGGATGTGTAAGATGTATCTGATGGATCATGTATGGATCATGCAGCATCCTCTCAAATTGTTATCCTGAAATCTGACAACCTCTGTGATACTTTGCTATCATATAGCACCAGGGGAGATTTTTGTGTTGATGTATAGGAACCTCTGGGCTGATTTCCATACCATCCAGGAACCTGAATGATATTTATGCTACCACTTAGCACCAACTTGGAATTTTTTGCTACCATCTAGCATCGACTCGGAATTATTTGCTGTCATCTAGCAACGTTTAGGAATTATTTGCTACCATCTAGCATCGACTTGGAATTTTTTGCGACCATCTAGCAACCATTCTGAATTTTTTGCTACCATCTAGCATCGACTTAGGAATATTTGCTGTCATCTAGCCACGTTTAGGGATTATTTGCTACCATCTAGCATCGACTTGGAATTTTTTGCTACCATCTAGCAACCACTCTGAATTTTTTGCTACCATCTGGCATCGACTTGAGATTTTTTTCTACCATCTAGCACCGACTTAGAATTATTTGCTGTCATCTAGCAACGTTTAGGAATCATTTGCTACCATGTAGCATCGACTTGGAATTCTTTGCGACCATCTAGCTACGTTTTGGAATTATTTGCTGTCATCTAGCAACGTTTAGGGATTATTTGCTACCATCTAGCATCGACTTGGAATTTTTTGCGACCATCTAGCAACCATTCTGAATTTTTTGCTATCATCTAGCATCGACTTGGAATTATTTGCTGTCATCTAGCAACGTTTTGGAATGATTTGCTACCATCTAGCAACCATTCTGAATTTTCTGCTATCATCTAGCATCGACTTGGAATTTTTTGCTATCATCTAGCAACCATTCTGAATTTTCTTGCTACCATCTAGCATCGACTTGGAATTTTTTGCTACCATCTAGCATCGACTGAGAACTATTTGCTGTCATCTAGCAACGTTTAGGAATTATTTGCTACCATCTGGCATCGACTTGGGATCTCTTGCTACCATCTAGCATCGACTTAGAATTATTTGCTGTCATCTAGCAACGTTTTGGAATTATTTGCTACCATCTAGCATCAGCTTGGAATTTTTTGCTACCATCTAGCATCGACTCAGAATTATTTGCTGTCATCTAGCAACGTTCTGGAATTATTTGTTACCATCTAGCAACCATTCTGAATTTTTGCTACCATCTAGCATCGACTTGGAATTTTTTGCCGTCATCTAGCAACGCTTCGGAATCATTTGCTACCATCTAGCAACCATCCTGAATTTTTTGATACCATCTAGCATCGACTTAGAATTATTTGCTGTCATCTAGCAACATTTTGGAATTATTCGCTACCATCTAGCAACGTTTAGGAATTATTTGCTACCATGTAGCATCGACTTGGAATTTCTCGCTACCATCTAGCATCGACTTAGAATTATTTGCTGTCATCTAGCAACGTTTTGGAATTATTTGCTACAATCTAGCAACCATTCTGAATCTTTTGCTACCATCTAGCATCGACTTGGAATTTCTCGCTACCATCTAGCATCGACTTAGAATTATTCGCTGTCATCTAGCAACGTTTTGGAATTATTAGCTACCATCTAGCAACCATTCTGAATTTTTTGCTACCATCTAGCATCGACTTGGAATTATTTGCTGTCATCTAGCAACGTTTTGGAATTATTTGCTACCATCTAGCAACCATTCTGAATCTTTTGCTACCATCTAGCATCGACTTGGAAAAATTTGCTGTCATCTAGCAACGTTTAGGAATTATTTGCTACCATCTAGCATCGACTTGGAATTTCTCGCTACCATCTAGCATCGACTTAGAATTATTCGCTGTCATCTAGCAACGTTTTGGAATTATTAGCTACCATCTAGCAACCATTCTGAATTTTTTGCTACCATCTAGGAACCATTCTGAATTTTTTGCTATCATCTAGCGACCATTCTGAATTTTCTGCTACCATCTGGCATCGACTTAGAATTTTTTGCTGTCATCTAGCAACGTTTAGGAATCATTTGCTACTATCTACCATCGACTTGGGATCTCTTGCTACCATCTAGCATCGACTTGGAATTATTTGCTGTCATCTAGCAACGTTTTGGAATTATTTGCTACCATCTAGCAACCATTCTGAATCTTTTGCTACCATCTAGCATCGACTTGGAAATATTTGCTGTCATCTAGCAACGTTTAGGAATTATTTGCTACCATCTAGCATCGACTTGGAATTTCTCGCTACCATCTAGCATCGACTTAGAATTATTCGCTGTCATCTAGCAACGTTTTGGAATTATTAGCTACCATCTAGCAACCATTCTGAATTTTTTGCTCCCATCTAGGAACCATTCTGAATTTTTTGCTATCATCTAGCGACCATTCTGAATTCTCTGCTACCATCTGGCATCGACTTGAAATTCTTTGCTGTCGTCTAGCAACGTTTAGGAATTATTTGCTACCATCTGGCGTCAGCTTGGAATTTTTTGCTACCATCTAGCATCGACTTAGAATTATTTGCTGTCATCTAGGAACGTTTTGGAATTATTTGCTACCATCTAGCAACCATTCTGAATTTTTTGCTACCATCTAGGAACCATTCTGAATTTTTTGCTATCATCCAGCAACCATTCTGAATTCTTTGCTACCATGTAGCGTCAGCTTGGAATCTTTTGCTACCATCTAGCGTCGACTTAGAATTATTTGCTGTCATCTGGGAACGTTTTGGAATTGTTTGCTACCATCTAGCAACCCTCTGAATTTTTTGCTACCATCTAGCATCGACTTAGAATTATTTGCTGTCATCGAGGAACGTTTTGGAATTATTTGCTACCATCTAGCAACCATCCTGAATTTTTTGATACCATCTAGCACTGACTTGGAATTTTTTGCGACCATCTAGCATCGACTTAGAATTATTTGCTGTCATCTAGCAACGTTTTGGGATTATTCGCTATCATCTAGCAACCATTCTGAATTTTCTGCTACCATCTAGCATCGACTTGGAATCTTTTGCTGTCATCTAGCAACGTTTTGGAATTATTTGTCACCATCTAGCAACCATTCTGAATTCTTTGCTACCATCTAGGAACCATTCTGAATTTTTGGCTATCATCCAGCAACCATTCTGAATTTTTTGCTACCATGTAGCGTCAGCTTGGAATCTTTTGCTACCATCTAGCGTCGACTTAGAATTATTTGCTGTCATCTGGGAACGTTTTGGAATTGTTTGCTACCATCTAGCATGCATTCTGAATTCTTTGCTACCATCTAGCGTCAGCTTGGAATTTTTTGCTACCATCTGGCATCGACTTAGAATTATTTGCTGTCATCTAGCAACGTTTTGGAATGATTTGCTACCATCTAGCAACCATTCTGAATTTTCTGCTATCATCTAGCATCGACTTGGAATTTTTTGCTATCATCTAGCAACCATTCTGAATTTTCTTGCTACCATCTAGCATCGACTTGGAATTTTTTGCTACCATCTAGCATCGACTGAGAACTATTTGCTGTCATCTAGCAACGTTTAGGAATTATTTGCTACCATCTGGCATCGACTTGGGATCTCTTGCTACCATCTAGCATCGACTTAGAATTATTTGCTGTCATCTAGCAACGTTTTGGAATTATTTGCTACCATCTAGCATCAGCTTGGAATTTTTTGCTACCATCTAGCATCGACTCAGAATTATTTGCTGTCATCTAGCAACGTTCTGGAATTATTTGTTACCATCTAGCAACCATTCTGAATTTTTGCTACCATCTAGCATCGACTTGGAATTTTTTGCCGTCATCTAGCAACGCTTCGGAATCATTTGCTACCATCTAGCAACCATCCTGAATTTTTTGATACCATCTAGCATCGACTTAGAATTATTTGCTGTCATCTAGCAACATTTTGGAATTATTCGCTACCATCTAGCAACGTTTAGGAATTATTTGCTACCATGTAGCATCGACTTGGAATTTCTCGCTACCATCTAGCATCGACTTAGAATTATTTGCTGTCATCTAGCAACGTTTTGGAATTATTTGCTACAATCTAGCAACCATTCTGAATCTTTTGCTACCATCTAGCATCGACTTAGAATTATTTGCTGTCATCTAGCAACGTTTTGGAATTATTTGCTACCATCTAGCATCAGCTTGGAATTTTTTGCTACCATCTAGCATCGACTCAGAATTATTTGCTGTCATCTAGCAACGTTCTGGAATTATTTGTTACCATCTAGCAACCATTCTGAATTTTTGCTACCATCTAGCATCGACTTGGAATTTTTTGCCGTCATCTAGCAACGCTTCGGAATCATTTGCTACCATCTAGCAACCATCCTGAATTTTTTGATACCATCTAGCATCGACTTAGAATTATTTGCTGTCATCTAGCAACATTTTGGAATTATTCGCTACCATCTAGCAACGTTTAGGAATTATTTGCTACCATCTGGCATCGACTTGGGATCTCTTGCTACCATCTAGCATCGACTTAGAATTATTTGCTGTCATCTAGCAACGTTTTGGAATTATTTGCTACCATCTAGCATCAGCTTGGAATTTTTTGCTACCATCTAGCATCGACTCAGAATTATTTGCTGTCATCTAGCAACGTTCTGGAATTATTTGTTACCATCTAGCAACCATTCTGAATTTTTGCTACCATCTAGCATCGACTTGGAATTTTTTGCCGTCATCTAGCAACGCTTCGGAATCATTTGCTACCATCTAGCAACCATCCTGAATTTTTTGATACCATCTAGCATCGACTGAGAACTATTTGCTGTCATCTAGCAACGTTTAGGAATTATTTGCTACCATCTGGCATCGACTTGGGATCTCTTGCTACCATCTAGCATCGACTTAGAATTATTTGCTGTCATCTAGCAACGTTTTGGAATTATTTGCTACCATCTAGCATCAGCTTGGAATTTTTTGCTACCATCTAGCATCGACTCAGAATTATTTGCTGTCATCTAGCAACGTTCTGGAATTATTTGTTACCATCTAGCAACCATTCTGAATTTTTGCTACCATCTAGCATCGACTTGGAATTTTTTGCCGTCATCTAGCAACGCTTCGGAATCATTTGCTACCATCTAGCAACCATCCTGAATTTTTTGATACCATCTAGCATCGACTTAGAATTATTTGCTGTCATCTAGCAACATTTTGGAATTATTCGCTACCATCTAGCAACGTTTAGGAATTATTTGCTACCATGTAGCATCGACTTGGAATTTCTCGCTACCATCTAGCATCGACTTAGAATTATTTGCTGTCATCTAGCAACGTTTTGGAATTATTTGCTACAATCTAGCAACCATTCTGAATCTTTTGCTACCATCTAGCATCGACTTGGAATTTCTCGCTACCATCTAGCATCGACTTAGAATTATTCGCTGTCATCTAGCAACGTTTTGGAATTATTAGCTACCATCTAGCAACCATTCTGAATTTTTTGCTACCATCTAGCATCGACTTGGAATTATTTGCTGTCATCTAGCAACGTTTTGGAATTATTTGCTACCATCTAGCAACCATTCTGAATCTTTTGCTACCATCTAGCATCGACTTGGAAAAATTTGCTGTCATCTAGCAACGTTTAGGAATTATTTGCTACCATCTAGCATCGACTTGGAATTTCTCGCTACCATCTAGCATCGACTTAGAATTATTCGCTGTCATCTAGCAACGTTTTGGAATTATTAGCTACCATCTAGCAACCATTCTGAATTTTTTGCTACCATCTTGGAACCATTCTGAATTTTTTGCTATCATCTAGCGACCATTCTGAATTTTCTGCTACCATCTGGCATCGACTTGGAATTTTTTGCTGTCATCTAGCAACGTTTAGGAATCATTTGCTACTATCTAGCATCGACTTGGGATCTCTTGCTACCATCTAGCATCGACTTGGAATTATTTGCTGTCATCTAGCAACGTTTTGGAATTATTTGCTACCATCTAGCAACCATTCTGAATCTTTTGCTACCATCTGGCATCGACTTGGAAATATTTGCTGTCATCTAGCAACGTTTAGGAATTATTTGCTACCATCTAGCATCGACTTGGAATTTCTCGCTACCATCTAGCATCGACTTAGAATTATTCGCTGTCATCTAGCAACGTTTTGGAATTATTAGCTACCATCTAGCAACCATTCTGAATTTTTTGCTACCATCTAGGAACCATTCTGAATTTTTTGCTATCATCTAGCGACCATTCTGAATTCTCTGCTACCATCTGGCATCGACTTGAAATTCTTTGCTGTCGTCTAGCAACGTTTAGGAATTATTTGCTACCATCTGGCGTCAGCTTGGAATTTTTTGCTACCATCTAGCATCGACTTAGAATTATTTGCTGTCATCTAGGAACGTTTTGGAATTATTTGCTACCATCTAGCAACCATTCTGAATTCTTTGCTACCATCTAGGAACCATTCTGAATTTTTTGCTATCATCCAGCAACCATTCTGAATTCTTTGCTACCATGTAGCGTCAGCTTGGAATCTTTTGCTACCATCTAGCGTCGACTTAGAATTATTTGCTGTCATCTGGGAACGTTTTGGAATTGTTTGCTACCATCTAGCAACCCTCTGAATTCTTTGCTACCATCTAGCATCGACTTAGAATTATTTGCTGTCATCGAGGAACGTTTTGGAATTATTTGCTACCATCTAGCAACCATCCTGAATTTTTTGATACCATCTAGAACTGACTTGGAATTTTTTGCTCCCATCTAGCATCGACTTAGAATTATTTGCTGTCATCTAGCAACGTTTTGGGATTATTCGCTATCATCTAGCAACCATTCTGAATTTTCTGCTACCATCTAGCATCGACTTGGAATCTTTTGCTGTCAACTAGCAACGTTTTGGAATTATTTGTCACCATCTAGCAACCATTCTGAATTCTTTGCTACCATCTAGGAACCATTCTGAATTTTTTGCTATCATCCAGCAACCATTCTGAATTCTTTGCTACCATGTAGCGTCAGCTTGGAATCTTTTGCTACCATCTAGCATCGACTTAGAATTATTTGCTGTCATCTAGGAACGTTTTGGAATTGTTCGCTATCATCTAGCATGCATTCTGAATTCTTTGCTACCATCTAGCGTCAGCTTGGAATTTTTTGCTACCATCTGGCATCGACTCAGAATTATTTGCTGTCATCTAGGAACGTTTTGGAATCATTTGCTACCATCTAGCAACCATTCTGAATCTTTTGCTACCATCTAGCATCGACTTGGACTTATTTGCTGTCATCTAGCAACGTTTAGGAATTATTTGCTACTATCGAGCATCGACTTGGGATCTCTCGCTACCATCTAGCATCGACTTGGGATTATTTGCTGTCATCTAGCAACGTTTTGGAATTATTTGCTACCATCTAGCAACCATTCTGAATCTTTTGCTACCATCTAGCATCGACTTGGAAATATTTGCTGTCATCTAGCAACGTTTAGGAATTATTTGCTACCATCTAGCATCGACTTGGAATTTCTCGCTACCATCTAGCATCGACTCAGAATTATTCGCTGTCATCTAGCAACGTTTTGGAATTATTAGCTACCATCTAGCAACCATTCTGAATTTTTTGCTACCATCTAGGAACCATTCTGAATTTCTTGCTTTCATCTAGCGACCATTCTGAATTTCCTGCTACCATCTGGCATCGACTTGGAATTCTTTGCTACCATCTAGCATCGACTTAGAATTATTTGCCGTCATCTAGCAACGCTTCGGAATCATTTTCTACCATCTAGCAACCATCCTGAATTCTTTGATACCATCTAGCATCGACTTAGAATTATTTGCTGTCATCTAGCAACGTTTTGGAATTATTTGCTACCATCTAGCAACCATTCCGAATTTTTTGCTACCATCTTGCATCGACTTGGAATTTTTTTCTACCATCTAGCATCGACTTGAAAATATTTGCTGTCATCTAGCAACGTTTTGGAATGATTTGCTACCATCTAGCAACCATTCCGATTTTTTTGCTACCATCTAGGGACGATTCTGAATTTTTTGCTATCATCTAGCAACCATTCTGGATTCTTTGCGACCATCTAGCATCAGCTTGGAATTTTTTGCTACCATCTAGCATCCGCTTGGAATTCTTTGCTACCATCTAGCATCGACTTAGAATTATTTGCTGTCATCTAGCAACGTGTAGGAATTATTTGCTACCATCAAGCAACCATTCTGAATTTTTTGCTACCATCCAGGAACCATTCTGAGTTTTTTGCTATCATCTAGCAACCATTCTGAATTCTTTGCTGTAATCTAGCTACGTTTTGGAATTTCCGCCACCATCTAGCATCGACTCGGAATTTTTCGCTACCATCTAGCAACGTCCTGGAATTATTTGCTGACATCTTGCAACCATTCTGAATTCTTTGCTACCATCTAACATCGACTTGGAATTTTTTGCTATCTTCTAGCAACCATTCTGAATTTTCTGCTACCATCTAGCATCGACTTGGAATTTTTTGCTACCATCTAGCATCGACTTAGAATTATTTGCTGTCATCTAGCAACGTTTTCGAATCATGTGCTACCATCTAGCATCGACTTGGAATCATTTGCTGTCATCTAGCAACGTTCTGGTATTATTTGCTACCATCTAGCAACCATTCTGAATTCTTTGCTACCATCTGGCATCGACTTGGGATCTCTTGCTACCATCTAGCATCGACTTAGAATTATTTGCTGTCATCTAGCAACGTTTTGGAATTATTTGCTACCATCTAGCAACCATTCTGAATTTTTTGCTACCATCTAGCATCGACTTGGAATTTTTTGCTATCATCTTGCAACCATTCTGAATTTCCTTGCTACCATCTAGCATCGACTTGGAATTTTTTGCTACCATCTAGCATCGACTTAGAATTATTTGCTTTCATCTAGGAACGTTTTGGAATTATTTGCTGACATCTAGCAACCATTCTGAACTTTTTGCTGCCATTTAGGAACCATTCTGAATTTTTTGCTATCATCAAGCAACCATTCTAAATTCTTTGCTACCATCTAGCGTCAGCTTGGAATTTTTTGCTACCATCTAGCATCGACTTAGAATTATTTGCTGTCATCTAGCAACGTTTTGGAATTATTTGCTACAATCTAGCAACCATTCTGAATTTTTTGCTACCATCTAGCATCGACTTGGAATTATCTGCTGTCATCTAGCAACGTTTTGGAATTATTTGCTACCATCTGGCAACCATTCTGAATCTTTTGCTACCATCGAGCATCGACTTGGAATTTCTCGCTACCATCTAGCATCGACTTAGAATTATTCGCTGTCATCTAGCAACGTTTTGGAATCATTAGCTACCATCTAGCAACCATTCTGAATTTTTTGCTACCATCTAGGAACCATTCTGAATTTTTTGCTATCATCTAGCGTGAGCTTGGAATTTTTTGCTACCATCTAGCATCGACTTGGAATTATTTGCTGTCATCTAGCAACGTTGAGGAATTATTTGCTACCATCTGGCGTCAGCTTGGAATTTTTTGCTACCATCTAGCATCGACTTAGAATTATTTGCTGTCATCTAGGAACGTTTTGGAATTATTTGCTACCATCTAGCAACCATTCTGAATTTTTTGCTACCATCCAAGAACCATTCTGAATTTTTTACTATCATCTAGCGACCATTCTGAATTTTCTGCTACCATCTGGCATCGACTTGGAATTCTTTGCTACCATCTAGCATCGACTTAGAATTATTTGCCGTCATCTAGCAACGCTTTGGAATCATTTGCTACCATCTAGCAACCATCCTGAATTTTTCGATACCATCTAGCATCGACTTAGAATTATTTGCTGTCATCTAGCAACGTTTTGGGATTATTCGCTACCATCTAGCAACCATTCTGAATTTTTTGCTACCATCTAGCATCGACTTGGAATTTTTTTCTACCATCTAGCATCGACTTGGAAATATTTGCTGTCATCTAGCAACGTTTTGGAATGATTTGCTACCATCTAGCAACCATTCCGAATTTTTTGCTACCATCTAGGGACGATTCTGAATTTTTTGCTATCATCTAGCATCGACTTGGAATTCTTTGCTGTCGTCTAGCAACGTTTAGGAATTATTTGCTACCATCTGGCGTCAGCTTGGAATTTTTTGCTACCATCTAGCATCGACTTAGAATTATTTGCTGTCATCTAGGAACGTTTTGGAATTATTTGCTACCATCTAGCAACCATTCTGAATTTTTTGCTACCATCTAGCATCGACTTAGAATCATTTGCTGTCATCGAGGAACGTTTTGGAATTATTCGCTACCATCTAGCAACCATCCTGAATTTTTTGATACCATCTAGCACTGACTTGGAATTTTTTGCTCCCATCTAGCATCGACTTAGAATTATTTGCTGTCATCTAGCAACGTTTTGGGATTATTCGCTATCATCTAGCAACCATTCTGAATTTTTTGCTACCATCTAGCATCGACTTGGACTTATTTGCTGTCATCTAGCAACGTTTAGGAATTATTTGCTACTATCTAGCATCGACTTGGGATCTCTTGCTACCATCTAGCATCGACTTGGAATTATTTGCTGTCATCTAGCAACGTTTTGGAATTATTTGCTACCATCTAGCAACCATTCTGAATCTTTTGCTACCATCTAGCATCGACTTGGGAATATTTGCTGTCATCTAGCAACGTTTAGGAATTATTTGCTACCATCTAGCATCGACTTGGAATTTCTCGCTACCATCTAGCATCGACTTAGAATTATTCGCTGTCAACTAGCAACGTTTTGGAATTATAAGCTACCATCTAGCAACCATTCTGAATTTTTTGCTACCATCTAGGAATCATTCTGAATTTCTTGCTTTCATCTAGCGACCATTCTGAATTCTCTGCTACCATCTGGCATCGAGTTGGAATTCTTTGCTGTCGTCTAGCAACGTTTAGGAATTATTTGCTGCCATCTGGCGTCAGCTTGGAATTTTTTGCTACCATCTAGCATCGACTTGGAATTTTTTGCTACCATCCAGCATCGACTTAGAATTATTTGATTTCATCTAGGAACGTTTTGGAATTATTTGCTGACATCTAGCAACCATTCTGAACTTTTTGCTGCCATTTAGGAACCATTCTGAATTTTTTGCTATCATCAAGCAACCATTCTGAATTTTTTGCTACCATCTAGCATCGACTTGGACTTATTTGCTGTCATCTAGCAACGTTTAGGAATTATTTGCTACTATCTAGCATCGACTTGGGATCTCTTGCTACAATCTAGCAACCATTCTGAATTTTTTGCTACCATCTAGCATCGACTTGGAATTCTTTGCTACCATCTAGCATCGACTTAGAATTATTTGCCGTCATCTAGCAACGCTTTGGAATCATTTGCTACCATCTAGCAACCATCCTGAATTTTTCGATACCATCTAGCATCGACTTAGAATTATTTGCTGTCATCTAGCAACGTTTTGGAATTATTCGCTACCATCTAGCAACCATTCTGAATTTTTTGCTACCATCTAGCATCGACTTGGAAATATTTGCTGTCATCTAGCAACGTTTTGGAATGATTTGCTACCATCTAGCAACCATTCTGAATTTTTTGCTACCATCTAGGGACGATTCTGAATTTTTTGCTATCATCTAGCATCGACTTGGAATTTTTTTCTACCATCTAGCATCGACTTGGAAATATTTGCTGTCATCTAGCAACGTTTTGGAATTATTTGCTACAATCTAGCAACCATTCTGAATCTTTTGCTACCATCTAGCATCGACTTGGAATTTCTCGCTACCATCTAGCATCGACTTAGAATTATTCGCTGTCATCTAGCAACGTTTTGGAATTATTAGCTACCATCTAGCAACCATTCTGAATTTTTTGCTACCATCTAGGAACCATTCTGAATTTTTTGCTACCATCTAGCATCGATTCGGAATTATTTGCTGTCATCTAGCAACGTTTTGGAATTATTTGCTACCATCTAGCAACCATTCTGAATCTTTTGCTACCATCTAGCATCGACTTGGAAAAATTTGCTGTCATCTAGCAACGTTTAGGAATTATTTGCTACCATCTAGCATCGACTTGGAATTTCTCGCTACCATCTAGCATCGACTTAGAATTATTCGCTGTCATCTAGCAACGTTTTGGAATTATTAGCTACCATCTAGCAACCATTATGAATTTTTTGCTACCATCTCTGAACCATTCTGAATTTTTTGCTATCATCTAGCGACCATTCTGAATTTTCTGCTACCATCTGGCATCGACGTGAAATTTTTTGCTGTCATCTAGCAACGTTTAGGAATTATTTGCTACTATCTAGCATCGACTTGGGATCTCTTGCTACCATCTAGCATCGACTTGGAATTATTTGCTGTCATCTAGCAACGTTTTGGAATTATTTGCTACCATCTAGCAACCATTCTGAATCTTTTGCTACCATCTAGCATCGACTTGGAAATATTTGCTGTCATCTAGCAACGTTTAGGAATTATTTGCTACCATCTAGCATCGACTTGGAATTTCTCGCTACCATCTAGCATCGACTTAGAATTATTCGCTGTCATCTAGCAACGTTTTGGAATTATTAGCTACCATCTAGCAACCATTCTGAATTTTTTGCTTCCATCTAGGAACCATTCTGAATTTTTTGCTATCATCTAGCGACCATCCTGAATTCTCTGCTACCATCTGGCATCGACTTGGAATTCTTTGCTGTCGTCTAGCGAAGTTTAGGAATTATTTGCTACCATCTGGCGTCAGCTTGGAATTTTTTGCTACCATCTAGCATCGACTTAGAATTATTTGCTGTCATCTAGGAACGTTTTGGAATTATTTGCTACCATCTAGCAACCATTCTGAATTTTTTGCTACCATCTAGGAACCATTCTGAATTTCTTGCTATCATCCAGCAACCATTCTGAATTCTTTGCTACCATGTAGCGTCAGCTTGGAATCTTTTGCTACCATCTAGCGTCGACTTAGAATTATTTGCTGTCATCTCGGAACGTTTTGGAATTGTTTGCTACCATCTAGCAACCATTCTGAATTTTTTGCTACCATCTAGCATCGACTTAGAATTATTTGCTGTCATCGAGGAACGTTTTGGAATTATTTGCTACCGTCTAGCAACCATCCTGAATTTTTTGATACCATCTAGCACTGACTTGGAATTTTTTGCTCCCATCTAGCATCGACTTAGAATTATTTGCTGTCATCTAGCAACGTTTTGGGATTATTCGCTATCATCTAGCAACCATTCTGAATCTTTTGCTACCATCTAGCATCGACTTGGACTTATTTGCTGTCATCTAGGAACGTTTTGGAATTATTTGCTACCATCTAGCAACCATTCTGAATCTTTTGCTACCATCTAGCATCGACTTGGAAGAATTTGCTGTCATCTAGCAACGTTTAGGAATTATTTGCTACCATCTAGCATCGACTTGGAATTTCTCGCTACCATCTAGCATCGACTTAGAATTATTCGCTGTCATCTAGCAACGTTTTGGAATTATTAGCTACCATCTAGCAACCATTCTGAATTTTTTGCTACTATCTAGGAACCATTCTGAATTTTTTGCTATCATCTAGCGACCATTCTGAATTTTCTGCTACCATCTGGCATCGACTTGGAATTTTTTGCTGTCATCTAGCAACGTTTAGGAATTATTTGCTACTATCTAGCATCGACTTGGGATCTCTTGCTACCATCTAGCATCGACTCGGAATTATTTGCTGTCATCTAGCAACGTTTTGGAATTATTTGCTACCATCTAGCAACCATTCTGAATCTTTTGCTACCATCTAGCATCGACTTGGGAATATTTGCTGTCATCTAGCAACGTTTAGGAATTATTTGCTACCATCTAGCATCGACTTGGAATTTCTCGCTACCATCTAGCATCGACTTAGAATTATTCGCTGTCATCTAGCAACGTTTTGGAATTATTAGCTACCATCTAGCAACCATTCTGAATTTTTTGCTTCCATCTAGGAACCATTCTGAATTTTTTGCTATCATCTAGCGACTATTCTGAATTCTCTGCTACCATCTGGCATCGACTTGGAATTCTTTGCTGTCGTCTAGCAACGTTTAGGAATTATTTGCTACCATCTGGCGTCAGCTTGGAATTTTTTGCTACCATCTAGCATCGACTTAGAATTATTTGCTGTCATCTAGGAACGTTTTGGAATTATTTGCTACCATCTAGCAACCATTCTGAATTATTTGCTACCATCTAGGAACCATTCTGAATTTTTTGCTATCATCCAGCAACCATTCTGAATTCTTTGCTACCATGTAGCGTCAGCTTGGAATCTTTTGCTACCATCTAGCGTCGACTTAGAATTATTTGCTGTCATCTGGGAACGTTTTGGAATTGTTTGCTACCATCTAGCAACCCTCTGAATTTTTTGCTACCATCTAGCATCGGCTTAGAATTATTTGCTGTCATCGAGGAACGTTTTGGAATTATTTGCTACCATCTAGCAACCATCCTGAATTTTTTGATACCATCTAGCACTGACTTGGAATTTTTTGCTCCCATCTAGCATCGACTTAGAATTATTTGCCGTCATCTAGCAACGTTTTGGGATTATTCGCTATCATCTAGCAACCATTCTGAATTTTCTGCTACCATCTAGCATCGACTTGGAATCTTTTGCTGTCATCTAGCAACGTTTTGGAATTATTTGTCACCATCTAGCAACCATTCTGAATTCTTTGCTACCATCTAGGAACCATTCTGAATTTTTGGCTATCATCCAGCAACCATTCTGAATTTTTTGCTACCATGTAGCGTCAGCTTGGAATCTTTTGCTACCATCTAGCGTCGACTTAGAATTATTTGCTGTCATCTGGGAACGTTTTGGAATTGTTTGCTACCATCTAGCATGCATTCTGAATTCTTTGCTACCATCTAGCGTCAGCTTGGAATTTTTTGCTACCATCTGGCATCGACTTAGAATTATTTGCTGTCATCTAGGAACGTTTTGGAATCATTTGCTACCATCTAGCAACCATTCTGAATCTTTTGCTACCATCTAGCATCGACTTGGACTTATTTGCTGTCATCTAGCAACGTTTAGGAATTATTTGCTACCATCTAGCATCGACTTGGAATTTCTCGCTACCATCTAGCATCGACTTAGAATTATTCGCTGTCAACTAGCAACGTTTTGGAATTATTAGCTACCATCTAGCAACCATTCTGAATTTTTTGCTACCATCTAGGAACCATTCTGAATTTCTTGCTTTCATCTAGCGACCATTCTGAATTCTCTGCTACCATCTGGCATCGACTTGGAATTCTTTGCTACCATCTAGCATCGACTTAGAATTATTTGCCGTCATCTAGCAACGCTTCGGAATCATTTGCTACCATCTAGCAACCATCCTGAATTCTTTGATACCATCTAGCATCGACTTAGAATTATTTGCTGTCATCTAGCAACGTTTTGGAATTATTTGCTACCATCTAGCAACCACTCTGAATTTTTTGCTACCATGTTGCATCGACTTGGAATTTTTTTCTACCATCTAGCATCGACTTGAAAATATTTGCTGTCATCTAGCAACGTTTTGGAATGATTTGCTACCATCTAGCAACCATTCTGAATTTTTTGCTACCATCTAGGGACGATTCTGAATTTTTTGCTATCATCTAGCATCGACTTGGAATTCTTTGCTGTCGTCTAGCAACGTTTAGGAATTATTTGCTACCATCTGGCGTCAGCTTGGAATTTTTTGCTACCATCTAGCATCGACTTAGAATTATTTGCTGTCATCTAGGAACGTTTTGGAATTATTTGCTACCATCTAGCAACCATTCTGAATTTTTTGCTACCATCTAGCATCGACTTAGGATTATTTGCTGTCATTCAGCAACGTTTTGGAATTATTTGCCACCATCTAGCAACCATTCTGAATTTTTCGCCACCATCTAGCATCGACTTGGAATTTTTTGCTCCCATCTAGCATCGACTTAAAATTATTTGCTGTCATCTAGCAACGTTTAGAGATTATTTGCTCCTATCTAGCAACCATCCTGATTTTTTTGATACCATCTAGCATCGACTTGAAATGATTTGCTGTCATCTAGCAACGTTTTGGAATTATTTGCTACCATCTAGCAACCATTCTGAATTCTTTGCTACCATCTAGCATCAGCTTGGGATTCTTTGCTACCATCTAGCATCGACTCAGAATCATTTGCTGTCATCTAGCAACGTTCTGGAATCATTGGCTACCATCTAGCAACCATTCTGAATCTTTTGCTACCATCTAGCATCGACTTGGAATTATTTGCTGTCATCTAGCAACGTTTTGGAATTATTCGCTACCATCTAACAACCATTTTGAATCCTTTGCTACCATCTAACATCGACTTGGAATTATTTGCTGTCATCTAGCAACGTTTTGGAATCATTTGCTACCATCTAGCAACCATTCTGAATTTTTTGCTACCATCTAGCAACCATTCTGAATTTTTTGCTACCATCTAGCATCGACTTGGAATTATTTGCTGTCATCTAGCAACGTTCTGGAATTATTTGCTACCATCTAGCAACCATTCTGAATTCTTCGCTACCATCTAGCATCGACTTAGGATCATTCGCTGTCATCTAGCAACGTTTTGGAATTATTTGCTACAATCTAGCAACCATTCTGAATTCTTTGCTACCATCTAGCATCGACTTGGAATTTCTTGCGTATCATCTAGCAACCATTCTGAAGTTCTTGCTACCATCTAGCATCGAGTTGGAATTTCTTGCTACCATCTAGCATCGAGTTGGAATTTTTTGCTACCATCTAGCATCGACTTGGAATTATTTGCTGTCATCTAGCAACGTTTAGGAATCATTTGCTACCATCTAGCATCGACTTGGAATTTCTCGCTACCATCTAGCATCGACCTAGAATTATTCACTGTCATCTAGCAACGTTTTGGAATTATTTGCTGCCATCTAGCGACCATTCTGAATTTTTCGCTACCATCTAGGAACCATTCTGAATTTTTTGCTATCATCTAGCGACCATTCTGAATTCTTCGCTACCATTTAGCGTCAGCTTGGAATTTTTTGCTACCATCTAGCATCGACTTAGAATTATTTGCTGTCATCTCGCAACGTTTTGGAATTATTTGCTACCATCTAGCAACCATTCTGAATTTTTCGCTACCATCTGGGAACCATTCTGAATTTTTTGCTATCATCTAGCAACCATTCTGAATTCTTTGCTACCATCTAGCGTCAGCTTGGAATTTTTTGCTACCATCTAGCATCGACTTAGAATTATTTGCTGTCATCTAGGAACGTTTTGGAATTATTCGCTACCATCTAGCAACCATTCTGAATTTTTTGCTACCATCTAGGAACCATTCTGAATTTTTTGCTATCATCTAGCGACCATTCTGAATTCTTTGCTACCATCTAGCGTCAGCTTGGAATTTTTTGCTACCATCTAGCATCGACTTGGAATTATTCGCTGTCATCTAGCATCGACTTAGGATTATTTGCTGTCATTCAGCAACGTTTTGGAATTATTTGCCACCATCTAGCAACCATTCTGATGTTTTCGCCACCATCTAGCATCGACTTGGAATTTTTTGCTCCCATCTAGCATCGACTTAAAATTATTTGCTGTCATCTAGCAACGTTTAGAGATTATTTGCTCCTATCTAGCAACCATCCTGATTTTTTTGATACCATCTAGCATCGACTTGAAATGATTTGCTGTCATCTAGCAACGTTTTGGAATTATTTGCTACCATCTAGCAACCATTCTGAATTCTTTGCTACCATCTAGCATCAGCTTGGGATTCTTTGCTACCATCTAGCATCGACTCAGAATCATTTGCTGTCATCTAGCAACGTTCTGGAATCATTGGCTACCATCTAGCGACCATTCTGAATCTTTTGCTACCATCTAGCATCGACTTGGAATTATTTGCTGTCATCTAGCAACGTTTTGGAATTATTCGCTACCATCTAACAACCATTTTGAATCCTTTGCTACCATCTAACATCGACTGGGGTCTTTTCGCTATCATCAAGCAACCATTCTGAATTTTTTGCTACCATCTAGCATCGACTTGGAATTTTTTGCTACCATCTAGCATCGACTTAGAATCATTTGCTGTCATCTAGCAACGTTCTGGAATCATTGGCTACCATCTAGCAACCATTCTGAATCTTTTGCTACCATCTAGCATCGTCTTGGAATTATTTGCTGTCATCTAGCAACGTTTTGGAATTATTCGCTACCATCTAACAACCATTTTGAATCCTTTGCTACCATCTAACATCGACTGGGAATTTTTCGCTATCATCAAGCAACCATTCTGAATTTTTTGCTACCATCTAGCATCGACTTGGAATTTTTTGCTACCATCTAGCATCGACTTAGAATCATTTGCTGTCATCTAGCAACGTTTTGGAATCATTTGCTACCATCTTGCAACCATTCTGAATTTTTTGCTACCATCTAGCATCGACTTGAAATGATTTGCTGTCATCTAGCAACGTTTTGGACTTATTTGCCACCATCTAGCAACCATTCTGACTTTTTCGATACCATCTAGCACTGACTTGAAATGATTTGCTGTCATCTAGCAACGTTTAGGAATTATTTGCTACCATCTAGCAACCATTCTGAATTTTTTGCTACCATCTAGCATCGACTTAGAATTATTTGCTGTCATGTAGCAACGTCTTGGAATTATTTGCTACCATCTAGCAACCATTCTGAATTTTTTGCTACCATCTAGCATCGACTTGGAATTATTTGCTGTCATCTAGCAACGTTTTGGAATTCTTCGCTACTATCTAGCAACCATTCTGAATTTTTTGCTACCATCTAGGAACCATTCTGAATTTTTTGCTATCATCTAGCGACCATTCTGAATTTTCTGCTACCATCTGGCATCGACTTGGGATTCTTTGCTACCATCTAGCATCGCCTTAGAATTATTTGCCGTCATCTAGCAACGCTTCGGAATCATTTGCTACCATCTAGCAACCATCCTGAATTTTTTGATACCATCTAGCATCGACTTAGAATTATTTGCTGTCATCTAGCAACGTTTTGGAATTATTTGCTACCATCTAGCATCCATTCTGAATTTTTTGCTACCATCTAGCATCGACTTGGAATTTCTTTCTACCATCTAGCATCGACTTGGAAATATTTGCTGTCATCTAGCAACGTTTTGGAATGATTTGCTACCATCTAGCAACCATTCCGATTTTTTTGCTACCATCTACGGACGATTCTGAATTCTTTGCTATCATCTAGCAACCATTCTGAATTCTTTGCTACCATCTAGCATCAGCTTGGGATTCTTTGCTACCATCTAGCATCGACTCAGAATCATTTGCTGTCATCTAGCAACGTTCTGGAATCATTGGCTACCATCTAGCGACCATTCTGAATCTTTTGCTACCATCTAGCATCGACTTGGAATTATTTGCTGTCATCTAGCAACGTTTTGGAATTATTCGCTACCATCTAACAACCATTTTGAATCCTTTGCTACCATCTAACATCGACTGGGGTCTTTTCGCTATCATCAAGCAACCATTCTGAATTTTTTGCTACCATCTAGCATCGACTTGGAATTTTTTGCTACCATCTAGCATCGACTTAGAATCATTTGCTGTCATCTAGCAACGTTCTGGAATCATTGGCTACCATCTAGCAACCATTCTGAATCTTTTGCTACCATCTAGCATCGTCTTGGAATTATTTGCTGTCATCTAGCAACGTTTTGGAATTATTCGCTACCATCTAACAACCATTTTGAATCCTTTGCTACCATCTAACATCGACTGGGAATTTTTCGCTATCATCAAGCAACCATTCTGAATTTTTTGCTACCATCTAGCATCGACTTGGAATTTTTTGCTACCATCTAGCATCGACTTAGAATCATTTGCTGTCATCTAGCAACGTTTTGGAATCATTTGCTACCATCTTGCAACCATTCTGAATTTTTTGCTACCATCTAGCATCGACTTGGAATGATTTGCTGTCATCTAGCAACGTTTTGGACTTATTTGCCACCATCTAGCAACCATTCTGACTTTTTCGATACCATCTAGCACTGACCTGAAATGATTTGCTGTCATCTAGCAACGTTTAGGAATTATTTGCTACCATCTAGCAACCATTCTGAATTTTTTGCTACCATCTAGCATCGACTTGGAATTATTTGCTGTCATGTAGCAACGTCTTGGAATTATTTGCTACCATCTAGCAACCATTCTGAATTTTTTGCTACCATCTAGCATCGACTTGGAATTATTTGCTGTCATCTAGCAACGTTTTGGAATTCTTCGCTACTATCTAGCAACCATTCTGAATTTTTTGCTACCATCTAGGAACCATTCTGAATTTTTTGCTATCATCTAGCGACCATTCTGAATTTTCTGCTACCATCTGGCATCGACTTGGGATTCTTTGCTACCATCTAGCATCGCCTTAGAATTATTTGCCGTCATCTAGCAACGCTTCGGAATCATTTGCTACCATCTAGCAACCATCCTGAATTTTTTGATACCATCTAGCATCGACTTAGAATTATTTGCTGTCATCTAGCAACGTTTTGGAATTATTTGCTACCATCTAGCATCCATTCTGAATTTTTTGCTACCATCTAGCATCGACTTGGAATTTCTTTCTACCATCTAGCATCGACTTGGAAATATTTGCTGTCATCTAGCAACGTTTTGGAATGATTTGCTACCATCTAGCAACCATTCCGATTTTTTTGCTACCATCTAGGGACGATTCTGAATTTTTTGCTATCATCTAGCAACCATTCTGGATTCTTTGCGACCATCTAACTCAGCTTGGAATTTTTTGCTACCATCTAGCATCCGCTTGGAATTCTTTGCTACCATCTAGCATCGACTTGGAAATATTTGCTGTCATCTAGCAACGTTTTGGAATGATTTACTACCATCTAGCAACCATTCCGATTTTTTTTCTAACATCTAGGGACGATTCTGAATTCTTTGCTACCATCCAGGAACCATTCTGAGTTTCTTGCTATCATCTAGCAACCATTCTGAATTCTTTGCTGTCATCTAGCTACGTTTTGGAATTTCCGCTACCATCTAGCATTGACTCGGAATTCTTAGCTACCATCTAGCAACGTCCTGGAATTATATGCTGACATCTAGCAACCATTCTGAATTCTTTGCTACCATCTAACATCGACTTGGAATTTCTTGCGTATCATCTAGCAACCATTCTGAAGTTCTTGCTACCATCTAGCATCGAGTTGGAATTTTTTGCTACCATCTAGCATCGAGTTGGAATTTTTTGCTACCATCTAGCATCGACTTGGAATTATTTGCTGTCATCTAGCAACGTTTAGAAATCATTTGCTACCATGTAGCATCGACTTGGAATTTCTCGCTACCATCTAGCATCGACCTAGAATTATTCACTGTCATCTAGCAACGTTTTGGGATTATTTGCTGCCATCTAGCAACCATTCTGAATTTTTCGCTACCATCTAGGAACCATTCTGAATTTTTTGCTATCATCTAGCGACCATTCTGAATTCTTCGCTACCATTTAGCGTCAGCTTGGAATTTTTTGCTACCATCTAGCATCGACTTAGAATTATTTGCTGTCATCTCGCAACGTTTTGGAATTATTTGCTACCATCTAGCAACCATTCTGAATTTTTCGCTACCATCTAGCAACCATTCTGAATTTTTTGCTACCATCTAGCATCGACTTGGAATTTTTTGCTATCATCTTGCAACCATTCTGAATTTTCTGCTACCATCTAGCATCGACTTGGAATTCTTTGCTACTATCTAGCATCGACTCAGAATTATTTGCTGTCATCTAGCAACGTTTTGGAATCATTTGCTACCATCTAGCAACCATTCTGAATTTTTTGCTACCATCTAGCAACCATTCTGAATTTTTTGCTACCATCTAGCATCGACTTGGAATTATTTGCTGTCATCTAGCAACGTTCTGGAATTATTTGCTACCATCTAGCAACCATTCTGAATTCTTCGCTAGCATCTAGCATCGACTTAGGATCATTTGCTGTCATCTAGCAACGTTTTGGAATTATATGCTACAATCTAGCAACCATTCTGAATTCTTTGCTACCATCTAGCATCGACTTGGAATTTCTTGCGTATCATCTAGCAACCATTCTGAAGTTCTTGCTACCATCTAGCATCGAGTTGGAATTTTTTGCTACCATCTAGCATCGAGTTGGAATTTTTTGCTACCATCTAGCATCGACTTGAAATGATTCGCTGTCATCTAGCAACGTTTTGGAATTATTTGCTACCATCTAGCAACCATTCTGAATTCTTTGCTACCATCTAGCATCAGCTTGGGATTCTTTGCTACCATCTAGCATCGACTCAGAATCATTTGCTGTCATCTAGCAACGTTCTGGAATCATTGGCTACCATCTAGCAACCATTCTGAATCTTTTGCTACCATCTAGCATCGACTTGGAATTATTTGCTGTCATCTAGCAAGGTTTTGGAATTATTCGCAACCATCTAACAACCATTTTGAATCCTTTGCTACCATCTAACATCGACTGGGATCTTTTCGCTATCATCAAGCAACCATTCTGAATTTTTTGCTACCATCTAGCATCGACTTGGAATTTTTTGCTACCATCTAGCATCGACTTAGAATCATTTGCTGTCATCTAGCAACGTTCTGGAATCATTGGCTACCATCTAGCAACCATTCTGAATCTTTTGCTACCATCTAGCATCGACTTGGAATTATTTGCTGTCATCTAGCAACGTTTTGGAATTATTCGCTACCATCTAACAACCATTTTGAATCCTTTGCTACCATCTAACATCGACTGTGAATTTTTCGCTATCATCAAGCAACCATTCTGAATTTTTTGCTACCATCTAGCATCGACTTGGAATTTTTTGCTACCATCTAGCATCGACTTAGAATCATTTGCTGTCATCTAGCAACGTTTTGGAATCATTTGCTACCATCTTGCAACCATTCTGAATTTTTTGCTACCATCTAGCATCGACTTGAAATGATTTGCTGTCATCTAGCAACGTTTTGGACTTATTTGCCACCATCTAGCAACCATTCTGACTTTTTCGATACCATCTAGCACTGACTTGAAATGATTTGCTGTCATCTAGCAACGTTTAGGAATTATTTGCTACCATCTAGCAACCATTCTGAATTTTTTGCTACCATCTAGCATCGACTTAGAATTATTTGCTGTCATGTAGCAACGTCTTGGAATTATTTGCTACCATCTAGCAACCATTCTGAATTTTTTGCTACCATCTAGCATCGACTTGGAATTATTTGCTGTCATCTAGCAACGTTTTGGAATTCTTTGCTACCATCTAGCAACCATTCTGAATTTTTTGCTACCATCTAGGAACCATTCTGAATTTTTTGCTATCATCTAGCGACCATTCTGAATTTTCTGCTACCATCTGGCATCGACTTGGGATTCTTTGCTACCATCTAGCATCGCCTTAGAATTATTTGCCGTCATCTAGCAACGCTTCGGAATCATTTGCTACCATCTAGCAACCATCCTGAATTTTTTGATACCATCTAGCATCGACTTAGAATTATTTGCTGTCATCTAGCAACGTTTTGGAATTATTTGCTACCATCTAGCATCCATTCTGAATTTTTTGCTACCATCTAGCATCGACTTGGAATTTCTTCCTACCATCTAGCATCGACTTGGAAATATTTGCTGTCATCTAGCAACGTTTTGGAATGATTTGCTACCATCTAGCAACCATTCCGATTTTTTTGCTACCATCTAGGGGTGATTCTGAATTTTTTGCTATCATCTAGCAACCATTCTGGATTCTTTGCGACCATCTAACTCAGCTTGGAATTTTTTGCTACCATCTAGCATCCGCTTGGAATTCTTTGCTACCATCTAGCATCGACTTGGAAATATTTGCTGTCATCTAGCAACGTTTTGGAATGATTTACTACCATCTAGCAACCATTCCGATTTCTTTTCTAACATCTAGGGACGATTCTGAATTCTTTGCTACCATCCAGGAACCATTCTGAGTTTCTTGCTATCATCTAGCAACCATTCTGAATTCTTTGCTGTCATCTAGCTACGTTTTGGAATTTCCGCTACCATCTAGCATTGACTCGGAATTCTTAGCTACCATCTAGCAACGTCCTGGAATTATATGCTGACATCTAGCAACCATTCTGAATTTTTTGCTACCATCTAACATCGACTTGGAATTTTTTGCTATCATCTAGCAACCATTCTGAATTTTCTGCTACCATCTAGCATCGACATGGAATTTTTTGCTACCATCTAGCATCGACTTAGAATTATTTGCTGTCATCTAGCAACGTTTTGGAATCATTTGCTACCATCTAGCATCGACTCAGAATTATTTGCTGTCATCTAGCAACGTTCTGGAATTATTTGTTACCATCTAGCAACCATTCTGAATTTTTTGCTACCATCTAGCATCGACTCGGAATTTTTTGTTATCATCTAGCAACCATTCTGAATTTTCTTGCTACCATCAAGCATCGACTTGGAATTATTCGCTGTCATCTAGCAACGTTTTGGAATTATTTGCTACAATCTAGCAACCATTCTGAATTTTTTGCTACCATCTAGCATCGACTTGGAATTATTTGCTGTCATCTAGCAACGTTTTGGAATTATTTGCTACCATCTAGCAACCATTCTGAATCTTTTGCTACCATCCAGGAACCATTCTGAGTTTTTTGCTATCATCTAGCAACCATTCTGGATTCTTTGCTGTCATCTAGCTACGTTTTGGAATTTCCGCTACCATCTAGCATCGACTCGGAATTTTTTGCTACCATCTAGCAACGTCCTGGAATTATTTGCTGACATCTAGCAACCATTCTGAATTCCTTGCTACCATCTAACATCGACTTGGAATTTTTTGCTATCATCTTGCAACCATTCTGAATTTTCTGCTACCATCTAGCATCGACTTGGAATTCTTTGCTACTATCTAGCATCGACTTAGAATTATTCGCTGTCATCTAGGAACGTTTTGGAATTATTTGCTACCGTCTAGCAACCATTCTGGATTTTTTGCTACCATCTAGCATCGACTTGGAATTATTTGCTGTCATCTAGCAACGTTTTGGAATCATTTGCTACCATCTAGGAACCATTCTGAATTTTTTGCTACCATCTAGCATCGACTTGGAATTATTTGCTGTCATCTAGCAACGTTCTGGAATTATTTGCTACCATCTAGCAACCATTCTGGATTCTTCGCTACCATCTAGCATGGACTTAGGATCATTCGCTGTCATCTAGCAACGTTTTGGAATTATTTGCTACAATCTAGCAACCATTCTGAATTCTTTGCTACCATCTAGCATCGACTTGGAATTTCTTGCGTATCATCTAGCAACCATTCTGAAGTTCTTGCTACCATCTAGCATCGAGTTGGAATTTCTTGCTACCATCTAGCATCGAGTTGGAATTTTTTGCTACCATCTAGCATCGACTTGGAATTATTTGCTGTCATCTAGCAACGTTTAGGAATCATTTGCTACCATCTAGCATCGACTTGGAATTTCTCGCTACCATCTAGCATCGACCTAGAATTATTCACTGTCATCTAGCAACGTTTTGGAATTATTTGCTGCCATCTAGCGACCATTCTGAATTTTTCGCTACCATCTAGGAACCATTCTGAATTTTTTGCTATCATCTAGTGACCATTCTGAATTCTTCGCTACCATTTAGCGTCAGCTTGGAATTTTTTGCTACCATCTAGCATCGACTTAGAATTATTTGCTGTCATCTCGCAACGTTTTGGAATTATTTGCTACCATCTAGCAACCATTCTGAATTTTTCGCTACCATCTGGGAACCATTCTGAATTTTTTGCTATCATCTAGCAACCATTCTGAATTCTTTGCTACCATCTAGCGTCAGCTTGGAATTTTTTGCTACCATCTAGCATCGACTTAGAATTATTTGCTGTCATCTAGGAACGTTTTGGAATTATTCGCTACCATCTAGCAACCATTCTGAATTCTTTGCTACCATCTAGCATCGACTTGGAATTTCTTGCTACTATCTAGCATCGACTTAGAATTATTCGCTGTCATCTAGGAACGTTTTGGAATTATTTGCTACCGTCTAGCAACCATTCTGGATTTTTTGCTACCATCTAGCATCGACTTGGAATTATTTGCTGTCATCTAGCAACGTTTTGGAATCATTTGCTACCATCTAGGAACCATTCTGAATTTTTTGCTACCATCTAGCATCGACTTGGAATTATTTGCTGTCATCTAGCAACGTTCTGGAATTATTTGCTACCATCTAGCAACCATTCTGGATTCTTGGCTACCATCTAGCATGGACTTAGGATCATTCGCTGTCATCTAGCAACGTTTTGGAATTATTTGCTACAATCTAGCAACCATTCTGAATTTTTTGCTACCATCTAGGAACCATTCTGAATTTTTTGCTATCATCTAGCGACCATTCTGAATTCTTTGCTACCATCTAGCGTCAGCTTGGAATTCTTTGCTACCATCTAGCATCGACTTGGAATTATTCGCTGTCATCTAGCATCGACTTAGGATTATTTGCTGTCATTCAGCAACGTTTTGGAATTATTTGCCACCATCTAGCAACCATTCTGAATTTTTCGCCACCATCTAGCATCGACTTGGAATTTTTTGCTCCCATCTAGCATCGACTTAAAATTATTTGCTGTCATCTAGCAACGTTTAGAGATTATTTGCTCCTATCTAGCAACCATCCTGATTTTTTTGATACCATCTAGCATCGACTTGAAATGATTTGCTGTCATCTAGCAACGTTTTGGAATTATTTGCTACCATCTAGCAACCATTCTGAATTCTTTGCTACCATCTAGCATCAGCTTGGGATTCTTTGCTACCATCTAGCATCGACTCAGAATCAATTGCTGTCATCTAGCAACGTTCTGGAATCATTGGCTACCATCTAGCAACCATTCTGAATCTTTTGCTACCATCTAGCATCGACTTGGAATTATTTGCTGTCATCTAGCAACGTTTTGGAATTATTCGCTACCATCTAACAACCATTTTGAATCCTTTGCTACCATCTAACATCGACTTGGAATTATTTGCTGTCATCTAGCGACGTTTTGGAATCATTTGCTACCATCTAGCAACCATTCTGAATTTTTTGCTACCATCTAGCAACCATTCTGAATTTTTTGCTACCATCTAACATCGACTTGGAATTATTTGCTGTCATCTAGCAACGTTCTGGAATTATTTGCTACCATCTAGCAACCATTCTGAATTCTTCGCTACCATCTAGCATCGACTTAGGATCATTCGCTGTCATCTAGCAACGTTTTGGAATTATTTGCTACAATCTAGCAACCATTCTGAATTCTTTGCTACCATCTTGCATCGACTCGGAATTTCTTGCGTATCATCTAGCAACCATTCTGAAGTTCTTGCTACCATCTAGCATCGAGTTGGAATTTCTTGCTACCATCTAGCATCGAGTTGGAATTTTTTGCTACCATCTAGCATCGACTTGGAATTATTTGCTGTCATCTAGCAACGTTTAGGAATCATTTGCTACCATCTAGCATCGACTTGGAATTTCTCGCTACCATCTAGCATCGACCTAGAATTATTCACTGTCATCTAGCAACGTTTTGGAATTATTTGCTGCCATCTAGCGACCATTCTGAATTTTTCGCTACCATCTAGGAACCATTCTGAATTTTTTGCTATCATCTAGCGACCATTCTGAATTCTTCGCTACCATTTAGCGTCAGCTTGGAATTTTTTGCTACCATCTAGCATCGACTTAGAATTATTTGCTGTCATCTCGCAACGTTTTGGAATTATTTGCTACCATCTAGCAACCATTCTGAATTTTTCGCTACCATCTGGGAACCATTCTGAATTTTTTGCTATCATCTAGCAACCATTCTGAATTCTTTGCTACCATCTAGCGTCAGCTTGGAATTTTTTGCTACCATCTAGCATCGACTTGGAATTATTTGCTGTCATCTAGGAACGTTTTGGAATTATTCG
This sequence comes from Gonatopus flavifemur, assembly GCA_018340375.1. NCBI lineage: Eukaryota > Metazoa > Arthropoda > Insecta > Hymenoptera > Dryinidae > Gonatopus > Gonatopus flavifemur. The sequence goes on along the minus strand of JAFFJZ010000050.1, from coordinate 382,287 downwards.
CTACCATCTAGCAACCATTCTGAATTTTTTGCTACCATCTAGGAACCATTCTGAATTTTTTGCTATCATCTAGCGACCATTCTGAATTCTTTGCTACCATCTAGCGTCAGCTTGGAATTTTTTGCCACCATCTAGCATCGACTTGGAATTATTCGCTGTCATCTAGCATCGACTTAGGATTATTTGCTGTCATTCAGCAACGTTTTGGAATAATTTGCCACCATCTAGCAACCATTCTGAATTTTTCGCCACCATCTAGCATCGACTTGGAATTTTTTGCTCCCATCTAGCATCGACTTAAAATTATTTGCTGTCATCTAGCAACGTTTAGAGATTATTTGCTCCTATCTAGCAACCATCCTGATTTTTTTGATACCATCTAGCATCGACTTGAAATGATTTGCTGTCATCTAGCAACGTTCTGGAATTATTTGCTACCATCTAGCAACCATTCTGAATTCTTCGCTACCATCTAGCATCGACTTAGGATCATTCGCTGTCATCTAGCAACGTTTTGGAATTATTTGCTACAATCTAGCAACCATTCTGAATTCTTTGCTACCATCTTGCATCGACTCGGAATTTCTTGCGTATCATCTAGCAACCATTCTGAAGTTCTTGCTACCATCTAGCATCGAGTTGGAATTTCTTGCTACCATCTAGCATCGAGTTGGAATTTTTTGCTACCATCTAGCATCGACTTGGAATTATTTGCTGTCATCTAGCAACGTTTAGGAATCATTTGCTACCATCTAGCATCGACTTGGAATTTCTCGCTACCATCTAGCATCGACCTAGAATTATTCACTGTCATCTAGCAACGTTTTGGAATTATTTGCTGCCATCTAGCGACCATTCTGAATTTTTCGCTACCATCTAGGAACCATTCTGAATTTTTTGCTATCATCTAGCGACCATTCTGAATTCTTCGCTACCATTTAGCGTCAGCTTGGAATTTTTTGCTACCATCTAGCATCGACTTGGAATTATTTGCTGTCATCTAGCAACGTTTAGGAATCATTTGCTACCATCTAGCATCGACTTGGAATTTCTCGCTACCATCTAGCATCGACCTAGAATTATTCACTGTCATCTAGCAACGTTTTGGAATTATTTGCTGCCATCTAGCGACCATTCTGAATTTTTCGCTACCATCTAGGAACCATTCTGAATTTTTTGCTATCATCTAGCGACCATTCTGAATTCTTCGCTACCATTTAGCGTCAGCTTGGAATTTTTTGCTACCATCTAGCATCGACTTAGAATTATTTGCTGTCATCTCGCAACGTTTTGGAATTATTTGCTACCATCTAGCAACCATTCTGAATTTTTCGCTACCATCTGGGAACCATTCTGAATTTTTTGCTATCATCTAGCAACCATTCTGAATTCTTTGCTACCATCTAGCGTCAGCTTGGAATTTTTGCTACCATCTAGCATCGACTTGGAATTATTTGCTGTCATCTAGGAACGTTTTGGAATTATTCGCTACCATCTAGCAACCATTCTGAATTTTTTGCTACCATCTAGGAACCATTCTGAATTTTTGCTATCATCTAGCGACCATTCTGAATTCTTTGCTACCATCTAGCGTCAGCTTGGAATTTTTTGCCACCATCTAGCATCGACTTGGAATTATTCGCTGTCATCTAGCATCGACTTAGGATTATTTGCTGTCATTCAGCAACGTTTTGGAATAATTTGCCACCATCTAGCAACCATTCTGAATTTTTACCATCTAGCATCGACTTGAATTTTTGCTCCCATCTAGCATCGACTTAAAATTATTTGCTGTCATCTAGCAACGTTTAGAGATTATTTGCTCCTATCTAGCAACCATCCTGATTTTTTTGATACCATCTAGCATCGACTTGAAATGATTTGCTGTCATCTAGCAACGTTTTGGAATTATTTGCTACCATCTAGCAACCATTCTGAATTCTTTGCTACCATCTAGCATCAGCTTGGGATTCTTTGCTACCATCTAGCATCGACTCAGAATCATTTGCTGTCATCTAGCAACGTTCTGGAATCATTGGCTACCATCTAGCGACCATTCTGAATCTTTTGCTACCATCTAGCATCGACTTGGAATTATTTGCTGTCATCTAGCAACGTTTTGGAATTATTCGCTACCATCTAACAACCATTTTGAATCCTTTGCTACCATCTAACATCGACTGGGGTCTTTTCGCTATCATCAAGCAACCATTCTGAATTTTTTGCTACCATCTAGCATCGACTTGGAATTTTTTGCTACCATCTAGCATCGACTTAGAATCATTTGCTGTCATCTAGCAACGTTCTGGAATCATTGGCTACCATCTAGCAACCATTCTGAATCTTTTGCTACCATCTAGCATCGTCTTGGAATTATTTGCTGTCATCTAGCAACGTTTTGGAATTATTCGCTACCATCTAACAACCATTTTGAATCCTTTGCTACCATCTAACATCGACTGGGAATTTTTCGCTATCATCAAGCAACCATTCTGAATTTTTTGCTACCATCTAGCATCGACTTGAATTTTTGCTACCATCTAGCATCGACTTAGAATCATTTGCTGTCATCTAGCAACGTTTCTGAATTTTTGCTACCATCTTGCAACCATTCTGAATTTTTTGCTACCATCTAGCATCGACTTGAATCGATTTGCTGTCATCTAGCAACGTTTTGGACTTATTTGCTACCATCCAGCAACCATTCTGAATTTTTCGATACCATCTAGCATCGACTTGAAATGATTTGCTGTCATCTAGCAACGTTTTGGAATTATTTGCTACCATCTAGCAACCATTCTGAATTTTTTGCTACCATCTAGCATCGACTTAGAATTATTTGCTGTCATCTAGCAACGTCTTGGAATTATTTGCTCCCATCTAGCAACCATTCTGAATTTTTGCTACCATCTAGCATCGACTTGGAATTATTTGCTGTCATCTATTTGGAATTCTTTGCTACCATCTAGCAACCATTCTGAATTTTTGCTACCATCTAGCATCGACTTGGAATTATTTGCTATCATCTAGCGACCATTTGGAATTTTTGCTACCATCTAGCTACCATCTGGCATCGACTTGGGATTCTTTGCTACCATCTAGCATCGCCTTAGAATCATTTGCCGTCATCTAGCAACGCTTCGGAATCATTTGCTACCATCTAGCAACCATCCTGAATTTTTTGATACCATCTAGCATCGACTTAGAATTATTTGCTGTCATCTAGCAACGTTTTGGAATTATTTGCTACCATCTAGGAACCATTCTGAATTTTTTGCTACCATCTAGCATCGACTTGGAATTTCTTTCTACCATCTAGCATCGACTTGGAAATATTTGCTGTCATCTAGCAACGTTTTGGAATGATTTGCTACCATCTAGCAACCATTCCGATTTTTTTGCTACCATCTAGGGACGATTCTGAATTTTTTGCTATCATCTAGCAACCATTCTGAATTCTTTGCTACCATCTAGCATCAGCTTGGGATTCTTTGCTACCATCTAGCATCGACTCAGAATCATTTGCTGTCATCTAGCAACGTTCTGGAATCATTGGCTACCATCTAGCGACCATTCTGAATCTTTTGCTACCATCTAGCATCGACTTGGAATTATTTGCTGTCATCTAGCAACGTTTTGGAATTATTCGCTACCATCTAACAACCATTTTGAATCCTTTGCTACCATCTAACATCGACTGGGGTCTTTTCGCTATCATCAAGCAACCATTCTGAATTTTTTGCTACCATCTAGCATCGACTTGGAATTTTTTGCTACCATCTAGCATCGACTTAGAATCATTTGCTGTCATCTAGCAACGTTCTGGAATCATTGGCTACCATCTAGCAACCATCTGAATCTTTTGCTACCATCTAGCATCGTCTTGGAATTATTTGCTGTCATCTAGCAACGTTTTGGAATTATTCGCTACCATCTAACAACCATTTTGAATCCTTTGCTACCATCTAACATCGACTGGGAATTTTTCGCTATCATCAAGCAACCATTCTGAATTTTTTGCTACCATCTAGCATCGACTTGGAATTTTTTGCTACCATCTAGCATCGACTTAGAATCATTTGCTGTCATCTAGCAACGTTTTGGAATCATTTGCTACCATCTAGCAACCATTCTGAATTTTTTGCTACCGTCTAGCAACCATTCTGAATTTTTTGCTACCATCTAGCATCGACTTGGAATTATTTGCTGTCATCTAGCAACGTTCTGGAATTATTTGCTACCATCTAGCAACCATTCTGAATTCTTCGCTACCATCTAGCATCGACTTAGGATCATTTGCTGTCATCTAGCAACGTTTTGGAATTATATGCTACAATCTAGCAACCATTCTGAATTCTTTGCTACCATCTAGCATCGACTTGGAATTTCTTGCGTATCATCTAGCAACCATTCTGAAGTTCTTGCTACCATCTAGCATCGAGTTGGAATTTTTTGCTACCATCTAGCATCGAGTCAGAATCATTTGCTGTCATCTAGCAACGTTCTGGAATCATTTGCTACCATCTAGCAACCATTCTGAATTTTTGCTACCATCTAGCATCGACTTGAATTGATTTGCTGTCATCTAGCAACGTTTTGGAATTATTTGCTACCATCTAGCAACCATTCTGAATTTTGCTACCATCTAGCATCGACTTGGAATTTTTTGCTATCATCTAGCAACCATTCTGAATTTTTTGCTACCATCTAGCATCGACTTTGAATTTTTTGCTACCATTCAGCATCGACTTAGAATTCTTTGCTGTCATCTAGCAACGTTTTGGAATTATTTGCTACCATCTAGCAACCATTCTGAATCTTTTGCTACCATCTAGCATCGACTTGGAAATATTTGCTGTCATCTAGCAACCATTCTGAATTCTTTGCTACCATCTAGCATCGACTTGGAATTTTTGCTACCATCTAGCATCGACTTAGAATCATTTGCTGTCATCTAGCAACGTTCTGGAATCATTTGCTACCATCTAGCAACCATTCTGAATTTTTGCTACCATCTAGCATCGACTTGGAATTTTTGCTACCATCTAGCATCGACTTGAATTATTTGCTGTCATCTAGCAACGTTCTGGAATTATTTGCTACCATCTAGCAACCATTCTGAAGTTTTTGCTACCATCTAGCATCGACTTGGAATTATTTGCTTGCATCTAGCAACGTTTTGGAATTATTTGCTACCATCTAGCAACCATTCTGAATTTTTGCTACCATCTAGCATCGACTTGGAATTTTGCTATCATCTAGCAACCATTCTGAATCATTTGCTACCATCTAGCATCCATTCTGAATTTTTGCTACCATCTAGCATCGACTTAGAATCATTTGCTGTCATCTAGCAACGTTTTGGAATTATTTGCTACCATCTAGCAACCATTCTGAAGTTTTTGCTACCATCTAGCATCGTCTTGGAATTTTTTGCTACCATCTAGAAACCATTCTGAATATTTTGCTCCCATCTAGCATCGACTTGGAATTATTTGCTGTCATCTAGCAACGTTTTGGAATTATTTGCTACCATCTAGCAATCATTCTGAATTTTTTGCTACCATCTAGCATCGACTTAGAATTATTTGCTGTCATCTAGCAACGTTTTCGAATTATTTGCTACCATCTAGCAACGTTTTGGAATTATTTGCTCCCATCTAGCATCGACTTGGAATTATTTGCTGTCATCTAGCAACGTTTTGGAATTATTTGCTACCATCTAGCAATCATTCTGAATTTTGCTACCATCTAGCAACCATCTAGCATCGACTTGGAATTATTTGCTGTCATCTAGCAACGTTCTGAATTATTTGCTACCATCTAGCAACCATTGGAATTCTTTGCTACCATCTAGCATCGACTTAGAATTATTTGCTGTCATCTAGCAACGTTTTGGAATTATTTGCTACCATCTAGCAACCATTCTGAATTTTTTGCTACCATCTAGCATCGACTTGGAATTTTTGCTATCATCTAGCAACCATTCTGAATTCTTCGCTACCATCTAGCTTGGAATTTTGCTACCATCTAGCATCGACTTAGAATTATTTGCTGTCATCTAGCAACGTTTTGGAATTATTTGCTACCATCTAGCAACCATTCTGAATTTTTGCTACCATCTAGCATCGATTCTGAATTTTTGCTATCATCTAGCAACCATTCTGAATTCTTTGCTACCATCTAGCAACGTTGGAATTTTTGCTACCATCTAGCATCGACTTGGAATTTTTGCTACCATCTAGCATCGACTTAGAATTATTTGCTGTCATCTAGCAACGTTTTGGAATTATTTGCTACCATCTAGCAACCATTCTGAATTTTGCTACCATCTAGCATCGACTGAATATTATTTGCTATCATCTAGCAACCATTCTGAATTTTTGCTACCATCTAGCATCGACTTGGAATTTTTGCTACCATCTAGCATCGACTTAGAATTATTTGCTGTCATCTAGCAACGTTTTGGAATTATTTGCTACCATCTAGCAACCATTCTGAATTTTTGCTACCATCTAGCATCGACTTGGAATTTTGCTGTCATCTAGCAACGTTCTGAATTTTTGCTACCATCTAGCAACCATTCTGAATTTTTGCTACCATCTAGCATCGACTTAGAATTATTTGCTGACATCTAGCAACGTTTTGGAATTATTTGCTACCATCTAGCAACCATTCTTAATTTTTTGCTACCATCTAGCAACCATTCTGAATTTTTGCTATCATCTAGCACCATTCTGAATTTTTGCTACCATCTAGCATCGACTTGAATTATTTGCTGTCATCTAGCAACGTTTAGGAATTATTTGCTACCATCTAGCATCCATTCTGAATTTTGCTACCATCTAGCATCGACTTAGAATTATTTGCTGTCATCTAGCAACGTTTTGGAATTATTTGCTACCATCTAGCAACCATTCTGAATTTTTGCTACCATCTAGCATCGAACCATTCTGAATTTTTGCTATCATCTAGCAACCATTCTGAATTCTTTGCTACCATCTAGCGTCCATTCTGAATTTTTGCTACCATCTAGCATCGACTTGGAATTATTTGCTGTCATCTAGCAACGTTTTGGAATTATTTGCTACCATCTAGCAACCATTCTGAATTTTTGCTACCATCTAGCATCGACTTAGAATTATTTGCTGTCATCTAGCAACGTTTTGGAATTATTTGCTACCATCTAGCAACCATTCTGAATTTTTGCTACCATCTAGCATCGACTTGGAATTATTTGCTGTCATCTAGCAACGTTTTGGAATTATTTGCTACCATCTAGCAACCATTCTGAATTTTTGCTACCATCTAGAACCATTCTGAATTTTTGCTATCATCTAGCAACCATTCTGAATTCTTTGCTACCATCTAGCGTCAGCTTGGAATTTTTGCTACCATCTAGCATCGACTTGAATTATTTGCTGTCATCTAGCATCGACTTTGGAATTATTTGCTGTCATCTAGCAACGTTTGGAATTTTTGCTACCATCTAGCAACCATTCTGAATTTTTGCTACCATCTAGCAACCATTCTGAATTCTTTGCTACCATCTAGCAACCATTCTGAATTTTTGCTACCATCTAGCATCGACTTAGAATTATTTGCTGTCATCTAGCAACGTTTTGGAATTATTTGCTACCATCTAGCAACCATTCTGAATTTTTGCTACCATCTAGCATCGACTTGGAATTTTTGCTATCATCTAGCATCGACTTGGAATTATTTACTGTCATCTAGCAACGTTTTGGAATTATTTGCTACCATCTAGCATCCATTTGGAATTTTTTGCTACCATCTAGCATCGACTCAGAATTATTTGCTGTCATCTAGCAACGTTCTGGAATTATTTGTTACCATCTAGCAACCATTCTGAATTTTTTGCTACCATCTAGCATCGACTTGGAATTCTTTGCTACCATCTAGCATCGACTTAGAATCATTTGCTGTCATCTAGCAACGTTTTGGAATTATTTGCTACCATCTAGCAACCATTCTGAATTTTTGCTACCATCTAGCATCGACTTGGAATTATTTGCTGTCATCTAGCAACGTTTTGGAATTATTTGCTACCATCTAGCAACCATTCTGAATTTTGCTACCATCTAGCATCGACTTGGAATTTTTGCTACCATCTAGCATCGACTTAGAATTATTAGCTGTCATCTAGCAACGTTCTGGAATTATTTGTTACCATCTAGCAACCATTCTGAATTCTTTGCTACCATCTAGCATCAGCTTGGAATCATTTGCTGTCATCTAGCAACGTTCTGGAATTATTTGCTACCATCTAGCAACCATTCTGAATTCTTTGCTACCATCTAGCATCGACTTGGAATTTTTGCTGTCATCTAGCAACGTTTTGGAATCATTTGCTACCATCTAGCAACCATTCTGAATTTTTGCTACCATCTAGCATCGACTTGAATTATTTGCTGTCATCTAGCAACGTTTTGGAATTATTTGCTACCATCTAGCAACCATTCTGAATTTTTGCTACCATCTAGCATCGATTCTGAATTTTTGCTACCATCTAGCATCGACTTAGAATTATTTGCTGTCATCTAGCAACGTTTGGAATTATTTGCTACCATCTAGCAACCATTCTGAATTTTTGCTACCATCTAGCATCGACTTGGAATTATTTGCTGTCATCTAGCAACGTTTTGAATTATTTGCTACCATCTAGCAACCATTCTGAATTTTTCTATCATCTAGCAACCATTCTGAATTCTTTTGCTACCATCTAGCATCGCTTGGAATTTTTGCTACCATCTAGCATCGACTTGAATTATTTGCTGTCATCTAGCAACGTTTTGGAATTATTTGCTACCATCTAGCAACCATTCTGAATTTTTGCTACCATCTATATTTGCTGTCATCTAGCAACGTTTTGGAATTATTTGCTACCATCTAGCAACCATTCTGAATTTTTGCTACCATCTAGCATCGATTCTGAATTTTTTGCTATCATCTAGCAACCATTCTGAATTATTTGCTACCATCTAGCATCGACTTGAATTTTTGCTACCATCTAGCATCGACTTAGAAATTTTTGCTGTCATCTCGCAACGTTTTGGAATTATTTGCTACCATCTAGCAACCATTCTGAATTTTTTGCTACCATCTAGCATCTGAATTATTTGCTATCATCTAGCAACCATTCTGAATTCTTTGCTACCATCTAGCATCAGCTTGGGATTCTTTGCTACCATCTAGCATCGACTCAGAATCATTTCCTGTCATCTAGCAACGTTCTGGAATCATTGGCTACCATCTAGCAACCATTCTGAATCTTTTGCTACCATCTAGCATCGACTTGGAATTATTTGCTGTCATCTAGCAACGTTTTGGAATTATTCGCTACCATCTAACAACCATTTTGAATCCTTTGCTACCATCTAACATCGACTGGGGTCTTTTCGCTATCATCAAGCAACCATTCTGAATTTTTTGCTACCATCTAGCATCGACTTGGAATTTTTTGCTACCATCTAGCATCGACTTAGAATCATTTGCTGTCATCTAGCAACGTTCTGGAATCATTGGCTACCATCTAGCAACCATTCTGAATCTTTTGCTACCATCTAGCATCGTCTTGGAATTATTTGCTGTCATCTAGCAACGTTTTGGAATTATTCGCTACCATCTAACAACCATTTTGAATCCTCTGCTACCATCTAACATCGACTGGGAATTTTTCGCTATCATCAAGCAACCATTCTGAATTCTTTGCTACCATCTGGCATCGACTTGGGATTCTTTGCTACCATCTAGCATCGCCTTAGAATTATTTGCCGTCATCTAGCAACGCTTCGGAATCATTTGCTACCATCTAGCAACCATCCTGAATTTTTTGATACCATCTAGCATCGACTTAGAATTATTTGCTGTCATCTAGCAACGTTTTGGAATTATTTGCTACCATCTAGCAACCATTCTGAATTTTTTGCTACCATCTAGCATCGACTTGGAATTCCTTTCTACCATCTAGCATCGACTTGGAAATATTTGCTGTCATCTAGCAACGTTTTGGAATGATTTGCTACCATCTAGCAACCATTCCGATTTTTTTGCTACCATCTAGGGACGATTCTGAATTTTTTGCTATCATCTAGCAACCATTCTGGATTCTTTGCGACCATCTAACTCAGCTTGGAATTTTTTGCTACCATCTAGCATCCGCTTGGAATTCTTTGCTACCATCTAGCATCGACTTGGAAATATTTGCTGTCATCTAGCAACGTTTTGGAATCATTTGCTGCCATCTAGCGACCATTCTGAATTTTTCGCTACCATCTAGGAACCATTCTGAATTTTTTGCTATCATCTAGCGACCATTCTGAATTCTTCGCTACCATTTAGCGTCAGCTTGGAATTTTTTGCTACCATCTAGCATCGACTTAGAAATTTTTGCTGTCATCTCGCAACGTTTTGGAATTATTTGCTACCATCTAGCAACCATTCTGAATTTTTCGCTACCATCTGGGAACCATTCTGAATTTTTTGCTATCATCTAGCAACCATTCTGAATTCTTTGCTACCATCTAGCGTCAGCTTGGAATTTTTTGCTACCATCTAGCATCGACTTAGAATTATTTGCTGTCATCTAGGAACGTTTTGGAATTATTTGCTACCATCTAGCAACCATTCTGAATTCTTTGCTACCATCTAGCATCAGCTTGGGATTCTTTGCTACCATCTAGCATCGACTCAGAATCATTTCCTGTCATCTAGCAACGTTCTGGAATCATTGGCTACCATCTAGCAACCATTCTGAATCTTTTGCTACCATCTAGCATCGACTTGGAATTATTTGCTGTCATCTAGCAACGTTTTGGAATTATTCGCTACCATCTAACAACCATTTTGAATCCTTTGCTACCATCTAACATCGACTGGGGTCTTTTCGCTATCATCAAGCAACCATTCTGAATTTTTTGCTACCATCTAGCATCGACTTGGAATTTTTTGCTACCATCTAGCATCGACTTAGAATCATTTGCTGTCATCTAGCAACGTTCTGGAATCATTGGCTACCATCTAGCAACCATTCTGAATCTTTTGCTACCATCTAGCATCGTCTTGGAATTATTTGCTGTCATCTAGCAACGTTTTGGAATTATTCGCTACCATCTAACAACCATTTTGAATCCTCTGCTACCATCTAACATCGACTGGGAATTTTTCGCTATCATCAAGCAACCATTCTGAATTTTTTGCTACCATCTAGCATCGACTTGAAATGATTTGCTGTCATCTAGCAACGTTTTGGACTTATTTTCCACCATCTAGCAACCATTCTGACTTTTTCGATACCATCTAGCACTGACTTGAAATGATTTGCTGTCATCTAGCAACGTTTAGGAATTATTTGCTACCATCTAGCAACCATTCTGAATTTTTTGCTACCATCTAGCATCGACTTAGAATTATTTGCTGTCATGTAGCAACGTCTTGGAATTATTTGCTACCATCTAGCAACCATTCTGAATTTTTTGCTACCATCTAGCATCGACTTGGAATTATTTGCTGTCATCTAGCAACGTTTTGGAATTCTTCGCTACTATCTAGCAACCATTCTGAATTTTTGCTACCATCTAGCATCGATTCTGAATTTTTTGCTATCATCTAGCGACCATTCTGAATTTTCTGCTACCATCTGGCATCGACTTGGGATTCTTTGCTACCATCTAGCATCGCCTTAGAATTATTTGCCGTCATCTAGCAACGCTTCGGAATCATTTGCTACCATCTAGCAACCATCCTGAATTTTTTGCTACCATCTAGCATCGACTTGGAATTTCTTTCTACCATCTAGCATCGACTTGGAAATATTTGCTGTCATCTAGCAACGTTTTGGAATGATTTGCTACCATCTAGCAACCATTCCGATTTTTTTGCTACCATCTAGGGACGATTCTGAATTTTTTGCTATCATCTAGCAACCATTCTGAATTTTCTGCTACCATCTAGCATCGACATGGAATTTTTTGCTACCATCTAGCATCGACTTAGAATTATTCGCTGTCATCTAGCAACGTTTTGGAATCATTTGCTACCATCTAGCAACCATTCTGAATTTTTGCTACCATCTAGCATCGATTCTGAATTCTTTGCTACCATCTAGGAACCATTCTGAATTCTTTGCTGTCATCTAGCAACGTTTTGGAATTATTCGCTACCATCTAGCAACCATTTTGAATTCTTAGCTACCATCTAGCAACGTCCTGGAATTTTTTGCTATCATCTAGCAACCATTCTGAATTTTCTGCTACCATCTAGCATCGACATGGAATTTTTTGCTACCATCTAGCATCGACTTAGAATTATTCGCTGTCATCTAGCAACGTTTTGGAATCATTTGCTACCATCTAGCATCGACTCAGAATTATTTGCTGTCATCTAGCAACGTTCTGGAATTATTTGTTACCATCTAGCAACCATTCTGAATTTTTTGCTACCATCTAGCATCGACTTGGAATTTTTTGTTATCATCTAGCAACCATTCTGAATTTTCTTGCTACCATCAAGCATCGACTTGGAATTATTCGCTGTCATCTAGCAACGTTTTGGAATTATTTGCTACAATCTAGCAACCATTCTGAATTTTTTGCTACCATCTAGCATCGACTTGGAATTATTTGCTGTCATCTAGCAACGTTTTGGAATTATTTGCTACCATCTAGCAACCATTCTGAATCTTTTGCTACCATCCAGGAACCATTCTGAGTTTTTTGCTATCATCTAGCAACCATTCTGGATTCTTTGCTGTCATCTAGCTACGTTTTGGAATTTCCGCTACCATCTAGCATCGACTCGGAATTTTTTGCTACCATCTAGCAACGTCCTGGAATTATTTGCTGACATCTAGCAACCATTCTGAATTCCTTGCTACCATCTAACATCGACTTGGAATTTTTTGCTATCATCTTGCAACCATTCTGAATTTTCTGCTACCATCTAGCATCGACTTGGAATTCTTTGCTACTATCTAGCATCGACTCAGAATTATTTGCTGTCATCTAGCAACGTTTTGGAATCATTTGCTACCATCTAGCAACCATTCTGAATTTTTTGCTACCATCTAGCAACCATTCTGAATTTTTTGCTACCATCTAGCATCGACTTGGAATTATTTGCTGTCATCTAGCAACGTTCTGGAATTATTTGCTACCATCTAGCAACCATTCTGAATTCTTCGCTACCATCTAGCATCGACTTAGGATCATTTGCTGTCATCTAGCAACGTTTTGGAATTATTTGCTACAATCTAGCAACCATTCTGAATTCTTTGCTACCATCTAGCATCGACTTGGAATTTCTTGCGTATCATCTAGCAACCATTCTGAAGTTCTTGCTACCATCTAGCATCGAGTTGGAATTTTTCGCTACCATCTAGCATCGAGTTGGAATTTTTTGCTACCATCTAGCATCGACTTGGAATTATTTGCTATCATCTAGCAACGTTTAGAAATCATTTGCTACCATCTAGCATCGACTTGGAATCTCTCGCTACCATCTAGCATCGACCTAGAATTATTCACTGTCATCTAGCAACGTTTTGGGATTATTTGCTGCCATCTAGCAACCATTCTGAATTTTTCGCTACCATCTAGGAACCATTCTGAATTTTTTGCTATCATCTAGCGACCATTCTGAATTCTTCGCTACCATTTAGCGTCAGCTTGGAATTTTTTGCTACCATCTAGCATCGACTTAGAATTATTTGCTGTCATCTCGCAACGTTTTGGAATTATTTGCTACCATCTAGCAACCATTCTGAATTTTTCGCTACCATCTGGGAACCATTCTGAATTTTTTGCTATCATCTAGCGACCATTCTGAATTCTTCGCTACCATTTAGCGTCAGCTTGGAATTTTCTGCTACCATCTAGCATCGACTTAGAATTATTTGCTGTCATCTAGGAACGTTTTGGAATCATTCGCTACCATCTCGCAACCATTCTGAATTTTTTGCTACCATCTAGGAACCATTCTGAATTTTTTGCTATCATCTAGCGACCGTTCTGAATTCTTTGCTACCATCTAGCGTCAGCTTGGAATTTTTTGCTACCATCTAGCATCGACTTAGAATTATTTGCTGTCATCTAGGAAAGTTTTGGAATTATTCGCTACCATCTAGCAACCATTCTGAATTTTTTGCTACCATCTAGCATCGACTTGGAATTTTTTGCTATCATCTTGCAACCATTCTGAATTTTCTGCTACCATCTAGCATCGACTTGGAATTCTTTGCTACTATCTAGCATCGACTCAGAATTATTTGCTGTCATCTAGCAACGTTTTGGAATCATTTGCTACCATCTAGCAACCATTCTGAATTTTTTGCTACCATCTAGCAACCATTCTGAATTTTTTGCTACCATCTAGCATCGACTTGGAATTATTTGCTGTCATCTAGCAACGTTCTGGAATTATTTGCTACCATCTAGCAACCATTCTGAATTCTTCGCTACCATCTAGCATCGACTTAGGATCATTTGCTGTCATCTAGCAACGTTTTGGAATTATTTGCTACAATCTAGCAACCATTCTGAATTCTTTGCTACCATCTAGCATCGACTTGGAATTTCTTGCGTATCATCTAGCAACCATTCTGAAGTTCTTGCTACCATCTAGCATCGAGTTGGAATTTTTTGCTACCATCTAGCATCGAGTTGGAATTTTTTGCTACCATCTAGCATCGACTTGAAATGATTTGCTGTCATCTAGCAACGTTTTGGAATTATTTGCTACCATCTAGCAACCATTCTGAATTCTTTGCTACCATCTAGCATCAGCTTGGGATTCTTTGCTACCATCTAGCATCGACTCAGAATCATTTGCTGTCATCTAGCAACGTTCTGGAATCATTGGCTACCATCTAGCAACCATTCTGAATCTTTTGCTACCATCTAGCATCGACTTGGAATTATTTGCTGTCATCTAGCAACGTTTTGGAATTATTCGCTACCATCTAACAACCATTTTGAATCCTTTGCTACCATCTAACATCGACTGGGATCTTTTCGCTATCATCAAGCAACCATTCTGAATTTCTTGCTACCATCTAGCATCGACTTGGAATTTTTTGCTACCATCTAGCATCGACTTAGAATCATTTGCTGTCATCTAGCAACGTTCTGGAATCATTGGCTACCATCTAGCAACCATTCTGAATCTTTTGCTACCATCTAGCATCGACTTGGAATTATTTGCTGTCATCTAGCAACGTTTTGGAATTATTCGCTACCATCTAACAACCATTTTGAATCCTTTGCTACCATCTAACATCGACTGTGAATTTTTCGCTATCATCAAGCAACCATTCTGAATTTTTTGCTACCATCTAGCATCGACTTGGAATTTTTTGCTACCATCTAGCATCGACTTAGAATCATTTGCTGTCATCTAGCAACGTTTTGGAATCATTTGCTACCATCTTGCAACCATTCTGAATTTTTTGCTACCATCTAGCATCGACTTGAAATGATTTGCTGTCATCTAGCAACGTTTTGGACTTATTTGCCACCATCTAGCAACCATTCTGACTTTTTCGATACCATCTAGCACTGACTTGAAATGATTTGCTGTCATCTAGCAACGTTTAGGAATTATTTGCTACCATCTAGCAACCATTCTGAATTTTTTGCTACCATCTAGCATCGACTTGGAATTATTCGCTGTCATCTAGCAACGTTTTGGAATTATTTGCTACAATCTAGCAACCATTCTGAATTTTTTGCTACCATCTAGCATCGACTTGGAATTATTTGCTGTCATCTAGCAACGTTTTGGAATTCTTTGCTACCATCTAGCAACCATTCTGAATTTTTTGCTACCATCTAGGAACCATTCTGAATTTTTCGCTATCATCTAGCGACCATTCTGAATTTTCTGCTACCATCTGGCATCGACTTGGGATTCTTTGCTACCATCTAGCATCGCCTTAGAATTATTTGCCGTCATCTAGCAACGCTTCGGAATCATTTGCTACCATCTAGCAACCATCCTGAATTTTTTGATACCATCTAGCATCGACTTAGAATTATTTGCTGTCATCTAGCAACGTTTTGGAATTATTTGCTACCATCTAGCATCCATTCTGAATTTTTTGCTACCATCTAGCATCGACTTGGAATTTCTTTCTACCATCTAGCATCGACTTGGAAATATTTGCTGTCATCTAGCAACGTTTTGGAATGATTTGCTACCATCTAGCAACCATTCCGATTTTTTTGCTACCATCTAGGGACGATTCTGAATTTTTTGCTATCATCTAGCAACCATTCTGGATTCTTTGCGACCATCTAACTCAGCTTGGAATTTTTTGCTACCATCTAGCATCCGCTTGGAATTCTTTGCTACCATCTAGCATCGACTTGGAAATATTTGCTGTCATCTAGCAACGTTTTGGAATGATTTACTACCATCTAGCAACCATTCTGAATTTTTTGCTACCATCTAGCATCGACTTGGAATTATTTGCTGTCATCTAGCAACGTTTTGGAATTCTTTGCTACCATCTAGCAACCATTCTGAATTTTTTGCTACCATCTAGCAACCATTCTGAATTCTTCGCTACCATCTAGCATCGACTTAGGATCATTTGCTGTCATCTAGCAACGTTTTGGAATTATTTGCTACAATCTAGCAACCATTCTGAATTCTTTGCTACCATCTAGCATCGACTTGGAATTTCTTGCGTATCATCTAGCAACCATTCTGAATTTTTTGCTACCATCTAGCATCGACTTGGAATTTTTTGCTATCATCTTGCAACCATTCTGAATTTTCTGCTACCATCTAGCATCGACTTGGAATTCTTTGCTACTATCTAGCATCGACTCAGAATTATTTGCTGTCATCTAGCAACGTTTTGGAATCATTTGCTACCATCTAGCAACCATTCTGAATTTTTTGCTACCATCTAGCATCGACTTGGAATTATTTGCTGTCATCTAGCAACGTTCTGGAATTATTTGCTACCATCTAGCAACCATTCTGAATTCTTCGCTACCATCTAGCATCGACTTAGGATCATTTGCTGTCATCTAGCAACGTTTTGGAATTATTTGCTACAATCTAGCAACCATTCTGAATTCTTTGCTACCATCTAGCATCGACTTGGAATTTCTTGCGTATCATCTAGCAACCATTCTGGAGTTCTTGCTACCATCTAGCATCGAGTTGGAATTTTTTGCTACCATCTAGCATCGAGTTGGAATTTTTTGCTACCATCTAGCATCGACTTGGAATTATTTGCTGTCATCTAGCAACGTTTAGAAATCATTTGCTACCATCTAGCATCGACTTGGAATTTCTCGCTACCATCTAGCATCGACCTAGAATTATTCACTGTCATCTAGCAACGTTTTGGGATTATTTGCTACCATCTAGCAACCATTCTGAATTCTTTGCTACCATCTAGCATCGACTTAGGATTATTTGCTGTCATCTAGCAACGTTTTGGAATTATTTGCTACAATCTAGCAACCATTCTGAATTCTTTGCTACCATCTAGCATCGACTTGGAATTTCTTGCGTATCATCTAGCAACCATTCTGAAGTTCTTGCTACCATCTAGCATCGACTTGGAATTATTTGCTGTCATCTAGCAACGTTTTGGAATTATTTGCTACAATCTAGCAACCATTCTGAATTCTTTGCTACCATCTAGCATCGACTTGGAATTTCTTGCGTATCATCTAGCAACCATTCTGGAGTTCTTGCTACCATTTAGCGTCAGCTTGGAATTTTTTGCTACCATCTAGCATCGACTTAGAATTATTTGCTGTCATCTCGCAACGTTTTGGAATTATTTGCTACCATCTAGCAACCATTCTGAATTTTTCGCTACCATCTGGGAACCATTCTGAATTTTTTGCTATCATCTAGCGACCATTCTGAATTCTTCGCTACCATTTAGCGTCAGCTTGGAATTTTTTGCTACCATCTAGCTTCGACTTAGAATTATTTGCTGTCATCTCGCAACGTTTTGGAATCATTTGCTACCATCTAGCAACCATTCTGAATTTTTGGCTACCATCTGGGAACCATTCTGAATTTTTTGCTATCATCTAGCAACCATTCTGAATCCTTTGCTACCATCTAGCGTCAGCTTGGAATTTTTTGCTACCATCTAGCATCGACTTAGAATTATTTGCTGTCATCTAGGAACGTTTTGGAATTATTCGCTACTATCTAGCAACCATTCTGAATTTTTTGCTACCATCTAGGAACCATTCTGAATTGTTTGCTATCATCTAGCGACCATTCTGAATTCTTTGCTACCATGTAGCGTCAGCTCGGAATTTTTTGCTACCATCTAGCATCGACTTAGAATTATTTGCTGTCATCTAGGAACGTTTTGGAATTGTTCGCTACCATCTAGCAACCATTCTGAATTTTCTGCCACCATCTAGGAACCATTCTGAATTTTTTGCTATCATCTAGCGACCATTCTGAATTCTTTGCTACCATCTAGCGTCAGCTTGGAATTTTTTGCTACAATCTAGCATCGACTTAGAATTATTTGCTGTCATCTAGCAACGTTTTGGAATTATTAGCTACCATCTAGCAACCATTCTGAATTTTTCGCTACCATCTGGGAACCATTCTGAATTTTTTGCTATCATCTAGCAACCATTCTGAATCCTTTGCTACCATCTAGCGTCAGCTTGGATTTTTTTGCTACCATCTAGCATCGACTTGAAATGATTTGCTGTCATCTAGCAACGTTTTGGACTTATTTGCCACCATCTAGCAACCATTCTGACTTTTTCGATACCATCTAGCACTGACTTGAAATGATTTGCTGTCATCTAGCAACGTTTAGGAATTATTTGCTACCATCTAGCAACCATTCTGAATTTTTTGCTACCATCTAGCATCGACTTTGAATTATTTGCTGTCATGTAGCAACGTCTTGGAATTATTTGCTACCATCTAGCAACCATTCTGAATTTTTTGCTACCATCTAGCATCGACTTGGAATTATTTGCTGTCATCTAGCAACGTTTTGGAATTCTTTGCTACCATCTAGCAACCATTCTGAATTTTTTGCTACCATCTAGGAACCATTCTGAATTTTTTGCTATCATCTAGCGACCATTCTGAATTTTCTGCTACCATCTGGCATCGACTTGGGATTCTTTGCTACCATCTAGCATCGCCTTAGAATTATTTGCCGTCATCTAGCAACGCTTCGGAATCATTTGCTACCATCTAGCAACCATCCTGAATTTTTTGATACCATCTAGCATCGACTTAGAATTATTTGCTGTCATCTAGCAACGTTTTGGAATTATTTGCTACCATCTAGCATCCATTCTGAATTTTTTGCTACCATCTAGCATCGACTTGGAATTTCTTTCTACCATCTAGCATCGACTTGGAAATATTTGCTGTCATCTAGCAACGTTTTGGAATGATTTGCTACCATCTAGCAACCATTCCGATTTCTTTGCTACCATCTAGGGACGATTCTGAATTTTTTGCTATCATCTAGCAACCATTCTGGATTCTTTGCGACCATCTAACTCAGCTTGGAATTTTTTGCTACCATCTAGCATCCGCTTGGAATTCTTTGCTACCATCTAGCATCGACTTGGGAATATTTGCTGTCATCTAGCAACGTTTTGGAATGATTTACTACCATCTAGCAACCATTCCGATTTTTTTTCTAACATCTAGGGACGATTCTGAATTCTTTGCTACCATCCAGGAACCATTCTGAGTTTCTTGCTATCATCTAGCAACCATTCTGGATTCTTTGCTGTCATCTAGCTACGTTTTGGAATTTCCGCTACCATCTAGCATTGACTCGGAATCCTTAGCTACCATCTAGCAACGTCCTGGAATTATATGCTGACATCTAGCAACCATTCTGAATTTTTTGCTACCATCTAACATCGACTTGGAATTTTTTGCTATCATCTAGCAACCATTCTGAATTTTCTGCTACCATCTAGCATCGACATGGAATTTTTTGCTACCATCTAGCATCGACTCAGAATCATTTGCTGTCATCTAGCAACGTTCTGGAATTATTTGCTGACATCTAGCAACCATTCTGAATTCCTTGCTACCATCTAACATCGACTTGGAATTTTTTGCTATTATCTTGCAACCATTCTGAATTTTCTGCTACCATCTAGCATCGACTTGGAATTCTTTGCTACTATCTAGCATCGACTCAGAATTATTTGCTGTCATCTAGCAACGTTTTGGAATCATTTGCTACCATCTAGCAACCATTCTGAATTTTTTGCTACCATCTAGCAACCATTCTGAATTTTTTGCTACCATCTAGCATCGACTTGGAATTATTTGCTGTCATCTAGCAACGTTCTGGAATTATTTGCTACCATCTAGCAACCATTCTGAATTCTTCGCTACCATCTAGCATCGACTTAGGATCATTTGCTGTCATCTAGCAACGTTTTGGAATTATTTGCTACAATCTAGCAACCATTCTGAATTCTTTGCTACCATCTAGCATCGACTTGGAATTTCTTGCGTATCATCTAGCAACCATTCTGAAGTTCTTGCTACCATCTAGCATCGAGTTGGAATTTTTCGCTACCATCTAGCATCGAGTTGGAATTTTTTGCTACCATCTAGCATCGACTTGGAATTATTTGCTATCATCTAGCAACGTTTAGAAATCATTTGCTACCATCTAGCATCGACTTGGAATTTTTGCTACCATCTAGCATCGACTCAGAATTATTTGCTGTCATCTAGCAACGTTTTGGGATTATTTGCTGCCATCTAGCAACCATTCTGAATTTTTTGCTACCATCTAGGAACCATTCTGAATTTTTTGCTATCATCTAGCGACCGTTCTGAATTCTTTGCTACCATCTAGCGTCAGCTTGGAATTTTTTGCTACCATCTAGCATCGACTTAGAATTATTTGCTGTCATCTAGGAAAGTTTTGGAATTATTCGCTACCATCTAGCAACCATTCTGAATTTTCTGCTACCATCTAGCATCGACTTGGAATTTTTTGCTATCATCTTGCAACCTTTCTGAATTTTCTGCTACCATCTAGCATCGACTTGGAATTCTTTGCTACTATCTAGCATCGACTCAGAATTATTTGCTGTCATCTAGCAACGTTTTGGAATCATTCGCTACCATCTAGCAACCATTCTGAATTTTTTGCTACCATCTAGCATCGACTTGGAATTATTTGCTGTCATCTAGCAACGTTCTGGAATTATTTGCTACCATCTAGCAACCATTCTGAATTCTTCGCTACCATCTAGCATCGACTTAGGATCATTTGCTGTCATCTAGCAACGTTTTGGAATTATTTGCTACAATCTAGCAACCATTCTGAATTCTTTGCTACCATCTAGCATCGACTTGGAATTTCTTGCGTATCATCTAGCAACCATTCTGGAGTTCTTGCTACCATCTAGCATCGAGTTGGAATTTTTTGCTACCATCTAGCATCGAGTTGGAATTTTTTGCTACCATCTAGCATCGACTTGGAATTATTTGCTGTCATCTAGCAACGTTTAGAAATCATTTGCTACCATCTAGCATCGACTTGGAATTTCTCGCTACCATCAAGCATCGACCTAGAATTATTCACTGTCATCTAGCAACGTTTTGGGATTATTTGCTACCATCTAGCAACCATTCTGAATTCTTCGCTACCATCTAGCATCGACTTAGGATTATTTGCTGTCATCTAGCAACGTTTTGGAATTATTTGCTACAATCTAGCAACCATTCTGAATTCTTTGCTACCATCTAGCATCGACTTGGAATTTCTTGCGTATCATCTAGCAACCATTCTGAAGTTCTTGCTACCATCTAGCATCGACTTGGAATTATTTGCTGTCATCTAGCAACGTTTTGGAATTATTTGCTACAATCTAGCAACCATTCTGAATTCTTTGCTACCATCTAGCATCGACTTGGAATTTCTTGCGTATCATCTAGCAACCATTCTGGAGTTCTTGCTACCATTTAGCGTCAGCTTGGAATTTTTTGCTACCATCTAGCATCGACTTAGAATTATTTGCTGTCATCTCGCAACGTTTTGGAATTATTTGCTACCATCTAGCAACCATTCTGAATTTTTCGCTACCATCTGGGAACCATTCTGAATTTTTTGCTATCATCTAGCGACCATTCTGAATTCTTCGCTACCATTTAGCGTCAGCTTGGAATTTTTTGCTACCATCTAGCTTCGACTTAGAATTATTTGCTGTCATCTCGCAACGTTTTGGAATCATTTGCTACCATCTAGCAACCATTCTGAATTTTTCGCTACCATCTGGCAACCATTTGGAATCATTTGCTATCATCTAGCAACCATTCTGAATCCTTTGCTACCATCTAGCGTCAGCTTGGAATTTTTTGCTACCATCTAGCATCGACTTAGAATTATTTGCTGTCATCTAGGAACGTTTTGGAATTATTCGCTACTATCTAGCAACCATTCTGAATTTTTTGCTACCATCTAGGAACCATTCTGAATCGTTTGCTATCATCTAGCGACCATTCTGAATTCTTTGCTACCATCTAGCGTCAGCTCGGAATTTTTTGCTACCATCTAGCATCGACTTAGAATTATTTGCTGTCATCTAGGAACGTTTTGGAATTGTTCGCTACCATCTAGCAACCATTCTGAATTTTCTGCCACCATCTAGCATCGACTCTGAATTATTTGCTATCATCTAGCGACGTTTTGGAATTCTTTGCTACCATCTAGCGTCCATTCTGAATTTTTGCTACAATCTAGCATCGACTTAGAATTATTTGCTGTCATCTAGCAACGTTTTGGAATTATTAGCTACCATCTAGCAACCATTCTGAATTTTTCGCTACCATCTGGGAACCATTCTGAATTTTTTGCTATCATCTAGCAACCATTCTGAATCCTTTGCTACCATCTAGCGTCAGCTTGGATTTTTTTGCTACCATCTAGCATCGACTTAGAATTATTTGCTGTCATCTAGGAACGTTTTGGCATTATTCGCTACCATCTAGCAATCATTCTGAATTTTTTGCTACCATCTAGGAACCATTCTGAATTCTTTGCTATCATCTAGCGACCATTCTGAATTCTTTGCTACAATCTAGCATCGACTTAGAATTATTCGCTGTCATCTAGGAACGTTTTGGAATTATTTGCTACCGTCTAGCAACCATTCTGGATTTTTTGCTACCATCTAGCATCGACTTGGATTTTTTGCTACCATCTAGCATCGACTTGGAATTATTCGCTGTGATCTAGCAACGTTCAGGAATTATTTGCTACCATACAGCATCCACTTGGAATTCTTTGCTACCGTCTAGCATCGACTTAGAATTATTTGCTTTCATCTAGCAACGTTTAGGAATAATTTGCTACCATCTAGCAACAATTCTGAATTCTTTGCTACCATCCAGGAACCATTCTGAATTTTTTGCTATCATCTAGCAACTATTCTGAATTCTTTGCTGTCATCTAGCAACGTTTTGGAATTATTCGCTATCATCTAGCAACCATTCTGAATTTTCTGCTACCATCTAGCATCGACTTGGAATTTTTTGCTGTCATCTAGCAACGTTTTGGAATTATTCGTCACCGTCTAGCAACCATTCTGAATTCTTTGCTACCATCTAGGAACCATTCTGAATTTTTTGCTATCATCCAGCAACCATTCTGAATTCTTTGCTACCATGTAGCGTCAGCTTGGAATCTTTTGCTACCATCTAGCATCGACTTAGAATTATTTGCTGTCATCTAGGAACGTTTTGGAATTGTTCGCTATCATCTAGCATGCATTCTGAATTCTTTGCTACCATCTAGCGTCAGCTTGGAATTTTTTGCTACCATCTGGCATCGACTTAGAATTATTTGCTGTCATCTAGGAACGTTTTGGAATCATTTGCTACCATCTAGCAACCATTCTGAATCTTTTGCTACCATCTAGCATCGACTTGGACTTATTTGCTGTCATCTAGCAACGTTTAGGAATTATTTGCTACTATCGAGCATCGACTTGGAATCATTTGCTACCATCAAGCATCGACTTTGAATTATTTGCTGTCATCTAGCAACGTTTTGGAATTATTTGCTACCATCTAGCCACCATTCTGAATTCTTTGCTACCATCTAGCATCGACTTGGGATTATTTGCTGTCATCTATCAACGTTGAGGAATTATTTGCTACCATCTAGCAACCATTCTGAATTATTTGCTACCATCTAGCAACCATTCTGAATTTTTCGCTGTCATCTAGCACGTTCTGTTCTGAATTTTTGCTACCATCTAGCATCGACTCTGAATTATTTGCTTTCATCTAGCAACGATTCTGAATTATTTGCTACCATCTAGCATCGACTTGGAATTTTTTGCTACCATCTAGCATCGACTTAGAATTATTTGCTGTCATCTAGCAACGTTTTGGAATTATTTGCTACAATCTAGCAACCATTCTGAATTTTTTGCTACCATCTAGCATCGTCTTGGAATTTTTTGCTACCATCTAGCAACCATTCTGAATTCTTTGCTACCATCTAGCGTCAGCTTGGAATCTTTTGCTACCATCTAGCATCGACTCGGGATCATTTGCTGTCATCTAGCAACGTTTTGGAATTATTTGCTACCATCTAGCAACCATTCTGAATCTTTTGCTACCATCTAGCATCGACTATGAATTATTTGCTAACATCTAGCAACCATTTTGAATTATTTGCTACCATCTAGCATCGACTTAGAATTATTTGCTGTCATCTAGCAACGTTTTGGAATTATTTGCTACCATCTAGCAACCATTCTGAATTTTTGCTACCATCTAGCATCGACTTAGAATTAGTCGCTGTCATCTAGCAACGTTTTGGAATTATTTGCTACCATCTAGCAACCATTCTGAATTTTTTGCTACCATCTAGCATCGACTTGGAATTTTTTGCTACCATCTAGCATCGACTTAGAATTAGTCGCTGTCATCTAGCAACGTTTTGGAATCATTTGCTACCATCTTGCAACCATTCTGAATTTTTTGCTACCATCTAGCATCGACTTGAAATGATTTGCTGTCATCTAGCAACGTTTTGGACTTATTTGCCACCATCTAGCCTTGGAATTTTTTGCTACCATCTAGCATCGACTTAGAATTATTTGCTGTCATCTAGGAACGTTTTGGAATTATTTGCTACCATCTAGCAACCATTCTGAATTTTTTGCTACCATCTAGGAACCATTCTGAATTTTTTGCTACCATCTGGCATCGACTTGGGATTCTTTGCTACCATCTAGCATCGCCTTAGAATTATTTGCCGTCATCTAGCAACGCTTCGGAATCATTTGCTACCATCTAGCAACCATCCTGAATTTTTTGATACCATCTAGCATCGACTTAGAATTATTTGCTGTCATCTAGCAACGTTTTGGAATTATTTGCTACCATCTAGCAACCATTCTGAATTTTTTGCTACCATCTAGCATCGACTTGAATTTTGCTACCATCTAGCATCGACTTAGAATTATTTGCTGTCATCTAGCAACGTTTTGGAATTATTTGCTACCATCTAGCAACCATTCTGAATTTTTGCTACCATCTAGGGACGATTCTGAATTTTTGCTACCATCTAGCATCGACTCTGGAATTCTTTGCTACCATCTAGCATCGACTTGGAATATTTGCTGTCATCTAGCAACGTTCTGGAATTATTTGCTACCATCTAGCATCCGCTTGGAATTTTTGCTACCATCTAGCATCGACTTGGAATTATTTGCTGTCATCTAGCAACGTTTTGGAATTATTTGCTACCATCTAGCAACCATTCTGAATTTTTGCTACCATCTAGCATCGACTTGGAATTTTTGCTACCATCTAGCATCGACTTGGAATTTGCTGTCATCTAGCAACGTTTGGAATTATTTGCTACCATCTAGCAACCATTCTGAATTTTTGCTACCATCTAGCATCGACTTAGAATTTTTGCTGTCATCATCTAGCAACGTTGGAATTATTTGCTACCATCTAGCAACCATTCTGAATTTTTGCTACCATCTAGCATCGACTTGGAATTTTTTGCTACCATCTAGCATCGACTTAGAATTAGTCGCTGTCATCTAGCAACGTTTTGGAATTATTTGCTACCATCTAGCAACCATTCTGAATTTTTTGCTACCATCTAGCATCGACTTGGAATTTTTTGCTACCATCTAGCATCGACTTAGAATTAGTCGCTGTCATCTAGCAACGAATAGGAATTATTTGCTCACATCTAGCAACGATTTTGAATTATTTGCTACCCTCTAGCATCGACTTGGAATTTTTTGCTTACATCTAGCAACGTTTTGGAATTATTTGCTACCATCTAGCAACCATTCTGAATTTTCCGCTACCATCTAGCATCGACTTAGAATCATTTGCTGTCATCTAGCAACGTTTTGGGATTATTTGCTACCATCTAGCAACCATTCTGAATTTTTTGCTACCATCTAGCATCGACTTGAAATGATTTGCTGTCATCTAGCAACGTTTTGGAATTATTTGCTACCATCTAGCAACCATTCTGAATTTTTTGCTACCATCTAGCATCGACTTGGAATTTTTTGCTACCATCTAGCATCGACTTAGAATTAGTCGCTGTCATCTAGCAACGTTTTGGAATTATTTGCTACCATCTAGCAACCATTCTGAATTTTTTGCTACCATCTAGCATCGACTTGGAATTATTTGCTGTCATCTAGCAACGTTTTGGAATTATTCGCTACCATCTAACAACCATTTTGAATCCTTTGCTACCATCTAACATCGACTGGGAATTTTTTGCTATCATCTAGCAACCATTCTGAATTTTTTGCTACCATCTAGCATCGACTTGGAATTTTTTGCTACCATCTAGCATCGACTTAGAATCATTTGCTGTCATCTAGCAACGTTTTGCAATTATTTGCTACTATCTAGCAACCATTCTGAATTTTTTGCTACCATCTAGCATCGACTTGAAATGATTTGCTGTCATCTAGCAACGTTTTGGAATTATTTGCTACCATCTAGCAACCATTCTGAATTTTTTGCTACCATCTAGCATCGACTTAGAATTATTTGCTGTCATCTAGCAACGTCTTGGAATTATTTGCTACCATCTAGCAACCATTCTGAATTTTTTGCTACCATCTAGCAACCATCCTGAATTTTTGCTACCATCTAGCATCGACTTAGAATTATTTGCTGTCATCTAGCAACGTTTAGGAATTATTTGCTACCATCTAGCAACCATCCTGAATTTTTGATACCATCTAGCATCGACTTGAATGATTTGCTGTCATCTATCAACGTTTAGGAATTATTTGCTACCATCTAGCAACCATTCTCAATTATTTGCTAACATCTAGCAACGACTTAGAATTATTTGCTTTCATCTAGCAACGTATTGGAATTATTTGCTACCATCTAGTAACCATACTGAATTTTTCGCTACCATCTAGCATCGACTAATTTTTTGCTCCCATCTAGCATCGACTTAGAATTTTGCTGTCATCTAGCAACGTTTTGGAATTATTTGCTACCATCTAGCAACCATCCTGAATTTTTGCTACCATCTAGCATCGACTTGAAATGATTTGCTGTCATCTAGCAACGTTCAGGAATTATTTGCTCCCATCTAGCAACCATCCTGAATTTTTGCTACCATCTAGCATCGACTTGAATTCTTTGCTACCATCTAGCATCGACTTAGAATTATTTGCTGTCATCTAGCAACGTTTTGAATTATTTGCTACCATCTAGCAACCATCCTCTGAATTTTTGCTACCATCTAGCATCGACTTGAATCATTTGCTGTCATCTAGCAACGTTTTGGAATTATTTGCTACCATCTAGCAACCATTCTGAATTTTTGCTACCATCTGAATTTTTGCTACCATCTAGCATCGACTTAGAATTATTTGCTGTCATCTAGCAACGTTTTGGAATTATTTGCTACCATCTAGCAACCATTCTGAATTTTTGCCACCATCTAGCATCGACTTGGAATTTTTGCTCCCATCTAGCATCGACTTTTAATGATTTGCTGTCATCTAGCAACGTTCAGGAATTATTTGCTCCCATCTAGCAACCATCCTGAATTTTTGATACCATCTAGCATCGACTTGAAATATTTGCTGTCATCTAGCATTTGCTGTCATCTAGCAACGTTTTGGAATTATTTGCTACCATCTAGCAACCATTCTGAATTTTCCGCTACCATCTAGCATCAACTTGGAATTCTTTGCTACCATCTAGCATCGACGTAGAATCATTTGCTGTCATCTAGCAACGTTTTGGAATTATTTGCTACCATCTAGCAACCATTCTGAATTTTTGCTACCATCTAGCATCGACTTGAATTTTTTGCTACCATCTAGCATCGACTTAGAATTATTTGCTGTCATCTAGCAACGTTTTGGAATTATTTGCTACCATCTAGCAACCATTCTGAATTTTTTGCTACCATCTAGCATCGACTTAGAATTATTTGCTGTCATCTAGCAACGTTTAGGAATTATTTGCTATCATCTAGCATCGACTCTGAATTTTTTGCTACCATCTAGCATCGACTTGGAATTCCATCTAGCAACCATTCTGAATTTTTGCTACCATCTAGCATCGACTTGAATTATTTGCTGTCATCTAGCAACGTTTTGGAATTATTTGCTACCATCTAGCAACCATTCTGAATTTTTTTGCTACCATCTAGCATCGACTTGAATTTTTGCTACCATCTAGCATCGACTTAGAAATTATTTGCTTTCATCTAGCAACGTTTCTGAATGACTTGCTACCATCTAGCATCGACTCTGAATTTTATGCTACCATCTAGCATCGACTTAGAATTATTTGCTGTCATCTAGCAACGTTTAGGAATTATTTGCTACCATCTAGCATCGACTTAGAATTATTTGCTGTCATCTCGCAACGTTTTGGAATTATTTGCTACCATCTAGCAACCATTCTGAATTTTTGCTACCATCTAGCATCGACTTGGAATTTTGCTGTCATCTAGCAACGTTTTGGAATTATTTGCTACCATCTAGCAACCATTCTGAATTTTTGCTACCATCTAGCATCGACTTGGAATTTTTGCTACCATCTAGCATCGACTTAGAATCATTTGCTGTCATCTAGCAACGTTTTGGAATTATTTGCTACCATCTAGTAACCATTCTGAATTTTTGCTACCATCTAGCATCGACTTAGAATGATTTGCTGTCATCTAGCAACGTTTTGGAATTATTTGCTACCATCTAGCAACCATTCTGAATTTTTTGCTACCATCTAGCATCGACTTGGAATTTTTTGCTACCATCTAGCATCGACTTAGAATCATTTGCTGTCATCTAGCAACGTTCTGGAATCATTTGCTAACATCTAGCAACCATTCTGAATTTTTGCTACCATCTAGCATCGACTTAGAATGATTTGCTGTCATCTAGCAACGTTTTGGAATTATTTGCTACCATCTAGCAACCATTCTGAATTTTTGCTACCATCTAGCATCGACTTGGAATTTTTGCTACCATCTAGCATCGACTTAGAATCATTTGCTGTCATCTAGCAACGTTTAGGAATTATTTGCTACCATCTAGCAACCATTCTGAATTTTTGCTACCATCTAGCATCGACTTGAAATGATTTGCTGTCATCTAGCAACGTTTTGGAATTATTTGCTACCATCTAGCAACCATTCTGAATTCTTTGCTACCATCTAGCATTGGGATTCTTTCGCTACCATCTAGCATCGACTTAGAATCATTTGCTGTCATCTAGCAACGTTCTGGAATTATTTGCTACCATCTAGCAACCATTCTGAATTTTTGCTACCATCTAGCATCGACTTGGAATTATTTGCTGTCATCTAGCAACGTTTTGGAATTATTGCTACCATCTAGCAACCATTCTGAATTTTTGCTACCATCTAGCATCGACTGGGAATTTTTGCTATCATCTAGCAACCATTGGAATTATTTGCTACCATCTAGCAACCATTCTGAATTCTTTGCTACCATCTAGCATCGACTTAGAATCATTTGCTGTCATCTAGCAACGTTTTGGAATTATTTGCTACCATCTAGCAACCATTCTGAATTTTTGCTACCATCTAGCAACCATTCTGAATTTTTGCTACCATCTAGCATCGACTTAGAATCATTTGCTGTCATCTAGCAACGTTCTGGAATTATTTGCTACCATCTAGCAACCATTCTGAATTTTTTGCTACCATCTAGCATCGACTTAGAATGATTTGCTGTCATCTAGCAACGTTTTGGAATTTTTTGCTACAATCTAGCAACCATTCTGAATTTTTTGCTACCATCTAGCATCGACTTAGAATTATTTGCTGTCATCTAGCAACGTTCAGGAATTATTTGCTACCATCTAGCAACCATTCTGAATTTTTGCTACCATCTAGCATCGACTTGGAATTTTTGCTACCATCTAGCAACGTTTGGAATTATTTGCTACCATCTAGCAACGACTTGGAATTTTTGCTACCATCTAGCATCGACATCATTTGCTGTCATCTAGCAACGTTTTGGAATTATTTGCTACCATCTAGCAACCATTCTGAATTTTTTGCTACCATGCTACCATCTAGCATCGACTTAGAATTATTTGCTGTCATCTAGCAACGTTTTGGAATTATTTGCTACCATCTAGCAACCATTCTGAATTTTTGCTACCATCTAGCATCGACTTGAATTTTTGCTGTCATCTAGCAACGTTTCTGAATTATTTGCTACCATCTAGCAACCATTCTGAATTTTTGCTACCATCTAGCATCGACTTAGAATTATTTGCTGTCATCTAGCAACGTTCTGAATTATTTGCTACCATCTAGCAACCATTCTGAATTTTTGCTACCATCTAGCATCGACTTGGAATTTTTGCTATCATCTAGCAACGTTCTGGAATTATTTGCTACCATCTAGCATCCATTGGAATTTTTGCTACCATCTAGCATCGACTTAGAATTATTTGCTGTCATCTAGCAACCATTCTGAATTTTTGCTACCATCTAGCATCGACTTGAATTTTTGCTACCATCTAGCATCGACTTAGAATTATTTGCTGTCATCTAGCAACGTTTTGGAATTATTTGCTATCATCTAGCAACCATTCTGAATTTTTTGCTACCATCTAGCATCGACTTGGAATCTTTTGCTGTCATCTAGCAACGTTATGGAATCATTTGCTGCCATCTAGCAACCATTCTGAATTTTTGCTACCATCTAGCATCGACTTAGAATTATTTGCTGTCATCTAGCAACGTTTAGGAATTATTTGCTACCATCTAGCAACCATTCTGAATTCTTTGCTACCATCTAGCATCGACTTGGAATTTTTTGCTATCATCTAGCAACCATTCTGAATTTATTGCTACCATCTAGCATCGACTTGGAATTTTTGCTACCATCTAGCATCGACTTGGAATTTTTGCTACCATCAAGCATCGACTTTGAATTATTTGCTGTCATCTAGCAACGTTTTGGAATTATTTGCTACCATCTAGCCACCATTCTGAATTCTTGCTACCATCTAGCATCGACTTAGAATTATTTGCTGTCATCTAGCAACGTTCTGGAATTATTTGCTACCATCTAGCAACCATTCTGAATTCTTGCTACCATCTAGCATCGACTTAGGATTATTTGCTGTCATCTAGCAACGTTTTGGAATTATTTGCTACCATCTAGCAACCATTCTGAATTCTTTGCTACCATCTAGCATCGACTTGGAATTTCTTGCTATCATCTAGCAACCATTCTGAAGTTCTTGCTACCATCTAGCATCGACTTGGAATTATTTGCTGTCATCTAGCAACGTTTTGGAATTATTTGCTACCATCTAGCAACCATTCTGAATTTTTGCTACCATCTAGCATCGACTTGGAATTATTTGCTGTCATCTAGCAACCATTCTGGATTCTTTGCTACCATCTAGCATCAGCTTGGAATTTTTGCTACCATCTAGCATCGACTTAGAATTATTTGCTGTCATCTAGGAACGTTTTGGCATTATTCGCTACCATCTAGCAATCATTCTGAATTTTTTGCTACCATCTAGGAACCATTCTGAATTCTTTGCTATCATCTAGCGACCATTCTGAATTCTTTGCTACAATCTAGCGTCAGCTTGGAATTTTTTGCTACAATCTAGCATCGACTTAGAATTATTCGCTGTCATCTAGGAACGTTTTGGAATTATTTGCTACCGTCTAGCAACCATTCTGGATTTTTTGCTACCATCTAGGAACGATTCTGAATTTTTGCTATCATCTAGCAACCATTCTGAATTCTTTGCTACCATACAGCATCCACTTGGAATTCTTTGCTACCGTCTAGCATCGACTTAGAATTATTTGCTTTCATCTAGCAACGTTTAGGAATAATTTGCTACCATCTAGCAACAATTCTGAATTCTTTGCTACCATCCAGGAACCATTCTGAATTTTTTGCTATCATCTAGCAACTATTCTGAATTCTTTGCTGTCATCTAGCATCGACTTGGAATTTTTGCTACCATCTAGCATCGACTTGGAATTATTTGCTGTCATCTAGCAACGTTTAGAAATCATTTGCTACCATCTAGCAACCATTCTGAATTTTTAGCTCCCATCTAGCATCGATTCTGAATTTTTGCTATCATCTAGCAACCATTCTGAATTCTTTGCTACCATCTAGCATCGACTTGGAATTTTTGCTACCATCTAGCATCGACTTCGAATTATTTGCTGTCATCTAGGAAAGTTTTGTAATTATTGGCTACCATCTAGCAACCATTCTGAATTTTTTGCTCCCATCTAGCAACCATTCTGAATTTTTTGCTATCATCTAGCAACCATTCTGAATTCTTTGCTACCATCTAGCATCGACTTGGAATTTTTGCTACCATCTAGCATCGACTTGGAATTATTTGCTGTCATCTAGCAACGTTTTGGAATTATTTGCTACCATCTAGCAACCATTCTGAATTTTTGCTACCATCTAGCATCGATTCTGAATTTTTTGCTATCATCTAGCAACCATTCTGAATTCTTTGCTACCATCTAGCATCAGCTTGGAATTTTGCTACCATCTAGCATCGACTTAGAATCATTTGCTGTCATCTAGCAACGTTCTGGAATTATTTGCTACCATCTAGCAACCATTCTGAATTTTTTGCTACCATCTAGCATCGACTTGGAATTATTTGCTGTCATCTAGCAACGTTTTGGAATTATTTGCTACCATACAGCATCCACTTGGAATTCTTTGCTACCGTCTAGCATCGACTTAGAATTATTTGCTGTCATCTAGCAACGTTTTGGAATTATTTGCTACCATCTAGCAACCATTCTGAATTCTTTGCTACCATCTAGCATCGATTCTGAATTTTTTGCTACCATCTAGCATCGACTTAGAATCATTTGCTGTCATCTAGCAACGTTCTGGAATTATTTGCTACCATCTAGCAACCATTCTGAATTTTTTGCTACCATCTAGCATCGACTTAGAATTATTTGCTGTCATCTAGCAACGTCTTGGAATTATTTGCTACCATCTAGCAACCATTCTGAATTTTTCGCCACCATCTAGCATCGACTTGGAATTTTTTGCTCCCATCGAGCAACCATTCTGAATTATATGCTACCATCTAGCATCGACATGGAATTTATAGCTACCATCTAGCATCGACTTAGAATCATTTGCTGTCATCTAGCAACGTTTTGGAATTATTTGCTACCATCTAGTAACCATTCTGAATTTTTTGCTACCATCTAGCATCGACTTGGAATATCTTGCTACCATCTAGCATCGACTTAGGGTAATTTGCTGTCATCTAGCAACGTTTTGGAATTATTTGCCACCATCTAGCAACCATTCTGAATTTTTCGCCACCATCTAGCATCGACTTGGAATTATTTGCTATCATCTAGCAACGTTTTGGAATCATTTGCTACCATCTAGCATCGACTTGGAATTTTTGCTACCATCTAGCATCGACTTAGAATTATTTGCTGTCATCTAGCAACGTTTTGGAATTATTTGCTACCATCTAGCAACCATTCTGAATTTTTCGCTACCATCTAGCATCGACTTGGAATTATTTGCTATCATCTAGCAACGTTTTGGAATTCTTTGCTACCATCTAGCAACCATTCTGAATTTTTGCTACCATCTAGCATCGACTTAGAATTATTTGCTGTCATCTAGCAACGTTTTGGAATTATTTGCTACCATCTAGCAACCATTCTGAATTTTTGCTACCATCCATCTAGCGCTACCATCTAGCAACCATTCTGAATTTTTGCTACCATCTAGCAACCATTCTGAATTTTTTGCTATCATCTAGCGACCGTTCTGAATTCTTTGCTACCATCTAGCGTCAGCTTGGAATTTTTGCTACAATCTAGCATCGACTTGGAATTATTTGCTGTCATCTAGCAACGTTTTGGAATTATTTGCTACCATCTAGCAACCATTCTGAATTCCTTGCTACCATCTAACATCGACTTGGAATTTTTTGCTATCATCTTGCAACCATTCTGAATTTTCTGCTACCATCTAGCATCGACTTGGAATTCTTTGCTACTATCTAGCATCGACTCAGAATTATTTGCTGTCATCTAGCAACGTTTTGGAATCATTCGCTACCATCTAGCAACCATTCTGAATTTTTTGCTACCATCTAGCATCGACTTGGAATTATTTGCTGTCATCTAGCAACGTTCTGGAATTATTTGCTACCATCTAGCAACCATTCTGAATTCTTCGCTACCATCTAGCATCGACTTAGGATCATTTGCTGTCATCTAGCAACGTTTTGGAATTATTTGCTACAATCTAGCAACCATTCTGAATTCTTTGCTACCATCTAGCATCGACTTGGAATTTCTTGCGTATCATCTAGCAACCATTCTGGAGTTCTTGCTACCATCTAGCATCGAGTTGGAATTTTTTGCTACCATCTAGCATCGACTTGGAATTATTTGCTGTCATCTAGCAACGTTTAGAAATCATTTGCTACCATCTAGCATCGACTTGGAATTTCTCGCTACCATCTAGCATCGACCTAGAATTATTCACTGTCATCTAGCAACGTTTTGGGATTATTTGCTACCATCTAGCAACCATTCTGAATTCTTCGCTACCATCTAGCATCGACTTAGGATTATTTGCTGTCATCTAGCAACGTTTTGGAATTATTTGCTACAATCTAGCAACCATTCTGAATTCTTTGCTACCATCTAGCATCGACTTGGAATTTCTTGCGTATCATCTAGCAACCATTCTGAAGTTCTTGCTACCATCTAGCATCGACTTGGAATTATTTGCTGTCATCTAGCAACGTTTTGGAATTATTTGCTACAATCTAGCAACCATTCTGAATTCTTTGCTACCATCTAGCATCGACTTGGAATTTCTTGCGTATCATCTAGCAACCATTCTGGAGTTCTTGCTACCATTTAGCGTCAGCTTGGAATTTTTTGCTACCATCTAGCATCGACTTAGAATTATTTGCTGTCATCTCGCAACGTTTTGGAATTATTTGCTACCATCTAGCAACCATTCTGAATTTTTCGCCACCATCTAGCATCGACTCTGAATTTTTTGCTATCATCTAGCGACCATTCTGAATTCTTCGCTACCATTTAGCGTCAGCTTGGAATTTTTTGCTACCATCTAGCTTCGACTTAGAATTATTTGCTGTCATCTCGCAACGTTTTGGAATCATTTGCTACCATCTAGCAACCATTCTGAATTTTTCGCTACCATCTGGGAACCATTCTGAATTTTTTGCTATCATCTAGCAACCATTCTGAATCCTTTGCTACCATCTAGCGTCAGCTTGGAATTTTTTGCTACCATCTAGCATCGACTTAGAATTATTTGCTGTCATCTAGGAACGTT
The DNA here is from genome assembly GCA_018340375.1 of Gonatopus flavifemur. Classification (NCBI taxonomy): domain Eukaryota; kingdom Metazoa; phylum Arthropoda; class Insecta; order Hymenoptera; family Dryinidae; genus Gonatopus; species Gonatopus flavifemur. The sequence continues at coordinate 346,387 of JAFFJZ010000050.1, read as the reverse complement.
TTGGAATTATTCGCTACTATCTAGCAACCATTCTGAATTTTTTGCTACCATCTAGGAACCATTCTGAATCGTTTGCTATCATCTAGCGACCATTCTGAATTCTTTGCTACCATCTAGCGTCAGCTCGGAATTTTTTGCTACCATCTAGCATCGACTTAGAATTATTTGCTGTCATCTAGGAACGTTTTGGAATTGTTCGCTACCATCTAGCAACCATTCTGAATTTTCTGCCACCATCTAGGAACCATTCTGAATTTTTTGCTATCATCTAGCGACCATTCTGAATTCTTTGCTACCATCTAGCGTCAGCTTGGAATTTTTTGCTACAATCTAGCATCGACTTAGAATTATTTGCTGTCATCTAGCAACGTTTTGGAATTATTAGCTACCATCTAGCAACCATTCTGAATTTTTCGGGAACCATTCTGAATTTTTTGCTATCATCTAGCAACCATTCTGAATCCTTCGCTACCATCTAGCGTCAGCTTGGATTTTTTTGCTACCATCTAGCATCGACTTAGAATTATTTGCTGTCATCTAGGAACGTTTTGGCATTATTCGCTACCATCTAGCAATCATTCTGAATTTTTTGCTACCATCTAGGAACCATTCTGAATTCTTTGCTATCATCTAGCGACCATTCTGAATTCTTTGCTACAATCTAGCGTCAGCTTGGAATTTTTTGCTACAATCTAGCATCGACTTAGAATTATTCGCTGTCATCTAGGAACGTTTTGGAATTATTTGCTACCGTCTAGCAACCATTCTGGATTTTTTGCTACCATCTAGCATCGACTTGGAATTATTCGCTGTGATCTAGCAACGTTCAGGAATTATTTGCTACCATACAGCATCCACTTGGAATTCTTTGCTACCGTCTAGCATCGACTTAGAATTATTTGCTTTCATCTAGCAACGTTTAGGAATAATTTGCTACCATCTAGCAACAATTCTGAATTCTTTGCTACCATCCAGCATCGTTTTGGAATTATTCGTCACCGTCTAGCAACCATTCTGAATTTTTTGCTACCATCTAGGAACCATTCTGAATTTTTCGCTATCATCTAGCGACCATTCTGAATTCTTTGCTACCATCTAGCGTCAGCTTGGAATTTTTTGCTACCATCTGGCATCGACTTAGAATTATTTGCTGTCATCTAGGAACGTTTTGGAATCATTTGCTACCATCTAGCAACCATTCTGAATCTTTTGCTACCATCTAGCATCGACTTGGACTTATTTGCTGTCATCTAGCAACGTTTAGGAATTATTTGCTACTATCGAGCATCGACTTGGGATCTCTCGCTACCATCTAGCATCGACTCGGGATTATTTGCTGTCATCTAGCAACGTTTTGGAATTATTTGCTACCATGTAGCAACCATTCTGAATCTTTTGCTACCATCTAGGATCGACTTGGAAATATTTGCTGTCATCTAGCAACGTTTAGGAATTATTTGCTACCATCTAGCATCGACTTGGAATTTCTCGCTACCATCTAGCATCGACTTAGAATTATTCGCTGTCATCTAGCAACGTTCTGGAATTATTGGCTACCATCTAGCAACCATTCTGAATTTTTCGCTACCATCTGGGAACCATTCTGAATTTTTTGCTATCATCTAGCAACCATTCTGAATCCTTTGCTACCATCTAGCGTCAGCTTGGAATTCTTTGCTACCATCTAGCATCGACTTAGAATTATTTGCTGTCATCTAGGAACGTTTTGGAATTATTCGCTACTATCTAGCAACCATTCTGAATTTTTTGCTACCATCTAGGAACCATTCTGAATTGTTTGCTATCATCTAGCGACCATTCTGAATTCTTTGCTACCATCTAGCGTCAGCTTGGAATTTTTTGCTACCATCTGGCATCGACTCAGAATTATTTGCTGTCATCTAGGAACGTTTTGGAATCATTTGCTACCATCTAGCAACCATTCTGAATCTTTTGCTACCATCTAGCATCGACTTGGACTTATTTGCTGTCATCTAGCAACGTTTAGGAATTATTTGCTACTATCGAGCATCGACTTGGGATCTCTCGCTACCATCTAGCATCGACTTGGGATTATTTGCTGTCATCTAGCAACGTTTTGGAATTATTTGCTACCATCTAGCAACCATTCTGAATCTTTTGCTACCATCTAGCATCGACTTGGAAATATTTGCTGTCATCTAGCAACGTTTAGGAATTATTTGCTACCATCTAGCATCGACTTGGAATTTCTCGCTACCATCTAGCATCGACTCAGATATATTCGCTGTCATCTAGCAACGTTTTGGAATTATTAGCTACCATCTAGCAACCATTCTGAATTTTTTGCTACCATCTAGGAACCATTCTGAATTTTTTGCTATCATCTAGCGACCATTCTGAATTCTCTGCTACCATCTGGCATCGACTTGAAATTCTTTGCTGTCGTCTAGCAACGTTTAGGAATTATTTGCTACCATCTAGCAACCATCCTGGAATTTTTTGCTACCATCTAGCATCGACTTAGAATTATTTGCTGTCATCTAGGAACGTTTTGGAATTATTTGCTACCATCTAGCAACCATTCTGAATTTTTTGCTACCATCTAGGAACCATTCTGAATTTTTTGCTATCATCTAGCGACCATTCTGAATTTTCTGCTACCATCTGGCATCGACTTGGGATTCTTTGCTACCATCTAGCATCGCCTTAGAATTATTTGCCGTCATCTAGCAACGCTTCGGAATCATTTGCTACCATCTAGCAACCATCCTGAATTTTTTGATACCATCTAGCATCGACTTAGAATTATTTGCTGTCATCTAGCAACGTTTTGGAATTATTTGCTACCATCTAGGAACCATTCTGAATTTTTTGCTACCATCTAGCATCGACTTGGAATTTCTTTCTACCATCTAGCATCGACTTGGAAATATTTGCTGTCATCTAGCAACGTTTTGGAATGATTTGCTACCATCTAGCAACCATTCCGATTTTTTGCTACCATCTAGCATCGATTCTGAATTTTTCGCTATCATCTAGCAACCATTCTGGATTCTTAATTTTTGCTACCATCTAGCATCCGCTCTGATTCTTTCCGCTACCATCTAGCATCGACTTGGAAATATTTGCTGTCATCTAGCAACGTTTTGGAATGATTTACTACCATCTAGCAACCATTCCGATTTTTTCTCTAACATCTAGGGACGATTCTGAATTTTTTGCTACCATCCAGGAACCATTCTGAGTTTCTTGCTATCATCTAGCAACCATTCTGAATTCTTTGCTGTCATCTAGCTACGTTTTGGAATTTCCGCTACCATCTAGCATTGACTCGGAATTTTTAGCTACCATCTAGCAACGTCCTGGAATTATATGCTGACATCTAGCAACCATTCTGAATTTCTTTGCTACCATCTAACATCGACTTGGAATTTTTTGCTATCATCTAGCAACCATTCTGAATTTTCTGCTACCATCTAGCATCGACATGGAATTTTTTGCTACCATCTAGCATCGACTTAGAATTATTTGCTGTCATCTAGCAACGTTTTGGAATCATTTGCTACCATCTAGCATCGACTTGGAATCATTTGCTGTCATCTAGCAACGTTCTGGAATTATTTGCTACCATCTAGCAACCATTCTGAATTCTTTGCTACCATCTAGCATCAGCTTGGAATTTTTTGCTACCATCTAGCATCGACTCAGAATTATTTGCTGTCATCTAGCAACGTTCTGGAATTATTTGTTACCATCTAGCAACCATTCTGAATTTTTTGCTACCATCTAGCATCGACTTGGAATTTTTTGCTATCATCTAGCAACCATTCTGAATTTTCTTGCTACCATCAAGCATCGACTTGGAATTATTCGCTGTCATCTAGCAACGTTTTGGAATTATTTGCTACAATCTAGCAACCATTCTGAATTTTTTGCTACCCTCTAGCATCGACTTGGAATTATTTGCTGTCATCTAGCAACGTTTTGGAATTATTTGCTACCATCTAGCAACCATTCTGAATCTTTTGCTACCATCCAGGAACCATTCTGAGTTTTTTGCTATCATCTAGCAACCATTCTGGATTCTTTGCTGTCATCTAGCTACGTTTTGGAATTTCCGCTACCATCTAGCATCGACTCGGAATTTTTTGCTACCATCTAGCAACGTCCTGGAATTATTTGCTGACATCTAGCAACCATTCTGAATTCCTTGCTACCATCTAACATCGACTTGGAATTTTTTGCTATCATCTTGCAACCATTCTGAATTTTCTGCTACCATCTAGCATCGACTTGGAATTCTTTGCTACTATCTAGCATCGACTCAGAATTATTTGCTGTCATCTAGCAACGTTTTGGAATCATTTGCTACCATCTAGCAACCATTCTGAATTTTTTGCTACCATCTAGCAACCATTCTGAATTTTTTGCTACCATCTAGCATCGACTTGGAATTATTTGCTGTCATCTAGCAACGTTCTGGAATTATTTGCTACCATCTAGCAACCATTCTGAATTCTTCGCTACCATCTAGCATCGACTTAGGATCATTTGCTGTCATCTAGCAACGTTTTGGAATTATTTGCTACAATCTAGCAACCATTCTGAATTCTTTGCTACCATCTAGCATCGACTTGGAATTTCTTGCGTATCATCTAGCAACCATTCTGAAGTTCTTGCTACCATCTAGCATCGAGTTGGAATTTCTTGCTACCATCTAGCATCGAGTTGGAATTTTCTGCTACCATCTAGCATCGACTTGGAATTATTTGCTGTCATCTAGCAACGTTTAGGAATCATTTGCTACCATCTAGCATCGACTTGGAATTTCTCGCTACCATCTAGCATCGACCTAGAATTATTCACTGTCATCTAGCAACGTTTTGGAATTATTTGCTGCCATCTAGCGACCATTCTGAATTTTTCGCTACCATCTAGGAACCATTCTGAATTTTTTGCTATCATCTAGCGACCATTCTGAATTCTTCGCTACCATTTAGCGTCAGCTTGGAATTTTTTGCTACCATCTAGCATCGACTTAGAATTATTTGCTGTCATCTCGCAACGTTTTGGAGTTATTTGCTACCATCTAGCAACCATTCTGAATTTTTCGCTACCATCTGGGAACCATTCTGAATTTTTTGCTATCATCTAGCAACCATTCTGAATTCTTTGCTACCATCTAGCGTCAGCTTGGAATCTTTTGCTACCATCTAGCATCGACTTAGAATTATTTGCTGTCATCTAGGAACGTTTTGGAATTATTCGCTACCATCTAGCAACCATTCTGAATTTTTTGCTACCATCTAGGAACCATTCTGAATTTTTTGCTATCATCTAGCGACCATTCTGAATTCTTTGCTACCATCTAGCGTCAGCTTGGAATTTTTTGCTACCATCTAGCATCGACTTGGAATTATTCGCTGTCATCTAGCATCGACTTAGGATTATTTGCTGTCATCTAGCAACGTTTTGGAATTATTTGCCACCATCTAGCAACCATTCTGAATTTTTCGCCACCATCTAGCATCGACTTGGAATTTTTTGCTCCCATCTAGCATCGACTTAGAATCATTTGCTGTCATCTAGCAACGTTGAGAGATTATTTGCTCCTATCTAGCAACCATCCTGATTTGTTTGATACCATCTAGCATCGACTTGAAATGATTTGCTGTCATCTAGCAACGTTTTGGAATTATTTGCTACCATCTAGCAACCATTCTGAATTCTTTGCTACCATCTAGCATCAGCTTGGGATTCTTTGCTACCATCTAGCATCGACTTAGAATCATTTGCTGTCATCTAGCAACGTTCTGGAATCATTGGCTACCATCTAGCAACCATTCTGAATCTTTTGCTACCATCTAGCATCGACTTGGAATTATTTGCTGTCATCTAGCAACGTTTTGGAATTATTCGCTACCATCTAACAACCATTTTGAATCCTTTGCTACCATCTAACATCGACTGGGAATTTTTCGCTATCATCAAGCAACCATTCTGAATTCTTGCTACCATCTAGCATCGACTTGGAATTTTTTGCTACCATCTAGCATCGACTTAGAATCATTTGCTGTCATCTAGCAACGTTCTGGGATCATTGGCTACCATCTAGCAACCATTCTGAATCTTTTGCTACCATCTAGCAGCGACTTGGAATTATTTGCTGTCATCTAGCAACGTTTTGGAATTATTCGCTACCATCTAACAACCATTTTGAATCCTTCGCTACCATCTAACATCGACTGGGAATTTTTCGCTATCATCAAGCAACCATTCTGAATTTTTTGCTACCATCTAGCATCGACTTGGAATTTTTTGCTACCATCTAGCATCGACTTAGAATCATTTGCTGTCATCTAGCAACGTTTTGGAATCATTTGCTACCATCTTGCAACCATTCTGAATTTTTTGCTACCATCTAGCATCGACTTGAAATGATTTGCTGTCATCTAGCAACGTTTTGGACTTATTTGCCACCATCTAGCAACCATTCTGAATTTTTTGCTACCATCTAGCATCGACTTGGAATTTTTTGCTACCATCTAGCATCGACTTAGAATTAGTCGCTGTCATCTAGCAACGTTTTGGAATTATTTGCTACCATCTAGCAACCATTCTGAATTTTTTGCTACCATCTAGCATCGACTTGGAATTATTTGCTGTCATCTAGCAACGTTTTGGAATTATTCGCTACCATCTAACAACCATTTTGAATCCTTTGCTACCATCTAACATCGACTGGGAATTTTTTGCTATCATCTAGCAACCATTCTGAATTTTTTGCTACCATCTAGCATCGACTTGGAATTTTTTGCTACCATCTAGCATCGACTTAGAATCATTTGCTGTCATCTAGCAACGTTTTGGGATTATTTGCTACCATCTAGCAACCATTCTGAATTTTTTGCTACCATCTAGCATCGACTTGAAATGATTTGCTGTCATCTAGCAACGTTTTGGACTCATTTGCTACCATCTAGCAACCATTCTGAATTTTTTGCTACCATCTAGCATCGACTTGGAATTCTCTGCTACTGTCTAGCATCGACTTAGAATTATTTGCTGTCATCTAGCAACGTTTAGGAATTATTTGCTACCATCTAGCAACCATCCTGAATTTTTTGATACCATCTAGCATCGACTTAGAATTATTTGCTGTCATCTAGCAACGTTTAGGAATTATTTGCTACCATCTAGCAACCATCCTGAATTTTTCGATACCATCTAGCACTGACTTGAAATGATTTGCTGTCATCTAGCAACGTTTAGGAATTATTTGCTACCATCTAGCAACCATTCTGAATTTTTTGCTACCATCTAGCATCGACTTAGAATTATTTGCTGTCATCTAGCAACGTCTTGGAATTATTTGCTACCATCTAGCAACCATTCTGAATTTTTTGCTACCATCTAGCATCGACTTGGAATTATTTTCTACCATCTAGCATCGACTTAGAATTATTTGCTGTCATCTAGCAACGTTTAGGAATTATTTGCTACCATCTAGCATCGACTTGGAATATCTTGCTACCATCTAGCATCGACTTAGGGTAATTTGCTGTCATCTAGCAACGTTTTGGAATTATTTGCCACCATCTAGCAACCATTCTGAATTTTTCGCCACCATCTAGCATCGACTTGGAATTTTTTGCTCCCATCTAGCATCGACTTAGAATTATTTGCTGTCATCTAGCAACGTTCAGGAATTATTTGCTCCCATCTAGCAACCATCCTGAATTTTTTGATACCATCTAGCATCGACTTGAAATGATTTGCTGTCATCTAGCAACGTTTTGGAATTATTTGCTACCATCTAGCAACCATTCTGAATTCTTTGCTACCATCTAGCATCAGCTTGGGATTCTTTGCTACCATCTAGCATCGACTTAGAATCATTTGCTGTCATCTAGCAACGTTTTGGAATTATTTGCTACCATCTAGTAACCATTCTGAATTTTTTGCTACCATCTAGCATCGACTTGGAATTTTTTTCTACCATCTAGCATCGACTTAGAATTATTTGCTGTCATCTAGCAACGTTCAGGAATTATTTGCTACCATCTAGCATCGACTTGGAATATCTTGCTACCATCTAGCATCGACTTAGGATTATTTGCGGTCATCTAGCAACGTTTTGGAATTATTTGCCACCATCTAGCAACCATTCTGAATTTTTCGCCACCATCTAGCATCGACTTGGAATTTTTTGCTCCCATCTAGCATCGACTTAGAATTATTTGCTGTCATCTAGCAACGTTTAGGAATTATTTGCTCCCATCTAGCAACCATCCTGAATTTTTTGATACTATCTAGCATCGACTTGAAATGATTTGCTGTCATCTAGCAACGTTTTGGAATCATTTGCTACCATCTAGCATCGACTTGGAATATCTTGCTACCATCTAGCATCGAGTTAGGATTTTTTGCTGTCATCTAGCAACGTTTTGGAATTATTTGCCACCATCTAGCAACCATTCTGAATTTTTCGCCACCATCTAGCATCGACTTGGAATTCTTTGCTCCCATCTAGCACCGACTAAGAATTATTTGCTGTCATCTAGCAACGTTTAGGAATTATTTGCTCCCATCTAGCAACCATCCTGAATTTTCTGATACCATCTAGCATCGACTTGAAATGATTTGCTGTCATCTAGCAACGTTTTGGAATCATTTGCTACCATCTAGCAACCATTCTGAATTCTTTGCTACCATCTAGCATCAGCTTGGGATTCTTTGCTACCATCTAGCATCGACTTAGAATCATTTGCTGTCATCTAGCAACGTTCTGGAATTATTTGCTACCATCTAGCAACCATTCTGAATTTTTTGCTACCATCTAGCATCGACTTGGAATTATTTGCTGTCATCTAGCAACGTTTTGGAATTATTCGCTACCATCTAACAACCATTTTGAATCCTTTGCTACCATCTAACATCGACTGGGAATTTTTCGCTATCATCAAGCAACCATTCTGAATTCTTGCTACCATCTAGCATCGACTTGGAATTTTTTGCTACCATCTAGCATCGACTTAGAATCATTTGCTGTCATCTAGCAACGTTCTGGAATTATTTGCTACCATCTAGCAACCATTCTTAATTTTTTGCTACCATCTAGCATCGACTTGGAATTATTCGCTGTCATCTAGCAACGTTTTGGAATTATTCGCTACCATCTGACAACCATTTTGAATCCTTTGCTACCATCTAACATCGACTGGGAATTTTTTGCTATCATCTAGCAACCATTCTGAATTTTCCGCTACCATCTAGCATCAACTTGGAATTCTTTGCTACCATCTAGCATCGACGTAGAATCATTTGCTGTCATCTAGCAACGTTTTGGAATTATTTGCTACCATCTAGCAACCATTCTGAATTTTTTGCTACCATCTAGCATCGACTTAGAATCATTCGCTGTCATCTAGCAACGTTCTGGAATTATTTGCTACCATCTCGCAACCATTCTGATTTTCCCGCTACCATCTAGCATCGACTTAGAATGATTTGCTGTCATCTAGCAACGTTTTGGAATGATTTACTACCATCTAGCAACCATTCCGATTTTTTCTCTAACATCTAGGGACGATTCTGAATTTTTTGCTACCATCCAGGAACCATTCTGAGTTTCTTGCTATCATCTAGCAACCATTCTGAATTCTTTGCTGTCATCTAGCTACGTTTTGGAATTTCCGCTACCATCTAGCATTGACTCGGAATTTTTAGCTACCATCTAGCAACGTCCTGGAATTATATGCTGACATCTAGCAACCATTCTGAATTTCTTTGCTACCATCTAACATCGACTTGGAATTTTTTGCTATCATCTAGCAACCATTCTGAATTTTCTGCTACCATCTAGCATCGACATGGAATTTTTTGCTACCATCTAGCATCGACTTAGAATTATTTGCTGTCATCTAGCAACGTTTTGGAATCATTTGCTACCATCTAGCATCGACTTGGAATCATTTGCTGTCATCTAGCAACGTTCTGGAATTATTTGCTACCATCTAGCAACCATTCTGAATTCTTTGCTACCATCTAGCATCAGCTTGGAATTTTTTGCTACCATCTAGCATCGACTCAGAATTATTTGCTGTCATCTAGCAACGTTCTGGAATTATTTGTTACCATCTAGCAACCATTCTGAATTTTTTGCTACCATCTAGCATCGACTTGGAATTTTTTGCTATCATCTAGCAACCATTCTGAATTTTCTTGCTACCATCAAGCATCGACTTGGAATTATTCGCTGTCATCTAGCAACGTTTTGGAATTATTTGCTACAATCTAGCAACCATTCTGAATTTTTTGCTACCCTCTAGCATCGACTTGGAATTATTTGCTGTCATCTAGCAACGTTTTGGAATTATTTGCTACCATCTAGCAACCATTCTGAATCTTTTGCTACCATCCAGGAACCATTCTGAGTTTTTTGCTATCATCTAGCAACCATTCTGGATTCTTTGCTGTCATCTAGCTACGTTTTGGAATTTCCGCTACCATCTAGCATCGACTCGGAATTTTTTGCTACCATCTAGCAACGTCCTGGAATTATTTGCTGACATCTAGCAACCATTCTGAATTCCTTGCTACCATCTAACATCGACTTGGAATTTTTTGCTATCATCTTGCAACCATTCTGAATTTTCTGCTACCATCTAGCATCGACTTGGAATTCTTTGCTACTATCTAGCATCGACTCAGAATTATTTGCTGTCATCTAGCAACGTTTTGGAATCATTTGCTACCATCTAGCAACCATTCTGAATTTTTTGCTACCATCTAGCAACCATTCTGAATTTTTTGCTACCATCTAGCATCGACTTGGAATTATTTGCTGTCATCTAGCAACGTTCTGGAATTATTTGCTACCATCTAGCAACCATTCTGAATTCTTCGCTACCATCTAGCATCGACTTAGGATCATTTGCTGTCATCTAGCAACGTTTTGGAATTATTTGCTACAATCTAGCAACCATTCTGAATTCTTTGCTACCATCTAGCATCGACTTGGAATTTCTTGCGTATCATCTAGCAACCATTCTGAAGTTCTTGCTACCATCTAGCATCGAGTTGGAATTTCTTGCTACCATCTAGCATCGAGTTGGAATTTTCTGCTACCATCTAGCATCGACTTGGAATTATTTGCTGTCATCTAGCAACGTTTAGGAATCATTTGCTACCATCTAGCATCGACTTGGAATTTCTCGCTACCATCTAGCATCGACCTAGAATTATTCACTGTCATCTAGCAACGTTTTGGAATTATTTGCTGCCATCTAGCGACCATTCTGAATTTTTCGCTACCATCTAGGAACCATTCTGAATTTTTTGCTATCATCTAGCGACCATTCTGAATTCTTCGCTACCATTTAGCGTCAGCTTGGAATTTTTTGCTACCATCTAGCATCGACTTAGAATTATTTGCTGTCATCTCGCAACGTTTTGGAGTTATTTGCTACCATCTAGCAACCATTCTGAATTTTTCGCTACCATCTGGGAACCATTCTGAATTTTTTGCTATCATCTAGCAACCATTCTGAATTCTTTGCTACCATCTAGCGTCAGCTTGGAATCTTTTGCTACCATCTAGCATCGACTTAGAATTATTTGCTGTCATCTAGGAACGTTTTGGAATTATTCGCTACCATCTAGCAACCATTCTGAATTTTTTGCTACCATCTAGGAACCATTCTGAATTTTTTGCTATCATCAAGCGACCATTCTGAATTCTTTGCTACCATCTAGCGTCAGCTTGGAATTTTTTGCTACCATCTAGCATCGACTTGGAATTATTCGCTGTCATCTAGCATCGACTTAGGATCATTTGCTGTCATCTAGCAACGTTTTGGAATTATTTGCCACCATCTAGCAACCATTCTGAATTTTTCGCCACCATCTAGCATCGACTTGGAATTTTTTGCTCCCATCCAGCATCGACTTAGAATCATTTGCTGTCATCTAGCAACGTTGAGAGATTATTTGCTCCTATCTAGCAACCATCCTGATTTGTTTGATACCATCTAGCATCGACTTGAAATGATTTGCTGTCATCTAGCAACGTTTTGGAATTATTTGCTACCATCTAGCAACCATTCTGAATTCTTTGCTACCATCTAGCATCAGCTTGGGATTCTTTGCTACCATCTAGCATCGACTTAGAATCATTTGCTGTCATCTAGCAACGTTCTGGAATCATTGGCTACCATCTAGCAACCATTCTGAATCTTTTGCTACCATCTAGCATCGACTTGGAATTATTTGCTGTCATCTAGCAACGTTTTGGAATTATTCGCTACCATCTAACAACCATTTTGAATCCTTTGCTACCATCTAACATCGACTGGGAATTTTTCGCTATCATCAAGCAACCATTCTGAATTCTTGCTACCATCTAGCATCGACTTGGAATTTTTTGCTACCATCTAGCATCGACTTAGAATCATTTGCTGTCATCTAGCAACGTTCTGGGATCATTGGCTACCATCTAGCAACCATTCTGAATCTTTTGCTACCATCTAGCAGCGACTTGGAATTATTTGCTGTCATCTAGCAACGTTTTGGAATTATTCGCTACCATCTAACAACCATTTTGAATCCTTCGCTACCATCTAACATCGACTGGGAATTTTTCGCTATCATCAAGCAACCATTCTGAATTTTTTGCTACCATCTAGCATCGACTTGGAATTTTTTGCTACCATCTAGCATCGACTTAGAATCATTTGCTGTCATCTAGCAACGTTTTGGAATCATTTGCTACCATCTTGCAACCATTCTGAATTTTTTGCTACCATCTAGCATCGACTTGAAATGATTTGCTGTCATCTAGCAACGTTTTGGACTTATTTGCCACCATCTAACAACCATTTTGAATCCTTTGCTACCATCTAACATCGACTGGGAATTTTTTGCTATCATCTAGCAACCATTCTGAATTTTTTGCTACCATCTAGCATCGACTTGGAATTTTTTGCTACCATCTAGCATCGACTTAGAATCATTTGCTGTCATCTAGCAACGTTTTGGGATTATTTGCTACCATCTAGCAACCATTCTGAATTTTTTGCTACCATCTAGCATCGACTTGAAATGATTTGCTGTCATCTAGCAACGTTTTGGACTCATTTGCTACCATCTAGCAACCATTCTGAATTTTTTGCTACCATCTAGCATCGACTTGGAATTATTTGCTGTCATCTAGCAACGTTTTGGAATTATTCGCTACCATCTAACAACCATTTTGAATCCTTTGCTACCATCTAACATCGACTGGGAATTTTTCGCTATCATCAAGCAACCATTCTGAATTCTTGCTACCATCTAGCATCGACTTGGAATTTTTTGCTACCATCTAGCATCGACTTAGAATCATTTGCTGTCATCTAGCAACGTTCTGGGATCATTGGCTACCATCTAGCAACCATTCTGAATCTTTTGCTACCATCTAGCAGCGACTTGGAATTATTTGCTGTCATCTAGCAACGTTTTGGAATTATTCGCTACCATCTAACAACCATTTTGAATCCTTTGCTACCATCTAACATCGACTGGGAATTTTTCGCTATCATCAAGCAACCATTCTGAATTCTTGCTACCATCTAGCATCGACTTGGAATTTTTTGCTACCATCTAGCATCGACTTAGAATCATTTGCTGTCATCTAGCAACGTTCTGGGATCATTGGCTACCATCTAGCAACCATTCTGAATCTTTTGCTACCATCTAGCAGCGACTTGGAATTATTTGCTGTCATCTAGCAACGTTTTGGAATTATTCGCTACCATCTAACAACCATTTTGAATCCTTCGCTACCATCTAACATCGACTGGGAATTTTTCGCTATCATCAAGCAACCATTCTGAATTTTTTGCTACCATCTAGCATCGACTTGGAATTTTTTGCTACCATCTAGCATCGACTTAGAATCATTTGCTGTCATCTAGCAACGTTTTGGAATCATTTGCTACCATCTTGCAACCATTCTGAATTTTTTGCTACCATCTAGCATCGACTTGAAATGATTTGCTGTCATCTAGCAACGTTTTGGACTTATTTGCCACCATCTAACAACCATTTTGAATCCTTTGCTACCATCTAACATCGACTGGGAATTTTTTGCTATCATCTAGCAACCATTCTGAATTTTTTGCTACCATCTAGCATCGACTTGGAATTTTTTGCTACCATCTAGCATCGACTTAGAATCATTTGCTGTCATCTAGCAACGTTTTGGGATTATTTGCTACCATCTAGCAACCATTCTGAATTTTTTGCTACCATCTAGCATCGACTTGAAATGATTTGCTGTCATCTAGCAACGTTTTGGACTCATTTGCTACCATCTAGCAACCATTCTGAATTTTTTGCTACCATCTAGCATCGACTTGGAATTCTCTGCTACTGTCTAGCATCGACTTAGAATTATTTGCTGTCATCTAGCAACGTTTAGGAATTATTTGCTACCATCTAGCAACCATCCTGAATTTTTTGATACCATCTAGCATCGACTTAGAATTATTTGCTGTCATCTAGCAACGTTTAGGAATTATTTGCTACCATCTAGCAACCATCCTGAATTTTTCGATACCATCTAGCACTGACTTGAAATGATTTGCTGTCATCTAGCAACGTTTAGGAATTATTTGCTACCATCTAGCAACCATTCTGAATTTTTTGCTACCATCTAGCATCGACTTAGAATTATTTGCTGTCATCTAGCAACGTCTTGGAATTATTTGCTACCATCTAGCAACCATTCTGAATTTTTTGCTACCATCTAGCATCGACTTGGAATTATTTTCTACCATCTAGCATCGACTTAGAATTATTTGCTGTCATCTAGCAACGTTTAGGAATTATTTGCTACCATCTAGCATCGACTTGGAATATCTTGCTACCATCTAGCATCGACTTAGGGTAATTTGCTGTCATCTAGCAACGTTTTGGAATTATTTGCCACCATCTAGCAACCATTCTGAATTTTTCGCCACCATCTAGCATCGACTTGGAATTTTTTGCTCCCATCTAGCATCGACTTAGAATTATTTGCTGTCATCTAGCAACGTTCAGGAATTATTTGCTCCCATCTAGCAACCATCCTGAATTTTTTGATACCATCTAGCATCGACTTGAAATGATTTGCTGTCATCTAGCAACGTTTTGGAATTATTTGCTACCATCTAGCAACCATTCTGAATTCTTTGCTACCATCTAGCATCAGCTTGGGATTCTTTGCTACCATCTAGCATCGACTTAGAATCATTTGCTGTCATCTAGCAACGTTTTGGAATTATTTGCTACCATCTAGTAACCATTCTGAATTTTTTGCTACCATCTAGCATCGACTTGGAATTTTTTTCTACCATCTAGCATCGACTTAGAATTATTTGCTGTCATCTAGCAACGTTCAGGAATTATTTGCTACCATCTAGCATCGACTTGGAATATCTTGCTACCATCTAGCATCGACTTAGGATTATTTGCGGTCATCCAGCAACGTTTTGGAATTATTTGCCACCATCTAGCAACCATTCTGAATTTTTCGCCACCATCTAGCATCGACTTGGAATTTTTTGCTCCCATCTAGCATCGACTTAGAATTATTTGCTGTCATCTAGCAACGTTTAGGAATTATTTGCTCCCATCTAGCAACCATCCTGAATTTTTTGATACTATCTAGCATCGACTTGAAATGATTTGCTGTCATCTAGCAACGTTTTGGAATCATTTGCTACCATCTAGCATCGACTTCGAATATCTTGCTACCATCTAGCATCGAGTTAGGATTTTTTGCTGTCATCTAGCAACGTTTTGGAATTATTTGCCACCATCTAGCAACCATTCTGAATTTTTCGCCACCATCTAGCATCGACTTGGAATTCATTGCTCCCATCTAGCACCGACTAAGAATTATTTGCTGTCATCTAGCAACGTTTAGGAATTATTTGCTCCCATCTAGCAACCATCCTGAATTTTCTGATACCATCTAGCATCGACTTGAAATGATTTGCTGTCATCTAGCAACGTTTTGGAATCATTTGCTACCATCTAGCAACCATTCTGAATTCTTTGCTACCATCTAGCATCAGCTTGGGATTCTTTGCTACCATCTAGCATCGACTTAGAATCATTTGCTGTCATCTAGCAACGTTCTGGAATTATTTGCTACCATCTAGCAACCATTCTGAATTTTTTGCTACCATCTAGCATCGACTTGGAATTATTTGCTGTCATCTAGCAACGTTTTGGAATTATTCGCTACCATCTGACAACCATTTTGAATCCTTTGCTACCATCTAACATCGACTGGGAATTTTTTGCTATCATCTAGCAACCATTCTGAATTTTTTGCTACCATCTAGCATCGACTTGGAATTCTTTGCTACCATCTAGCATCGACTTAGAATCATTTGCTGTCATCTAGCAACGTTTTGGAATTATTTGCTACCATCTAGCAACCATTCTGAATTTTTTGCTACCATCTAGCATCGACTTAGAATCATTTGCTGTCATCTAGCAACGTTCTGGAATTATTTGCTACCATCTCGCAACCATTCTGAATTTTCCGCTACCATCTAGCATCGACTTAGAATGATTTGCTGTCATCTAGCAACGTTTTGCAATTATTTGCTACTATCTAGCAACCATTCTGAATTTTTTGCTACCATCTAGCATCGACTTGCAATTTTTTGCTATCATCTAGCAACCATTCTGGATTTTTCGCTACCATCTAGGAATCATTCTGAATTTTTTGCTATCATCTAGCAATCATTCTGAATTCTTTGCTACCATCTAGCGTCAGCTTGGAATTTTTTGCTACCATCTAGCACCGACTTAGAATTATTTGCTGTCATCGAGGAACGTTTTGGAATTATTTGCTACCATCTAGCAACCATCCTGAATTTCTTGATACCATCTAGCACTGACTCGGAATTTTTCGCTCCCATCTAGCATCGACTAAGAATTATTTGCTGTCATCTAGCAACGTTTAGGAATTATTTGCTCCCATCTAGCAACCATCCTGAATTTTCTGATACCATCTAGCATCGACTTGAAATGATTTGCTGTCATCTAGCAACGTTTTGGAATTATTTGCTACCATCTAGCAACCATTCTGAATTTTCCGCTACCATCTAGCATCGACTTAGAATGATTTGCTGTCATCTAGCAACGTTTTGCAATTATTTGCTACTATCTAGCAACCATTCTGAATTTTTTGCTACCATCTAGCATCGACTTGCAATTTTTTGCTATCATCTAGCAACCATTCTGGATTTTTCGCTACCATCTAGGAATCATTCTGAATTTTTTGCTATCATCTAGCAATCATTCTGAATTCTTTGCTACCATCTAGCGTCAGCTTGGAATTTTTTGCTACCATCTAGCACCGACTTAGAATTATTTGCTGTCATCGAGGAACGTTTTGGAATTATTTGCTACCATCTAGCAACCATCCTGAATTTCTTGATACCATCTAGCACTGACTCGGAATTTTTCGCTCCCATCTAGCATCGACTAAGAATTATTTGCTACCATCTAGCAACCATCCTGAATTTTTTGATACCATCTAGCACTGACTTGAAATGATTTGCTGTCATCTATCAACGTTTAGGAATTATTTGCTACCATCTAGCAACCATTCTGAATTCTTTGCTACCATCTTGCATCGACTTAGAATTATTTGCTGTCATCTAGCAACGTTTTGGAATTATTTGCTACCATCTAGCAACCATTCTGATCCCTTTGCTACCATCTAGCATCGACTTAGAATTTTTTGCTGTCATCTAGCAACGTTTAGGAATTATTTGCTACCATCTAGCATCGACTTGGAATATCTTGCTACCATCTAGCATCGACTTAGGATTATTTGCTGTCATCTAGCAACGTTTTGGAATTATTTGCCACCATCTAGCAACCATTCTGAATTTTTCGCCACCATCTAGCATCGACTTGGAATTTTTTGCTCCCATCTAGCATCGACTTAGAATCATTTTCTGTCATCTAGCAACGTTTAGGAATTATTCGCTCCCATCTAGCAACCATCCTGAATTTTTTGATACCATCTAGCATCGACTTGAAATGATTTGCTGTCATCTAGCAACGTTTTGGAATTATTTGCTACCATCTAGCAACCATTCTGAATTTTTTGCTACCATCTAGCATCAGCTTGGGATTCTTCGCTACCATCTAGCATCGACTTAGAATCATTTGCTGTCATCTAGCAACGTTCTGGAATTATTTGCTACCATCTAGCAACCATTCTTAATTTTTTGCTACCATCTAGCATCGACTTGGAATTATTCGCTGTCATCTAGCAACGTTTTGGAATTATTCGCTACCATCTGACAACCATTTTGAATCCTTTGCTACCATCTAACATCGACTGGGAATTTTTTGCTATCATCTAGCAACCATTCTGAATTTTCCGCTACCATCTAGCATCAACTTGGAATTCTTTGCTACCATCTAGCATCGACGTAGAATCATTTGCTGTCATCTAGCAACGTTTTGGAATTATTTGCTACCATCTAGCAACCATTCTGAATTTTTTGCTACCATCTAGCATCGACTTAGAATCATTCGCTGTCATCTAGCAACGTTCTGGAATTATTTGCTACCATCTCGCAACCATTCTGATTTTTCCGCTACCATCTAGCATCGACTTAGAATGATTTGCTGTCATCTAGCAACGTTTTGGAATTATTTGCCACCATCTAGCAACCATTCTGAATTTTTCGCCACCATCTAGCATCGACTTGGAATTTTTTGCTCCCATCTAGCATCGACTTAGAATCATTTTCTGTCATCTAGCAACGTTTAGGAATTATTCGCTCCCATCTAGCAACCATCCTGAATTTTTTGATACCATCTAGCATCGACTTGAAATGATTTGCTGTCATCTAGCAACGTTTTGGAATTATTTGCTACCATCTAGCAACCATTCTGAATTTTTTGCTACCATCTAGCATCAGCTTGGGATTCTTCGCTACCATCTAGCATCGACTTAGAATCATTTGCTGTCATCTAGCAACGTTCTGGAATTATTTGCTACCATCTAGCAACCATTCTTAATTTTTTGCTACCATCTAGCATCGACTTGGAATTATTCGCTGTCATCTAGCAACGTTTTGGAATTATTCGCTACCATCTGACAACCATTTTGAATCCTTTGCTACCATCTAACATCGACTGGGAATTTTTTGCTATCATCTAGCAACCATTCTGAATTTTCCGCTACCATCTAGCATCAACTTGGAATTCTTTGCTACCATCTAGCATCGACGTAGAATCATTTGCTGTCATCTAGCAACGTTTTGGAATTATTTGCTACCATCTAGCAACCATTCTGAATTTTTTGCTACCATCTAGCATCGACTTAGAATCATTCGCTGTCATCTAGCAACGTTCTGGAATTATTTGCTACCATCTCGCAACCATTCTGATTTTTCCGCTACCATCTAGCATCGACTTAGAATGATTTGCTGTCATCTAGCAACGTTTTGGAATTATTTGCTACTATCTAGCAACCATTCTGAATTTTTTGCTACCATCTAGCATCGACTTGGAATTTTTTGCTATCATCTAGCAACCATTCTGAATTTTTCGCTACCATCTAGGAATCATTCTGAATTTTTTGCTATCATCTAGCAATCATTCTGAATTCTTTGCTACCATCTAGCGTCAGCTTGGAATTTTTTGCTACCATCTAGCACCGACTTAGAATTATTTGCTGTCATCGAGGAACGTTTTGGAATTATTTGCTACCATCTAGCAACCATCCTGAATTTTTTGATACCATCTAGCACTGACTCGGAATTTTTCGCTCCCATCTAGCATCGACTTAGAATTATTTGCTGTCATCTAGCAACGTTTAGGAATTATTTGCTCCCATCTAGCAACCATCCTGAATTTTTTGATACCATCTAGCACTGACTTGAAATGATTTGCTGTCATCTATCAACGTTTAGGAATTATTTGCTACCATCTAGCAACCATTCTGAGTTTTTTGCTACCATCTTGCATCGACTTAGAATTATTTGCTGTCATGTAGCAACGTTTTGGAATTATTTGCTACCATCTAGCAACCATTCTGAATCCTTTGCTACCATCTAGCATCGACTTAGAATTTTTTGCTGTCATCTAGCAACGTTTTGGAATTATTTGCTACCATCCAGCACTCATTCTGAATTTTTTGCTACCATCTGGGAACCATTCTGGATTCTTTGCTACCATCAAGCAACCATTCTGAATTTTTCGCTACCATCTAGGAACCATTCTGAATTTTTTGCTACCATCTAGGAACCATTCTGAATCTTTCGCTACCATCCAGCAACGACTTGGAAATTTCCGTTGCCGTCTGGCATCATCCTCAGAACAAACGTCTCTTGATCCATTCTTCATCATCAACTACAGAGAAGCAATGCGGTTCACATTAGAGTCCCTGACAAAACACATATACACAAGTTCACATCCACTCTCTCTATGAATTTTCAAATTTTTTATTAAAGTTGTACAAGTATCACTTGCTTGTTTCCACAAAAAAATGCATGCTAGGTAGTATCTTGTGTGTAGGGGATCTTGGAATTGCACGATTTGTTTTGCTCAAACCATCAAATTCTCCCCACCGTCCCTCCCTCCTCTCCAACACCGCTGTGTAATGGCCTGTCCCGTTCTTCGTTTTTGGTGGTATAAATCGCACAATACCAGCCAAGTCCAACACCTCATCTCCGTCATCATTCTTGATTGTATCAACGATACATCTCAATTCTCTACCTTTGTACTCTTTCGTCTCAACGTCCAAGATGACCAAGTCTCCTGTAAAGGTTAAGTTTCAATTTCTCCTGTTTATTATGATTCTGAAAAATCCGTTTCCCTCACCTATCTCCACGAACGCTCGCTCCTTGGTCTTGTGACATTTCCTGCACGTTCGCCTCTGGGGAAACGCTTCTTTTATTCCTCTCAATTTCAGTTGTGGAGTCTCAAGGCTTGTATCAATGATGAATATCATCTCTCTATGAATTTTCTCTGAAATTCCGCAATTCGGACAATTATCTTCATAAGTGATCGACTGGATATCTCCTCTATTCAATTTCAAGAACATATCATCCATTGCTCCTTGAGCATCTATTGTTGTATATCGTAGTCGGTCGTTCAAGTGGACGACGTTTCCATTTTCGACCATCAGTTCAGCTCTCAATCTATAAGTTTCCGCTGTTATCCCATGGATTAGTAATTGCTGTATTGTATCATAAAATACATTCCCATTGATTCCATTAATCTGACGAGCAGAAGAGGGAAAACTTGTTAAGACACACATGCAATTTCAAGACAATCAGTCAATACGGATGCCAACTGATAAGAGCCCTGATCAGAATACAGTGTATGTTTGAATGAGGGAGTGGCAGTTCCACATTCAAAAAGCGTGGAATTACTCTTAATGTGCATTCGCCCACAATTCCCGCAACCCTCAGTGAGTTTGTAAACACTTCATTCTCGCCAAAGAATAATGATGTGGGAATGTAGCGCTTTTAGCTTTCGTTTGTACCAAAATCCATCATTCGCATTCTTGTGGCATATTCTACAGTCACAATGCGATGAGTTCCAGTTTCGAAAATTTTTTTTGAGGCTTAATTTTTGAGAGATGAGCATTCTCTAATTTTTCTTCCGAAATCAATACCAGTTCAAAGCGTTGTGTGATACGAGGGTGGATTGATAAGTTTCCGGCCTGACCAAGAGATGGTGCCACTAGGCCTACCTTGAGGTGGCGTTCTATAGTACCATCCTTAGATAGCTTGTAGCTATAGTTTCGGTCCGATCGCCATGTTAGTTTAGTTTTGAGAGCACGCTGACCAAGACGCCTCTGTGTTTTTCGTAAAAATGGAAAAGCTGGAAAATCGTGCTGTCATCAAATACTTTTATTTGAAGGGGTTAACGCCGAAGGAAATTAAAGAAGAGATGGACTCAACACTGGGGACATCCTCCCCATCATATTCAACCGTAAAGCAGTGGGTTTCCGAGTTTGAAAAGGGTCGTGTGAGCACCTCTGATGAGCCTCGCTCAGGACGCCCCATTGAGGTCACAACTCCAGATATGATCGACAAAATCCATCAAATAGTGCTGAAAGATCGCAGATTAAAAGTTCGTGAGATAGCTTAGACCTGTAAGATGTCATATGAACGTGTACAAAATATTTTGCACCAACATTTGTATATGGAAAAGCTCTGGGCAAGATGGGTGCCGCGTTTGCTAACAGTCGACCAAAAATTGATTCGAAAGAACATTTCTACCGCCAATTTGGCGTTGTATAAGCGTAATCCAAGCGAATTTTTGCGTCGATTCGTAACCGTTGACGAAACTTGGGTCCACCACTACACTCCTGAAACCAAAGAACAGTCTAAACAGTGGATTGGACCAGGGGAACCAACTCCAAAGAAAACAAAAACAATTTTTTCGGCGAACAAGGTTATGGCTACTGTTTTTTGGGATGCAAGAGGTATTATATACATTGATTACCTTGAAGAGGGTAAAACTATCACTGGTCAATACTACGCAGACTTATTGCAACGTTTGAGCCACGAAGTGAAAATTAAACGACCTCATCTGGCGAAGAAAAAAATCTTGTTTCATCACGATAACGCACCAGCGCACACGTCAATCGTTGCGATGGCTAAAATCAACGATCTGAAGTTTGAATTAATGCCGCACCCTCTCTACTCTCCAGACCTAGCCCCGAGTGACTATTATCTGTTTCCTAACCTCAAAAAATGGCTTGGCGGTAAGAGATTTGCGGACAATGAAGAAGTAATCGAAGCTGTAAATGGGTATTTTGAGGAGCTTGACGAATCAGTCTATAGAGATGGCATTACTAGACTAGAACACCGCTATGAGAAATGTATCAGCCTTGGAGGAGATTATGTTGAGAAATAAAAAAAAAAAAATTCTTAAAAACGTTGTTTTTCTTGGTCAGGCCGGAAACTTATCAATCCACCCTCGTACATGCTCGAGCTTGACGCCATCCGATAATTTGGAAAATGGCGGATTTTCGGGAAAAAACTGTAGTATTTCACCATGTTTTAGTTTGAAGTTATAGGAATTTGAAATTTTTTAGATTTTAGTCAATCAGCTTTCAGCAACTTCAAATTATCATAGCTTCGAAACTCAATGTTAGGATTGTTCTAATTTGTTTGCAAACATCCACCGTTTCCTAACCTAGCAAAGGGCGTCAAGTTCAAGTATGTGGCACACAACGCCTCCAAGTGACTTGTATCTGAAAAAAAACCCCTCAAAATATTAATATCTCAAAAATTAAGTCTCAAAAATGTCTCTAAACGGGATAATCTTGCATTTTTTGCTGCGTCATATGCCATCAGATATGCAAATGATGAATTTTGGGACACCCGTTATAAGCCTCATATAGAACTCTATATTATTCTTATATAAACTCCAATAATTATATGTATACAGGGCAACTACACTCCTATTCCACTACGCTGTTCAACATTTCCCGAAATCCCATCCATTTCTCAAGTACACTTGTAAATGAAATTTCAAATTCTTGGTCATTGAATTGAGAATTCAGTTGCATATTATTCAATTTCCAA
The DNA here is from genome assembly GCA_018340375.1 of Gonatopus flavifemur. Lineage (NCBI taxonomy): Eukaryota > Metazoa > Arthropoda > Insecta > Hymenoptera > Dryinidae > Gonatopus > Gonatopus flavifemur. The sequence goes on along the minus strand of JAFFJZ010000050.1, from coordinate 322,793 downwards.
TGTATGCTCTATCATACTACCTATAATAGTGTTTTCATAACTGAATTTCTATTCATATTTGATGCAAATTTCAAGAAGTTCTCCAATTAATCCCGAGTGGAAAAGTTTTCGAAATTATATTAGGTGTACAAATAAGTTTCCGCGGTTTGTCAAAAGATGGCCCCACCAGAAAGTTATGGAGAAATTGTCACATGTAAAACGTAATATCCCAAGTTTAGTCATCTGGCAACACCATAACCTTAAAGTACTAGTGATTCCGTATCAGCATCACGTAATTTTTTTCGTGCAAAAATGTCAAGTTTTATTCCGAATAAGCATCATTTGCGGGAACTTTTGATTTACCTTCTCAGTGTAAGGTTGCTACAATGCTGTTGCAAGACTTTTGTAAGCTTATGCCCTTGTCGTGTGTCAACTAAGAAGCTTATGGCAACCTTGTCACAAGCTTGCCTGACAACATTGCAGCAAGGTTAAATTGCTATCTGGGTTAATTGAGTCAAAGTTGATTATTTTGTTTTGAATAATATTTAGATATGAAATTAAAATCAAAAACTTACACGGAGAAAAACAATCTGATGAAAATTCCTATACTTACGGTAATCGAGGGAAAAATACGTTGTATAGCTCGATTGACATTCTCTATATAATTTTGCGTCCTTGATACAGGAAGCTTAGTGATCATGCGGGAGGTCTAGGTGTCAAAAACCAGAATTTCTCACATCAAAAAACTCCGACTTCCTGGACAGAGGGGGTTTAGTGATCATACGGGAGGTCAACGAAATTTTTGTTAGGATTCGCTGAGCGCTCAAGAAAACATAGAAGTATTGTCCGCCTCCAAAATAGCCTTCAATTACCTATGCATAAATTGTGGAGTTTGGATTTTCTTATTATTACAGATTAATCTCATCAGTGCAGCGAGAGAAATCCGTCATTAAAAATTACTGTTTTTATGAGTAACAACCCATGTGGAAAAAAGTGTATAGTGTAATATATATAATATGTATAGATTGGACTATGTATAATACAGTAAAACCCCGCAATAAGGAAACGGACCTCCTTTTCATTCGTACGGCGTTTGTCTAGCGTTGAAGGAAGACAGTTGTGTTCTTATTGCGGGGTTTTACTGTATATACAGAAGTGGAGTGTTTTATATATATCATTCAATGGATTACAAATATGTCTATGTTGTGTATAGTATATATAGTGAGAATATTATATATCCTATATATACTATACATAACATGAGAATACAGTAGGCCTCGAAAGACCAGGCATCTTCCGTCACCTTTTCTCTTCAAAAGAAAAAAAAAAGGTGTGTCACGAAGTGGGAAAGGGACAACGCTACGCGGTTAATCGTGGTTCTATTGTACCTATAATCCACGGAATAATATTTTAAAAATCTTACTGTTTCATATATTATACGTAGTCAAATACATGCATATTGAATGCAGAGTGTCCCAGACAGCTCGAATGATATTTTGAGGCGTATTCTTGGGATCAAATCAAGATGATTTTTCCGTTATCAAAATTTGATTTGAGCCCTACATTTCGAAATATTAGCATTTTCAATTTTCTCCTCAAACTCAAATTTTCCAGGAGTCTTCGGTCGTAAGTGTTTGGTCTTTGCACCAATCTGGTTAATGCAGTAAACACGAATTGTTTGAGTATTATTTTTTTATAGCACGAACCAGTCGTATGGACTACAGCACTCAGTAATGTAGGATTTTCTCCGTGATGTCGTACAAAAATACCCCAGTGTTGTGTTCTAGGGTTAAAAAACCGTTATAACATTCTTGGTTCTCAAACCCGAATTCGTTGTCAATTTCCGGCTATCTCGTTTTTTAAAAAAAATTGGTTTAATTAAGTCTTTATGACCAATTGATTTTTACATGTTTTTCTCACAAAAAATCAGCATGCCCCTGGCAAAAAATTTCTCATAATCTCTCATAATTGTTCATAATTTTATCTCATAATTTCTCATGAAGTTTCATAGTTTCAAAAGAAATTGAGACACTATTATCAGGAATGATTTTTCGCTAAAATCTCATAATTTCTTTCAAAATTTACAATAATTTTCCCAAAATTCTAAATAATATTCTCAAAATTTCCAATAATTCCAGTAAAAATGTTTGCTTATAAAACCTATAATTTTCCATAAAATATTCATAATTTCATACTTCTCATACTTTTACTGCAAATATGGCCATATTTTCTTCTTATACCCCAGGTGGGAAAATTCTATAGAATTCTTATCAGGATATGGTTCTAGACAATCATTCTCACTAAATCATGTTGTGTGTTACATTCATGATCTAGAATTTGTATAGAACCAAATCCTGACACGAATTCTATAGAATTTCTCCACCCGGAAAAGACATTCATAGTTCCCCTGGCGAAAATGAAGTGTCGAAGTGCAAACTCTTTCCTCAGTGTACAGACATTTTTCCTCACATGCGAGTAATTTTTCATGGAAGATTACTCTCAGTGTGATCTAATTATTCTTTAAATATGAACGTATTCTCCATGAAACTCCACGTTTTCTCCATAATTTGTTGTCTTTTAGCATCTATTGAGATAGGCTTCTATGTCAATTTTCAGATTTTTTTGCCCACCAATTTCCGCAATATGGATTTTCGAAAAAACACGCTACTTTTTTCTTTGAATGCCCATAATTGTGCAAAAATTATCCGATTGGGATGATTTTTTTCCAAAATTGTCGTTCTTGGACGCATTTGAAGAAGAAAAATGGTACAAAATTATCGAACCCGTATTTCTATGGGATTTTTGAATTTTAAATATCAAATCTTGATTTTTGAGAAACACGTAGTTATCGATTTTCTTGAAATTTTTCCAAAAAAAACTGTCACTCATTGTGCAACTTTTGAGCCCAACACGGTGATGGGATAACGTTGGGATCTATATTCTCTTGAATTTAAAAATTTTGATTTTTCAATAATCAGTACCAAAAATCCATAATAATAATAAGTTTTTCTTACCTATAGGCCATAGTCATTGTCATCTGCGAATTTCGATGAATATATCTTATTAATTTTGTGGAAAATGACTGTTTTATTTCAGTTACATATGTAAAAACATACGGCTTTTGTATTATTCCTCATTCAACTTAATATCGAGTCAATGTCTCATGCGTATGGAAAGCAGAGGTACCCAAAGATCATTATTACCTACATAAGAAAACTTATCTCAAGAGGATTTAGTTTATATATTCAATGATAATATATATTTATGTATACTCACCAAATTGAGAAAACTTACTTGAAACAAACTTGATTAAAATATATAAACAATAACACACATATATATATTATTTAATATATATCTATGTGTATAAACCAATCAATTTCGGAAAAAGTTTTTTTCTTCAAATAATACTGATCCTTAGGCACTTTCACTCTCCATACACGTGAGGCACTGACTCAATATAAAATTGAATGAGAAATAATACAAAAGACATATGTTATGATGTCTTTAACAGGAATGAAACGTCATTGTCCACGAAATTAATGAGATATATTCAATCAACTCCGCAGGTGACAATGACTATGGCCTACAGGCCAGAAAAAATTATTATTATGAATTTTTAGTACTGATTATTGAGAAATAAAAATTTTTCAATTGAAAAAACATAGATCCCAACGTTATCTCATTACCGCCTTGAGCTCAAAAGTTGCACAATGAGTGACAGTTTTTTTTTGGAAAAATTCAAAGAAAATCGATCGCTACGTGTTCTTCAAGTTCGAATATCGATAACCAAGTTTGAATATTTAAAATTCAAAGATCCCATAGAAATACGTGTTCGATGATTTTGTACCATTCTTCTTCTAAAAGTGCGTCTAAAAACGAAAATTTTGAAAAAAAAAATCCATCCCAATCGGATCATTTTTCGCAAAGTTATGGACATTCAAAGAAAAAATACCGTGTTTCTTTTTAAATCCATATTTCGGAAATTGATGGGCAAAAAAATCTGAAAATTGGCATAGAAGCCTATCTCAATAGATACTAGAAGACAAAAAATTATGAAAAAAATCGGAGATGCAAAGGCTCAATGTTGTCCGATTTGACGTGGAACGCCTCTCATATATGGCAAAATCAATATCCGTCCCTTTGATTATATGAGGAGCAAAACCACTTGAGCCGCTCAGAATCCAACTCGCGATGCGAGTTGAAGGTTCGACTCGGCCGAGAGTTCAACTCCTCGAGTGAGTCGCTCACATCGTCCTAGGATTCGATCGTTCAAGGAGTTGAAGTCTTTGGATCGCTTGGGGTTTAACTCCCGAGTCGAGTAAAAGGTTTCGCTCGCGCAACAGTCTAACTCCTCGAGTGAGTCACTCGCAGTGGTTCAGAATTCGATCGCTCAAGGATGGGAAGTGTACGAGTGACGTCAGGTTTCACTCCCGAGTCGATTCATCATACCTGCACGTGTTCTCGCTCTCACTCGGATCTGATCCCCAATAAATCATACCTGCTCTCCTCAAGATCGAACCCAAATTATGAATTTCATTAATTGTTCGCTCTAAGATGCGAACTCGAAAGGATCGAAACTTTTGCTCTGTATCCCTGGAACTGAGGAATGATTACCCAAAGTTGAGGAAAACGGGGACATACTGGCATTTCGGCGGGGTTTAGAATCCAGTCGACTTTGTTTTACTCGACTGCAGATGAAAATTCACTAACCTGTTCCTCTACAATACTCAACTTGTGAAGATAATAAGAATCTTCAGATGAATTTTCATCTGCAGTCGAGTAAACGAAGTCGACTGGATTTCAAACCTCGCCGAAATGCCATTACGTCCCCGTTTTCCTCAACTTTGGGTAATCATTCGTCAAAACATTTTCTCCGTGTAAATCCCGCAATGGTTTCGGAATACAGAACCTGGAAGATGTATCTGACATATGCAATGATATATGTTGTTGATTCTCGATCATTTACGTAGCAGAGACATGTGAAATATCATGGCGTCATTGTTATGAATTATAATCTAATTTATGACATAGTTTTCTTTGATATTAATTGAATATAACTGCGGTCATTTGTGCTCTTGCGATTATGTAGTGAATTCAATTTTTCGTGTCCTGTTTCAGCGCCTCCTCGCATCCCGAAGAGAACATGGAGCTTCAGCGAACGTTCAGATCAGATGTGTATAGATCGGGCCGGAGGTTCATTAGAGCTAAGTTTGAGATTCACAAACGTTTGACAAAGGTTCTACGGACGTTGAAATGTCCGCCTCGAAATACGTTCAAGAAACATAGATGGAACGTTCGCTGAAGGTTCATCGAAGGTTTAACGAAGCTCCACAAGAATATCTATACTTAGATTGATTTATAATAATTTATGTTTATTAATTAATTTATTTTTCATATAAATTGATCAAAATCAATATAAGTATAGATATTTTTGTGGAGCTTCGTTAAACCTTCGATGAACCTTCAGCGAACGTTCCATCTATGTTTCCTGAACGTATTTCGAGGCGGACATCTCAACGTTCGTAGTACCTTTGACGAACGTTTGTGAATCTAAAAGTTAGCTTTCATAAACCTTCGAGCCGATCTATACAGATCTAATCTGAACGTCCGCTGAAGCTTCATGTTCTCTTCGGGATCTCAGTCGCTAACTATTTTGAAGAAATACATGTGACGAATAAGAATAGTTCACGACTGAGACTACAGATGGCATACGTAGCCCCACATAACATGAAAGTTTTGAGAACATTCTGAGAACGTTTCTAAAACGTTTAAAGTTCTCTAAAGGTTCTGACAACGTTGAGAGAACTTTCAGTGCTATGTGGGGCCGAATACGCAGCGCTTCCGCTCGATCTGATTCCCTTTGATTTTTAGGGAATTCGATCTAGAGAGTAAAAGAACCCGAATGAAAAGATGTAGATCAGAAATTGATAAAAAAAAATCTCACATTGATCACGAATCAAGTGATCATTGTGAGATACGCCAAGTGAGATTTTAGGATCTCTCCCTCATCATCGGGACGTTATCAATTCTGATCTAATGTCAAAACAGATGATCATTTTCTGATCAATGTTGCATTATTTCCGACTGATTCCCATAGTCTCGTACAATTTTCTAAAATCGTTCAAATGTGATCACAATCATATCCACGGTTGATGCGTAAAAGATCTTTGTTTGATATATATCGGGAAATTGTCATCCAATTGTCAGATGATCATTTTTTCATCGGTTCTAAATTGATAATTGATTCGAGATATACATGTCAGTGACAAACTTCAGATCCAAACCCGACCAAAAGAAATTGAAAATCGCTGCAAGATCAATTGAATATCTATTCCTGATGTGAACACACTAAGTGTAACTGTATGATCTCCACAAGATATTCTGAGGATCTTTGCGGAGTGGGAATGAGATTGGGAATCCATAAAATGAGCATCCTTGGAGACCCAAAACTTTTTCACAGGAAATTTCAGATTGCCGATCAATAAAATCATACACGGAAAAAAATATTGTTATCATAACGATGCTGGTTACCTCTTATGACTATCCGAAGTTCAGGGATCTCCGCATGGCTGTGATAACTGAACGCATCGTTCTAGAGAAGACAGAGATGGCTACCGTAGCCAGGCATATGATTACTACAGCGATACACCATTCGCTGAGTGGGAAAACGACGGATCGCCAGAAAAAAATTGAATTATCCTGTCATCCTTGTTTTCAGAGCTGTAATTTGAAGTTGCTGAATTCTGATTGACTATAATTTCGAATTGAATGATGACAGGATAATTCAATTTTTTTTCAGAGTTACGCCATTTTCCAATTTACGGAATGCTTCCGAACTCAAAAATGTTATTGAATTATCAGATCATTTGAATTTGAAGAAACAATTTTACAATGATCATATGGTCATATGGTTCCATATTTCAAAAACTAAGCCTCAAATAAAATTTTTCCAATTGAAAAATTATTGCCCGTTGGCTGCGGAATACATGTGTGCGATTCGTTCCGCGAATTCTGGGACGTTTTGTGAAAAAATAAATGAGTAAAAAAGACGAATATTATAAAGAAATGAACAAAAAACTATCAACGACTTTATAAATTTTGAATTGAATCAAAAATAATCTTTGCTCGGGCTACTTCCTCGAGCTAATTTCAGCATCGTTGTTTGCATCAGAGTAGGAGCTAGAATATTTTCTACCAGGGTATACAATGCATATTTAATTTTTTTAGGGTCTGTTCAAGTTCTCCTAGAAAATCTAAAGATGACTGTTGTCTTGAAATTGGAGGAGGGGGGGGGGGTGACCTCTCATACAACTTTCCCGAGAGAACAGGAACATTCAACAAACGTTCATTGAACTTAGAATAACTGTGTAAACATTAGGAGGTGTACTGAACATTAGTGAGGTGTCAATTTGTCCAAAAACAATCCAAAATTTATTTATGTGACTCGTGTTCCCTTGGGGTTCAAATGCCATTTACTCGAAATCACTATTTTTAACCTGGTTGAAGGCACAACTCAGAAAGTTTTTGTTCAATTGACTTGATCCAAGATGGATTTTGTTGAGAAAACATGTCTTCATGATCTGACGTAGCCATTTTTTTTTATAAATCTTTCCTCTATTGAAAATTTTGTAAAAATTGCGATTTTTCCACTTCAAATGATAGTCATATTTTTCAAAAATCAATACTTTCAAAATTCTCTACGTCAAACCATCGCTATTCACATATATGTCAAGAATTTTTTTTGTTTTCTGCTCTCAGAAGTTTGTTTCTGTTGGAAAGCTGTCAACCAGAATGGGATCATATCAAAAAGACATATTCGAGTGTGTATTTTTCCCCTCGATTATCCGTAAATTGCATGGTCAATAATCTTAGGCATCACCAGCCCATAGAAAAATTTTCCCTATCCATTCCCATAAATTTCCACATTGCTTTCCATGTTTTGAGGAAAAAATGGGACCCCTAGGCACTCTCCTCACATAGACCTCTATTACATGCGTGCGTTTGTTACATGCGTCATCATTAGGATGAGAATGCCTAGGGGTGCATTCAGGGCCGGATTGAGGCTGGTGGGGGCCCCTCTATAAATAAAATCAATATCATTTTTTTAGAAAAAGAGGTATCAGTTGTTGAACTCCCAAAGCGTTTGTGGAAAATTCTTGAAAAAAGACTGGCGCAGGCCCTCTGGTGATTTTTGGATCTATTGATGGTGATGCGTGACAAGTTTTCGACCTGTTGGGAGGGTTACAAAAATTGTGCATATAACATTGTTACAAAAATGTGATTCCCATTGAGTCTCTAAAACACTTCCTTATTATTAACATACGAAAATAATATTTATATCGATTTAATAGTTTCACGGAATCGAGATAGAGTTTGCGCAGTGTTGATTCTGATATCATTCCTAATGCACCTTGATCCCTGAGAACTTCTATCAAAATTTTATGGTTATTTAACCCGTAAGTACGCGCGCGGGGTGTCTCAGACACCTTAGTATTTCTCGTTGAGTATCATTTTCTCATGGAAGAGCGAAATACAATTTCCTTGTTCATTTTTCATCCCCTGGTCAAAAAAACTAAACAAACCTAAAAGAAAAATTCTGTTCAGGACTTCTTCTGATTCACTAGGTGTTTTTGTCTCGGAAATTTCATAACTAAGACTAAACCTTTAATTTATGAGTTGCTTCCGAATAAACCCAATCAATGACTTTCCAATTGTTTCGGGATTTCATTAATCAATGTTCTTGGGTGAATTTGAGACTTTGATGAAACAAATTTCTTCCGTATACTTCCGGAATTTCGGAACTGGATATTTTAGGTTTGTTTCGGTAATTCAAGAAAACATTTTGCTCGCATGATTGTCCTTTAGTTTCCGTAATTTCGGAAGAACTCATTTTATGTGCTTTTCGGTATTTAACCAACATATCTTTTTATGACTACTTCCGACTAACTTGGTGTATTTGTCTCGGAAATTTCGGAACTAGAACTAAACCCTCAATTTATGAGTTGCTTCCGAATAAACCCAATCAATGGCTTTCCAATTGTTTCAGGATTTCATCAATCAATTCACTTGGGTCAATTTGAGACTTTAATGAAACAAATTTCTTCCGTACACTTCCGGAATTTCGGAACTGGATATTTTAGGTTTGTTTCGGTAATTCAAGAAAACATTTTGCTCGCATGATTGTCCTTTAGTTTCCGTAATTTCGGAAGAACTCATTTTATGTGCTTTTCGGTATTTAACCAACATATCTTTTTATGACTACTTCCGACTAACTAGGTGTATTTGTCTCGGAAATTTCGGAACTAGAACTAAACCCTCAATTTATGAGTTGCTTCCGAATAAACCCAATCAATGGCTTTCCAATTGTTTCAGGATTTCATCAATCAATTCACTTGGGTCAATTTGAGACTTTAATGAAACAAATTTCTTCCGTACACTTCCGGAATTTCGGAACTAGATTTTTTAGGTTTGTTTCGGTAATTCAAGAAAACATTTTGCTCCCATGATTGTCCTTTAGTTTCCGTAATTTCGGAAGAACTCATTTTATGTGCTTTTCGGTATCTCACCAACGTATCTTTTTATGACTACTTCTGACTCACTAGGGATTTCTGTTTAGGAAATTTCGGAACTAAAATTAAACCCTTAATTTACGAGTTGCATCCGAATGAACGCAATCAATGACTTTCCAATTGTTTCAGTATTTCATCAATCAATTCACTTAGGTGAATTTGGGACTCTGATGAAACATATTTCTCCCGCATATTTCCACAATTGATGGATGAGATTTTATAGGTTTAGAATCAACACAATCAACGACTCTCCAGTTGTTTCAGTAATCCATTTATCAATTCACTTGGATGAATTTGGAGACTTTGATGGAACAAATTTCTTCCGCACACTTCCACAATTGAGGAACTAGATTTTTCAAGTCTGTTTCCATAATTCAAGAAACCATTTTGCTCCCATGATTATCCATCAGTTTCCGTAATTTCGGGAGAACTCAATTTACGTACGTATGGGTATCCAATTGAGAAAAACAACATCATGTGTTACCAGGTTTTCAAGAAAACCACTTATATTCATAAAAATATCATTATAAAATAATTTTATACCCAAACACTTTATAATCAAACATCTTATAACCAAAAATTTTATAATTTAAGATTCGATAATCAAAGATTTTATAATCAAACATTCTATGATTAAACATTTCAAAATCAAACGTTTCATAATTAAACATTTTATAACCAAAAATTTTATAACCAAACATTTTAGAGTCGAAAATCTTATAATCAACGATTTTATGATCACAAATCTTATAGTCAAAGATTTTATAATCAAAAATTTTACAGTGAAAAAAATAGAAAATTTCGGAGAAAGAACCACGGAAGTCACACGTTGGTATCCCTCTAAGGGGTAATATCACCTCATGGCAACAAAATTTGTTGTCATTTTCGAAGACCTACTACAAACGATAGAAACATTTCCAAAATATAGGGTTCAGTGCACATGAAAGTACTATTCTTCGAGTATCAGAAACGCATTCTATTATATTTCTACAATAAAAGAAGACGGCGTATCGGCACACTCAAGAAAATTCTGTTGATCTGCATCAGCGTACTGCTACAGGTCATTATTATGAATGTAGAACAAAAAACCAAAAAATTTCTTGAAATATGGTCCAAAATCAAGTAAACATCGTAGGATTTTTTTCATAATTGAGTTTTACGGATTTTATGAGTGATTATGAAACGATTTAATAAAAAAAACTCAGATCAACGCTATTTTTTTGCAATTCATTGTTTGCAAAAATCTTACGATGTTCACTTCATGTTGGACTATATTTCAAGAAACTTTGTGGTTTTTTGTTTTACATTGATAATTGTAACCCCAATATAGATCAACAGACTTTTCTTGAGTGTGCTAATACGCCGTCATTTTGTATTGTAACAATATAATTAAATGCGATTCTGATACTGAAAAACTAGTATTTCCGCATACATAAAACCCCATATTTTAAAAATGTTTCTGCCACCTGTGGTAGGTCTTTGAAAATGACAAAAAGTTTGTTGCCATAAGATGATATTACCCCTTAAAACTATGTCGAATCAACTTGAATATCACATGAAATCTAATAAAAATAAAAATATCACAATTTATATTTCAAAATATCACAATATTGACTATTGTTTCACAGTTGAAGCATGATTCGCCTCCTCTTTTTCACTTTCCATATTATCATCATCATTTTCATTTCCAGCATCATCAGTGTTATCAACACTGATTTCATCTAAATTTTCATTCTTTCCATCTTCACTCTTTCCATCTTCGTTGTTTTCATCTTCGTTGTATTCATCTTCGTTGTTTTCATCTTTGTTGTTTTCATCTTTGTTGTTTTCATCTTCGTGACTTTCGTGACTTCGTGACGTGTTTATCTTCGTGGTCTCTATCTTCCTGGATTTCATCTTGGTTATCATCATTTTCATCTTGTGAGCTATCTGCCATTCCTTTCGATTTTTCTGCAATACATTATTCTCATCAGATTTCAATAATTCGGAAATATATTAAAGATATTTTCAAGCATCAGAAGAAGCAGATAAAATTTGAATCCAACTTTTTTCATAAGTTATGTGATCATTACAAATTTAGAATAAAAAATTAAGGGCAAGTTCTTATTAAACGGCCTAAAAATGACGTGTTTTTCAAGAATTTCTCCCTCTAAGATGGAAGTAGATATCAATGTGAAACTTTGTACACATATTTATCAAGTATTAAAGTATACAAAAAAACTTATTTAGTCAAGAATATTCAAAAGTGTCCATTTTATAGATGATGCAACTTGACGATCTGAAGAAAAATTGTCTTGATGATGGGAACTGTGGTACTTCGAAAAATTATCTAAATCCAAATTTTCAAAAAGATTCATAAAATATATGATATTTGTTAGAGCTCATACCTCCTTTTGTGATAAAACGTCGAAAATTAACAAAATGGCGGATATGCGAACTCAAACTACCAATTTTTCAATGTTTTTGTTTGTTCTTTAATGTTGAATAAAAAAGGAAAACAGCAGGATTCATCCCAAAGTAGCTCCAATGAGTTTAATTTACTTTAAAAGAAAATGAAAAAAACGGATCCATCGATTAATTTTTGCTCTATGCGTCCCACCAGTTTCAAAAACATAGTTTCGAAAAAAACGCCTTTGAAAAGTTGGTATACGAATTTCTTGATTAAAAAATTTTTTTTCATGTACTTTAAAACTCATTCAATAAGTGAGAAAATTCAAGTCTTTAATATCCTTCCTTCCATGAAAAAAAAATTCGAGAAAATCACCTTTTGAATTTGCATTCAATAAGGAATTTACACAAAAAAAAGTTGTGGTAAATAATTTACGCTTCTTTGTCCTGAATTCACGGATTTCGTGCAATAATCCGACAGACAAAAACTATTGATGACAGAAAAACAATTGTTAAGGTGATACTAGCAGCGTGGCTGCAGCCAAATCGCTTATAACAAACTAAGAATAAATCCTTCAATTTAAGGGCCCTCGAGCGCTGCGACAGTATGAATGTGTGAGTACACATATATCAATATGTGTATAGTTTAAGCGAGGAAAACTTTGCGCCAAACTTGAGCCCATGATATTAATCGATGCAAATTAAAAAAAATTTTAGAGTGTACTGCTTACCTGGGATTAGGCCATGAATACAAATTCAGCAGCGAAATAAGCGTTGAGGCCTCGTAATAAAATCTCGAATATACGAGTCGAGTTGACATCTCGTCGCGGCCATGTTGACTGGGGAAGGAACGTAAGATGCAACTGTGGGTTGCGTTCCGAATGAAAAAAAAATTTTATTTTCATATTTAGAATAGTTTATTATTTCGAATAATTGATGAAACTTTATAGAGAATACGCTGTAGAAGTAATCATGCATACGGTGAAATCATCCCGTATAAAGAAATATTGGAGTTTAGAGCACACGTAACTTTCGCCTTGGACCCTGGTTGATTATACGAAAGCCGTGGAAAGCCGTTTTTCATAACAAAAAAGTTTCTATCTGAATGTTATTTATTTGTAATTACATGTGATTTCCATACAAGATTCATTCGATCGATCGTTGCAAATTTATATAATGAAAAATATGCGACGATGACAGGGTGAAAGCCCTGCCCTCACGGAAGAAACTTTTTTGTTGTAAAATGCCTCATTTCTTTTATTTTTCAAATATAAATCATCTCATGTACATAGTTTATCCCAAAATTGCATAAAGGATCCCCCGTGACTCCTCCATTCATCCACGCCCAATTGTCCTCCATCCACGGCTTTCGTATAATAATCAACCAGGGTCCAAGGCGAAAGTTACGTGGGCTCTAAACTCCAATATTTTTTTGTACGGGATGATTTTACCGTAAGCATGATTACTTCTATAGCGTATTCTCTATGAAGTTTCAGCAATTATTCAAAATAATAAACCATTCTAAATATGAAAATAAAATCTTTTTTTTTTATTCGGAACGGAACCCACAGTTGCATCTTACGTTTCTTCCCCAGTCAACATGGCGGCGACGAGATGTCAACTCGTCTCGTATATTCGAGATGTTATTACGAGGCCTCAACGCTTATTTCGCTGCTGAATTTGTATTCATGGCCTAATCCCAGGTAAACAGTACACTCTAATATTTTTTTCAATTTGCATCGATTAATATCATGGGCTAAAGTTTGGCGCAAAGTTTTCCTCGCTTAAACTATACCCGTAGTGATATGTGTGTACTCACACATTCACACTGTCGCAGGGCTCGAGGGCCCTTAATCCAAATATTGCTCTGTACAGTACTTTTACTTGAATCAAAGTGCTATACAAAGCGATATTTTGATTAAATTGAAGCTAGTATCACCTTAAGGGAAACATAAGCTCATGTTTCAAGACTAATCATTCAGTATTGTCTGTTTCCTCAATTTCCAACTTTGAATTTTGCCTTCCCACGTCACGACGCGGACAATATTTCTACTGATTTCGAGCGCTTATTGAGTTATTGCATGAAACCCCTCAATTATAAATCTGCTTCATTATCATCATTATTATTATTTACGTTTTGCTGCAGCTTTACGCATATCGTTGATTTTATGACTGATATATGTGCCTACAGCACTGCAGTGAAGGTCAGTTATCGCGTCATTATAATTGTTTTTCGCCATCCAGTGACGTAATACAACTGAAAAATAATTGCCAATTAAGGTCGATCAAATACATATCAAAGATTTCGAATATACTAAAAATGTACTCTGTACATTGGAGGAAGTCTCACAAATGTTCTATGAATATCCAACATATGTACATCGTATGATCTAAGCACATTTTACGAAAGTTTTTATATCGTATACGGGTGTATTATAATTCGTGGACCAGATTTTGTGGGTGTATTCTTCAGCAAAAATAAACAATTCTTTTCTGTAATATTTTCCGATTCGAATCTAAGTTTCACAGCTGACTTCAACGAATCAAGTAGAAGCCACATGAATATACTCATTGATCATTAGAGTAGCCAATCTACTTGCCCCCTGAATGGTCAACTTATTTCCCTCGTCAGTCGGAACCTAAGCTGCAGATCAAAAAATGGTAAACGAAAAAATTGTTTGTTCTTTTTTCATCTAAAGAATACACCTATAAAATGCGGTCCATGAATGATAATTTGTCCCTCATACGTTCGAACGTTTGGTGTTGCCCGGGATCAGCCCCCTCTGACTCATGCATTTTTCCCTAGAAATCCGGTTCACATATTGAAGCTGAAGTCCCCAAGAAATCCAGATGGCGATTACATCGACTTGGCCGAATCATTACCACAAAATATCAACGTTGAAAAGTGTGGTTTCGTGAAGATTGAAAGTTTACAGATGTAATGATATCATCTGTTATTATTTGTCATTTTATTTTAAATCTTCGCAATGAATGATTTGTTTCCATGAAATTGATAGGCCAATTGGCACGCGGAGCCCTCTACAAATTTCGCTTCACTTTGTGAACAAGAGTTCTAGACAGTGAGAGAGGGCTGCCCGGGATGATTATTCTGGTGGAAAAAATTTATCTAAAAAGTTTCTGCAAAACTACATTTCACTAAAAAATTCTGACCAAATCTCAAAAACTGATAATTTCTCAAGAATTCTCAAAAACTGTTGCTTATTGGGGACGTTCTTCTACTGAAAAGTTTTCTTAATATTTATAAATACCTCCGAAGAACTAACTTTTTCTGAAAAACATTGAAACTATTTGAGAGACTGTAAAAATCTCTGCAACTATCTGAAGCTGGCGTCCCATGGAACGGAAAAGCGCAACGCGGAACGACTACGATTGGTTGATTCCTAGTTTTATTCGAAAATACCTAGGAATCAACCAATCTTGGTCGTTCCGCTTTGCGCTTTTCCGCTCCATGGGACGCCAGCCTGAAATACTGTTCATCCAAAATCTCTGAAAATATCAATGATTTTCAGTGAAATTTTTCTTTCAGGGTGAGAAGAGGAATGATGCTAGATCAATTTTGTGCACCGAAAAACATTCAGAATTGGAATTGATAAGTATTGATTGAGATAATAGGATTTAAATTATTTACGTTTTATGGCCGCCATTTGTAGGGGCGGTAATGCAGGTCGTGGTTCTTCACCTCTTTGTTTCGCTTTCGAAGATAATTTTGCAGAAACACTGTGCGTTAACAGCGTGCGGTAGGTGTAAACCGCGACTGCCATGGATTTAACGAAAAGTTGAGGACTTTTACTGGTATTATAAATGTGCTCATACGCCCCCCTATCAACCCACACACCATTGCCAATGTGTACCTGTATAAAAACGCCAATTTATTCGAACTTTAACATCTTATGAAAATGTAAGAAAATTTGATTTCAAAATTATGAATCGCGTGAATATCCATATATACGAAAATCTGACCATAATACAGAATCGATATATGTGTACAGTGTATTTACACATAGAAAATTTTCGCTATAAGTAAATGACTTTTACTGATACTTTTGTTTGTTTTAGTTTCATCCTCCTAATTCAATTTGGTCTATACTAATTACACTAAAACCTTGCGATAAAGGTGCTACCCCCCTCTCTCTTCAATGCTGACAGAAACCGTTTGGATGAGAAAGAAAGAGAGCTGTATTATCGCGAGGTTCAAGTGTACTACCCTGGTGAAAAAGACCTCCTAAATCCTATTAGAAAAAAATTAGGTAATAGGAATTAAGGTGTGCTTTTGTCATTTATCCCATTAGTTCCTATTACCTCTGTCAAAATCAAAAGTTTGAAATTTAATAGGAAAATATGTGGGAGCTCATTAAATCCCATCAGTTATTTCATCACTTAACCTGTTTTCATGAAATACGAATTTTGAGCATTAGGTAATTAATAATTTATCCCAAGAAATGCTAATGTCAATGATCCATGATTTCTATGGAAATAGGATGTGCATTCAATGATATAAAACATTATCAAAAAATAAAGGTCCGATGTTGCAGTTCAAAACTGCGATGAGAATTCATCATTTAAAACTGAGTGAATAATAGTCATTCAAACGCTTTTATAATTCCCGCATTCATTATTTTCATTTTGACTCATGAATTGTCAAAAGTGCCATCTCGAGAACTGTGGAAAAAGTTCTTGTTTGTGTTCATTCGTTCCCATGGGACTAACTTCATGAAAGATATAAACATTATGAAGGATTATAATTATTTTCAAGAATAACAGAAACGGATGAAAACAACCGACAACTTCTTCCATCGATCACAAGATGTCACTTTGTTACAACACATGCGTTAGAAAATAATGGTTTTCAGGATTATATAGGGGTCTAAGCAGCTACTCATTCATTGATTTTAAATGATAAAGGTTCTTATTGCAGTGTTGAACTGCAAAAGTGAACCTTTATCTCGTGGGGCAACACGAGATATTTGAAAATTGATTTCAAGTGGCCGCTGAATTGATTCAAACTATAACACTCTTGAAAACATATTAATGAAAACAAGTCAAGTGGTGTGAATATGTATCAAGATTTAAGTGCATTTCTTTTTAAATTTATTGATTAATCATTTTTATTCTCAAGATTGAATGATGAAGAAAACAACAGGATTTAATGAACTTACACATATTTTCCTATTGAATTTCAATTATTTTCGACTCTGAAAATGTTTATAGGAAATAAGGGGAAACTGACAAAAGTACACCTTGATACCTATTACCTAATTTTTTTCTGATAGGATTTAAGGGGTTTTTTCACCAGGGTATCAGTAATATGATAAAAATCATAGGGGGATTTCATTACAATATCTATTACAATTAAACAAATTACCTTATCCTCAAGAGGACGCCGATGTCCAATGGGAAAATTTTCACCCCTTCTTATTTTTTCCTCAACGTCCATACATTCTGCAGCTTTCAGATTTTTGAACTCCACTACACAAATGAATGGTCAAGTTTAGGGAATGATTGAATATTTGACATGACAGTGATTATTTGATGCGATTAATAATGATTTATATAATTTTTTTGTAACACAGTAAATAAAATAATTGTCCCAGTAATGGACACCCCTGGCGAAAATGAAGTGTCCACAAATCCACGAGGTGCTGCAGAAATCGTGGACGGATGTACACAGAGAGTCATTTCGTGCTTTTTGAGTGTGAAAATGCCGCTTTCTTGCGCGAATGCACATTTTATTTTTACCAGGGATATCAAGTAATAAGAATGTTTGAAAATTGGATAATGCTTGAATCTAATGAAAATACTAAAGTACATGACATAATGGTGAATCTTGAATGAGAAAGAACCATGAAATTCGTTTCCACAATCTACTTTGAATTAGGTTCAATAATAGAAAACATATAAAAAGAAATATGTCATGTATGTTGTACACATAAACAAGTCAAATACTCATCAATAAACTGTTCTGGAATAATGTTTCAATTCAAAGAGACTCCGGCATGAGGAGGTGGGTGAGGGGAAAAAGCAAATTTCGTGTGAGCTTTTTTTCAGATGGTACGTAATTAACACAAATTTGAAGTGAATAATGATGAATTATATACTTTAGATTGTGCATTGCCGCACACTTTGAACTTCCCAATGACCCCAGTAGAACACATTAATCAGAAAAAGGTCATTTTGACAAGAAACCGTCAAGAATCAGTCACCGTCAAAATTTTTATCAAAAATTATTGAATTTTGACGTCAAACTTTTTAGTCCAAAAAGTGCGTGAATTTCAGCGACAAATAACATTGCATACATCCATATGAAGGAATTAATAAATTTTATTACATATTTAGAAAAAAATGAATGTTCCATTAAATTAAGACTTCGTGACATAATTTTCATATTTTTATATTTCGAATATAACAATAATGATGTAATAATTATTATGTCCTAGGATAAAAATAAGGTCTAAATAAATCACGATTATTTGAAGTCACAATTCAGTGTTTGGAGGTGTACCATTTTCGATGACTTTGAAATGACGCCAAAATGACGTTTTTTTGACTCACCTGTTCTACTAGGGCATTTCTGAAAGTTAAAAAATGAAATTGTGAAATTTCAACCTTCAAACTTCAACAAATTTCACAACTTTATTTTTTAGTATTCAGAAATCATTGGGAAGTTCAAAGTGTGCGGCAATGCCCAATCTTGAGGATGAAATTCATTATTATTCACTTCAAATTTGTGTTAATTACGTTCCTTCTGAAAAAAAGTTCGCGCAACATTTGATTATTCCCCTCGCTTTATACTCAAGTCCCCTTGAATTGAGACATCATTCCAGAACAGTTTATTGATGAACATGAGTCTTCTTGATGTGTACAACAAAGATGACATATTTCCTTTTATGTTTTCTGTTATTGAACCTAATTCGAAGTAGATTGTGGAAACGAATTTCATGGTTCTTTCTCATTCAAGATTCGCCATTATACACGTACTTTAGTATTTCAATTGGATTTAAGGTCCATGGAGTCGAAGGAATGGGCGAAATTTTCCTACGTACTTTCTGAATAAGTAAGCAATAAATACAAATTTTAAATATGCAGCGGTAAAGTGCACTGCTAGGATTAGACTTTGAATATAAATTCAAAGGCCAAAGTGATTCCTAATCATGAAAAAACAAGTTATAAAATTCATTGACATTTATAGGTTAATATGTTTATAATTTAATATTAATATGTTTGTATGATTTTGAGAAATCATGCAGTTCCAATTTGATATTTAAAGCTCAATTTTTCCAATGTACTTTATCACTATATATTTAAAATTCGTATGTATTGCTTATTTGTTCAAAAAATACGTAGCAAAATTTTGTCCATTTCTTCAAAGGCTCCATGGCCCTAAAGCATTATCAAAATTTTACACATTTTTACCACTTGATGTGTCCATTACCGGGACACTAATTCCATTTATTGTGTCACAAGAAGATTATATTGATGGAAGAGAAAATACTGTTGCATTCGAAGCAACATACATTGAGAAAAATTATAACAGATTTTACAGAATGCCCTGCATAAAATCCGGCCCGTGGATTCTGATACATTCTATATTTTGTCCATAATTAAGGGGGGATCCTGCTTTTAAACGCTAAAGAAATCCTGTACAGAGAAATATTTTGAATTAATGCACGGGTTTTTTTGTAGTTTGGCTTGGAAAAATTGGAGAATGCCCAGCCGCTCGTATTATCTTAAGGGGTCTCGATCACATTGATGGCTCCGATCTGTGTGTACAAATATACACAATATATGAAAATTTCAAGCAAGGAAAGATTTGTGCCAAACTTGTGTGCAAAATAACAATTGATATGAAATTTAAAAATTATTATATCATAGTGTTTACCTGGAATTGCGCTCTGAATACAAATTCAGCCATGAAATCACTCCTCATTCCCTGTAAAAATTCACAAACACACGAAACCAATTGACATTTCATCTTCGCTATGTTACTTTTTAAAATATCGTGAGATGCAGTTGAAGGTTGCGTTCTGAAGTGAAAATTTTAGTACCGGTGAAATGTTGAATCGTCTTGCGTGTTTATGAGTTTTTTTACAGGGAATGAAGATTGACTTTAATTGCTAAATTTGTATCCACAGTGCAATCCCAGACACGTACTATGATTTTTTTATAATTTTATACCAATTCTTATTTTGCACAGAAGTTTGGCGCACATTTTTCCTCGTTTGAAATTTTCATATACTGTACATGGCATGCGTGCACAGACATTCAAACCATCAATGTATTCGAAGCCCCTTAATTACGCTCCAAGAAAAAACCACCTCCTTCGGAAAGGTCTACTGAATCCACTTAATTAGTTTTGAAGTAGGGATGGGCGATACACAATCGATTTTCCTCATATCGATACTTCTGCATCGATGTTCTATGTACCTATTCATTGAGGAATCGATGTTTCTTTCTTCGCATATCGAAAATGAAAATATCGGTTGGTTACATCCATCCATAGACTATATTCTATTCATAATGTGAGATGCAAGGGAACCAATCTTTAATACCATCAATTTCGGAAAGGGACACACCTTAATGAACTCATAGAGTTATAAGAATATAATCGGGGAGTCATAAGGAATTTATCAATGGAAATGTGATGTCAGTTAAAAAAGAGAGCAATATACACTTTTCAACGAAACAAAATATCGGAGAATATTTTTCGAAATGTTTATAATGATATAATTAAATTGTGGAGATTATAGTACATCTCAATAAAGAAAGATATATCTCAACATCCATTTTCAACAGAAGATTTTACATGAGAATAATACGTATTTGAATTGTAATAATGACTACATTTACAACAGACAATTAAAATTATCGGGTTGTTCTATGGTATGAACTTTAATTTTTGTGATCAAAATATTGAAAAACTCCATCGATTTTTTCGTATCGATATTTTTTTAATTCGATTCATCAATACCCTATATCGATGGTGTTGGGAAATCAATATTTTTGTTCAATATCGCTCATCCCTATTTTTAAGATTTCAATTGTGATCTATATTAAAATATATGAAATAGTTATACTCACGTTCTCCTTATCTGATGAAATTTTTTCATCTCTTTCCCCTTTCGCTACCTGCTTTTTTATTTTTTTATCGTGTATTTCATGATGAGCTTCTTTGTTTTTTAGAGAAATATTTTCATTCTGTTCCTAAAGAAATCAAGATGTTTACAAAGAGAATTTGAAATTTAAGGTACAAAATATTCATCAATAAGTATTCCAAGCAGATTATCCCAACAGGCTTTCAGTATCGATGTGAATTGGATATCACTACGACGTCGACATCGAAAACTCATCGAAATTTTGAGCTTAAGGACCATGGAGTCGTTTGAAGGAATGGGCTAAATTTTGCTACGTACTTTCCGAACAAGCAATAAATACGAATTTTAAGTATACAGTGATACAGTGCATTGCTAAAATTGAAGTTTAAATATCAAATTAAAACTGTAAATGATTTCTCAAAATCATGCAAACGATTATGAACATATTAAACCTATAAATGTCAATAAATGTTATAACTTGTTTTTTCATAATTAGGAATCACTTTGGCCTTTGAATTTATATTTATAGTCTAATTCTAGCCATGCACTTTATCACTGTATATTTAAAATTCGTATTTATTGCTTCCTTATTCAGAAAGTACGTAGCAACATTTCGCCCATTCCTTTAATGACTCCATGGCCCCTAATCGATTCGATCAAATCTAAAATTACGATGTGCCCTGCTTGCGTATATCTGAAAGTGAATGTACAAATTTCCAGAATAATGAAAAAAGCACTGATCTCTACTATACACTGGACACCTGGATAGGGAAAACTTCAAAAACTATAAATCTCATTGAATCCTTCCGAAACCATAAAACGAACTTCTGCAATGTCAGCAGAATAGAGTCCTTGGAGGATTTAAATTGCCTTCTGTCATACTATATCTGTACTGTATATAGTACGATATAAAGCAATTTGAATCCTCCAAGAAAAATTTGTATTACGAAGCAGCGTATCCCCTATCCCAAATAGTAAAAGTTTCAACAACTACTAGACTGATTGAATTCTTTTGGAACGACAAAATGAAGTACTGAAATATGAGCAGAATAGAGTCCTGTATACAGTACAATATATAGTATGACAAGAGGCAATTTGAATCCTCCAAGAACTCTATTCTGTTGATATTTCAGTTATGCATTTTGTAGGTCCAAAAGAATTCAATGAACCCAGTTTTTGGAACTCTTGCTATTTGGGATAGGGAATACGCTGCTTTGTAATACAAAATTTTTTGTGATGAATTGAAGCTATAGAAGGCCCTGAATAAAGAAGTTCAATTACAGTTTTTGGAGAAAGATTTGAAACTCATTAATAGACTTTTATGCAATTTTTCAGTCAAAATTAAATTTCTACTATTATTTTCATATCGTATGAGGAAAAAACATTTCAAAATGATAATGAATTGCTATTTTGATGAACAGAATTTATTCTGAAATAACAAATATCATTTTTTCCCATCAAATACGGAAGATTAGTTGAATGAAATATAGTTTTGGAAAATATGCTCATGTTGTTCAAATTTATCATTCTGCCTCCTTGAAAATAGTGACTGCCGGTCTTGTATTTTTCACAAGAATTTTGATCGATCCTCCATGCATGGTATAGTAGAGATTCAGTGACCAAACGTCATTCGTTTCAATTGTATTTAAATGACTCACATCATTCGATCTGTCGTACGTCATATTTTTCAATTTTTTCTGTAACGTTTCCTCAGTTAATGTGCTCATCTCATTGCTCTGTAAGAAAAACAAAATATTTCATCACAGATAATTAAAAAAAACAAATGGTCATCAGAAAAAGACGTAAAAAGTGACTCACTTTTTTTCCACTTATACTTTTCTTTTTGTTTCGCCCATCATCCGAAGTATCTTCCAGATAAGTTTTAGGTATTATAATAGGTCTGCGCTCTGTTGTTTTTGTCAATTCTTCTAGGCTATCTGGAAGTTGGTTAACATAAGATTTGATGTTCAACTACACAGGAAGAATTTTGCACTATTGATTACTTTTTCATACACGACTTGGTCGTGTAGCTGACAAAAAGAATAATGCTATTAAGGTGTGTACTGACAGGAATCATTTATTTTTTGGCAGTAACTGTACATGCCAATACACGACTCAGTATTGTTATTCTTCTTTTGTTGTAGCCACACGACTAAGTCGTGTATGAAAAAGTAATCAGTAGCGTAGGACACCTCTATCCGACTCTCTGACTACACTATAGCGAACGAGGTATTTTTATTTTAGCTAACAACATTAGACCAGCAGATAGCTCTAGTTATTCTGGTAGGTTATTTCTCCTAATCTGATTGAATTCATGCCAATACACTACTCAGTATTGTTATTTTTCTTTTGTTGTAGCCACACGACTAAGTTTTGTATGACAAAGTAATCAGTAGTGTAGGACTTCTCTATCCGACTCTCTGATCAAAGTATAGCGAACGAGGTACTTTTATTTATGCAGCCTGCCAAAAGCATCAGCGTGGTACTGCAGATTAGTTCAAATGACGACAATAAGAAATTTCAAAAGTGAAAGAGTTGGACAGCACTGGTGCAGGATTTTCTCTGTGTAGAATATTTGTATATAGTATAGAAGTTAGTATTTGTGTGAAAAAACAAAAAACATGAAAGACAATGAAAATTCTTTATTATATGATATATTTTTCACTCACCTTTTACTTGAATCAGCGTCGCCTTGCATATTTCTTCTCCGCACTTGATCTTATACGTTTTTTTGTAATTGATATCATTTTTATCGAAGTTTGTAATATTTTCGACGGCTAATATTTGCAAAGCGTCATGACGCGAACAAGATTTATGGTACTTTACGTACGCGAACATAATTTTCACAATTTTTTGCAAATTTGCAAACGAAATTCAGATATTCTTCAAAAATATCAAAGAATATTAATGCCGAAGTATGCACTGAGAACATAGGTGTCTCAACGGACGAAGATTAGGACGGATAACGGCGAAGAGGGAATACATAAATACCACGACACTCGGCGACACTTCAATATGGCGATTCCTTAGGGTCTGCAGTGGTTATGTTTCTTGTTCCTCGGTTCTCGGTTTCACTTGATTTGAATAAACCAATGAAATCTTATCCACGTATTTCTTTGAATTTCATTGGTCAACTCAACTAACATGGTGTCGTAAAGCAATTTTGTGGTAGACCTGTTTTATACTGAAGTTGCATAAACCCGAATGTTGCTGAATTATGAATCGTTTATATTGGAGCGAATTAGTAATTTAATAACAAAATACAAAGGTATTAAAGATCCAAAATCTTACAGTACAATCTTTGAACGATATCTCCAATTTCAAAAAGTCAATTTGAGATAATGAATAACAATAGCTTCGTTCGTTCTAAGCTGTTTTGGGTTGCCTCAAAGTGCTCCAGGTATTTTTGATTGGCTCTTCTAGTTATAAAAATGAATTAATTGGTTTGGTGCAAGTTGGGACAACTTGGAACACCTTAGAACGAACGAAGCTAATGATTCATTCGATTTTGGCAGTTTGAATTTTGGTTTCGTTTCTATAAACGATTCAAACTTGAACAACATTAATCCCAACACACCGTTGCTCCGATTGCTCCGAAATTTTGTATCCTGAGTTGTAATGTTCCAATGGATTATTGTGTAATAATTTTCCACAATAGGTTATATACGATTCTAATATAATTTTTATGTAAATAAAGTAAAAATCCATCAATTGGGGTTAGGAATATTATTAAAAACAAATCATATTTGTGTTCGTTCATAAATGAACAGTTTTCAGGTGAGTGCAGTTATACATGTGATGAAATAGTGAAAATTAATTCAACAAACTGAAATCATGGATATTGTTAACGAATAAATGTTGGAATTCATTGTGCTAATTGCAGGAGACTGATATTTTGGAAATTGTGAGATTTTAATACCTTCACCTTTGGAATAATTGAAAAATTGTGCACGTACTTCAATAAATGGCTTGTATCCTATACTCACCACAAGAATTTAACATATGAATTTGTCATGCCGGCATGTTCAGTGTTTAGTACCCAGCCAACAAAATCAAGGTAGCACTTTTTGGAGCAAAGCTATTATCCTCTTGATTATTAATAATACATTTCAAAGTGTTTATACATATGCGCTCCATGTATTTGTGGAAACGGTTGTGATTTGATAGTATTTTATTCGGAGCACTACTTGGTATAGTCTTTCTGGTAATACTGATAGTGCTATATTATAGTAGTAAACAACGTCACGATACTAGAAAAGCTGGCTATCGTTGCATCATTGTAGCAAAAATGCAGATTCAGAAGCGCTCTGCTGGCAGGGTGTTGTGCACAGCACACTAGTTTAGGAAGAATCCATCAAAAGTTGAATTGGCGTCTAAAGGAAACATTATGAATTATTCACAATTATTTTTTAACTTCTGTGCTGTATGAAATCCTACACTGAATATGAGTAAATCACGAATTATGGTAGAATTATAAATGTTCTTTGTAGAAATCTTATATTTGGTGTAAAAATTTTTTTTAAACATTCTCTACTGAATATACTCAATATTTTTCACCACACTGATCATGTTGAAAATAAAAAAAATGTTGTTTACAGTGCACTTATCAGTTGATATCTTGATATTGAAAATGAATTTCAATCCGCCAAAACGTATTTATAAGAAATATTTGGATCGTAATGCCCGAAGAGGGCAGGAAGTAACTCCTCGCACATTGAAAAGATGGGAAAAGCGTCGTAAACTGATACAAAGGAAACAAGGTGGTTAGTATATAATTTTCATCATGAATGACCTCCTGCAATTTCAATGCAGAATGAGCATAAGGGGAATTTATATCCCATATAACAATTTACACTCAAGATACGTTTTAGACAAGTTCAAAATGGGTTATGCAACGTCTTTAGATATATTTCACATATTTCACGTGTAAAGATGATGTCCAAAATATCTCTTACGTGTAAAACATGTCTTTCAGAGATTCTCCAGATGCAAAAATGTTTGAGACTTGTCAATTATACTTAACACGTTGCATAATGCATCCCAAATTATTCAAACGATCTTTCTACGAATACATTTTTATGTGCGATATTATAGAACTTTGTCTATGTAATTATGTGAAGTGTAGCTTAGAGATACAGTTTTGGAAAAAGCTTCTGAACTGTATACTGAGTGTTTGAGAATTCATCATTCGCATTTCTGTGACATATTCTGCAGCCAAAATGCAAGAATTTCCCGTTGGGACAAATTTTTTGGACGCTTAGTTTCTGAGATATGAGCATTTAAAAATTTTTTTTCAAATCCAAATTACACAAAAGCATGGTGTGCTACATACTTGGGCTTGGCACCATTCGTTAAGTTGGAAAACGGCGGATCTCTGAGAAAAAATTCAACTATCCTATCATTGTTTGTTTCGGAACTGTAACAATTCAAAGTTGCTGAACGGTGATTGGCTAGAAGCTCAAAAATTTGAATTGAAAAATGATAGGATAGTTGAATGCCCTGGTAAAAAAGTCGGAAAGGAATCCGTATGAAACCCGGATAGGAATCCGAATGAAACCCGGATAGGACTTCCGGGTCTTCATCCGGGTGTATCCGGGTGCGTATACGGATTTTGCGGTGATTCTTCATCCGGTTTTATCCGGATCTTTTCCGGATTCCAATACTGGATATTTTTTGAAATCTCACATCAAATTTGAATAGAACTCATTCGATCCTTCGTCCCTGTTTTATTCAGGATTTCAAAAAATTTCTGGTCCAAAAACCCGGATAGAATCCGGATGGAACCGGATAAAGAATCACCGCAAAATCCGTAACCGCGCCCGGATATACCCGGATGGAATCCCGGAACGTTCCATCCGGGTTTAATTCGGATTGTTATCTGGTTTCTATCCGGATCGTTATCCGCATTTCATCCGGTTTTCTATCCGGTTTTTTTTTCCAGAGATCCGCCGTTTTCCAACTTAACGAATGGCGCAAAGCTCAAGTATGTAGCACATAGTCCTTTTTTGTAATTTAGATTTGGAAACAAATTTTAAAATGCTCATATCTCAGAAACTAAGCGTCCACAAAATTTGTCCCAACGGGAAATTCTTGCATTTTGGCTGCAGAATACGTTACAGAAATGCGAATGATGAATTCTGAAACACCCAGTATATAAGTTGCAAAAAGTTTTTGATTGAAAAGAATTCAAATATAAGGAACTAAATGGGCGATTATTATCAAATACGTAAAATTCGTCAATTTTGAGTGCCACTATAGGCGTAGATGAAAATGCAAAAAAACAGTATGTTTTTACTGGAATATGGTCAAATGTGTATTTATAACAATTCCCTACAACGGAAATTCAGGCATCATCTTTGGAACATAATTATTAAACTTCCGCACTAATTAAAAACACCAATGGGCTTTTCTCTTATGCCAGGGGGCTTACAATTTTGACAATTCTGAAAGTTAGGTTGAGTAAAACATAATATTTCCAGAAAAGCACTTACCATATAGATGTATTCTATTCCCTCAACATTTTAATCGGTAATTCACTTTAAGAAATTGACTATTGATTGAGGCAAATGGGCCAGAGTTCTTGCAGGTAATAAATGTACGCGGTTGATGTTTCACTCAATGTGTTTCGCATCTTCATCCGAGCAATGTCTACATAGTGAAATCAGTAGAACTTTTAAACAAAACATATATTGATTGTATTCAGATGACTCGGCGCACATTTGCAAGTGCGATATTGCCTCTACCAATCGTGAAATGTTGATCACTTGCAATGGTAGAAAATGTGGGGACAAACTTTGTCAGTTTCTAAAAAATTTTGAACTGAATAAAAGTGATGGTAATATAGATGATTTCGTTGGTTTCTGTCTAGCATAATCAATACACTTCGAGTTTTCCTTAGATATTTACAATTTTCAGAAAAACAGAGCTCGATGACTAACAATTAGGCTGGAAACTCATGCGAGCGTTTCGACGCCGCGTCAACATTGGTTGAAAGAAGACGAACTGTGGGATCTCTTGCTTTAACCAATGTTGACGCGGCGTCGAAACGCTCGCATGAGTTTCTAGCCTTAATGATTAGAGACAACCAGGGGAGATTACATTTGACTGGTATTTTCATATGCCAGCGAAGTTTAGTACGATACGAATGATGTTTTTAGATTGCCTTTTATACAGGGAAGTTGGACAATCATGAACATAATTTATTTGAAGTGGAATTTAGATTACAAAAGCAAGGGCTTGAGAGGGACACGAATTTACATGTTTAATGATAATCACCCAAATTCGAATTCTGCAGAATTCATTTCGGGAAATTTTATTCTTCTTTATTCTACCCTATCACACAGTGGAATCTCATTTTGAATTTATGATTTCATTTCATTTTTTTCAATGTATTGAAAATCAAGTTTTGATTCAACAATTTTTAATTTCATGCAATGAAGAATTCAATACAGAATAGTAACTGAATTTTGTGCACATGATTAAAGTTCAAATATTTTAATTCTTTTCTATTCTTTTTGAACAAAACTCGAATTTATTAATTTCTGAACCACCGAAAACAAACTGATGATATAGCGAATAGTGAAATATTTCCTTTTATAATAATACCATATCATTTCTGAGCGTCATGTCATTAGCTCGGAACCTACTAATCTTGTTCATGTTTCAAGCGAAAAATTTAGTCTTCTTCACATGCGTGTTGGATAAAAATTTTTGTTATTGTACTCAAAGACACGTGACAATGAATGAATTCTCAAGTATCAAAGTTACTTTCAACTCATGTAGGTAAATAATTTTTCGCCGCGCTCAGATCTAATTTTCTAATTGCAGAATCATCAGATGAAATGGAAATTCTCGAAAACAAAGACCCAGGTGACTTGACACATTCAAAATCACCAATCTCCAATGAGAATGAATCGAACATGGAAATGCAGTCACCTGAAAGAATGGAAATGAGTGTGAATTCGGAAAAATCTGGAAACTTCGTTGAGGATAAGAGTATCGCTTCTGTTGTCAATTTATCTAACGGGAACAATAGTTCATCTGATGATGATCATTCGTTCGATAATGATTCAACATCCTCTCGTATCCATCGTGAAATATCAATTTCTTCAATTGTCCCCGAAGATTTTCAACCCGAAGAAGAGTATGAAGTAGAAGAAGCCCTTCATCTTACAAAAATAAAACGATATGTCAAGGATAGTGATAAAATTATGTTTCCTGCAAGTAATCTCAAGACATCAGATGTTTTACTTATGGTTCTCGGAATATCAATAAGATTTGGATTACCGCACAAAGCAAGACAGGCCGTAATAGATATGGTTCGACGGATGGCTGGGCCTGATTTTGATAATTGGCACATTAGTGAATATCTTTTTTCACAAGCATTCAATCCACCTGATGAAGTGATACAATATCATTTTTTTTGTAAGTCCTGCCATAAAGAATTACGAGAGCCGACTAGTAAAAAAAACTTTAATAATGAGATGCGTGAATGTGTACATTGTGAAATGGCACATACATTGACTTTGAATTCGCCTAATCATTTCGTATCCATTGATCTCAGTTATCAATTGAAAAATATGTTGAATGATGGAACTATGTATGATACTTTGGTCAATTATAAAAGAAATATTGAACTCACTAATGATAATATTGATGATGTGCATAGTGGTTTGATATATACAAATTTCATTTCAAATACTGGGAATCAAGAATATCTCACGCTTACATTTAATACGGATGGAGCTCCTATCTTTAGAAATTCAAAGATATCGTTTTGGCCTATATTCGTAATTATTAATGAACTTCCACCTGATGTTCGATTCAAAAATCAACTGCTAGTAGGTTTATTGATCGCCACTCAAGAGCCCAACAGTCAGTTGATGAATTCGTTCATGCAATCTTTTGTGTCGCAGTGCGAAGTGATCAATACAACTGGTATGAAAAGGAAAAATCAAGACGGTGATGTCCATATTTTTATGGTTCAACCATTGTACTGCTGTGTTGACACCATTGCTCGCCCAATACTCCAACATCGATATCAGTTCAACGGTTATTATGGTTGCTCATGGTGTTACTCAATAGGTGAATACAAAGATGGCACAATGCGTTATCTGTTGAAAGAAAATGACCCTGAACTGAGAACACATATTTCACATCTGGAAGATGTAAATGATACCATAACTAATGGGAAATCAATAAAAGGAGTCAAAGGCTTTTCAGTATTGTCAAACATAAATAATTTTGATATGGTATGGGGATTTCCTGTAGAATACATGCATGGCGTGTTGTTGGGAGTGGCGAAACAACTATGGACAATGTGGAATGATTCTACATGCCCTGTACATCTCACTTCATCGCAAAAGCGGCAGGTGGACGAAAGACTTTTGAATATCAAACCGCCTCATGAAATTCATCGTTTACCACGAAGTTTGACCAATCCAAGATTCAAATGGAAAGCTTCAGAATGGCGGTCGTGGATATTATTTTACTGTATTCCCTGTTTAATTGGTATTTTTGAAGAAAATATAGTATCTCACATTCAGCTATTATCATCAACCATATTCACGCTTCTGCAAACTCACATCAGTGAAATACAGTTGGAAGAATGCGAACGCAATTTATTAACATTTGTAGGTAGATTTCAAATCATTTATGGAGACAGATTTGTTACATTCAATGTGCATTCTTTACTCCATTTAGTAAGATCTGTGAGATGTTCTGGGCCTTTGTGGGCTACATCTACATTTTCATTCGAAAGTGGAAATCATATTCTGAAACAATTGGTTCATTCACCGAAAGGATTATATCAACAAATATCCACTAGATTTATTCAGAAAAATAATTTTTTATCAGCAGTCAAAAATGTTTCAACCTCCGATATTTGTCAAGAATATTGTGAAGAACTTTTCACAAAAACTCGGGTTCAGAGATTTTGCAAAAGTACCGATAATGAGACAACGTTTTTGGATATAGCGAGATATGATGATGACTGTATTGGATATAGTAGCATTTACGATGATGTTAGAATATATTACAGGTGTGTATATAAGAAGACAATTTTTAATGGAATTGAATATGAGCGTACAAAAAAGAGTGATGATACCACTATCGTAACGGATGAAAATAAATTCGCACGAATTGTGAAATTTGTGTATACCAAAACTGAATGTTTTGCCGAAGTAAGATATTTGGAAGTAGAGAGAGTGGGTGAAACTCATTTAATGAGAATTTTGAATCTTGGCAATATCACGCTGATTAACGTGAGACGTATTCAAGAAAAGTGTATTCTAATCGATGCGGGATACGAAACGTATGTATCCAGATTGCCGAACACTTACGAAGTGCAATAATCATTGAACACTTATGAAGAATTGTGCTTACCCACATAGCCCAGAATGTCTCGATTACGTCTCAGAATATTGCGCTCCCAACCTTATGTCCCTTTCATGATAGAAGAAGACACCCTTTGAGAATGTATTTTAATTAGGGTACCCGATATTTTGTATTTCAAACGATGTGAGAACTAAACTAACAATACTTCGCAAATTATAATTACACTAATCCATTTGATATACTATAATTCATATAGTTACGAACGATTCTACATTCCCGTTAATTCTATACTGCTGAGAAAGCATGGGGGTTATGAACAATCTATCGATAGATTCAGATCTGAAACAGATCTGTTTCCATGATATTGAACAGTGCGTACCGTGATAGAAGTATTGGGATCAGGGCTTTTTAACATACTTCTCGAATATGTCGAGAGAAAATGTGTACATGTGTTGAAAAGAAGAAAAATAATAATAAAAATCGGACTATAAGAAATCTTTTCGTACTCTTCGCATTGTTCTGTTCTATGGCAAACATTAATCGGAATTCAATGGCATGAATGTATCCGAATTTGATATTGAGACTGGAATAACATTCACGTTTGATTTAAGATGTATATATTTGTACTATAAGTCAATTTCAATCTCTTTTTGAATTATTGACTGCATTGGAAATATCTACTTCGAGGGATGGCCAATGTACTGCGTTATTTTGTTATAATTTTCTTTTATACATGAAACTTCGAAGTTCTGAGTGTTTGGGTATGAAGGCAAAAATCATGTAAAAATGAGGTGATTCTGTGATCGAATAAATTTGATATTCCGTGAACAACGAATGGTTCTTTATTTTTTGCCATTCCATGATACAGTCTCAATGATCTATTATGAATGAAAGGGGGATAAAATATTCCTAAGTAATTCTGGAACATTCGGTCTATGGAATTCCCAACTCTTTCCAGGTCAATGTATACGGGAACAGAGAGGGAACGCAAGGAAGTATTTGCTTGAGGTTTCAGCGTGAACTGGCGAGAGTCGATGTGGTCATCGAATGCGTGGACAATACATGTTCATTTCCAAAATGTCCTGAGGCAAAGAAAGTAGATTGCAACCCGAAATATTCCGAAGTAATTCTGAAACATTATATGCGTGAAATTCCCGACTCTTTCCAAGTCCATTTGTACGTGGACAGAGAGGAAAGGACGAAAGTATCTTCTTTAGGTTCCAGCGTGAACTCGCGGAAGTGGAGAAGATCAGAAATCGCGTAAACAGTACACAACATTGCATTTCCGAGATTTCCTAAATAAACCGAAGTAGGATTCAACCCCCAATATTCCCAAGTAAGTCTAAGACCTGATGTTCACAAAATTCTTAACTCTTCCCAAGTTCATTCGTATATGGACGAAGAGGAAGAGAACGGAAGAATCTTATTTAGGTTCCAGCGTAAACTCGCGGAAGTGGAGGAGGTCAGAAATTGCGTAAACAGTACACAACATTTCATTTCCGAAATTTCCTAAATAAACCGAAGTAGGATCCAACTTTCAGTATTCCCAAGTAGGTCTAAAACCTGATGTTCACAAAATTCTCAACTCTTCCCAAGTTCATTTGTACGTAGACAGAGCGGAAAAGGACGGAAGTATCTTCTTTAGGTTCCAGCGTAAACTCCCGGAAGTGAAGAAGATCAGAAATTGCGTAAACAGTACATAAAATTCCATTTTCGAAATTTCCTGAATGAACCGAAGTAGCACCAACCTCCAATATTTCAAAGTGAGTCTAAAACCTGATGTTCACAAAATTCTCAACTCTCCCCGAGTTCATTCCCACGTGGACAGAGCGGAAGTGGACGGAAGTATCTTCTTTGGGTTCCAGCGTGAACTCGCGGAAGTGGAGAAAGTCAGAAATTGCGTAAACCGTACACAACATTCCATTTCCGAAATTTCCTAAATAAACCGAAGTAGGATCCAACCCCCAATATTCCCAAGTAAGTCTGAAACCTGATGTTCACAAAATTCCCAACTCTTCTCGAGTTCATTCATACGTGAACAGAGAGGAAAAGGACGGAAGTATCTTCTTTTGGTTCCAGCGTAAACTCGCGGAAGTGGAGAAGGTCAGAAATTGCGTAAACAGTACACAACATTCCATTTCCGAGATTTCCTAAATAAACCAAAGTAGGATGCAACCTCCAATATTCCCAAGTGAGTCTGAAACCTGATGTTCACAAAATTCTTAACTCTTCCCAAGTTCATTTGTACGTGGACAGAGCGGAAAAGGACGGAAGGATCTTCTTCAGGTTCCAGCGTAAAGTCGCGGAAGTGGAGGAGGTCAGAAATTGCGTAAACAGTACACAACATTCCATTTCCGAAATTTCTAAAAAAAAAGCCAAAGTAGGATCCAACCCCTAATATTCCCAAGTAAGTCTAAAACGTGATGTTCACAAAATTCTCAACTCTTCCCGAGATCATTTGTACGTGGACAGAGCGGGAAAGGACGGAAGTATCTTCTTTAGGTTCCAGCGTGAACTCTCGGAAGTGAAGAAGATCAGAAATTGTGTAAACAGTACATAAAATTCCATTCCCGAAATTTCCTGAATACACCGAGGTAGAACAAACCTCCAATATTTCCAAGTGAGTCTGAAACCTGATGTTCACAAAATTCTCAACTCTCCCCAGATTCATTCCTACGTGGACAGAGCGGCAATGGACGGAAGTATCTTCTTCAGGTTCCAGCGTAAACTCGCGGAAGTGGAGAAGGTCAGAAATCGGTAATCCGTACACAACATTCCATTTCCGAGATTTCTTAAATAACCCGAAGTAGGATCCAACCCCCAATATTCCCAAGTGAGTCTGAAACGTGATGTTCACAAAATTGTCAACTCTTCCCAAGTTCATTTGTACGTGGACAGAGCGGAAATGGACGGAAGTATCTTCTTTAGGTTCCAGCGTAAACTCGCGGAAGTGGAGTAGGTCAGAAATTGCGTAATCCGTACACAACATTCCATTTCCGAGATTTCTTAAATAAACCGAAGTAGGATCCAACCCCCAATATTCCCAAGTAAGTCTAAAACGTGATGTTCACAAAATTCTTAACTCTTCCCGAATTCATTTGTACGTGGACAGAGCGGAAAAGGACGGAAGTATCTTCTTTTGGTTCCAGCGTAAACTCGCGGAAGTGGAGAAGGTCAGAAATTGCGTAAACAGTACACAACATTCCATTTCCGAGATTTCTTAAATAACCCGAAGTAGGATCCAACCCCCAATATTCCCAAGTAAGTCTGTAACGTGATGTTCACAAAATTCTCAACTCTTCCCAAGTTCATTTGTACGTGGACAGAGCGGAAATGGACGGAAGTATCTCCTTTAGGTTCCAGCGTAAACTCGCGGAAGTAGAGAAGGTCAGAAATTGCGTAATCCGTACACAACATTCCATTTCCGAAATTCCCTGAATAAACCAAAGTAGGATCCAACCCCCAATATTCCCAAGTAAGTCTCAAACGTCATGTTCACAAAATTCTTAACTCTTCGCAAGTTCATTTGTACGTGGACAGAGCGGAAATGGACGGAAGTATCTTCTTTAGGTTACAGCGTAAAGTCGCGGAAGTGGAGAAGGTCAGAAATTGAGTAATCCGTACACAACATTCCATTTTCGAGATTCCCCAAATAAACCGGAGTAGGACCAACCTCCAATATTCCCAAGTGAGGCTGAAACCTGATGTTCACAAAATTCTCAACTCTGCGCAAGTTCATTCCTACGTGGACAGAGCGGAGATGGACGGAAGTATCTTCTTTAGGTTCCAGCGTAAACTCGCGGAAGTGGAGAAGGTCAGAAATTGCGTAATCCGTACACAACATTCCATTTTCGAGATTTCCTAAATAAACCGGAGTAGGACCAACCTCCAATCTTCCCAAGTGAGGCTAAAACGTGGTGTTCACAAAATTCTTAACTCTTCCCAAGTTCATTTGTACGTGGACAGAGCGGGAATGGACGGAAGTATCTTCTTTAGGTTCCAGCGTAAACTCGCGGAAGTGGAGAAGGTCAGAAATTGCGTAATCCGTACACAACATTCCATTTCCGAGATTTCCTAAATCAACCAAAGTAGGATCCAACCCCTAATATTCCCAAGTAAGTCTAATACGTGGTGTACACAAAATTCTTAACTCTCCCCAAGTTCATTTGTATGTGGACAGAGCGGAAAAGGACGGAAGTATCTTCTTCAGGTTCCAGCGTAAACTCGCGGAAGTGGAGAAGGTCAGAAATTGCGTAAACAGTACACAACATTCCATTTCCGAAATTCCCTAAATAAACCGAAGCAGAATACAACCCAACATATTCCCAAGTAATCTCAAAACATCATGTGCATAAAATTCCTAACTGCTCCCAAGTCTATCTGTACGTGGGCAGAGCGGAAATGCGCTGAAACAGTTTTCCTACTTTCCCACGGAAAAGAACGGAATCTCAGTATGACCTAAGTCATACCTAAGTAAATCTAAACTCTCTACGAGGGTAGTGCGGAAATCCGCGGAATCAACCCGAAATCGGAAAATAATCCTAAATGATTTGAAACTGTTTATTTGTGTCAAATCTCGGCTCCCAAGTGGTCCCAAGAGATCCTAAGTAATTTGAAAACATTTACTTAGGAATTGTTTAGGTTTCTTTAGATATTTCAACCAGGGTCGTCAATATATTTGAAATTTCTCAAATGCAATTGATGAATCTGTGAGAGAATGAGTTGGAGTATAGTGGAGAATTTTATAATATTCAAAATTATAAGAATTTCAACGCTTCCTAAGCAATTATTTCTTGGGGTGTCTGAGACACCCCGCGCGCGTGCTCACGAAAAATAAAACCGCGCGCGTACTTTCGGGTTAAATAAATGAAAATTGTTTTCCCTGTGAGAATCATGCGAATTCTTGAAAATGTGTTCAGATAATAAAATATTTTTATTGAGGTTCCAATTCACATTTTCTTTGCGCAACTCTTTATCTCTTTTATCAATTCGAATTTTTCCCATTCGAAGAGGTGCGTTCCATAGAGTTCCTGAATTATTTTTATCCGTACCAAGTCTCTGAGCCAAGTGTTGAAGATGTTGTTTTTCAGCTAAGTAAAATAGATGATAATGAATGAGAATCATAACGATAGCCAACGGATTGTCTCATTGAGTGATTTCAAGAGAACGAAACTATTCATCACAATAATTTGTACTCACAATCTTTATCGATAAGGTTTGCAGGATACCAGGTAGGTTCGCATTTTTCTTTCATTTTCTTCCCAATAATTCGAATTTAGTTTCATTTTGTTTTTCAATGATGCTGCAAGAACGAAGTTTAGAATTGAGCCACAATCATAAATGTAACATATTCCATTTACCTATTTTAAAATCCTCCTTGTCCGTGTAATCCATTCGTTTTTTGTGTTGTTCATTTGACATCTCCGATATGAAGCTGCATAGAAACGAGATCATAACAAATTTCAAACAACCTCCGAAAGTAACAGGAATGAATTGAAGCTGCAGTTCTTATATATCGATAAATTTCGATTATTTGCTCTTATTTCTTGTGATAAACAATTGAAAAGTCATTAAAATTCACGGATTGCAAACAGCATTGTCCGATAATTGAGATCTAGTGAAACATGTTATATTCAATATTGTGGCTCAATTGTGAACCTCGTTCTTGGAGCATTGTTAAAGAAAATGAAATTCGTATAGTTGGAAAGAAAACGGAAGCGAAATGGGGACATTCCTGGTATCCTGCAACCCTTATTGAGAAAAATTGTGGGTACATATTATTGTAATAAATAATTCCATCCCTTACAATCGAACAACAATTCATTTCATTTCATATGATTCTGATTTTCATGGTTCTGATTCATTATCATACATATTTTTCAGCTGAAAAACAGTATCTTGAATATTTGGCGCAGAGACTTGACACGGACGGGGATATCAAGGAAAATCCATTACATGAGCCTCTTCAAATGAGGAAAATTAAAATTGATGAAAGAGATAAGGAGTTGCAGAAAGAAAATATAAATTGGAACCTTAATAAGGAAATTTTATCATCCAAAGACATTTTTGAGAATCCCACAACTGTCGCAAGTAAATCAATTATCATCCACTAGGAAGACCATATAATTTTAACCACGCAAATTATATGAAACTCAGTGCCAAAATTTGATGTTCAAATATATTTTATAATCATATGATGTCATGTCGATTACATAACTCAACCTAAAATAAACCTATGGTACTTCTGTTCTCTTAGAGGATGACAACTCTAATCTAACTCAAAGATTTTTCAGTTCCGAATCAGATTTAGACCCAGTTATGGCGGAAAACCAATCTGAGTCTCCTACATCGCCGAGGGAGAATGTCGTGGAATCAAATATTCAGGTCAATCAACCAAATTCCCCGAAATTGCCTGAAAGTAAGATATTCCCATACAGCACCAGTAACACGTCAATAATATCTTACACTGTAAAAAACAAATTCGGTAAATTGATTGAAATTTGTCGGGAATCAATTAACCCGAGGAAAGTCGTGAAATTTACCGAGTTTTTGGTAATTACACCGATGAAATCGATATATCTACCGAAAAATTCGGTTAATGTACCAAAATCTCGATGAATTTCCCGACTTTTTTTTTCGAGTTAATTGCTTCCCGAGAAATTTCGGTGAATTTACCGAAAGTTCTTTTACAGTGTAGAAATGTCTCTGGTACGAAAGCGAATATCAAAATGTGTTTGAGAAGTATTCGAAAACTTTCTGAAACGTGTCCGTGTTCGTTTTAATAACGGAAACATTTTCAATATATCACTGGAAATCTTCGTGCGGTACATATTGCTGAAATATTACTATACAGGGTCTCAAATAATTAGCAGTCCGAATTTGACAGGTGTATCCTGCAGCCAAATGCAATTCCCGTGTAGAGATTTCAACTCTTAACTCTGTTCCACCTTACCTTGGTCTTCCTTATATAGGACAAAATGCTTTCATGTGATTTGGATTTGAAAAAGTCAAAAAATGCTTATATCTCGAAAACTAACCCTCCAAAAAAATTTCCAAACAGGGAATTGTTGCATTTTGGCTACAAAATACACCTATCAAATCCGGTCCGCTAATTATTTTACGCCCTTGAAAAAATTTTCAAATGAACAAAGACTCCAATTTGAGAATATTGGATGGGGAATTCTCTCAAAATAACTGGCTTAATTTCTATTTGTAGTGAACGAAAAAAATATTACATTCCTCTCAGCATTGATTGATCCTGAAAATCAACAGTTTATACGTCGGTTACTTGATCACCATTGTCCAAATACTAATGAATTGCAAGAAAAATGTTCCCAAGCAGAATGTGCTTCCGAATCAACTTCAGGCATGGTATGTATCATTTTCATATAAAACATTCCGTGAATGTCGGAAAGATTCCGAGAAAAGTGGGACAAAAAGAGAAACAGCCGTTTCCTTCCGTCTTGTGGCAGTTTTTGTCCCGGTTTCTG
Source organism: Gonatopus flavifemur (assembly GCA_018340375.1). Taxonomy (NCBI): domain Eukaryota; kingdom Metazoa; phylum Arthropoda; class Insecta; order Hymenoptera; family Dryinidae; genus Gonatopus; species Gonatopus flavifemur. Next base: position 283,919 of record JAFFJZ010000050.1, on the reverse strand, counting down.
TCCGAACCTTTCCAAACCTTTCCAAACCAATCCGAACCAATTTAGAACCGATGAAAGAATGATCATCTGACAATTGGATGACAATTTCCCGATATATATCAAACAAAGATCTTTTACGCATCAACCGTAGATATGATTGTGATCACATTTGAACGATTTTAGAAAATTGTACGAGGCTATGAGAATCAGTCGGAAATAATGCAACATTGATCAGAAGATGATCATCTGTTTTGACATCAGATCAGAATTGATAACGTCCCGATGATGAGGGAAAGATCCTAAAATCTCACTTGGCGTGTCTCACAATGATCACTTGATTCGTGATCAATGTGAGATTTTTTTTTTATCAATTTCTGATGTATATTTTTTTACTCGGGAATAAAAAAATCTAAGAACACATTCTAAAGGAAAATTCCACTGCATTCAGAATTTCGAGGGGATATGAAAGGATATGCTCCATTTGAAAAAAAAAGATATGAAATCAATATGAGCGACCAAGTACATTGGTTATCCAAAGGATATGTGAAAGATTTTTGGTATATTGTAACTTCAGTTTGTTTAAACTGTATTGAAGGTAATTTATGATTTTCAAAAAAGCATTATTGTATCAGAAAAATGAATGAAACAAGCGTATCGTTCTGCCCGTATATAGATACCAAAAAGTGCAAAAGAAGTCAAATTCCACAAAACATACAAATGTTCCACAAAAACCCCAAAAAACTCCAACACAGTGAAAAATTACGTCAAATCCCAAAAACCATACAAACGTTTCACAATAACTCTTGAAAACAAATCCTTGCCAAAAATACTTCACTCTTTCCGGAAGATTACTTGATATAACAAATACGAGGTGTGTTCAAAAAGTAAGGTGACTTTTCAAATTTCGCGGGCAACGTACTTTCGATTATCGATTTTTTTTGTTTTTTCATGTTGGCACACTCTTCCCGAACATCTGTACCGAGTTTCAAGTGTATAGCATTTTTTGTTTGGTTGTGAGAGGCGTAAAGGTTATAAGTGTTTGACGTGCTCGGCGATTTCTTGCTATCAAAAAATATGGATCAAAGGATTTGCATCAAATTTTGTGTAAAAAATGAAATAAAGTGCTCCGAAACACTTAAAATGTTGACAGTAGCATACGGTGGAACTGTTCTGAGTAAAAAAAATGTTTACAAGTGGTACAAACTCTTCCAAGATGGCCGGGAAGATGCCAATGACGAGCCTCGCTCTGGACGCCCAAGCACGTCAACAACTGATGAAAACGTTCAAGCAGTGAAGAAAATTGTTTTGGAAAATCGTCGAATCACTATCAGAGAAGTTGCTGAGGATGGTGGTTTATCGCTTGGCTCGTGCCATGAAATTTTTTCTAATGTTTTGGGCATGAGACGTGTGTCAGCGAAGTTTGTTCCGAAGTTGCTAAATTTTGACCAAAAGAACCGTCGCATGAGCATCGCTCAAGAACTGTTGAATGACGTCAACGACGACCCAGATTCACTCAAAAGGGTCATAACTGGTGACGAATCATGGGTATATGGTTATGATGTCGAAACCAAAGTCCAATCGTCCCAATGGAAGACCCCAGATGAGCCAAGACCGAAAAAAGCACGCCAAGTTCGATCAAATGTCAAAGTTTTGCTCACTGTTTTCTTCGATTACCATGGCGTGGTGCATCAGGAGTTCTTACCATATGGTCGTACGGTCAATAAACAGTATTATCTTGAAGTTATGCGCCGTTCGCGAGAAGCAATACGAAGAAAACGTCCAGAATTGTGGAAAAATAATTCATAGCTTTTGCATCACGATAATGCCCCTGCTCACTCATCTTTGCTTGTGAGATTTTTTGGCCGAAAACAACACCACAATCATGCCTCAGCCACCATATTCACCGGATTTGGCCCCATGTGACTTTTTCTTGTTCCCAAAACTAAAGAGACCTATGAAAGGACGGAGATTTGCAACGATTGAAGAGATAAAGACTGTATCGCTGGAAGAGCTCAAGGCTATACCAAAAAGTGCTTATGAGAAGTGCTTTGAGGATTGGAAAAACCGTGGGCACAAGTGTATTGTATCTGAGGGGGATTACTTTGAAGGGGACAACATAAATATTGATAAATAAATAAACATTTTTTCTTAAAAATACAAAGTCACCTTACTTTTTGAACACACCTCGTATACCATTAAAAGAAAAGATGTGAAAGGCAACCCTGTTTCGGAATTCGCATCAACCAGGAACACTTGGCGTGGCCGAAGAAGATTTTATGAAATTATATCATGTAAATTTCTTGTTTAATGTTCTATAGAAATTCATTTGTACATAATAAAGGCTAAAAACTTCTACCATCGGCTTCTTCATCTACAGAGAATCGAAACAACATAGATCTTACAGACAGAGGAAACTTGCGTACAATATATCCAAGGTATCCAACAGAAATTTTTTTTGCAAGATAGAATTTGTATTGTTTAGCATGAAGCTAAAAATAGCTTTCCAGCAAAAATTTTTCGGTCACTCTTTTGAATCATTGTGAAAAGTAGCAGATAGCAAAAGTTCCAAAAATGAGATCTCATTGAATTCATTCGTGACCACAAAACGAACCACTGGAATGTCAGTAGAATAGAGTCCTTGGAGAATTCAAATCGCCTTTTGTCATACTGTATATTTTACTGTATATAGTATGACAAAAGGCGATTTGAATTTTCCAAGAACTCTATCCTACTGACATTTCAGTGATTCATTCTGTGGTTCCAGAAGGATTCAATAGGATCTGGTTTTTGGAACTTTTGCTATCTGGGTAAAGAGATGTCAAATATTTATCATGCAACAAAAAGATATACCTTCTAGATATCAGATTGAAGACATTTTCTAGTACTGTACCAGACATTCTTCAGAATTCTGGGGAATATCCATCGAAATCATTCGAAAAAATTCTTCAAGAATATTCGGTTCGTTATGGCATTATAAAGGTATGAAGCGAAATTATTGCTTTTTGAAGAAATATATATACGAGTCTTTAGCATTACGTGGCCAATGTCGCTCTTCAACTTGCAGATCATGAATGAATATCCACTTTGTACCTTTACTTCGTAACATGCATGTAAAATTACCCTAGAAATATTTTGAAAAACAACAGCTATAGTTTTATAAAAGTGTTGTACAATTTTAAATTGTGAAGTTGGTACTGCTTTCATGTTTATATTTTCTACCTTTGTTGCTTCAACATTATTGTGATTGAATATCATCAATTGCACAATTACATATCGTTCTGACGCTGTTATAAATGATTTCATAGTTTTATGCAGGTTATTACAATTGTCACAAGAATCTTCGAAAATTTTCCATGTTGAAAAATTGAACTTCAATATTTCTTGAAACTCAAATGATTTTTGTGAAAATGGAGGTAGCGCGAGACGTATAACACAATTTGTAACAACAATATTTTCGGTATATTCACATTTCGTACATTCCGTTATGGTAGTTATTTGGTGCTCCACTAAATTTTTAATAGCCATTGAATTTTCGCAAATAGAAGCGACCCATACAAAAATTCTTAGGCTTCGCCAATGCTGACAATAAAATATAGCTTGGCGCAATGTTGACAGACAAGGCTTGGCAATCTATAAATCTTCAATGTTGATTAACAATAAATACAATGCTGCACCGATGTCGGTGTTCGACGGATTTCGTTTGTCAGCATATTATTGTGGCACAATTGCGCCAAGCTTGGCTCTTGCTTGGCTCATCCTTGGCCCAACATTGACTAAACGATAGATTCCATTCAACGCCAGGATCATTTAGAATGTGGTTCAATAATGTCCCAAACTTTGGCTTAGTTTCGGTAGAAATTAACTTTCAATGTAGCGCCGATCATTGGTAATAGCATGGCTCAATATTGGCAACCTATGTAATATTTTTGCTACGTTACTAATCAAGTGTTTCTCGCGAGTGGTGAAACGCGTATACAAAGAGTATATAAGGCTCGAGTAAGTCTTTGGAAGAACAGTCAATCGCTCTTTACTATGAGTCACACTAGAGGGCTCCTACCGCTGAGCTAACATACATTGTGTCTACTTCTCATGGCAAAATTTACCGACAAAAGACGCCGAGTTGTTCACAAACCAATGAGAGGAAAACAATGAGACTTCAAACAACATATGTCAGAAATTGCGGAATGCGCATAGTTTTTATATATTTCTGGGTTAAATATTTCTTACTTTGATCATTGGCGCAGCATTGACAAACAAAATTGCCAATTGTTTGCCAATGATGGTATATTTCATTGCCATTGTTCCATCGATGATGGGACTTCATTGCAAAAACACGTAGGTAAATCATAAAATGATGTTATCATTTCAGGTTTGCGCCATGCTTGGTTGCCAAGCCTCGGCCATACTTTATCTACGTTGCACCATGCTAACGCCAATTGTAAATTTCTATATGGGGATGAATTCTCCTGCATCTTGTGAGTGATTATGCGAGTATTGTGGACCTGCAAGCTGTGTTAAAGCTATGATATCAAGGTTTTTTTGCGAATTGTAGTTCTGAAGTGAAATATTTATGATGTAATTGGGGTCAAATGAAAGTAATTGTTTTGTCTTAGAAGCACAGTACAATATACACTGCAATACTGCATTGAAATAAGAAGAAACACCGTCAACATTAGGAAGACCCATTACGTTCAACGCGTAAGTTTCTGTTGATTTTTCATCAATATTTTGGCCCCTGGATTATATATTATCCATTATCCTTATTCCTGAGTACCCAGATGAAAAAGTTTTTTCAGTGAGTAAATTCTTTGAGTAAAATTACAGGTGGATCAAGAAACAGTAGGAAGATTGCAGGTATACTATACATCTGTATGTTACTTACCACCACAATCAATATCATCAGGTAGCGAAGAAGGAGAATGAAGAAAAGGTAGGAGTGCGGTGGATATACCACAGGTCCTTGCGTTAGGTACACTATTATCAGATTCTTCCAATAGAATCACAAGTAGCTGAAGAAAAAGCAAGGAGGATGCATGTCACCATACATCTTTATGTTGATTACCACAATGATCAATGTCATTAGGTAGTGTCATAGGAAAATGTAGAAAAAGCAGAAGTGCAGTGGATATGCAAGTCCTTGCGTTGAATAATACCACTATCAGATTCGTCCAACAGAATCATAGGTGGATGAAGGAAGAGCAAAAAGGATATAGATGTACCATACATCTGTACGTTAAATCCTACCATGATCATTAGGTAGCGTTGAAGGAAAATGTAGAAAAGATAGGAGCGCAGTGGATATACCACAAATCTTTGCATCGAGTGCATTCCACTGACCAATTGACGAATGATTAGCGAGACTGTTTAGGATCAACTCGACGAAAATTGAGCAGATACAATATTCTGATTATAGAAATTGCTACAGAACAAGTACAGGTCAACTTGACTGATGTGACTCCATGTGACAATTCATTCTGAATGTTTTCTTCCAAAGTTCCATCTTCTCAGTTGTTCCATCCAAGCTGGATTATATTTGTGTTCTTACAAACATTCCTTTCTATCTTTACTTGTCTCGGTTTTGGAATGATTCAATTCTCAAATATCATGAATTTTATTGAATTGTCATAGAGTATTTTGGGTTGAGAGATTTAGTAACTCTAGGATCTATGAAATGTTCAAAATGTATTCAAAGTGATTCATGATCATTAAGAAGCAATATTGTATCAAATATCCAAACCATTCAATATTCATGATATTTGAGAATTGAATCATTCCAAAACCAAGATAAGTGAAGATAAAAATGATGGTTCGTAAGAACACAAATATAATCCAGCTTGAATGGAACAACTGAAAAGATGGAACTTTGGAAGAAAACATTCAGAATGAATTGTCACATCCAGTCACATCAGTCAAGTTGACCTGTAGTTGTGCTGTAGCAATTTCTATAATCAGAATATTGTATCTGCTCAATTTTCGTCGAGTTGATCCTAAACAGTCTCTCTGATCATTCGTCAATTGGTCAGTGGAATGCACCCAATGCAAAGATTTGTGGTATATCCACTGTGCTCCTATCTTTTCTGCATTTTCCTTCAACGCTACCTGATGATCATGGTAGGATTTAACGTACAGATGTATGGTACATCTATATCCTTTTTGCTTTTTCTTCATCCACCTATGATTCTGTCGGACGAATCTGATAGTGGTATTATTCAACGCAAGGACTTGTATATCCACTGCACTTCTGCCTTTTCTTCATTTTCCTATGATGCTATCCGATGACATTGATTATTGTGGTACATAACATAAAGGTGTATGGTACATTCACATCCTTTTTGCTTTTTCTTCATCTACCTATGATTCTGCTGGAAGAATCTGATAGTGGTATTATTCAACGCAAGGACCTGTATATCCACTGCACTTCTGCCTTTTCTTCATTTTCCTTCTACGCTACCTGATGATATTGATCGTGCTGGTAAGTAACATACAGATGTATAGTATACCTCCATCTTTTCCACTTCTTCTTGATCCACCTGTAGTTTCACTCAAAGAATCTAGGGAAACCATTTTGTACATAGTTCATAATTTTGATTCAGGATGTCATATTTCAGTATACCTGAAGTGCTCGGTGACTAACCTTATTTTCGAATGTTTTTCAAACTTGCTATAATTCAATTCACATTCATTATCTATTCACTATTCTGTTCCATTATTTGTTCACGATTCTGATTGCAGAATGGTGGATACTAGCAGACTGTCCATTGGATATTATGGTATATCCATTATACTTTTGCCTGTAAAAAAATAGCAAATAAACTTCAATAATCACCCTTGAGCAGGCTCGGTATGATCGTTTTCATCGATTGCCTACGATCCTAATTAGAGAAATCGACAGTGGAGCCTTCCGAAGTAGCTGGTCATCTGGTTTTGATCAGCCCCTTCGGAAGGCTCCAGTAGTTGACTGTCCGTCAGAACTTATGATATATCTCTGACTTTCTGGTATGTGGAGGAATTGCAAATAAACTTGGATCTCTTCCCTTGAGCATGCTCGATATGATCCATCTGATCATTTTCCAACGACTCTAGCAGGAGAACCTGACAGTAGATTGTTTGTAAGGGGGTTATGGTATATCCGATAAGATTTCACCTAAAAAGTAATGCATAAATTTGAATCATTATTTTCGACTAGACCTTGTATGATTTATTTGATCATCAGCCTGTGGTTCTGGTGGTAAGAACCGACAGTAGCAGACTGTTCATAAAGGATTACGGTATATCTGCTGAGCTGTTGTCTGTAAAGGAATATTGTATTTTATGAATAATACATCATACAGAGCTTACCTGTGTATATACCAATTTTCCGAATGTAGCGAATAGATTTATTTATACCTTTCCCAAACTTTTTCTGTTTTTTTCTCACAAATAACCTCATCATTCATTCATTAATTCATTGATGAATTTTTTCAAGTCATATATAGAAGTATGTATAATTCCAGGTTATTTGTATGCGTTTGATTGTTGTTATAATGGCCTGTAATACCTGTAATGTAGTAACCTGCAATTCATCCATTTTGCAATTATTCTTCTAATATTATAATAACCTATCAACACATCGCCTCATTGAGAAGTTATTTGTTCATGTTTTGACAATGTATAGACCACACTACACTGAAATCAACGCTATTGGATGTTTGGATTATATGGTGAAAATGTATCGGAAACCTGCCTTAATGTACTGCAGAATTTCATCGTGTTTAGAAGAACCTTATGGAAAAATCGAGATATTTTGATCGGATCAAAATTTGAATTGCTCATATCTCAGTATCGCGTGAACTGATTGAATTCGTAGTGTGCCTAATCGAAAGCGTGTAATCGAATTATATAGTGAAAGTTTCATTATTTTTTCGTTACATGCAATATGTATTGAGTTATTGTGGTTTGATTTTTTTTTTTAGTATAGGAAATGTTGGTTTAGGCGTAAAGATACACGGTAGCGCGCGACTTCTGCTATTTCGTTTCACATGTTTTTTTTCGCGGTTTTTTCATATCACATGTTTTTTTTCACGGTTTTTTCATATACTTGGCGTCGAGACGCTACCGCGTCTCTTGATCAAACTTTTTTTGTTGTTTCCCTCATAACCTCTGAATTTCATCATTTAATGTAAATTGTGCTTGACAAGAGTAGCTTAAATTGTTTTGGAGTAAAACCCACACTAGCTTGCAGATGTCAGGGTCGAGATTTCAACGTCGCATTTATCCGTCAGGCGCAGTGAAACGTAAAAAAGCGGCAGAAGTTGAGGAACAAAAGAAGAAGTTACCTAAAATTAATACTTCTTTCACGGTTATAAATAGTCAAGTTGCGGAAGATAAGAGTGAACGTAAGATATTGACACATAAGTTTTTCCATTCTGTAGTTGAAACTATGGTTTGATTTCATATTTGCTGTTCGCTGTATTCGGTGTAAAATTCGTTCTCATTTTTCTAATAGATCAACTGCTAAACGTTGAAAGTGTGAATTCTGAAGAAAAACTTGTTCCTATCAGGAATGATAACGTTTCCATTTCCAAAAGAGTTAATGGTGAGAATAGTACAACAATTATTGAGAATGAAGTTTCGTCCGAAAAATCAGATGAGTCGGAAGTTCCACAAATACTTGTCCTCGATGATCCCGAACCCAACTCAAGAATTATCAGTTTCCAAAATCCAAATGCTGTAGACAACTTTCCCGATGCTCAACCACTTATGGAAAATGACAAGGGTTACTATGGAAATCGTCAATTAACGACAGCAGAAAAACGTTTCCTGGTTGAAGTTAATCCAAACCAACCTTACAGTCCGTTTCCATGCGACAGCAACGGTCGGAGTTTTCCAAATTTTCATTACGAAAAAACACTCAAATCTGGCCTTGTAACAAAGCGTTCTTGGTTATGTTATTCGACTATTTTGAATCAATGCTATTGCTTGCCTTGTTGGCTTTTCTCTGAAACAAAAGACTTGTTAGCAACTGGCTTCAATGATTGGATACATTTACAGCAAACATTGTCTCGACACGAAAGCAGAAGTGAGCACAATCAATCGTGTTCAATATTTGATAACTGGCGCCTCAATCGAACTTTAGATGCCCAACTTGGAAAGGCAATCGGAGAAGAAGAATCATTTTGGCGAAGAATTCTAACTCGTATAATAGATGTAAGTTTGACATTGGCCAGTTGCTCCTTGCCATTTCGTGGTCACGACAAGTCCTTCAATCCTCGAAATTCGGGAGTATTTTTGTTCATAATTCATCTACTGAGTTGTTACGATCCGATTTTGGAAAGTTTATTGGAAGGAAGAACGAATAATTCAATAACGTACTCACAGGTTGGTTGAAAAGTTCCTGCGCTCACCAAGAGATAGCACTGGTAGCTCAAAACTTTTTTTTTCTCAAGTTGGTATATCTGTCCTGAGAACACATGCAAAGTGACAAGTCATTCTGTCAATTCATTCTTTGTTTACAAGCCATTTGAAGTTGACGTGTCATTGATTTTTCTTAATATGGAAAAAATTGAATATCGTGCAGTCATTAGATTCTTTGTTTTCAAGGGTTTAAAAGCAAAGGAAATTTATGAACAATTGTTAGAGATGTATAAGGAGTCCTCACCTTCAAAACGCACCGTTGAATTTTGGGCTGGTGAATTTAAACGTGGTCGTACTAGCCTTGAAGACGATACACGCGGAGGACGACCAAAAACTGCAACCACAGCAGAAATCATTGAGCATGTACATAATATGGTTAGTGAAGATCCAAGTTTGACTAAGCGTGAAATTGCCAATGCCATAGGCATCTCAGACGAACGAGTACTCCATATTTTACATGAAGAATTACGTATGAAAAAACTGTTTGGAAAGTTAGTGCCGCACACGTTAACAATTCAACAAAAACTGGATCGAAAACAAATTTCCCAGCGTAATTTGGAGCGTTTCAAGCAGAATGAAACCGACTTCTTGCGTCGTTTCATAACTATGGATGAGACTTGAATCTACCACCATGATCCTAAATTGAAACAAGAACGTTTACAGTGGACTGAAGCTGGTTGTTCAGCTCCAAAGCAGGTGAAGTCACAACGATCAGCAAAGAAGGTTATGGCATCAGTTTTTTGGGATGCAAAAGGAATTTTGTTCATTGATTATCTTCATAAAGGTAAAACAATCAACTCCGAATATTACTGCAGCCTTTCGGATCAGCTGGATGAAAAAATTCGTGAAAAAAGACCTGGTTTGAAAAAGAAAAAAATCATTTTTCATCAAGATAATGCACCTGCTCACAAAAGTGTTTTGACGATGGCTAAATTCAAAGAACTTAAGTACGAATTGCTTGAACATCCACCGTATTCGCCAGATTTGGCTCCTAGCGACTACTATCTCTTCAGAAATCTCAAACAATTCCTTCGTGGAAAGCATTTTCCGTCGAATGAAGAGGCCATAGTAGCCGTAGACGGTTATTTTGCAGAGCTTCTGGGAAACCATTATATGGATGGGATAAAATTATTGGATGATCATTGGAACAAGTGTATTGAGCTTCTAGGAGATTATATTGAATAGAAAAACATACTTCGTAACAAAGACAGTATTCTTTCATTTCGAGCGCAGAAACTTTTCAACCAACCTGTAAGTCCAAAAATTAAAAATGAAGTTATTGATATGCTTGGAAATAGTGTGAAAGAGAAAATCATATCTGACGTTCGACAATCTCCATTCTTCGCCATTATATTGGACTTTACCCAGGACATCACAAAAATCGATCAATTAAGTACAGTTTTGAGATATGTTACCATAGAAAAAGAACACGATAAACCGAAAGAGATAATTATTCATGAATCATTTTTGGGCTTCATTCCAATAACTGATCAAACTGGCGTGAAGCTCAGTAAAATGATTACGAATGATGTCATAAGTGGTAAATAATGTGGTTCATGATGTCATAAATGGTCTTTCCATTAAAAAATTGCGTGGACAAGGGTACGATGGCGCGGCCAATATGTGCGGAATATATGAAGGAGTTCAAGCTCAGATATTGAAAGTGGCGCCAAATGCGCCTTACGTTCATTGTGCGGATCATAACGTTAATTTAGCTTTGAATGATTCAGTGAAAAACGTCGAAAAAATAAGAAATGTTTATGATCTTGTCGAAAAATTGTATACTTTCTTTGGGCATAGTATAAAGCGTTGGGCGTTGTTACAAGACAACATAAAAAAGAATGCAAGTTTGACTTTGAAAAAGCTTAATCCAACTCGTTGGTCGTCTAGACATGATACTATAGAAGCTGTTCGATTCAGATTCGCTGATGTTTTGAAAACATTGCCTTTCATGATTCTGACATCTTCTAATAAAGATGAAAGAGATGAAGCTACCGTTCTAAAAAACAAATTGGAAACATTCGAGACAATTTTCTCAATTCTTCTTGAGAGTAAAATTTTGAAAATAATCAATTGTGTTTCCAAAGAATTCCAAAATCAACAGCAGGACATTCAAAATGCAGCTAAGATGTCAAATGACGCTTACAACAGTGTGAACAGCCTTCGCGAGAATTTCGAGAGTTTGAAAAGCATTGCTGTGCATTTGGCAACGATTTGGAGGTGTTCAACAGTTTTTTCCAGAAAAAGAAATCGTCGTCCCAAAAGACATTTCGACGAATCGAGTCAACATCATTATATTGAAGATAGTGAAGATTATTTTAGAATCAATGTATTCAATCAAACTATTGATATTATGTCTACACAATTATATGAACACAGTACTGGTTTGAGAAATATTGTGCATGATTTTAGAATCGTTTCTCCCACTTTTTTGCGAAATTCAACTCACAACAACATTTTTTCTGCGGGTCAAGAGTTTCGCTCGAAATATGAGGATGATGTGTCAGATACAATTTCATGCCAATTATTGTCTTTCAAAGAATGTTTCAAAAATGACTTGGAAAAGATGAATTCCACAAAGGAAATTTTAGATTTCATTCTTATCAAAAATCACCAAGTAGTAGTTTTTCTGAAATGATAACAACTCGCTGTCTGTTTCTGACTATTCCAGTCACCGTTGCAAAAGCAGAAAGGTCTGTCTCGGAATTGAAAATAATTAAGAATTACTTACGGAATACAATGGGACAGAAAAGATTAGGCTCTCTAGCTATAATTTCCATTGAGAATGACGAAGCAAGAAAAGTTGATATTCAGAATTTAGTGACAGCATTCGCGAATGTAAAAGCTCGAAGGGAAAAATTTTAATTACTGTTGAAACTAGATGATTGTACACTTGGAATAAATTAATTTTTCTCTTCTAAAAATCTCGTATTCCTTGGGAGCCCCCTATTCTCCCCGAACACACTCAATCTCAAGCTAGTTACGCCACTGGTCTCAATTTTTGGGAAGTCTCAAAATTTTATAATAAAATATGCACTATCACCGGAAAAATATCATTATATGCAAAATTTGATGAAACAACATTTCATACGCGTTCTGCATATGTACACATGCGAAGCATATAATCCGATGTCTTGTCATAATTCACAAATTTTTGAGGAAACTTGAAATTCAACCAGCCAAATATTTGAGGAACAGTCCATGTTGATCGATGATATGACTTTAATTTGAATATTATGATCACAATCGAAATTCATTTGCGTTTGTTCTGAAAATTGATGAAATAGGGAGGGAATGGATTGAGTCACCCCATTGTACTTATGTTCGTGTGTGTCCATATTGTTCATTTTCCAGCGTGCAATAATCATCTGATATTGAAAATTTGGAAATATTTGTTCAATTTGCAAATGTATTTGTTGGTATATGTCACAACTATTCAAAAAATTCAAACTTTTGAAATCAGCAGAACTTCAAGGGAGAAAATTCAGTTTCCCACTCTTTTCGTCACTTATTTATGTGAAGATAACGTCTGAATAATTTTCCTGTTCTGGGTCTCAAGTGTAAGTTGGAAATAGCAAGTTATCTACAAAATAAGAAAAAAATGGCCGAAATCAGACTTACACCATCTATTTTGTTCTATACACTGATTTTGAGAAAGTGTTTTCAAGGAAAACACGTTTCAAATGTTACGTATGTTTGTATGCGTAAGGAAAGCTAATAATAAAATTTTTTTCATTTTTTGGAAAAAACTCATCACGGAGTAACTGTTACGCAAAAAAACAATGTCTTGGTTAACTTGCACATTGGTAGTCAATGTGAAACAAAGAAATATCTTCTTCACATTGATTCTCAGTGTGCAATACATCGATGACTTATGTGGGAACATTGGCCGTTTGTGTAAGCGCATCGAAAATCAATGCGAAAAAAATGTTCCTTCGTTGCACATCGGCTATCAATGTACACGGTTTTGATTACCTGCGTAACAGTTTTTCTGTGCAGCTATGTTAAAAAAATCATTGAAAATTCTTACCAAAAATCATCTTGTTTGTTCGAAGAAAATTGTCAAAAAAATGGTGTTTCCCTCGTCCTAATGTAAGTCCCCTTTTCGAAACAAAGAATCCAAGTGGGAAAGAAACCGTTCGTATAATAATGGACACATCTTCTTCAGAACTAAATTGTAATAAACATGCAGAAAGTAGAGAATCACAAAGAATGAATTGCCTTTCCAGTTTGATTTCAAGTATCAGTTTATATTTGAATTCTCCCCAAGCAATCATTTACCTATCCTGCAGATACTACCAAACATGTTCCGAAAAATCATGGTAAATATAGAATTCATATCACCTGTCCGATTAGGATGCCGTTGAATGAAATCAAATATTTCATAGTGAACACTTCTTAAGGAAAGTTAAATAATAAATGACATTGCATGGAATGACATAGCAATGCATCCGGTGTAGTAGTAGTACGAAGACGTATCTTGCATTTTAATTTCAACTCAACTTCAACAACCCTTCTGAATATTCGGATATTGAGAAGCATTCTTTCTCCGAACTGAATCCCAAATCGTTACTGTGAAAGCGGAGGGAGGGATAACGTTTAACTGAGACGTGAGGATCCTATTGATGTTCCGAAGATCTGAATATTCGAACGATCATTATCTTCATATGAACGTTACTGATCCCGATGAAAAAACTCTTCTTCAAGGTCGATTTATATTCGACTTTTCATGTTTTTTGGATTTATAACTATTCTATTCTATCGTTTTTCCATGTGTATTAATTCGACGTAACATATTTGTGTTGTATAACAAATAATTAAGTTTCGGAGGAATAACTATTGCAATGATTATGTTTGCATTCTTCACAGATGAATCTAGGAATTCACATGGAATAACTGTTGTCTGAAAATATTACGTTGACATCTAACACACAGAGAAATGTATAATGAAGATAAAATGAGTAATGGAATCCCTGGTAGACCAAGGTGATGATCTTATCGTGCACGCAAAAGACCGTGAAAAGACCGTGAAAAGATCTTGAGCAAAAGTTTAATATCAATACGAAAAATGAACGTGGGAGGAAGAATAGAAGGGAATTCATGAAGTGGAAGGTTCAATCTAGCGATTACAACAAACGGGATTGCAAAATTCCGTGATTGAAGGCAATAACTGACGATTTAAAAAAATTTAATTTATCGAAGAAATTCAATGCGACAAAGCGGCGACGAGGCGTGGTGTGGCTCCCGAGTGGGGGAAGAACGGTTAGGGAATGGAGAAGACTTGGAAAGGACTACAGCACAAACTATAGACGAAACACAAAGGTCAAGCGGAGAACATCTGGAGCCTTTGAAAAACTCTCGTGGATGATCACAATTGAGAGTCGTTTTTCGAACTGAATTGCTGAAATCAGCGAAATATTTCGATTCGCGGGTCATTATTGAACATGAACGATGTGAACAACATCGGTTTTTCCCATCATACGACTGCGGAATGATGAATAAATAGACTTTGATGCTGAGAAGATCATGAAGAGACCGTCAAAAGATTGTGAAAAAATCTTGGCGAATAATCACACTTTGAAATCATTTTCTCAATGTTTTCGTTTATATCAGCGAAATATTTCGATTCACGGGTCAACATTGAATGAACATGAAAGATGTGGACAACATCGGTTTTTCCCATCATACGAGTTCGGAATGATGAAAAATCGACTTTGATGCTGAAAAGACCGTGAGAAGACCGTCAGAAGATCTTCGCGAATAATCACACTTTGAAATCATTTTCTCAACTTTCTCGTTTAAATCAGCGGAATATTTCGATTCACGGGTCATTATTGAACATGAAGAAAGTGGACAACATCGGTTCTTTCCATCATACGACTGCGGAATGATGGGAAATAGACTTTGATGCTGAAAAGACCGTGAAAAGACTGTAAAAAGATCTTCGCGAATGATCACACTTTCAAATCATTTTCTCAACTTTTTCGTTCATATCAGCGGAATATTTTGATTCACGGGTCATTTGTAAACGTGAAAGATAAGAACAACATCGGTTTTTTCCATCATAAGACTGCAGAATGATGGGAAATCGACTTTGATGCTGAAAAGACCGTGAAAAAACCGTGAAACGGCCGTGGAAAGATCTTCGCGGATAATCACACTTTCAAATCATTTCCTCAACTTTTTCGGTCATATCAGCGGAATTTTCCGATTCACGGGTCATTATTGAACATGAGAGATGTGGACAACATCGGTTTTTTCCATCAAACGACAGCGGAATGATGGGAAATCGACTTTGATGCTGAAAAGACCGTGAGAAGGCCCATGAATCGGAATATTTCGCTGATATGGATGAAAAAGTTGAGAAAATTGTTTCAAAGTGTGATTATTCGCGAAGGTTTTTTCACGGTCTTCCGACGGTCTTTTCAGCATCAAAGTCGATTCTTCATCATTCCGCAGTCGTATGTTGGGAAAAACCGATGCTGTCCACATCTTTCATGTTCGATAATGACCCGTCAATCGAAATATTTCGCTAATATGAACGAAAAAGTTGTGAAAATGATTTAAAAGTGTGATTTCTCACGAAGATCTTCTCACGGTCCTTTGACGGTCTTTTCATGGTTTTTTTCACGATCTTTTCAGCATCAAAGTCGATTTCCCATCATTCCGCAGTCGTATGATGGGGGAAACCGGTGCTGTCCACATCTTTCATGTTCAATAATGACCCGTGGATTGAAATATTTCGCTGATTCAAACGAAAAAGTTGAGAAAGTGATTTAAAAGTGTGTTTCTTCACGAAGATCTTTTCACTGTCTTTTCAGCATCAAAGGCGATTCTTCATCATTCCGCACTCGTATGATGGGAAAAACCGATGTTGTCCATATCTGTCATGTTCAATAATGACCCGTGAATCGAAATGGTTCGCTGATATGAACGAAAAAGTTGAGAAAATGATTCAAAAGTCTGATTATTCGCGAAAATCCTTTCACGGTCTTTTCAGCATCAAAGCCGATTTCCCATCATTCCGCAGTCGAATGATGGAAAAAACCGATGTTGTCCACATATTGCATATTCAATAATGACCCGTGAATTGAAATATTTCGCTGATATAAACGAAAAAGTTGAGAAAATGATTTAAAAGTTTGATTTTTCGCGAAGATCTTTTCACAGTCTTTTCACGGTCTTTCCAGTATCAAAGTCGATTTACCATCATTCCGCAGTCGTTATATGGGGAAAACCGATGTTGTCCACATCTTTCATGTTCAATAATGACCCGTGAATTGAAATATTCCGCTGATATGAACGAAAAAGTTGCAAAATGATTTGAAAGTTTGATTTTTCGCGAAGATCTTTCCACGGTCTTTTCACGGTCTTTTCAGTATCAAAGTCGATTTCCCATCATTCTGCAGTCGTGTGATGGAAAAACCCGATGTTGTTCACATCTTTCATGTTCAAAAATGACCCGTGAATCAAAATATTTCGCTGATATGAACGAAAAAGTTGCAAAATGATTTGAAAGTTTGATTTTTCGCGAAGATCTTTCCACGGTCTTTTCACGGTCTTTTCAGTATCAAAGTCGATTTCCCATCATTCTGCAGTCGTGTGATGGAAAAACCCGATGTTGTTCACATCTTTCATGTTCAAAAATGACCCGTGAATCAAAATATTCCGCTGATATGAACGAGAAAGTTAAGAAAATGATTTAAAATTGTGATTATTCGCGAAGATCTTTTTACGGCCTTTCCACGGTCTTTTCACGGTCTTTTCAGCATCAAAGTCGATTTCCCATCATTCCGCAGTCGTATGATGGGGAAAAACGATCATGTCCACATCTTTTCATGTTCAATAATGACCCGTGAATGGAAATATTCCGTTGATATGTACGAAAAAGTTGAGAAAATGATTTAAACATGTGATCATTCGCGAAGATCTTTTTACGGTCTTTCCACGGTCTTCTCCCGGTCTTTTCAGCATCAAAGTCGATTTCCCATCATTCTGCAGTCGTATGATGGACAAAACCGATGTTGTTCACATCTTCCATGTTCAATAATGACCCGTGAATCGAAATATTTCGCTGATTTCAACAATTTAGTTCGAAAAACGACTCTCAATTGTGATCATTCACGACAGTTTTTCAAAGGCTCCAGAGGTTCTCCGCTCGATCTTTGTGTTCCGTCTATAGTTTGTGCTGTAGGCCTTCCCAAGTCTTCTCCATTCTCCAACCGTTCTTCCCCCACTCGGGAGCCACACTACGCCTCGTCGCCGCTTTGTCGCATTGTATATCTTCGATAAATCAAAGTTTTCAAAATCGTCTGTTATTGCCTTTAATCACGGAATTTCGCAATCCCGTTTGTTGTGATCGCTAGATTGAACCTTCCACTTTATGATTCCTTTTTTATTTTTCCTCCTACGTTGATTTTTCGCATTGATATTAACCTCTCCCTCATGGTCTTTTAACGGTCTTTTCACGGTCTTTCCACGGTCTTTTCCCGGTTTTTTCACGGTCTTCCCACGGTCTTTTGCGTGCACAATGAGATGACTTTTTGACGGTCTTTTCAATGTATCCATGGTCTACCAGGGATATTATGTACTAAGACTAACAAAATATACAAAAAATATTATGGGTTGCAGCCAGATGCGATTAGATTGTTTCTTTGCATTATTTGACACAAACAAGGAACCCTTGTGCCAATTGGCAGAGTTTTTTTTACAGTGCAATCTGATGAGGAGTCAACATTTTGTTACTCAGGTATTGAATTCAATTTTTATGAATCAAATATATCTTTGTGAATCGCCCGATATATTTGAGAAAAGAAGAAAACTCAACGATCTAACTCAACCAGCAACAGAATTTCAAAGTATATACGAAATAGATACGTTCATAGAATGTACGAATGAGATACGAAGAACATATAATGAATGTTCATAGAAAATTCAAATGAAACTGTTCTGAATATACTTATAACGTACATAGTACATTCGAAATGTACGATATTCATTCAATCAACTTCCGATTGACGTACCGTCGTATATTCGATTACATACGTTTGACGAATATGCATAGCACCTACGAAACTGTCCCATTGGAATGGCTATAGAACATATTTCGAATATTCGAAGATCGTTCATAGTATATTCTGGTGCTGCTTGGGAATTGTTTGCAATTAGCACCCAAGTGGCACACGGACGTTTCAGATGTGATATGACCATGCTTAGAACCTCCAAATGAGACTGTTTTGGCTAATCACCTTCTACGCATGTCTATAGAATACTGTACACATCATAATTCTTCCTGGTGCTTCTTGGGTAGAGTTTCCAGAATACAACTATGGAGTATTTAATAGGAAACAAATTTGATAGTACGTCGAAGTGACTCCGAAAATTCCGTTATTTTGTTCGAAAACCATAATTCATTTTCAATTTTTGGAAAGTCTTAAAATTTTACAGTAAAATACCCACATAGACGAAAAGATATCTTTTCGAAATCTAAAAGATGTCTTGCGACTTCGCAAGATGTCTTACAAACTGTTCTAAAAGATATCTAAAAGAAGTCTAAAAGATGTCTTATGCGACAGTTTTAGACATCCAAAACATGTCTTGAGTAAGACATCTTTTCGAACTCTTACTAGATATCTAGAAGATATCTTTTAGACTTCTTCAAGACGAGTTTTAGATATGATGCAAATTTTTCTTAGGACCTCTTCCCTGATTGATAAAAGAAACCCATTTATTCCTATTAAACGTGCAGAATTCGAATTTTAATGTGAATTTACTACATTCAATAGGAATGAATAGGTTTTATTAACCACGGTTGAAGCACACTTTCAGATGATCTGAAAATGTTTTGCGAATTATATATTCCATCCCTGTAACTTCCCCAAGACACAGATCTTTTAAGTGAAATTCACGTTCATTATACGTACATTTATGTTCAAGGAATGTTCGGACCATCCAATGTCCGGACGTTCAATGCACCTCCACTGAATATTCTCTGGACCTTCGTGTTTTTTTGGAATTACACACTATGACCGTAGAATTCTCTTGTACGCCTGTTCAAAATATCTCATTGAAACCACCGATTCCGATGCAGATTCTATTGGTTCAATGAAATTCTTTAAGCAGGAGTACTTGAACGAATTAAGTTTTCAATCCGTGCAACATCAATTGTGGTCCGACGTGATCCAATTTGGTCAGTAGAAACAGTGCACGCTATGAGATTCGTTTATTTTGTTTTAAGTTTAATCGAAGAGTATAAAAACATTCTCTACAAGTTCATTATTTCAAATTGAAATTGTTTTTTTTTAAAGAAGTTTCATTAATAGAAACAAGTCTTGACAGAAAACCAGAAAAGACAAAGAAATTTTTTCCTTCAAAAGTATGTAAATATACTCAAACTTCTAAGTGTGTTTATAATTAACAAAGTATTAATCCAAATTCAAACAAATGTGCGTTTGGGATACGGTAATCAGTAAATAAGTTCAATACATGATGGAAGAAGCTGATTGCAACAATCCTGCTGAAAATACCAAGCAAAACCTGATAAAAACTTATGGATCCTATGAAAGATGCAAGATCCGCAAGGTTTCATAAGGTTTCATAATGAAAGTCGCCAATTATTTCATTTTATATCAAAATTGATATTTTTTTTTCAATCCAGGCCTATAATCATTATCGGTATATTGTTATATTATTAATATTGTGATTTTGATTTTCAAGATATCTAAGAGATGACATCTAAAAGAAGTCTATAAGTTGTCTTTTAGAAATGTCGAAAAGATGTCTTCAAGATTTGTATGTTCATTGGGTGTGCACTATCACCTGAAAAATATCATTACATGCAAAATTGGATTGAAAAGTAATTTAAATGCGTTTTGCATATGCATATATGCAGATGCATACAATTCGATGTCTAATCATGATCAAACTGCTGTATTCAAATAAACCAAAGTTGTTTTTTGTAGCATATAGGTCGATATTTTCGAACCAGAACCTTGGAACTCTCAACCATTCTTTACAACAATCATGCATAATTCATTAATCAGCCACAAACAAAGTGTAATCCAGTGCTTGGTAGTTAATCGGTTCGAAGAAAGCCCCACGTGTTTACTGTTTCAGTAGTAGGGTTTTTTTATGTATCCTTCGTGACTTCTCGTACTTACTACCCACAAGCGTTGTTCTCTTCCTACTGTTGCACTCTTTGACGATTCTGTTTCATTATCGATTATGAAATTGATTTTTCCTCATAATATTACTTAATTCCCTTGGAAGACAAGGCAAGTGTTGTCAAGGAGAAAAAAAAGAGAAGGAGAAAGGGAAAACATTTTGTAATAATTTACATTCACGAGACGTTTTCTCAGGATGGATACGTACGGCCATCTTTGTTTTCGATTGCCGAAACGAGTGCCGCTAATCAATTATTCTTTGCATAAACGTCTACTCCATTCAATAAACTCCGTTTGTCGTGGATCTTCAGGGCAGGCTGCGTTGAAAGGCATCAAGAACAGAGAATATTAACGATAGAACGTAGGAAATAACAATGATCATACTGATAATTATATTCGAACAATTATAATGTGAAATTTTAGTACTGAATTTACTTCTATGAATGATTGAATTTCATTTCTCATTTTGAATCTGAAACCGGTCTATTTTTTTGCCTATAAATTCTATTAGGGCATAAATTCTGATAGGACACGCATTAAGGCATGATAGCTTATTGGAAACAATATTGGAAGGAAAAATGAATGGTAAAACTCGAAACGGTAGACCTAGATTAAGTTATATAGTTAAGTAAATCATACAAGATAAGGGTTGTAGATATGTAGAAATTGAGCGTCTAGCGGATAATAGAGAGGGTTGGAGGATTCTATCAGACCAGTCATAAGACTGATTACTTCATGATGATGATGATGATGAAATTCTATTAGGCGTGTTTGCTGAGTTTAAATATTCTGTTGATGAAACTATTTACTGTAAGAATTGGCTTAAGATTCCCGAAGAATGCCTTTAGCAAAAATCGTTTCCAACATG
Organism: Gonatopus flavifemur; assembly: GCA_018340375.1. Lineage (NCBI taxonomy): Eukaryota > Metazoa > Arthropoda > Insecta > Hymenoptera > Dryinidae > Gonatopus > Gonatopus flavifemur. Next base: position 262,517 of record JAFFJZ010000050.1, on the reverse strand, counting down.
TTTTGGACTCGCTTCAATTTTCAAATAAAGTGGGAGATGATTCTATGCTTAGGTCAGAATATGTTTCAGAATATATGCCAAGATATGTTGTTGAATATTATTAGGTGTACAAATAAGTTTCCGCGGTTTTTTATAAAAAATTAGGAATTTATTGTAAAGGAAAAGTACATTACGTTTTATTCAAAGTATTTTCCATCATTTGCCACTACTTTTCCCCATCTTTCTGGCAACATTCGGATACCCCGTCGAAAAAACTCTTCATCTTTTGACGCTATCCACAAATCTACCCAATTTTTGGTGTCTTCATATGATGTGAAGCGCTGCTCAGACAGACCATGTGCCATCGACCGGAACAGGTGATAATCAGAAGGGGCTAAGTCTGGTGAATACGGCGGGTGGGGTAAAACTTCCCAGTTGAGTGTTTCCAAGTATGTTTTTACCGGCGCCGCAACATGTGGACGAGCATTATCGTGTAAAAGAATAATTTTGTCGTGTCTGGAGTAGTAATGGGCGCGTTTTTCCTTAAGTGCCCGACTCAATCTCATCAATTGTGTTCGGTAGAGAGCTCCAGTAATGGTTTCGCTTGGTTTCAGCAATTCATAATACACGACACCAAGCTGATCCCACCAAATACACAGCATGAGTTTTTTTCCATGAATATTCGGCTTAGCTGTCGATGTTGATGGTTCGCCGGGCTTAACCCATGACTTTCTCTTCTTTGGATTATCGTAGTGAATCCATTTTTCGTCACCAGTGACTATACGATGCAAAAAACTCTTTTTTTCATTCCTGGCAAGCAGCATTTCACTCATGCATAATCGGCGTTCAACGTCTCTCGGCTTTAGTTCATATGGAACCCAATTTCCTTGTTTTTGAATCATTCCTAACGATTTTAAACGATGTGAAATTGCTTGTTGAGTCACTTGTAGAGTAAGTGCAAGTTCTTTTTGCGTTTGGGACGAATCTTCCTCCAATAGTACTTCTAATTCCATGTCTTCGTACACTTTCGGCCTTCCACTGCGTTCTTTGTCTTCAACGTCAAACTCACCGTTCTTAAACTTTTAAAACCATTCCTGACAACTTCTCTCACTTAAAGCAGCTTCACCATATGCTTCTAGAAGCAATCGATGCGCCTCAGCTGCAGATTTTTTCACATTAAAGAAGTAAATCAAAAGTTCCCGCAAATGATGCTTATTCGGAATAAAACTTGACATTTTTGCACGAGAAAAATTACGTGATGCTGATACGGAATCACTAGTACTTTAAGGTTATGGTGTTGCCAGATGACTAAACTTGGGATATTACGTTTTACATCTGACAATTTCTCCATAACCTTCTGGTGGGGCCATCTTTTGACAAACCGCGGAAACTTATTTGTACACCTAATAATTTCATGCCATTAGTGAAGTTACTGAAATTTCATAACAATTCGAATAATGCGCGAAATTTTCTCATAAAATAAAGTAAAACCAATCCATTCTAGTGCGGAGGCGATACTATCAGTTGTTGGCGATGGATTTAGAACTGATGAACAAGCCCACACGGCACTTCAGTTCATGAAAAGTTCTAATGCATCAATTTTGAATTCTTATACTTTCAAATGAATTCATTATGAACTTTCTTTGAACTGTGGTGTTGTGTAGGAGTAATTATTTTCTCACAAACGATGGGTGTTTATATGTGATCCTAAAGATTTTTCATTTTTGTGTAATATATTTCATTGAGTATGCACACGCAAAAAAGGAAATGCTGATTATCAATATTTTCATACGGAAGACTAACATTCAAGATACTTCATTTCATCGTGGGACGAGAAACTGATTATATTCAGAAATTCATTATGCTCATTCACGTACTCTCAGTTACTGGTCTGCAGAATCTCAATACCTGCAATTCAGAAAGCCATTCCCAGAGAAAATGCATTTCAGTGTCGCATTAATAGAATCCTATTTCTGAAATGTAAACGAGAAAAAAACTTCTGTGAAATCTATCTTTCAGCACACCCATCGATGTCTACGTTGCCTCCACGTAGCTAGAAGTTATCATATCAAGTCTAGGTGGAGGCAACGGAGACATCGGCAGATGTGCTGTACGGATACAGGAGTTGTTCTGGTATCAACTTAATCTCTGACATAAGCAAGATTTTACTAAAATCCACACCAGAAAAGATATTGTATTCACAGTGTCATGAATGTCCATCATCACAACAAGAAAATGTTGCTTCATAAAGTTTTAAGATTCATAATAAAATATTAATGGTCCATTCATTCTGAACTGTTGTGCTGTCTGGGTGTTTATTATGATTTTGAGGTCACTGAAATCGAATCCGGAGTCTATTTTGAGCCATCATGTCAGGTTTCTAATTGGGTTTGGATCGTAAGATGTCTCTGAGGTTATGTGAAAAAGTGTATCTTGATGGAGTAGAATGAACTTCAGATTGGGTTTTAGCGACTCCAGAAACGGATAATCAACATGGTCTAACACCTAAATCAGAAAAAATTTTTGTTTGTGTGGCTGTGCTGTTTAGCCCCTGCACAGTGGGGCCAAAACCCAAAAAGTTGGAAAAAATTATAAAGAGTTTTTAGAACTGCTTGGAAATTGGTACCAGGGTGTTTCGGGGATCGCTGATTACGAATCCGTTGTCAAAATTGCAAAAATCAAAATGGCGGATCCAATATGGTGGACAAAATTTCGATAATTCATCGGATTTCTTTGAAACTCAGTACCTGATAGTTTTTGGGGTTGCTCATCACGAATCCGTTGTCAAAGTTGCGAAATTCAAAATGGCGGACAAAAATTCGAAAATTCATCGAATTTCTTTAAAACTCAGTACCTGATAGTTTTTGGGGTTGCTCATCACGAATCCGTTGTCAAAATTGCGAAATTCAAAATGGCGGACAAAATTTCGGAAATTTATCGGATTTCTTTGAAACTCAGTATCAAATAGTTTTTCAGGTTGCTGATTACGAATCTGTTGTCAAAATTGCGGAATTCAAATTGTTTGATCCGATATGGTGGATGAGAGCGGAATGGCAAATGTATAAAATTCTACACGAAAACGCCGGATTTACAATCATCCCCGAAAAACCCCGCGTGCGAAGTGTAAAGGACAACCGACGAATATGAGCATCTCAGTCCACCACACGGAGAGAGAAATATCGCTGTCATAACGATACTGGATAGTTGTTATGACTATCCAAAGTTTGGTGGTATCAGTATCGTTGCTATGAGCATACAAATCATCCGAGGAACGATATAGATGGCCAGCATAGCCATCTGTATCGTCACTATAGCGATACAGTATTGTCACTACAGCTATTTCTTCTTAACCATACTTCAGATCGTTATAATAGCCATCCTTTTTTTTCCGTGCATATTGGAATTTGAAAATTTTGTCAACCGATCCAGTGACTCCGCAAACTTCCTAGCGCGAAATTTAGAGAAAATTCGATAAATTTGAGAATTTTGGTCCGCCATATTGGATCTGCCATTTTGAATTTAGGAATTCTGACAGTCGATTTATAATCAGTGACCCCGAAAACCCCTGTGATACCGATTTTCAAACAAATTTGAAAACTCTTGATAATTCCCTCAAATTTTCTGTGATTGTCATCATGCGGTCTGAGACACTTCCTTCACAAAATCATGTCGGAATCTCAAAGGGGCAAAAAGTGGCAACTTTTTCTTATTCCATGTTGAAGGTGAGACCTTCGTCTGCAATCTTCAATAAGTAGAGTGGCTGGGAAATTCTGGGAACACAACTTTCCCCTCAACAAACCAAACGAATTTCCAAATTCAGAAATATAAAAATCACATCCAATCATCACACTGTTGTCATTTGCCATTCGATAAATTGATATTCCTCTGATTATTAGTATCACAAAAAAAATGGAAACATGTCTAAATACACATCCTGAAAGAAAATTTCATTATATTCAAAACTTCGAGAAGATAAAAAAGAATATGCTCCATCTGAAAAAAAAGATGTGAAATCAATATGAGCTACCAAGTACATTTGGTTATCCAAATGGGATGTAAACGATTTTTGCTATATTGTAACTTCAGTTTGTTTAAACTGTATTCAAAGTCATTCATGATCTTCGAAAAACATCATTATATTGAAAAATGAACTCAATCAAGTGTATTGTTCTGCCCATATATGAATAAAATGAATGAGATTCATCCTGCGACGGCAGAAAATTAGAAAAAAAAATTGAAAAAAGAAATTATCCCAAAAACAAAGAATAAAAAAATCTAAAAACCCATTCCAAAGGAAAATTTCACTGCATTCAGAATTTCGAAGGGATATAAAAGGATATGCTCCATTTGAAAAAAAAAGATATGAAATCAATATGAGCGACCAAGTACATTGGTTATCCAAAGGATATGTGAAAGATTTTTGTTATATTGTAACTTCAGTTTGTTTAAACTGTATTGAAGGTAATTTATGATTTTCAAAAAAGCATTATTGTATTAAAAAAAAAAATAGAACAAGCGTATCGTTCTGCTTGTATACATAGATACCAAAAAGTAAAAAAAAAGTAGAATTCCACAAAACATACAAATGTCTCACAAAAACCCCTAAAAACTCCAACACAGTAAAAAATAACGTCAAATCCCAAAAACCATACAAACGTTTTACAATAACGCTTGAAAAAAAATCCTTGACAAAAATACTTCACTCTTTCCGGAAGATTACTTGATATAACAAATATACCATAAAAAAAAAAGATGTGAAAGGCAACCCTGTTTCGGAATTCGCATCAACCAGTAACACTTGGCGTGGCCGAAGAAGATTTTATGAAATTATATCATTTAAATTTCTTATTTAATGTTCTATAGAAATTCATTTGTATATAATAAAGGCTAAAAACTTCTACCATCGGCCACGCCAAGTGTTGCTGGTTGATGCGAACTCCGAAAAATGTTTTGTGGAATTCTACTTTTTCTTCACTTTTTGGTATCTATATATACCAGCAGAACGATACGCTTGTTCTATTTATTTTTTTAATACAATAATGCTTTTTTGAAAATCATAAATTACCTTCAATACAGTTTAAACAAACTGAAGTTACAATATAACAAAAATCTTTCACATATCCTTTGGATAACCAATGTACTTGGTCGCTCATATTAATTTCATATCTTTTTTTTCAAATGGAGCATATCCTTTTATATCCCCTCGAAATTCTGAATGCAGTGAAATTTTCCTTTGGAATGGGTTTTTAGATTTTTTTATTCTTTGTTTTTGGGCGAATTTCTTTTTTCAATTTTTTTTTTCTAATTTTCTGCCGTCGCAGGATGAATCTCATTCATTTTATTCATATATGGGCAGAACAATACACTTGATTGAGTTCATTTTTCAATATAATAATGTTTTTCGAAGATCATGAATGACTTTGAATACAGTTTAAACAAACTGAAGTTACAATATAGCAAAAATCGTTTACATCCCATTTGGATAACCAAATGTACTTGGTAGCTCATATTGATTTCACATCTTTTTTTTCAGATGGAGCATATTCTTTTTTATCTTCTCGAAGTTTTGAATATAATGAAATTTTCTTTCAGGATGTGTATTTAGACATGTTTCCATTTTTTTTCTGAATACTGACCACATTTTCATGTACTTGGCGTTATGTTTTTACCTTTTTGAGGTTTTTTATGGGGATTTCACTTCTTTTTCTGAATTTTCCTTGAATTGAGTGGAAAGAACAATCAAATACTCATGTCGAGTTTATAAACTACAGTAGCAATAGTACTATAGTGGCAATCGTAGCAATGAAGAAAATGTCCTCAGATCATTTGTGACATGAAAAACCCACTTGGGTTTCCATCAGTCATCTCATCATTGGACAGCAATAGATAATTCCCGTTATGCTAATCAATATGTATTCATTATGAATATTTTGAATTCAAAATGAAAACGTCTTGAATGCCCGGACAATTCATTATGAAATCTCGATATGAGTCCTTTCTGAACATTAAGTTGTTCATTAATAGTTCATTTTGAATTTAAGATATTTATAATGAATACATATCGATTAGCATAACGGGAACTTTTTGCGGGAACTCGTGTGCTGTATGGGATGATACTCCAGGTAGCATAGAGTTCATTGAATAATTCTTAAATAACTTTTTGAGAACTGTGGATTTTAAATGAAGTTTTTTGAGGATTCTTTATGAACTCCATGTTATCAGTAATGTGAGAACAATAAATTAAATTGAAGGAAAGAAACAAGTATGATTGTACAAAAAAATAGAGGTTTGTAAGAATAGAAATATCATTCAGCCTGAATGTAACAACAGGAGAGATAAAACTTTTGCAGAGATCATTTTAGAATGAATCGTATCTTCAGTCACACGAGTCAGGCTACTGATAGTTATTCTACAACAATTTTTATGATTTTAAATTCATTTATAACATATATGATATTTCGAAATGGTTTACTTTCAAGTACTTGGTTTTTCATAAAATATTCGTATTTTTATTTTTGTTTATTTTCATCAAATTCTTCTCTTTAATATCATATCTGATCATAAATATTCATCTCTACATATTTGTACTCTAACAGGTCTCTATTGTTGAATGTAATATAACCGGTCTTCATTTTTTGGTACATATTAAAAGGAAAGAAATTGCTGTTGAATGAAATTTTCTTCCATTTTCAGCACATATTTGGGAATACAGACCTGCAGAAGTGAAAATATGTGAAGATGAAAGTATTCAACGTTGATGATATTCAAGAATAGAATTATTCGAAAACAAACGTAATTGAAACTAAAGATAGAAGTTCGTAAGAATGGAAATACAATTCAGCTTGAATGAAACAACTGGAGAGTTCAAACTTTTGGAGAGAATATTTTAGAATCAATTCTATCTCCAGCTACATCAATCAGGTTAATCCTCATTCATTCAAACTAATATCCGTAATTGTAATATCATTTTCAACATATATAATACTCCGAAATATTCTTTCTCCCAAATACTCTATTTTCAATTAAACATTTTCCATTAGAGATCTGTATTCTCAATCACCTTGATTTTCAGAAAATTCTTTCCTCCATATCACTGTTGATAAATATCTATTCTCACATATTTTCACTCTCACAAATCCTCACTATCAAATATATGTTGAAATAAGGAGAAAAATGGGCGGTTGAATAAGATTATTTTCATTTGTAACACATATTTAAGAATAATGATATGTGAATATCAAAATATATTAAAATAAAGATATTTAATATTCATGATATTCGAGAATTGAATCATTTGAAAACAAAGGTAATGAAAGATAAAAATAAAAGTTTGTGAGAATAGAAATGTAATCCAGCTCGAATGGAACATCTGGAGAGATAAAACTTTGGAAGAAAACATTTAGAATGAATTTTATCTCCAATTATATCAGTCAGGTTGACCTGTAGTTATTCTACAACAATTTCTATAATCAGAATACTTGTGTATCTGTTCCATTTTCGTCGAGTTGATCCCAAACAGTCTGTGTAATCATTCGTCAATTGGTCAGCCAAGTGCATCTGATGCAAAAATTTGTGTTATATCCACAGCGCTCCTGTCTTTTCTTCATTTTCTTTCAACGCTACCTAATGATAATGATGGTCAGTGACATACAGATGTATAGTACATCTGCGTCCTTCTTGCTTTTTCTTCATCTACCAGTGATTCTATTGAAAGAATCTGATAGTAGTATACTCGACGCAAGGACCTGTTGTATATCCTCTGCGCTCCTGCCTTTTCTTCATTTTCCTATGACGCTACATAATGATATTGATCATGATTGATTGATAATCGATCATGCTGGTATGTAATGTACAGATGTATGGTACACCTGTATCCTTTTTGCTTTTTCTCCTTCCACCAGTGATTCTATTGGAAGAATCTTATAGTAGTATACCTGATGCAATGACTTGTTGAATATCCACTATGCTCCTGTCTTTTCTTCATTTTCTTATGACGCTACCTATTGATATTGATCCTGCTGGTACATGATATACAGTTGTATGATATATCTGCATCTTGCCTGTTTTTCCTTCATGCACCTGTGATTCTACTCGAAGAATCAAGGGATTCATTATCAATTGAACCCACTTTGTAATCTGTAATGCAAATTGATAGTGGTGATAGCAAACTCACAGATCTATGGTATATTCGCTTCATTTTGTTTCTTTCTTATCCCCCTGAAACACTACGCAAAGAATCTGATACCAGCATTGGATAGATCTGTGATATATCCACTGCGCTTTTGCCTTTTCTTCATTCGACTATGAGGCCACCGAATGAGATTCATAGTGACGATGACTAGCCTACAAATTTGTGATACGTCTGCTTCATTTCTGCTTCGTTTCCAGCCACCTATGATTCTACTCCAAGGAACTAATGAGCCCAGCATGTTGTAAGAATCTGTGGCATATCTACTGTGTTTTCGTCTTTGAAAAAATCGCTCTGATATACTTCAATGTGACTAAAGTAACTGGAGACCAACTTCAACTTCTACCGTTGATCAAACTATTTACATCTCTTTGAGGTTTTGTCATAAACTTCACTTTCTAAAAACTTTTTATATTGCATTGGGGTTTTTTGATGAATTCCCCTTCCTGATTATAAGTGATGATTTAGTTATTGATTCATTACATAATCTTTAATTATCCATTCCATGCCATTCATTATCAATTGAATCCACTTTGTAATCTGTAATTCATACATTCAATACAAAATTTTCACAAGACCGCCTATATGAAATTGATAGTGGTGGTAGATGACGTACAGGTCTATGGTATATTTGCTTCTTTTTCGTGTTTTCTTACACACCTGTGATACTACTCAAGCAATCCGATAACAACTCTTGGTCAAGAAAGTATCAGGCCAACGAGGAAGAACAAAAACGAAGCAAATATACCATTCGATCTGTACGTCGTCTACCACCACTATCCATTTCATTTAGGTAATTCCATAGGCAATTTTGTATTGAATGGATGAACTACAGATTATAAAGTGGATTCAATTGATAATGAATGACATGAAAGGGATTATCAAAGATTATGTAACGAATCAACAACTGAATCATCGCTCATAATCAGACAGTGGAATTCATCAAATATCAAATATAATCAGAACGTGGAATCATCCAAAAACCCCAATGCAGTATAAAAAGTTTTTAGAATGAGAAGTTCATGACACAACCTCAATGAGATATAAGAAGTTTAAAAAACGTTGAAGATTGAGGTTGGTCTCCAGGCACTTCAGTTACATTGAAGTATGTCAAATATTTTAAATCAAAACTATTAATTGAACAAAACGATTTCTCTAGAGGCAAAAGCACAGCAGATATGCCACAGATCTTGACGACATAATGGACTCGTCAGTTTCTCGGAGTAGAATCACAAGTGGATGGAGACGAAGCAGAACTGAAGCAGACAAATCATAAATTTGTACGCTAGCTATTTAGCTAGACGATAGCTGTCACTATCAATTCCATTCGGTGGCCTCTTAGTCGAGTGAAGCAAAGGCAAGAGTGCAGTGAATATATCACAGATCTATCCGATACTATTATTAGATTCTTTGAATAGCATCACAGGTGAATGAGGATGGAACAAAATGAAGCAAACATACCATAGATCTGTATGTTAGCTACCAATACTATCAATTTCATTTATATTCAAGAATCCGATAACAGCCTTTGTCAAAGAAACCTACTGAATCTTGTACAATGTTCTAGTTGAAGTCAATGCAGTAGAATGTAGTTCATGTTGTTGTTGTAGTCAATGTAGTTGATGTCTGATTCTCAAGTTGATTTGGTTAGATTCAATGGACTGTTCCATTGGATGATACTCTTCATCAAAACTACACAGACAATAAAATTATATTAAACGTACCTTTTCTTACCAGACATCCCTGTATGGTTTTTTCTCTCAAGAAAGATGAAAAAGATTCGGAACGGTTATTTTAAACAAGCAACATCTCTAGTCGCTTCAGTTGAGCTTAAGTGTAGTCATTGTCGATCAGGGTATGCAAGGAGGACAATGTTTCATTCATTCACTTCTCTCTGAGTAAGCTCAATGTTATCTGTTTCATCATTTGCTCAGGATTCTAGTTAGGAAATAGTATAGACCAGTGGACTGTCCATCAGGGGTATGGTATACCCACTATAATTTTACCTGTAAAGAGATAGCAAATAAACTTGATTAATTCTCAAGCAAGCTCGGTATAATCTTTTTCATCAATTGTCTACGATCCTAATTGGAGAAATTGACAGTAGCTAGCTATCCGTCAGGAGTTATGATATATCCGTTATGTTTTGGCCTATAGAAAGATTGCGAATCAATTTGAATCATTCCCCTTGAGCATACTCTGTATGATCCATTTGATCATCTGCCTACGACTCTAGTAGGAGGATAGGACAGTAGCGGACTGTCTTTTGCCTCAGAATTTATAAGTTTGAATTATTTCCCTTAACTATACCTTGTATGATTTTCTATAATTTGTCTCTGGTTCCGGTTAGAGGAACCAATAGTAGCACACTGTCCGTCAGGGATCATGGTATATCTGCAATGCTTTTGCCTGTAACGGAATCATACATTTCATGAATAATCCATCATACACAGCTTACCTGTGTATATTCCAATTTTCTGAATGTAGCAAATAGATTTATTTATACCTTTCTCAAACTTTTTGTTTTTATTACAAATAACCTCTCCATCATTTATTTATTCATTCTTTCATGAATTTTTTCAAGTAATATATGAAAGTATATATAATTCCAAGTTACTTGTTTGTGTTTGATTGTTTTATAATAACCTGTAGTCACCTGTAATGTAGTCATCTGTAATTCATCCATTTTTTCATTATTCTTTTAATATTATAATAACCTATCAACACATCGCCTCATTGACAGGTTATATTTGTTTACGTATTTACAAGGTATATACTCTATATATATTGAAATGAACGCTATTGGACGTTGGTAAAAAGAAAGAGACAGAATCCTTTATTTCTCACACAAGTTTGAGGAAGAAAATGAACGCTATTGGATATTGGAAGAAAGAGAGAGATACAATATCCACCATTAAAAAGAAAAAGACAGATTGGATGAACATGTAAGTGATTAGAAGAAGAATATAAATCACTGACGGAGAAGAAATCCTGAAATATTATGATCGCATGAAAATTTGAAATGTTTATAACTCAGTATCGAGTAAACTGATTAAGTTCGTAGTGTGCTTATTCGAAAGTGTATAGTCGAATTATATATTAAAAGTGTAATTATTTTTTTGTGACATTCAATGTGTGACGAGTTATTGTGCATTGAAATTTTTTTAGGAGGTTAAATCTCGGTTCACGAGTAAAGATACACGGTAGCGCGTGACTTCTGCTTTTTCATGTATGTATATATATATTATTTTTTTTTTCACGTTTTTTTCATTTACTTGGCGTCGAGACGCTACCGCGTCTCTTGATATTCTATACACTTTCAGCAGTAGATTCCATTTTTGAAAAGTTCGATCGGTTCATTTTCCGAGACACAGCGTCTCTTTGAACATGGACATCATTCTACTATTCCGTAGTTACACGAATGGTACCTCACAGGAGGGTACATTCAAACTGGTATACAAGGGGAGGGAGAGCAGATCACATCTTCTCATATCTGAATTGTGATACTCGGGACATTACTTTACTTACCCCAACGGTCAAATATTCCAAATTACAAACTTCATTTTTTGTATTTTTTCCAACTTTTTGGCATTTGGCCCCACTGTGCCCTGTTTCGATTATGAATATCTATTTTATTCTTAGTCAGAGTTCCTGAAACATGGACTTTTCGATTGTTTTGATTTGGAGTTGCATTCAATTTTTATTTTCATATGCCAATTCATGGGAAAAGAGTCCGTATCTGAGAACTTTGTTCCAAGTATAGGCACACATCTCATAACAATAGTATAAAATATTATTTTTCCACTAAGATTTGTTTTTAAACATCAACGTAAGATATTTTATTAGAAAGAATTCAATGGATAATATACGACGTGTTGCAACACATACCCTATGAGAACGACTTAGTCAAAATGCCGTCAAATTGACGTCACTTTGACCAATTTTTAGTCAAAATCACGTCAAAATAATATCATTTTGATGTCATTTTGACAAGCTTGAACGTCTATTGGACGTCTAGTACGTTCAATGGACGTCCTTGGAGGTTCGTATCCTCCTGGGGAAGGTATGGACAATGAATGGAAATCAATGCTGTTTCGCACTTTCAATATTATATCATTTGTATATCTATGAACTATCTGGCCGCATTACAAATAAAAGACAAGATTATAGCATCAGGTGAAAGAAATAATTAAAGCCAACGACAATTTTTATTTTATAGCTAACGTTCTTACAGTCCATTTTGATAAACATTTTCAGGCATTTGAAGTTTACACCCATACTAAATATGCAGTGATTTTATTTCAAGACATCGATGATGTAACGTTTATGGCACGTATGGGAAATGGCAAATATTACATACCTTCAGAATTTTAACTAAAAATAATTTGACAAAGTTGAAAAATATTGTTGGCTTTAAAAATTTATAATTTCAAGAAAATGTATATGTGATATGAAGGGAACTGTAGGGATACATGTTCTATCCTTTTTCAATTTATTATTTCACCTTTTTCTAATAAACCTTATTCTTAAAAATCAGTAATTATAGCTCATAACAGCAATGTATATGCGACTGAAAATAATTTCATTGAGATTTTTTATTGTAAATAATAAAATGTTCACTCAATTACACACGTACCTTTGTACAAAAAAAATAGTTAATTTTATTATGTTTCTACCATTCCTTTGAATGAAGATAAGATTTGACTCTGGGAAATAGTCCAAATCTATCACATTGATCATGTGGACGATGAATATTGATAGTAAGTATTATACTTTCTCACCATTCACTAAAAATAAAACTTAGCTATAAAAATATTCCCGACTCTCCCAGCACATATATAAAAGTGTGTCTTTCAATCTAATGAATCGTTATTTGGATATGTAGAAATGAATATTTGTTTGACAGAAATCAATATTTTGTTAGTTTGGAGAAATTTATTATTTGCCCTGTGAAAGTGCACCGGTCAATTTAGTTTAACCGAAATTTGACCGAAAATAACTGATGACTTGAGGTTATTCTTTGGTAAATTTTCGATTTTGATAAGCTGATGGTTGGTTTTGGATATTTTTCGACCGACAAACAACTGAAATTCAATTTTCCTTCCTATATAGGCGGAAGTTGTTTCTCAGTACGTAGATAGTTGAAACAAAGTTCCTTTTAGAACACTGGTTTAGAATATGGCGGAAATATATAGAAAATTTTACAGGACATGTCTGCATCCCTGCGTATCAATCTCACATATTCTTTGATTTTTCACATAACCTAAATTCCGTTGAAAGAGAAAAAGGATTATTTCAAAAGTCATAAATTGAAAGAAATTAGTAGAAAACATATTTCTCACTTTGGAAAGTAGAGCTCGCAAGAACAAGTTTATGAGAAATTATGTCACTGATGACAAAAATGGATAACAATATTGCATTATCAAAGGGATACCAGCGATGATTAACAGGAGTATAACAGTCTGTGTTGCCAGAAACTGAGGACTGACAGTGTGAGGACCGGATATTATTGGTCGATCTGATCAACAGGAATATTACAAAGAGAACCAAGATCTCCGAACGTTCGTGGAAAGTTCGGGTACATTCGTTGGATATTCCTCGAATTTAGAAATGTCCCTACGATCATCGAACATTTGTTGAATGTTTGGCGGCCATCTTGGTCTCTTGGGGATTTGATTGTTCCTGTAAGATTTGTTTTCTTCTAGCATTTTTACTTCTGGCATCTTTTCTCTTGACTCGCGTTTGCCTTGTCGCAATATTTTTTCAAAACATAACGGTTTACAGCGAATAAAGTCATAAATATCAAGAATTGGAATTACATCCACAATCAGCCATAACTTCAGTAACATAAATATCAAGAATTGGAATTACATCCACAATCAGCCATAACTTTATTAACATAAATATCAAGAATTGGAATTACATCCACAATCAGCCATGTCTTATTTATCAGACTAATTAGATTATTATTATAGATATTGTTTCTCTTATTTCACGTTAAAATTTTTCTTATCTTGTCATTTCAATAATACTGAAACTTTCACAAGTTCAAACTTCCCGCTTAAACGCGCCGTAAGCATCACTAGGACCAAGAACAACTTTTCACCATGATTTTCATTGAGTCAACACTTCTCCCAAATAGCAATTTGACCTTGCTGAAATGTTGTCATGCAAGCTTCTGGCAAGGTTATATTCATCGGAAGAGATGGGCAGCGTGTTTCGTCCCTGCATATATTTCAAAATCTCGATCATTTTTAGGTTGTTAAAAAAGGACAGTACAAACTTTTTTTCTATCACCGACATTACCTATCAGTAATCCGGTATAATATAATCAGTTGAAAATTTACCGAAAATAAGAGAAAAATGTACTGCTTATCTGTAAATTGAATGCTTTTAATCAGAAAGTTGTAGATACCCAAGACCAACAACTTTGTTTCTTAACACAAAATGCGAGATACTGATCAACAGTATTTTTCTTATTGATGTACAGCAACTCAATGATTTTCAATGTTGGATTAAAATTCAGCGCGCGACATTCCTGAAGTTCAGTGAAAATGTTCTGCACAAGAGTATTTCGAAATACTTTTGTGTTGGTGATCTTATGAACAGTATCCAGATACCGAGTATCAGCAATTCCTTTATTGCGTGAAATATCAGTCTTCTGAAACATGTGCAAAGAAGAAATAATCTGATAGGACACACAATGAGGCATGATAGTTTATTGGAAATAATATTGGAAGGAAAAATGAATGGTAAAACTTGCAAAGGTAGACCTAGATTATGTTATATGAAGCGGATTATACAAGATAAGGGTTGTCGGAGATATGTAGGAATTGAGCGTTCAGCGGATAATAGACAGGGTTGGAGAATTTCATCAAACCAGTCATAAAACTGATCACTTCATGATGCTGATGATTTAATATCAAGAAACGCGGTAGCGTCTTGACGCCAAGTACATGGAAAAAATTCTGTGGGAAATTGAAAAATGAAAAAGCAGAAGTCGTGCGCTATCATGTATCTTTCCACGTGAACCCAGATTTAATATAGTCAAAAAATCTTCAATTCAAGATAACTCGTCACACATTGAATGTCATGGAGAAAGAATGACACTATCATATAATTTGACTGCACACTTTCATTCAGTCATACTACGAACTATCTCAGTTAATCCGAAACTGAGATACAAGCGTTTCAAAGTTTGATGCGATCAAAATATCACGATTCTGGTTCATCATCGATTCCTTCTACACTCAGAGAAGAATCTGGTTGGTACAGCGCATAGTTGATTTTTGCCTTGACCTTTTTACGTAGTTGATACAACTACATCCATGTGAGTTTGTCTTGTGTTCTTCGTCATGACAACCAAATTTCAGGGCACTGCAACTGTGAATTTCCGAACATGTGAACATAGTTCATGTAACCAAGTTGCATTTTTCTCAGTGTAAACACGATAACTTTTCACTATCTGAAGATCTAGACACACAAGCTACGTAAACGTAAGAAACGGATGCGCAGGAACTATATACGAGATCTACGCAGGCTTCCATTCCTTACGTTCACGTTCACTTAGCTTGTGTATTTGAGCTCTTGAGATGAGTTTTCAATTCTCGTGATAATATGGACCCAAAAAAAACTTCAGAAAAGTAGAAAAATAACGCCAAGCACATGAAAATGCCATCAATATCTACTTTCTTGGAAAATCAATATTCATTTTTAATGCAATGATGTTTTTCGAAGATCATAAATCACTTTGAATAGGATTGAAAAAAATTGGAGTTACAATATACGAAAAATCGTTGAAAGACCATTTGGATAACCAATTGTACTTGGCAGCTCATATTGATTTCACATCTTTTTTTCAGATGGGGCATATCCTGTTGTATTGCATCGAAATTTTAAATGTAATGAAACTTCTGTTGAGAATAGGTTCATAATTTGTTTTGTAGATAATTTAGGGTGGGCCGAAAAACCCGAGTTTTCGAATTCCGGAATCTAATAATGCGCAAAAGTTGCCTTGGAGGAACACAAATCGAGTCCAAAAAGGAAAATTCAAATCGGTCAAGATTCGGGTTAGCGCATCGAAAGTGAAAATCCTCATCTTTCACAATTTTTGGCGATTAACATGTATTTTCTTGAATATGTGTATATTTCACTATTCATTATCAAAAAATAATTGTTGGGCATATAAATAGAGTATATGTGCATACATACAATATACCCGCGTTTCAAAAGCGCCTTGTTCGTGCAGCTGTTGGCTCAACTTGAATATGTAACTCAGAACTCACCACGAGAAGGTGGCTGCACTTCAACCTATACGTGAGTTTTCGTGTCCGTTCTGGGTTTGTTGATTAGGAGTGTATTGCTCAGACATTTGGATGGACTATTGCGCGACGCATCAGATATACGACCAAATCATAGGCACTTCATTTGTTCCGGCAAGGAGTACACGCGTACTGTTTCATAAAATAGTTAAAACAGCGGATGTGTATTTTTTTTCGTATAAATCTAAAAATTACTACTTCAAGCGCTTTAATTTTCTTGTTACTGATATTGTCGATATTTAAGCTAAGTTCGTTTACCGATGTCCCAAGTTACCCCAACTCGCTCCAAGTATTTTGGATTCGCTACTTCCAGTTCAAGCAACGAAATGATTGGTTTGGTACAAGTTGGAGCAACTCAGGGCACGTAGAACGAACGAACCTTTAGAACATAGACTCTCATTTCATCACATTATATACAGGTTGGTTACAAAGTTTCTGCGCTCGAGATGAAAGAATACTGTTTTTGTTACGAAATATATTTTTTTATTCAATATAATCTCCTAGAAGCTCAATACACTTGTTCCAATGACCTTCCAATAATTTTATCCCATCCTTATAATGATTTTCCGGAAGCTCTGCAAAATGACCGTCTACGGCTGCTATGGCCTCTTCATTCGACGAAAAATGCTTTCCACGAAGGAATTGTTTGAGATTTCTGAAGAGATAGTAGTCGCTAGGAGCCAAATCTGGCGAATACGGTGGATGTTCAAGCAATTCGTACTTGAGTTCTTTGAATTTAGCCATCGTCAGAACACTTTTGTGAGCAGGTGCATTATCTTGATGAAAAATGATTTTTTTCTTCTTTGAATCAGGTCTTTTCTCACGAATTTTTCCATCCAGCTGATCCAAAAGGCTGCAGTAATATTCGGAGTTGATTGTTTTACCTTTCTGAAGATAATCAATGAACAAAATTCCTTTTGCATCCCAAAAAACTGATGCCATAACCTTCTTTGCTGATCGTTGTGACTTCACCTGCTTTGGAGCTGAACAACCAGCTTCAGTCCACTGTAAACGTTCTTGTTTCAATTCAGGATCATGGTGGTAGATCCAAGTCTCATCCATAGTTATAAAACGACGCAAGAAGTCGGTTTTATTCTGCTTAAAACGCTCCAAATTACGCTGAGAAATTTGTTTTCGATCCAGTTTTTGTTGAATTGTTAACGTGTGCGGCACTATCTTTCCAAACAGTTTTTTCATATGTAATTCTTCATGTAAAATATGGAGTACTCGTTCGTCTGAGATGCCTATGGCATTAGCGATTTCACGCTTAGTCAAACTTGGATCTTCACTAACCATATCATGTACATGCTCAATGATTTCTGCTGTGGTTGCAGTTTTTGGTCGTCCTTCGCGTGGATCGTTTTCAAGGCTAGTACCACCACGTTTAAATTCACCAGCCCAAAATTCAACGGTGCGTTTCGAAGGTGAGGACTCCTTATACACTTCTGACAACTGTTCATAAATTTCCTTTGCTTTTAAACCCTTCAAAACAAAGAATCTAATGACTGCACAATATTCAATTTTTTCCATATTAAGAAAAATCAATGACACGTCAACTTCAAATGGCTTGTAAACAAAGAATGAATTGACAGAATGACTTGTAACCAGTGATGCCAGCATTTGGTCGACCGAGTCGATTTACCCTCTCCATCTGACCATTTCTCGTCCCCACCATTCCAGCCCGGAGTACGCACACATTGAAACCCGTATTCATGTGATTCGGAACCGGTCGGTTCACTTCGAGTCAGCTCGGACAATCGAGAGAGAACCAACTATCCGTCGGTCTTTGTCTTTTCGATATGTTTTACGATCGGCTAACTCCGTGCAAGATCGGAAAAAATTTAAAGCCCACGCGGTCGACTTACCGAAAAGTTTCACCGCTTTTTCTCTTCCAAGTTCCAAGCGACAATTTTATTGTAATCAGTATCGAACTGACTTACCCGGCACCCCGGGCAATTCTCGGCCGGGGCCCTTCGATATTTTTTTTCGTTTTTTTTTCAAATCAAGAGCCAGTTCAATACTGATTATCAAATTATCACGATGAAATATAGATTTGATGCATAGCATCATTTAATTGAATTAAAATCGAATATGAGTAAATAATTTTTGAATTATTATTTATTTTTCATAAATTTTATAAGATTATTGGTTATTCTTATGACTGATTATGAAGCTTTCAAGAACTCCTATATGTATTGTATAAAAATTTTCTAATAGTTGCGTATTTCTAATCATTATTTTAAATCTTGATGATTTTTCAATGAATTTCATTAGAATTGTCAATCAATCGATGGTTGAAAAATTCTAAGATAGTTTGGGGATCTATGATAAATGTCCTGCGGTGAATTCCATAATTTTCCCTGATGAATTAATTTTCAGAGATCACTATGACATTCCAATAATGAGGATAATCAAATCAACATCGATTATCAGATGTTGATCAACATCAAAATAATAAGACTGAATATTCAATTGATCGAGTGCAAATTATTTTCAATGGACTGAATAATTAGATTTGAGCATTCAAATTGATATTTCATCACTTCACGCATTATCAGTCTCTTTCCTTCGCTGCATTACTTCATAGACGTAATATGTGGATCGAAATACTACAAGACCCCATAGCCTAGCGGCAAACGACATGTTTCTTGCGGAAGAACGGTCGGGTTCGATTCTGTGTGGAGACATTTCATTTTTTTTTGTCATCTCTCTGGTGAATAATTAAATTTCACATCTGATTATTATTTTTTATGTCATTACATCGTGATGTTATCAATAATCCTGATCTTTCGGAATGCACTTGCGGATTCGACCAAGTACAGGTCCGAGTCGATTGGAAATTTCCCAAATATTCGTGTCCATGAGATATACACAGTAAAAGATTTCTCGTCAAATTCAACACACAAGCGAATGTTCACCATTTTTCTTCACACTCAACTTGTGTTGATTCCAGAGTGACACTCACAAAGTGTTAATTTGAACTCGAATAACATTTTAATGTGTTGAAAATGAATTGATCGAACAGCATTTGATCAGTGTGTTAAATGAACACACAAAAGTGTTGAATATTCAACACTTGAATTTTAACACGTAGTTGAATATTCAACACTTGAATTTTGACACGTAGTTGAATATTCAACACTTGAATTTTGACACGTGCTTCTTTTTTACACAATGACGGAATTTCTTTTTACTGTGTAGACCGATCGATGCAGAATCTTCTGAAATGAAAAATTAATAGCACTTCAGAGGAACGTTTTTGAAGAAGTGTACTTGCAAATTCCATCAATTCCTGTGACGAATTGATGGAAAAATTTCAAAAATTTGTGTCCATCGAATAAAGACCAATCGATTCGAAATCTAATGAAATGAAAAATCAAATCACTTCGGAGGAACGTCTTTGAAAAAGTATACTTGCAAATTCCATCAAACCCTTTGACGAATTGATAAAAAAATTTCGAAACTTTGTCTCCGTGGAATATAGACCGATCAATTCTGGATCTCCCCACGGAGAGCAATGGATTCTAAGGAGTATGACAAATATCATGAAGGCTGGAATATTTCATAATATATTTTCGAGTATGAGGACAAGTATCTAGATTATAAGTGTTATGAGTACAAGTATCCATTTATGATGAAGGTGTTTGTTTTGGGGTAGATGGTACCGTCAACCAGTGATATATCAATATAATAACAGCAAGGAAAAAAAGTTATTTCCTATTATAATATAAGATTATTACAATTACTATCTTCAGTTGCTTGAATTGAGAAAAGAATAATATGAAATCGGAAAAAAAGATATTCCTCAGGACATGAACCCGCCAAGATACCACACGAAGAATCCTTTCTCAAGAGCGAGAATAGAACTCTTCAAGAATTCTTTTCGAACTAGTGAATTCATATAGAGCTCTGGAGTTGACAGTACCATCTACCACAAAACAAACACCTTCATCATAAATGGATACTTGTACTTATAACACTTATAATCTAGATACTTGTCCTCATACTCGAAAATACATTATGAAATATTCCAGCCTTCATGATATTTGTCATACTTCTTAGAATCCATTGCTCTCCGTGGGGAGATCCAGAATCGATCGGTCTATATTCCACGGAGACAAAGTTTCGAAATTTTTTTATCAATTCGTCGAAGGGTTTGATGGAATTTGCAAGTATACTTCTTTAAAAACATTCCTCCGAAGTGATTTCATTTTTCATTTCAGTAGATTGCAAATCGATCGGTCTTTATTCGATGGACACAAGTTTCTGAAATTTTTTCCATCAATTTGTCACAGAAATTGATGGAATTTGCAAGTACACTCTTTTAAAAACGTTCCTTCGAAGTGATATTCATTGTTTTTCTTTTCAGAAGATTTCGAATCGATCAGTCTATATTCCACGGAGACAAAGTTTCGAAATTTCATTCGCTTGTGTGTTGAATTTGACGAAAAATCTTTTACTGTGTATATCTCATGGACACGAATATTTGGGAAATTTCCAATCGACTCGGACCTGTACTTGGTCGAATCCGCAAGTGCATTCCGAAAGATCAGGATTATTGATAACATGACGATGTAATGACATAAAAAATAATAATCAGATGTGAAATCTAATTATTCACCAGAGAGATGACAAAAAAAAATGAAATGTCTCCACACAGAATCGAACCCGACCGTTCTTCCGGAAGAAACATGTCTTTTGCCGCTAGGCTATGGGGTCTTGTAGTATTTCGATCCACATATTACGTCTATGAAGTAATGCAGCGAAGGAAAGAGACTGATAATGCGTGAAATGATGAAATATCATTTTGAATGCTCAAATCTAATTATTCAGTCCATTGAAAATAATTTGCACTCGATCAATTGAATATTCAGTCTTATTATTTTGATGTTGATCAACATCTGATAATCGATGTTGATTTGATTATCCTCATTATTGGAATATCATAGTGATCTCTGAAAATTAATTCATCAGGGAAAATTATGGAATTCACTGCAGGACATTTATCATAGATCCCCAAACTATCTTAGAATTTTTCAACCATCGATTGATTGACAATTCTAATGAAATTCATTGAAAAATCATCAAGATTTAAAATAATGATTAGAAATACGCAACTATTAGAAAATTTTTATACAATACATATAGGAGTTCTTGAAAGCTTCATAATCAGTCATAAGAATAACCAATAATCTTATAAAATTTATGAAAAATAAATAATAATTCAAAAATTATTTACTCATATTCGATTTTAATTCAATTAAATGATGCTATGCATCAAATCTATATTTCATCGTGATAATTTGATAATCAGTATTGAACTGGCTCTTGATTTGAAAAAAAAACGAAAAAAATATCGAAGGGCCCCGGCCGAGAATTGCCCGGGGTGCCGGGTAAGTCAGTTCGATACTGATTACAATAAAATTGTCGCTTGGAAGAGAAAAAGCGGTGCAACTTTTCGGTAAGTCGACCGCGTGGGCTTTAAATTTTTTCCGATCTTGCACGGAGTTAGCCGATCGTAAAACATATTGAGAAGACAAAGACCGACGGATAGTTGGTTCCCTCTCGATTGTCCGAGCTGACTCGAAGTGAACCGACCGGTTCCGAATCACATGAATACGGGTTTCAATGTGTGCGTACTCTCGGCTGGAATGGTGGGGACGAGAAATGGTGAGATGGAGAGGGTAAATCGACTCGGTCGACCAAATGCTGGCATCACTGCTTGTAACTTCGCATGTGTTCTAAGGACAGATATACCAACTTGAGAAAAAAAAAGTTTTGAGCTAGCAGTGCTATCTCTTGGTGAGCGCAGGAACTGCTCAACCGAACTGTAGAGTTCTCTCCGCATTTTGTAGTCCTAAGGCTTTGCCATCCATGAATGACGGAAGCGACGAGAAAAGTGTCCGATTCCCGGTAATCCAGGAGATTTACCCACTTTCCAACTTCCTACGTACGACGAAGGGTGGGGGGCAAATCAACGAAGAGTCAAATCAACGAAAAGTAAAATCCCTAGAACTGTGAAGTTGTCTATTTATATAGCATAAAATGAAATGAGTCACAAAATATAGATTAAATAAAACGGAGGATATAGAAAATATATTACTTCAAATAATAAATACAACCTTATTTGAAATTGTCATTTATATTTATTTCTCGGTCCGGTATAATTCTCTGCGAAAAGAAAAAGGTGTATGTGGGGTAGCCCTAAGGATGCGTCGCGTGAGCACGCGCACGGTGTTTACGTGCGATATATATACATACGTGTGTATATATTTACATACACATATACGGAAGATTCAAATTCAAATTCTTAGGTAAGTATAAAACGTGAGTATATTTGAAAAAATATCCCTTTTAAAGTATTTATTCATATATGAACGTCGATTTCAATTTTCTTCCAAATAACAGGGAAAAACCCAAGAGCGAAGAGACGTCATCGAGGATTTCCAAAGATAAATGGAAGGACGTGCCAGGATGGGATTGAAACAAAAAGATAAGGAAAGGAAACAACAACAAAATATATAGGTAGTATGTATAGTTCAAGTTTTCTTTGAACGATTATACGGGTGAGTACGTTATCTTTTTGATTTTACTTCGCGGATACATAATTTTATGCACTTCACCAGAAAATTGTGTATCTGCAATATATTGTTATAAAAAGGGGCGGAATATCTGTTATCTTGGCCTAATTTCCACTCCTTTATCTTAATTCACTTCTGTTTCCTAATTTACATGGTGTTTTTCAGTTACGATAAGGAGATATTGGAAATAGACGTCCCAATCAGGGTCGTCTCACCAGTGTCGGAGCAGAGAATGGGAGACGAGGCCAAGTTCTGGTGTCCTAATCGAGGGGAAGGAGAGGAAACTGGACTCGCGGAGGAATTTACAACTTGCATATGGAGAGGAGGCGTCAATTTGGTTTTTATACCCCTGAGAACATATATATATATATATATACAGGGTGGAGCATTTAAAGTGTCGCGGGCGTTTTTTCCAAAAATAAAGTGAGATACGAGAAAATTTTTCGGACAAAAGTTGTAGGGTACCGAGGGGGACATCCGATGGTGGCCTTGGCTTTGACCTCAAATCTCATCTTCAAGGGCATTCTGAGATCAACTCTTGTTTTTTAAATAGCATCTCATATTTTTTACTGCAGATTTGGATTCTAGGTCAAAAACCAAGAAACTTTTGTCTGAACCATTTTCCTGAAATCCGCAAAAATGGCGCACTAATCGATATTGTTCCATTTTGAATCTGACATTCGAATAACTCGAAAACGAAGGGTCTTGCAAAAGGATGTTTCGTACAAAAGTTGTCAATACACAACACATTTCAATCGTCTACATTACCACCATTCAGAGCTCACGCGATGTAAACAAACGACGGGGTTCAGTGAAAATTCACGATTTTGAAAGTCAGTTTGTCAGTTACATTTGATTATTACTTGGTTCATGACAAATTGAAAATCATGGATATCCGATACACGGTTTCTGAAAAGGTCGATATGATCTACATTTACGGTGAAGTGCATGAGAACCCCAGACAAGCATATGACTTGTATGCAGAACGATTTCCTGAAAGAACAACGCCATCCATTAGGTATTTTCAACGCATCACAAAATTATTCTCAGAAACGGGAAGTGTTACAAGGGAAAAACGACATCGAATGAGAACTGTTAGCGGAGAAAATGCGGAAGTTAATGTACTAGCTGCAGTAGCCAATAATCCACACGTGAGCTCTCGTGAAATTGAACTCCATTCGGGAATTTCTCGAAGAAGTGTTCTTCGAATACTGAAACGTCACAAATTCCATCCGTATCACATTTGTTTGCATCAAGACCTTCACGGTGATGATTTCGAAAATCGTGTACAGTTTTGTCGATGGGGTCTTGCGCAAATGCACAATAACAACTTCATCAACATATTATTTTCTGATGAGTCGACGTTCACCAATCATGGTCAAGTAAATCGACATAATATGCATTACTAGGCGACAGAAAATCCAAGATGGTTACGTCAAGTAGAGCATCAAAGACAATGGGCTGTGAATGTTTGGTGTGGTATTTTTCGATCTCGAGTAATTGGACCGTACTTCATTGCAGATACGCTAAATGGAGAGAAGTACAGACATTTCTTAGATCAAGTACTTCCAACATTACTTGAAGACATACCTATTCAGGAACGATTGAATATGTGGTATCAACACGATGGTTGTCCATCCCATTATGCAGTCACAGCTCGAGAAATATTGGACAGAGATTATCCTGGACGATGGATAGGACGTCGTGGACCAGTTCATTGGCCTGCCCGTTCTCCGGATCTTACTTCTCCAGATTTTTTTTCATGAGGATACATAAAAGATACAGTTTATCAACAAGCACCGACTACACCTGAGAATATGCGTCAACGAATCATCAATGCATGCGCGAGCATCAATGAAGATATTTTAGCACGAGTTCAGCAATCTTTTGTAAAACGTTTTGAAATGTGTATTGAAGTCGAAGGCCATCATTTTGAGCATCTACTGCATTAAAATTATCCAAGTGATGTAGACGATTGAAATGTGTTGTGTTTTGTCTGTTATACCCCATCACCTCCGTTTCAGTTCAAGGGGTCCCCCTTGGAATCAGACAACTTCTGTCCGAAACATTCTCCTCCAAGACCCTTCGTTTTCGAGTTATTCTAATGTCAGATTCAGTATGGAACAATATCGATTAGAGCGCCATCTTTGCGGATTTCAGGAAAATGGTTCAGACAAAAGTTTCTTGGTTTTTGACCTAGAATCCAAATCTGCAGTAAAAAATATGAGATGCTATTTAAAAAACAAGAGTTGACCTCAGAATGCCCTTGAAGATGAGATTTGAGGTCAAAGCCAAGGCCACCATCGGATGTCCCCCTCGATACCCTACAATTTTTGTCCGAAAAATTTTCTCGTATCTCATTTTATTTTTGGAAAAAACGCCCGCGACACTTTAAATGCCCCACCCTGTATATAAATATTCTTCAATTACTGATACTCGTATTTTCCAAACATTAATCTTGTTTCTTTTTCAGAGGGAAGTTTGGTAATTACCTGGAATGGTCGTCAGCCAAAGACGACTATTACAAAGATGGAGACTTCACGACACATCTCGACGTGAGATTCTCATCTTTAATTCGTCGTGGGAAGAATTCGAAAATTCTTCAATTCGTCGAGGGATTTCCACGATTACCTATCGTGGTGTAATCTATGGTTTCACCATGGATTAAGAATTCCCTTCTTTTTTCTTCTGTTTTGTATTTTTCACAGGGTTTAGGTGATTGCGGCAAGGAGTCCTCCAAAGAAAATCCACGAGGGATACATATGGAAAGGAACGCTCCAAGTTCCTTTCTCATCGATGGAAGGGTGCAGGTGAATCCTGTCACCTGCACGACTTGAGAGTCGTGCCTACAATTCCACTTGCAGTGATAGTGTTTGTGTATTTTGTGTGTTACGAAAGAGTGTGAAGTGTTTACATTGTCAGTGTAGTATGGTTAAGATCTACTCACCAAGTTTGAATGGATTTGAAGTGATAGTTTTGTCGCAAAGACATTTTTAGGTTGCGGTTATGCAAAACCGAGAACTTATTCTTCCAAGTTTCGTGAATTCAGTGTGCGTGTTGTTTCTTAGTGGTTTTGTTTAGCTTGTAGGGCTAAAACAAAGTTGTTCACCAAGTTTAGGAAGATTTGAAGTGGTAGTTTTGCCACAGAGACACTTTTAAATTGTGATTATAATCAAAGCAAGAACTTTATTTTTTAAGTTTGGTGAATTAAGTGTGCGTGTTGTTTCTTAGTGGTTTTGTTAAGCCTGTAGGGCTAAAATGAAGTTGTTCACCAAGTTGAGGACGATTTGAAGTGGTAGTTTTCTCACAAAGACACTTTTAAATTTTTGATTATCATAAAAGCGAGAACTTATTTTTTCAAGTTTGGTGAATTAAGTGTGCGTGTTGTTTCTTAGTGGTTTTGTTAAGCCTGTAGGGCTAAAACAAAGTCGTTTACCAAGTTTAGGACAATTTGGAATGGTAGTTTTTTCACAAAGACACTTTTAAATGTGATTATAATAAAAGCGAGAACTTTATTTCTCAAACTTTCAATTCCTCGCGTGTGTGGTGTCGCATAGTGGGTTTTTCTACCCAGTGGATATGTTTGAAAGAATATCCCTCTCAAAGTATTTATCCTTATATGGATGTCGATTTTAATTTTCTCCCAAATAACAGGGAAAAACCCAGGAGCGAAGAGAGGTCATCAAGGATTTCCAAAGATAAATGGAAGGACGTGCCAGGATGGGATTGAAAAAAAGAGATAAGGAAAGGAAACAACAACAAAATATATAGGTAGTATGTATAGTTCAAGTTTTCTTGGAACTATTATACAGGTGAGTACGTTATCTTTCTGATGTCACTTCGCGGATACATAATTTTCCGCACTTTAACAGAGAATTGTGTATCTGCAATATATTTTTATAAAAATTGGTGGAATATATGCTATCTTGGCTTAATTTCCACTCCTTTATCTAAATCCACTTCTGTTTCCTAATTGACATGGTGTTTTTCAGTCACGATAAGAGAGAAAAGTACTAATAATATTGTTCGAAGATTATACTTTGATGGCAGGAAAGGCGATACTCTGGTTGTTGAAACTATACATTCAAAAAACTTTCGCAGAGTGGTGAAAGAGGAACACATTTCATCGATTCAAGAGCCAGGGTCCAATTACATCAGTCATGTGTCTCCAACATTAGGCTCTGCGAGAAACATTTCGGATAGCATTATCTCACATCTAAAAGAGTTGGAAATTTCCCTTGAGGACTTGGATGTAATTGGTTGTGATGGAACAGTAACTAATACTGGATGGAAGGGTGGTGTAAGTCACAATGTAGAAATGATCCTTAGAAGACCACTCCAATGGATCATTTGCTTGTTACACTTTAATGAACTTCTATTCAGACATTCATTTGAGCATTTAGATGGCTGAACTACAGGTCCAACATCATTCTCTGGTCCAACTGGTAAGCGTCTTTCAGGTTGCGAAAGTTTACCCGTCGTTGTGTTCAGGAGCATTGCTTGTGACATTCCATCTGTCGATGAGGAAATTTTCAAAGAACTTAGCAAGGATCAGGAGTACCCTAATAGAAATATCACAAGTTTATCCATGTGGTTCATTGGGCACTATTGACGGAAAAGTCATTGGGATAAACTGGCATGTAATTAGTTAGTGACTGTCAAGTTGATCCTCACTAGTTACGATTCATTGGGCGCTAGTGAGAGAAAACGAGTTGGAACAAATTTATGAATTACTAGTCAGTTTCTGGTAAGTTCCACCTAACTTATCATGATTAGACAGACTTTGTGAAAAATATCCATTTCTTATCATTTCATGATTGAAAAGATGGAATCTTAAGGATTACCTACATGGAGAAAAATGCAGGTCGAAAATGTAGTAATCTTTAATGAAAATTTGAGAATATTTCTTAACATCTGAAAATATTTCTTGAATTTGTAATAAAGGTGAAACGGTTCACATTTTTGTTGAATTTGACTAGAGAATGAATTAAAAATTATCAATACTCATCAAACATTAGAAAAAAATACGAACTTTCCAGAGGTCGCGCATGGAATTTTACAAAGTAAACAATAATATTTCGAAATGATTACATAAATCTATAAAGCCTCTTGAACACATATTAAAATAGTAGGGGAGACTGGTGTAAATCCGTCACCCCTTCCTTTCACGCCATTCCTTGGAAACCGGCCACACCAAACAAATGCTATAAGAGCAGTTTTGTATGCTATGGTGGACAATGAGATTGGAAATAGTTGAATAGTTGAAGAATAGTGTGGCCGTTTTCCAAGGAACGGAGGAGTGGCGGATTTACCCCAGTTCTCCCCTATATATATTGAATATAATGACATAGATTTAATTCCTACATAGTTTATAGGTTGAATTGAACATTTATAGTTTCCCCATCAATGAACAATGATCAACATATTTTTACCAAATGGTGCAATGAATGATCGATAATATGATTATTCAAGTAATTGAATTAATAGTGTGAATTCTGATAATGATAATATTTCACAATCATATGAAATTCTATGAGATCATGATCCATGTATAATTGGCATTGTGTATCATTTTTTAATTGAATTTATTTCAGTGGACAAAGTAAGGAGTTTTTTATTCACATCATGTATTGAAACTGTAAACATATTTAGATATGGTTCGTTGTTTAATTTCCACATATGAATACGGGTTGAATCGGATGGATATGTGAAAATAGGGTTTTTCAAATTCATTTGCTTTCCTTGTAATTTCAATGCTTTCCAATCCAGTGATTGGAACATTTTTTTGATTAAAAAAAAACATTCCATCCTTCAATAAAACCATATTATCTGGATATGAAGAAGTAATAGTGAATTGGTGGAATTTTATTTTTTGTACGTCCAACTGTTGATGATTTTCAGAGCACTTCAAAATTTCGATTTCCTCTTTCACCATAGGGACTTGACGAATTCTAAAAGATTCATATAAACGTCTACATACTTGTGAAAGAGGCCCATTCCCCGATCTCAACATAGACTTCAATTTTCCTTAGAAATTTTCAAAAGGAAAAGCGGTGATAAAACTCAAACTACAGTTCATGTTAAGAACATCTTGTGAAATGTGAATCAAATTATGCACATTCATGATAGGGAAATCCATTTTATGTACTCTTGTGCCCAATTCAAAAAATTTTTTCAAATATTCAGACGCCTGTTGATTTTTTGATATAGCATATTGTTTATCAGATAAGAGTCGAAAAGCTGCATGGATCAATGAAAAATGTTTATATTCTTCTTTGTTTAGGAAATTTTTGAAAATTATTGGGCCACAATATAAAAGAATCAAACGATACTGGATGCTTCCGATTGTAGACAGGGGCTAGCCCCTAGGGCTAGAATACTGGATTTCCATTGGCTGAATCATGGCCCCTGGGGCCAAAAGCTCTCGCAATCAGAAGCATCCACTCAGTTGCTTTCAAAGGATTATTGAGTATGTGTCGTGGTTTCCTTGGAAATTCGACAGTAACCTGATGTTTGAAATTTTCTATCAATTGCGATATTCTTTCTTTTTCTACTTGTCTCTTTTTATATCGCAAATCATCAAGGCAGTACATTAATTTTTTCATTACACCCAAGCAACCAAGATGCATGAAGGCCAGAATTGAGGTAGTAATCATGTCTAACGGAAGCTGAATTTGTAATAAAGGTGTTATTCCTATATGATGATCTGGATCTACCTGAGTGCGGAGAGAATGATCATCCCTTGCGGTACAGTTAGAATAAGGATAAATAGTTCGGCGCAAATAACGAATTCCTCAAATGGTGCATCTTTCACAAGCTGAATAGCCACCATGACCTTTTGTACATTTCACAAAAGTCCTAGCAGGATTATCGCAAATGAAGCATTTGATTTTCACATTAAACTTGTGCCCATTGATTTCGATGCCTTCTTGAAAACTATTTATTTCATGAATAGAATTCTCAGAATATGCATTTATATTTCCTGGTTTCTGATTCCCACTATAAATTGCAACAGGAGGAGGCTCATAAAT
Source organism: Gonatopus flavifemur (assembly GCA_018340375.1). Lineage (NCBI taxonomy): Eukaryota > Metazoa > Arthropoda > Insecta > Hymenoptera > Dryinidae > Gonatopus > Gonatopus flavifemur. The sequence continues at coordinate 232,417 of JAFFJZ010000050.1, read as the reverse complement.
ATCAGGATTGTGAAAAACCTTGCATAAAATGGGCCAAAACTGATCAACACTCAAATTGTATAATTTCAATCCATGTATGTGAAAGATGAGTTCTATGGAATTTGAATGAAGGTCCACATTCAAACAGGATCCCAGTCCTTTCTGAATCCCAAAATAAACGAACTCTACATTCCCCAGTTCTTGAATTTTGTATGTGGCTTTTGAACTTTGTAGAAATGTTTTCGCTGTTTTTGGAAGATCAGGAAGTACATTATCTTCTTTAAGGATGGCTAATAATTGATCCAAGTGTTTATGAGAAATCTGACAACGAATGGCCCACTCTCTTAGCTTTTCTTGTGTACTTAAAACAGGTAAATGAATTTGATCTTCAGCTCCATCGTCGACTTCCCCTCTATCGGGACTATATTAATAATCTTCCACCTGGTTCTCTTCAAAATCAATTGATTCATTACTGTGATCGGTTGTACTCACAACATAATTGCTCTCTGGGAAGGGTTAAAACGTTTCAAATACATATCAATTCAGTCAACATCTTTCAGAAAGACAATGGAACTGTTTATCCTTATAGGGATGTAACTAACCGATTGTGATATCTTCTAGCATGGGTGATGGAATCGAATCAAGTGATCGTTCAGAAGAAGAATGATCAACGCATGAAATAGATTGAGCTGAAGATTCGATGGCGTATGATGTGGAAGCCTTAGGTGCAATTTCCAAACTATCAAGAGATGTATTTGGTTGTCCACTATTTTCCACAAGGGTGGAAGTTTGGAATGAGCTCTGTAATGAATCTAAAATGGAAGTTATGTTTGGATTAATGGAATGGTAAATATCATGTCTCAAATAAGACAGGAGAGAAGTTTATGAATGGATTTCCGAACAAAAAAAATCAAAATTCTCTTCGCACAGTTTTAAAGAGATTTCATCATCATGAAGTAATCAGTCTTACGACTGGTTTGATGAAACCCTCCACCCCTGTCTATTATCCGCCAAACGTTCAATTTCTACATATCTACTACATCCCTTGTCTTGTACGATTTGCTTCATATAACTTGCTCTAGGTCTACCTTTACCAGTTTTACCATTCATTTTCCCTTCCAACAGTGTTTTCAATGAACTCTCATGCCGTAATGTGTTTCCTATAAGATTGCTTCTCCTTTTCACGATGTGTTTCAAAAGATTTCTTTCTTCATTTGTCTGCTCGAGTACTTCTTCATTCTTTACATTGTCTATCCATTTTATTCTGAGCATCCTCCTATAACACCACATTTCAAAAGCTTCAAGTCTTCGTTGATCAGTTTTCCCCATTGTCCAAGTTTCGCAACCATATAATGCTGTGCTCCACACATAACTTTTCAAGAATTTCTTCCTTACTTCCAAGCTTATATTTTTTGAGCATAATAACTGTTTCTTTTGGTAAAAAGCCTGTTTCCCTTGTGCTATTCTTGCTCTTATATCTCTTTCGCTTTTGCCGTTTCCTGTAATTATGCTTCCTAGATATTTGAATTCTTTCACCTGTTCAATTGTCTCGGTATCTATTTTGATTTTCGTTTTTCAATTCTTTCAAAGCCTTGTCGAATTCTGATCTCAGTATCGAATCTCCCAATTCTTCCTCATCTACACCCTCCTCCTCCTCTCATAGTGCTATATCATCGTTTCCTCTATACAAGTCTTCCAAATGATTGATCCACTGTTCTATCTTCTCTTCCGTTTTTATCAATTGTCGTCCTAGAGAGTTTCTAATCTTATTGCTTCTAGATTTCATTTGTCCGAAAAATCTTTCAATAATCCTATATGCTTCATTTATTTTTCCTAAATGCAATCTTATTCCTATTTCCTGACATGTCTCTTCTAACCATTGTTCTTTTGCTTTCCTTGATCCTCTTATTATTTTATTTTTCAATGATTTGTATCGTTGCTGGCCTTCTTGGCTATCATTATTCTTGTATTTTCTTCTTTCATTTATCAATTCTAAAATTTCTCCCGTTATCCATGGGTTTTTAGGTTCTACTCCATTATTCTTCAAAATCTTATCTGCACATCCTCCTATATTCCCCTTCATCTTTGTCCATCTCCTCTCCATTCTCAAGTCTTTCTCTTTTTGATTTCCCAATTTTTCATCCAACATTTTCTCGAATGCCTCATGTGTTTGTTTTTGCTTGAGGTTCTTCAAATTACATCTTTTCTGCATTTTCCTTTCCTTCTTCAGAGATTTGAATTTCAGAGAACATTTCATCATCAACATATTATGATCACTATCTATATCTGCACTGGGATAAGTTTTACAGTTTTTCACTTGGTTTCTAAATCTTTGTTTCACTAATATGTAATCAATTTGGTATCTTGCTGTATCTCCTGGCATTTTCCAAGTGTAGATTCTTCTTGGATGATTTTCAAAAAATACTTATCCTCCCCATCACGTAAAGGAAGCAGATACTACCAGGGATAGATAAAAAGGATATCAAGGACAGTTATCATGAATATCCCCCTGGAAGACCCGCAATCATCCACGGGGAGGTAACGAAATTTATCTGCGGCTTATTTTATGCTCGTCGAAAATATTTTCAACTTCATTGTGTTACTCTAATGAAGAATCTTGTGTTACCCTTTTTACACTTGTATCACCTCTGCGATTCAGGTGTGGCTCACTTTCTATACGATTCATAAAAATGTTTTATGGTCATCGTAGTTTATGTTAGTTACCTATTGATTACATAAACATAATTGATAATACAATCTCTTGTAATCGATATCCAATTCAGTGATACGTACATATCACACGTACTTTCACAGATGAATATTGAATTGTTCTTCGAATGTTCAAAAAAATTTTGATTTTATCTGTTATTTTAGATCTTTATGTGAAGTTAAGAGAACTCGCGTATGATAATAGGGAAATGATGTGAAATGTTTTCCCAAAAAATTGACTGTAAAATCAAATATTCTTATGTCTGAATTTCTAGGATATTTTGCAATATAAGTGAAGAATATTTATACATTGTTCATTAGATGAAGTACAAAATTGATCAGTTTTTAATTGAGTTTCACAAATAAATTTGAACAGATCTACACAAAAATCTTTTTGCTCGATGTTGTCTCATCTTTTCAGTGAAAATCAATATTTCCGAGAACATTAACAAAATTTCAATCCACATATTATGAATGCAGAAATAATGTCAAGCTCAATAATCAGTGAAAAAATTATAAATTGTTTTGAACACGAATACATAATTTGCATTTTGAGAATTCCCATATTCGAATATCCCTTGCCTGATAGTTTCCTTTTTTTCCGATGTTTGTACACTCGAAGTCGGGTTTCTAATCGTTTTTCTTCCATTGTTTTTTTTTATTTCAACCATCAAAACGTGGAATTGGAAGTATTAAGTATATCGTAAGTGGGCCATATATTTTAAGAAATACAATTGTACCTGACATGAACTAAACAAGTTTTAACTGTCATCGACAAACTTAGTTGAGCTGATGTGAACATCATTATCATAATTGTTCATTTCAAATTTTCGCAGTTCGTTACAGGATCAGTGTCCTCAGATTGGACTCGCAAACGTTACACACACAGATATGATTGTACGTCCGTGTCAGAAAAAAGAAGGTACGGTTGCGTGCGCAACCTAGCATGCTTTCTCCTTCGCTCTCCCGTCAACTATCCTATGAGCAATGGAGAAAGCATACTAGGTTGCGCGCGCAACTGCACCCGCTCTTTTTCACACGGACGTACAGTCGCATTTGCGTGTGTAACGTTTGTGAGTCCAATCTGAGAACACTGTACAGGATTATCGATCTATTACGATCTTTGAAGTTTCCATCATGGGGTTCTGATGAAATAGCGTTTGCCATAGGTCGAGCTATCGGAAAATTGTACTACAACAACTCTGATTAGCTACTGACAATATCGAATAAGACCTCACCACCCCCTTCCCGTAACTTTAACGGCGTCAAGCATTCCGTTTGATTTTATCACCTGCACGATCGTGCATTCATCCTAGTTTGTGAAAACAGTGGATAAAAATTATATATCTATAATTATTCCGAAGTGATTTTGTATAAATTATACTTGTAAATGATGGATAATCTTGGTAAGTAATATTTCTGAAATAATCATGAATTGCATTTACATTAATAATTCAATAATTATAACGATTGAACTTAACCTCATTCATCAACTGAATCTTGAGAATGTCAAATGTAAGGTACTTTACAACGAAATTTCGTGTGCAATATTATATGACTTAGCGGAGCCGTCTTTGGCAGTTTCTCTGTCTCTCCTTCCATCCTTTTCAACGTGCATGGTGGAGAAGGATCGAAACAGGGGGAGCGTACCGATCTTCCGATCCTTCACTAACCTACACGTTTGAATTGACGGGGAGAAAGAAGGGAAATTGCTAAAGACGGCACTGATTATTAGTTGTAAAGGGATAAAAATCAGCATTTTATATGTTCATTATTTAGAAATCTTTTCCTTATTTATATGATTATATTCCTGTCTTTGGCAGGTCGAATCCTTGGACACTGGTCAAATTTATAAATGAAACGGACGAAGGTAACGATTTGAATGATATCGAATGTTTACCAACAAAGTGGTTGGAAGTTGACGATCCCACTGGCCAAACAGTAGCTCCTTACCCACCAGCACCATATGATGAAAAACTCCAACAAAAAATCCGTGATTTAGAAGAACCACACTTGGATTGGGAAATTTTCGAAGTATCGATAAAAGGATCTGCTCGTAAGTCATTCGATCGCAATTACAGAAAACTTCATATTTCATTCAATTAATTATCATCAATATTATTGAAATTCAGCAATTATTTCCATCATGCATCACTGAATTCAATATGTGAATATTACATTTCAATTTTTCAAAAATTTAATACTCATAAATGAAAATGTGATTTTTTCTAATTATTCTAACAGAAACATACAAGAATGCTATGATCAAGTTGAAAAGGTTAGAAAAAAATTGTCATGTATTCACGGATGACGGGAAGGATCCTGATGAAAAAGTTGAAGCCCTCAAAAAATTGATGAAACTAAATAAAGCGCAAGATCAATCTGTATTCACAAAAGAATTACCAAATTTCAGCAGCGAAGAAGAGAACTTCAATTCAGACGGTTATTGAAATTAAATTAAATGACATGGAACTCTTTACCTATTAACATCCCGTACAGCACAACCATCGATCCTCCACCTGAGACTTCGGTGGACCAGAGGTGAAGAATTGGTGGAGAAATGGGAGCCGTGGAAATAAGGGAGAAATAAGGGAGAGTCTCCGTTGAGGCAACGGAGAGGCGACGGAGAAATGTCCGCCCCCTGTATTTTCAGTAAAACTTGAATTCGTGAATTCATACATTTAGATTTGGTTACGTAAATGCACCAATAAGAATTATATCGAAAATACAGGAGGCGGACATTCCTCCGTCGCCTCTCCGTTGCCTCAACGGAGACTCTCCCTTATTTCTCCCTTATTTCCACGGCTCCCATTTCTTCACCAATTCTCCACCTCCAGTCCACCGAAGTCCTAGGTGGAGGATCGGTGGTTGTGCTGTACGGAATTTTTCTTTTCATTAACTTTGATTTGCAGATCTCTCCAATTCTGATTGCCCCAAAGAAAATAAACCAAAAAAGTGTGAGTATTGTTATGCGCATATAATCGTTATAATGTTTCTAATTTTTTTCAAAATACTTCAAGATTATCAGGCTGAATGTTGATTCAATTACGAAGGAATTCCATCACTTGTCGTATACGATAACACGAATAATCTATACTACATTCATAAGTTTTCGACACTGAGAGAAAAAATGTCCGGGAACAATGAAATATTTAGTTGAATAGTCGCCATGAAATACTCAATTGATTTGAATAAACTTTCATTGACTCGATCGAATATTCATTCAATCAAACAAATATTCAATATGCTATGAAATATTTCATCAATTGAAACCGTTATTTGATTGAGTCAATCAAAGTTCATTCAAATCAATCAAGTATTTTATGGCGACTATTCAACTATATTTTTTATTGTTCCCGGAATTTTTTTCTCTCAGTGTATATAATGAATCAAAGTATTTTTGATTAATTTCTGTCGTTGTTCAGTACTTCCACAGAGAAAAGTCTGTTCTGGCTTTTTATTTACTCTTATATAATATTATATATTTCAGCGATACACAAACGTGAAGCAGTCAAATCTAAAAGTGAGTTGAATGATTATCATTTCAGTTCATAGTTGTGAGTGAATATGTGAATTTTATTGAAAGTTGAATTGCATTTTAGAACGTTCAAGTCATAACGAAGGCAATGTTGCAAAACTTTAAACATCTATCGCTTCAAAAGATCCTTCAAATATCCCAAAACGTAAGTAAGAGTATTGTTAGTTGCATTTTTCATCTGTCCAGATGATTATAAATATTATGACAAATTTTGATTATCCAGAATCTTCGGAACATGAGAAACTTACGAGATCACAACCTCCAGTTATCCGTGAATTTCATTATCATTTTTCATCATTTACTTCTATTCATTCTCGTACTCTCGTTATTTTCTTCAATTTTAGATAAAAAAAAATACTCAATGAAATAGGAAGTTTGAATATTGTTCACGCAAATGATGCACTAGGTATGCAAAACACGGTCCAAAAAGGTAAACATTATTGAAATACATGATCATATTATTTTTTGGCAGTGGAGTAATTTTAGTTTGAGTTTCAACAAATCGTTCGTATATCTTTATTCATATTCCCAGAAGAATGGGAACCAATTTGACAATTAATAAACACAATCGTTGAAACACATTGTGTATGTTTGAAAAACCATTTCACCGGGATGTTGAGAGGAATTAATAATAAATTGGACAGTCTACTTATAAATGAAAACCTAAACCGCACGTTAGGAGTTTTCAACCTTAATACTTTCAACGAAAAATATCCAAATTGTCTCCCACTGACGTCACTGGACCAATTCATTGCTTTCGATGGAGAATTAAAACAAAAAGAAGAAAAAATAAAAGATGTGGTGAGTGATGAATTGATTTTTCAATTTTCAGACATATAGAAAATAAAATAAGTACATTGAGTGAATAATTAAGTATATATATATATATATATATATGTTTACATATTTTTTTTCCTTTCAGAAAAACGTATTTTTATCTTTGTACAACAAAAAAGAGAATCTCACTAAGAATCTAAAAAATATTATCCAGGCATCATGACTCGTGAATTGGTATTGAACTCCACAGCCAAGCGACAAGCTAAACATAAAAAAGTGTTTCGTGACACAAAGTTTAGTTTGAGCTCACAAGGTTGACAGAGAAATCTTGATTTGAATACTCCATTACATATTTGAATTCCAATTATTCATCACTAAATATTCCCTATTTTGATTACAGCTTTCTTGAAAAATCAATATGCATCTGGAGGTCAAGAACCTTTATTGAAAACGACGTATGAAAAGGGTCTATCAATAGTTCTACCAACTGTAGGGATTGGAATAGAATGCGTTCAAAGAAAAAAAATACCGAAGGTAATCAAAGGATCTTCGATATCGCAGTAATTGAAGAAATCCCCAAGCAGAAATATCTCTCATCAAATGAAAAATGCTATAAATATCATACAACAGAAGTGGTTTGGAATCTCAAGCGTGACCAATGCTAATCCTCTGTACTTGGAAGATTACTTGAACTGTTTCTAAGAATACTTCAGTTGATATCCAGACCATTGATATCGGAGTGATTGTTGTTCCACAGATTTTGTCTGAATTTGAAAAAAATTAGAAAATTTCATATAATTCATTTTATATTCTATAAAAAATTACAGATTTCAATATTATCTTAAATTGACATATAATGTATAATATATGGGTCATTCCACGTCGAATATACAACCAAATTTTCGATTGTGCTGCAACTTTTTTTTCTTGTTCTAGACACGAAAAGAAACACGTATTTTTTCTCTTCATTATGATATCGATATTTTGCAAGATATCGATGTTTTAATTTTTCGGCCCTGAAAAAACATGTTTGCTTCAAATGCTCTGCAAATCACTCACTTTTTGAAGTAGTTCAGCATTTCGGGACACAGTGTACATTAGAGTTAACTTTGGAGTGCACGTTCCAACCATAACAAATTTTTCGTTATGCAATTTTCAAAAACAATTTTATAAACAATATGGAATAATTCAAAAGAGGCATTTCTGATTTGAATGAAAATTTTTATGATTTGTCATTATAGTTGTAGATTATTGTCTCAAAAGTAGAAAGTGGACAATCCACAATTTTTTCAAATATGATGTATTATATGTGCCAGTGCGTGTAACTCGCGTGCTGGAGAGTCAGGCGCAGTGATGCCAGCATTTGGTCGACCGAGTCGATTTACCCTCTCCATCTGACCATTTCTCGTCCCCACCATTCCAGCCGGGAGTACGCACACATTGAAACCCGTATTTATGTGATTCGGAACCGGTCGGTTCACTTCGAGTCAGCTCGGACAATCGAGAGAGAACCAACTATCCGTCGGTCTTTGTCTTCTCAATATGTTTTACGATCGGCTAACTCCGTGCAAGATCGGAAAAAATTTAAAGCCCACGCGGTCGACTTACCGAAAAGTTTCACCGCTTTTTCTTTTCCAAGCGACAATTTTATTGTAATCAGTATCGAACTGACTTACCCGGCACCCCGGGCAATTCTCGGCGGGGCCCTTCGATATTTTTTTCGTTTTTCTTTCAAATCAACAGCCAGTTCAATACTGATTATTAAATTATCACGATGAAATATAAATTTGATGCATAGCATCATTTAATTGAATTAAAATCGAATATGAGTAAATAATTTTTCAATTATTATTTATTTTTCATAAATTTTATGAGATTATTGGTTATTCTTATGACTGATTATGAAGCTTTCAAGAACTCCTATATGTATTGTATAAAAATTTTCTAATAGTTGAGTATTTCTAATCATTATTTTGAATCTTTATGATTTTTCAATGAATTTCATTAGAATTGTCAATCAATCGATGGTTGAAGAATTCTAAGATAGTTTGGGGATCTATGATAAATGTCCTGCAGTGAATTCTATAATTTTCCCTGATAAATTAATTTTCAGAGATCACTATGATATTCCAGTAATGAGGATAATCAAATCAACATCGATTATCAGATGTTGATCAACATCAAAATAATAAGACTGAATATTCAATTGATTGAGTGCAAATTATTTTCAATGGACTGAATAATTAGATTTGAGCATTCAAATAGATATTTCATCATTTCACGCATTATCAGTCTCTTTCCTTCGCTGCATTACTTCATAGACGTAATATGTGGATCGAAATATTACAAGACCCCATAGCCTAGCGGCAAAAGACATGTTTCTTGCGGAAGAACGGTCGGGTTCGATTCTGTGTGGGAGACATTTCATTTTTTTTTGTCATCTCTCTGGTGAATAATTAAATTTCACATCCGATTATTATTTTTTATGTCATTACATCGTCATGTTATCAATAATCCTGATCTTTCGGAATGCACTTGCGGATTCGACCAAGTACAGGTCCGAGTCGATTGGAAATTTCCCAAATATTCGTGTCCATGAGATATACACAGTAAAAAATTTTTCGTCAAATTCAACACACAAGCGAATGTTAACCATTTTTCTTCACACTCAACGTGTGTTGATTCCAGAGTGACACTCACAAAGTGTTAATTTGAACTCGAATAACATTTTAATGTGTTGAAAATGAATCGATCGAACAGCATTTGATCAGTGTGTTAAATGAACACACAAAAGTGTTAAATATTCAACACTTGAATTTTGACACGTACTTCTTTCTTACACAATGACGGAATTTCTTTTTACTGTGTAGACCGATCGATGCAGAATCTTCTGAAATGAGAAATGAATAGCACTTCAGAGGAACGTTTTTGAAGAAGTGTACTTGCAAATTCCATCAATTCCTGTGACGAATTGATGAAAAAATTTCAAAAATTTGTGTCCATCGAATAAAGACCGATCGATTCGAAATCTAATGAAATGAAAAATCAAATCACTTCGGAGGAACGTTTTTGAAAAAGTATACTTGCGAATTCCATCAAACCCTTTGACGAATTGATAAAAAAATTTCGAAACTTTGTCTCCGTGGAATATAGACCGATCGATTCTGGATCTCCCCACGGAGAGCAATGGATTCTAAGGAGTATGACAAATATCATGAAGGCTGGAATATTTCATAATATATTTTCGAGTATGAGGACAAGTATCTAGATCATAAGTGTTATGAGTACAAGTATCCGTTTATGATGAAGGTGTTTGTTTTGGGGTAGATTCATTTCTCATTTCAGAAGATTCTGCATCGATCGGTCTACACAGTGAAAAGAAATTCCGTCATTGTGTAAAAAAGAAGTACGTGTCAAAATTCAAGTGTTGAATATTTAACACTTTTGTGGGTTCATTTAACACACTGATCAAATGCTGTTCGATCGATTCATTTTCAACACATTGAAATGTTATTTGAGTTCAAATTAACACTTTGTGAGTGTCACTCTGGAATCAACACACGTTGAGTGTGAAGAAAAATGGTTAACATTCGCTTGTGTGTTGAATTTGACGAAAAATTTTTTACTGTGTATATCTCATGGACACGAATATTTGGGAAATTTCCAATCGACTCGGACCTGTACTTGGTCGAATCCGCAAGTGCATTCCGGAAGATCAGGATTATTGATAACATGACGATGTAATGACATAAAAAATAATAATCGGATGTGAAATTTAATTATTCACCAGAGAGATGACAAAAAAAAATGAAATGTCTCCCACACAGAATCGAACCCGACCGTTCTTCCGCAAGAAACATGTCTTTTGCCGCTAGGCTATGGAGTCTTGTAATATTTCGATCCACATATTACGTCTATGAAGTAATGCAGCGAAGGAAAGAGACTGATAATGCGTGAAATGATGAAATATCTATTTGAATGCTCAAATCTAATTATCCAGTCCACTGAAAATAATTTGCACTCAATCAATTGAATATTGAGTCTTATTATTTTGATGTTGATCAACATCTGATAATCGATGTTGATTTGATTATCCTCATTATTGGAATATCATAGTGATCTCTGAAAATTAATTTATCAGGGAAAATTATGGAATTCACCGCAGGACATTTATCATAGATCCCCAAACTATCTTAGAATTCTTCAACCATCGATTGATTGACAATTCTAATGAAATTCATTGAAAAATCATAAAGATTCAAAATAATGATTAGAAATACTCAACTATTAGAAAATTTTTATACAATACATATAGGAGTTCTTGAAAGCTTCATAATCAGTCATAAGAATAACCAATAATCTCATAAAATTTATGAAAAATAAATAATAATTGAAAAATTATTTACTCATATTCGATTTTAATTCAATTAAATGATGCTATGCATCAAATTTATATTTCATCGTGATAATTTAATAATCAGTATTGAACTGGCTGTTGATTTGAAAGAAAAACGAAAAAAATATCGAAGGGCCCCGCCGAGAATTGCCCGGGGTGCCGGGTAAGTCAGTTCGATACTGATTACAATAAAATTGTCGCTTGGAAAAGAAAAAGCGGTGAAACTTTTCGGTAAGTCGACCGCGTGGGCTTTAAATTTTTTCCGATCTTGCACGGAGTTAGCCGATCGTAAAACATATTGAGAAGACAAAGACCGACGGATAGTTGGTTCTCTCTCGATTGTCCGAGCTGACTCGAAGTGAACCGACCGGTTCCGAATCACATAAATACGGGTTTCAATGTGTGCGTACTCCCGGCTGGAATGGTGGGGACGAGAAATGGTCAGATGGAGAGGGTAAATCGACTCGGTCGACCAAATGCTGGCATCACTGGTCAGGCGGCGCTGGCGGAGCATGGGCCTGAGCGTTTTTTGTTTTATACGAGTCAGAGCGTGTTGTTAGCAATTTGTCACGTTTTCATAACATCTAATTCTGCTCATCAATTGATGCACTCTTCTCCATCTGCTATTAAACGTTAATGATGCCAAACGTCGGAACAAAAGTTCCGGCATCGCTGTTCGAATCCGTTTCGTGAAAATTCACACTGTGCAAAACCCAATATCACAAATCTTCGCCCTGCATCTAGATTACCCATTGAAAAATTTGACTCCCTCGAGTCGGGAAATCTTATTTGTTCTCCATGCAGAAAAAAATTGAGTAATGAGGATGTTAGTGAATTACGTGAGTTACTTTAAATATCTCGCTTTCTTACTCGAATTGATCATACAACTTGTTATCAAATCTTCTGAAAAATGTAATTTCCTCAAAAATTAAATAAAGTTATGAACTGTTTTTACTCATATTTTCAAATTAATGTAGATAATTTCTTTCTAATTTCAACTCATATCTTCTCATACATTCGAAAGACACTGTCACGGAAAAGAAACGGAAATTAAATCACGATGACCAACAAACTAGCAACACAGAGATTATAGATGATTCAACAAGTGATGATGATGGCGATTACTCGTCGCCAAGCTCTGATTTGGAAGTAAGTTTCTCAAAAAAAGTTATTAATCGAGCATCTGTTGAACATTTTGATGGATAATTGATCATTTCATTCTCAAAATTCGTAGGATGAACATAATTTCAGTTCTCGCACGATTCCCAAGCTCAAAGCTAGATTTCACGATTCCAAAACTGATCAGCAGGAGAAGATACAAATTCTAACACTTTTGCCATCTAACTTGAGCCCCAATCAGACTGCGAAATGTATGAATACTTCACGTTATTCACTAAAAAAAGCAAGAGTATTGCATAAAGAAACGGGAATCATGTCTCTACCTAAAAAAAAATTGGTAAATGCTCTATAGTATATTTCTGTGAATTTTGAATCGCGTGAACATGCGAAAATTCTTTGATTGTCTGATATATCACAGGGAAAGTAATTCCTTCTGAGGACGTACAAAGAGTGAAATTATTTCATGAATAAAACGATGTGAAAATTTGTTAAAATTGATAGAAAGAAAGAAACGTATCAAAAACGTCTCATACTTGGAAATTTGGAACAAATTTACTTGAAATTTGAAAATGAAAACCTTGACGTCAACATCAGATTCTCAAAATTCCGCTCTTTGCGACCTGCCCACTGCAGTTTGGCTGGTTCTGGTGGGACACATAACGTTTGCGTTTGTCCCATTCATGAGAATGCGAATCTGATGGCTACGGGTATGGGAAACATTATTTTATTCAGACAAAATCATTTAACAGGGAAGATTTGGCATGAAAATCCGGTACACAATACATTATTCGCAACTTTCAAATGTTTAAAAGACTGATAATGCACTTTTTTGTAATTCTCCTGTAAATTTTTATGGAAAGCTATTATAAACTCAAATGACTTCAATATGACATTCTCCACATTATTGGAAAGATTGTAATATTCTAAATGAATAGGCCCTTAAATTGAGTTACACAAATTCACTCAAATCTTCCCTATTTTAATTTCAAATCCAAGGTTGAAATAATACAGGCAGTCATATTGTACAATTGAAGAAAGAAGAATATTGCGTAGCGAACTATCGTGATATTTTACTACTTTCGCTATGTTCAAATCCGAAAGAACAATGTTTCTTCGGGGAGTGTGAGAGTTGCTGTGATAGCACTTTGGTGAGAATCATGGAGGACGTTCCCCGTAAAAACGATATGAAAGAAGTTTCTCACAAACACTGGGTTCCACAACCTCGAGCAACATTAGAAACTGTGAAAGTTCCAGTCAATCAATTTATTCGTAATTCTGAACCGTCTGGAAAACTATTCCTTGTTCACTCTTCCATTGCTGATCAATAATCACGTTATTACAGATTTTTGAAGAACAATCTCCAGGACGACCAAACTCTCATTATTTGTGATTTCGCTGATAATGAATCATTCGTGATGCAGAATCCAGTTCCTGGATTCCATTGGAATAATAACCAAGCAACTATATTTCCAATAGTATTTTATTACGAAAGGATGGATCAATAGAACACAAAAAATCTGCTGATAATATCTGAATGTAACAAACATGACTCGGTTTCAATGTTCATGTTCTTGAAAATTTTCAACGAATTCCTGTCGCGCTTTCACCGTACAATAAAAAATTGCATCTTTTTTTCTGACGGGGCCCTTCAACAATTTGAGAATTCCAAACACTTTTCAACAATTTATTGTCGCAAACAAGACTTTGGTCGTTCTACAGTGTGGCATTTTTCAGCCACTGTTCACGGCAAAGGCCCTTGCGATGGGGCAGGCGGCGCTTTCAAAAGAAAAGCTAGGAGAGCTAGTCTCCAAATGTCATCTGATCATCAAATTGCAACAGCTTTAGAGTTGTACGGATGGGCTAAACGCGATTCTTTGGAATCAAATATTTCTGTTTTTTGACACTGATAAAGAATCCTATGATGGAACGGTTCAATTTTCAAGACAACGTCTTGATAATTGTGAAACAATACCAGGTACGCAGAAAATCCACTATGTGGAACCGATAAGCGATTGCAAGCTGGAAATCAAGATTTATTCTTTTTGCCTCACGTTCCAAACTGTCAGTTTCTCAGCTTCTTCCAAAAAAAAGAAGCAATCTTCGGAAACAGCGTAAGAGATGTGGAAAATGATTCGCTTATGATGTGTTACTATGTTTTGAAGGAATATTGTTCCACAATAAATATATTAGTCTGTTTTCAAATAAAATAATTCTTTCTGAAACCAGTCATTCTTATTATCATCGTCATCGTCATCGTCATCGTCATCGTCATCGTCATCGTCATCGTCATCGTCATCGTCATCATCATCCTGAAGAACTGCAGAAGATAGAGCTTCAGTTGCCCGATACGATATACCATACCGATCACTAACCAAAGCCGCGTTGGGGAGTCTGATCCGCATTTGCGATGGCTGAGAAGGAATCATAGGTTTACACAGCTTATAATAATCATCATCCATTTCATCTGAGGGATTATTGTCAGATAAAATAGAATCTTCATTGGCCTCACCATCGAGGGCAGGTTTGGAATAGAGATCACAGTGAGATGAAGATGAGGTAGATGGACCTTTCATGTTGGCACCAATTCCCACAGAACTGCCTGACTGACACTTTTGTTTCCTTTTATCTCTCTGTGTAAGCACCTTAGTTACTTTCTGATCAATTCCAGCCATGAACATGAGTCTACTGGTTTTTTGATCGGTCAGAAACTGACGTTCGAGGACAGGAACCTTTCGTCCCTTCGCGCGAGAGCATAATTCAATAGGCTGACATTTGCAAGCTGTTACGTCGAATAAGGAATCCGCATTATGCCTAAAAGTACGTACTTTCTCTTCACAAGATGCATGTTCTTTTCTGTTCTTACTTTGATAGGATTTCATTAAATTTTCGTAATGTTTGTGATATGCAATAATCTTTTCAACAATAGTGTTGTGTGTCACTGCAGGGGATGCCTTGGCGTACGAATCTTCAATGTGCAAGGCGACAGCATTAGCAACTTCCACAAAAGAAGCTTTTGGTTTTCCGTCCAGTTGAAGTTTAACTCTCTCTTGAGCACAGTTACGCAATACATCTGCATATGTTGGGAGTTGACGGCCAGGGAAACTTTGAGGGGCTCCAAACAGTCAGCAGTGAATAGAACTTCGGGTTCATGATGCCATGTTCAACTCAAAAGCAGGGAATGATCTCTCTTACCAGTGAATTGATTCGTCTCATTTACTCTAAGCGATCCAGTAAGCGAAGTGAAAAGCCAAAATCCAATGATACCTGGGTTTCGAGGAGAATATGGAATAGGAACCAGTCGAGACAACGAATTGTTAACGCAACAGAATGAGAACGCAAGCGAAGTCTCATCGACGAAATTTGTACGAGAATAGAGGCAGAAATCAGTCGCTTTATGATGCGCTGGGGTCAAATGGTGTCGAAGCAGATTTGAGGAAGAGAGAATCACGGGACGCGCCACTGCATTTGTAATGGATGGAGTATTTTGTAAGAAATGGTGGTTTTGAGGCTTTATGCAAAGAGATGGGAAGGGGGGGGGGGAGTCCTTAGGCAATTGAAAAAATTGACAATGTTCCAATCCAAGTTTCATGTGACCTTTTCGACCTCAAACAATAATCATTTGTGATATGTCGAATTCTCCGAATCAATCCCGATGTGTCGTCGTGTAACGCGTTTTGAATAGGATTTTCAAAACTTGGAGGCTCGTGCGGGGATGGCAAAAATTGTCCGATCGAGCTGGGGTGGGACGTACAATTTAGTATTACACTCCCACAACTTTTCCGCACCCCCACCAAAGTAATTTGGACTTTTGGTTTTTTCGATACACCTTAATGAATAGTGAAATGTATCGAAAAGTTCAGATGATTTTCAAATCCCCATGGAATTCCTCTGCATTGGAAACTGCAGGAAAAATCTATCGTTCCTTATCGAAAATTTCCTAACAGGGAGTACCTTGCCAGTGTCTTACTGGTTTTTCGTTATTCTTCTACAAGTTTTTCACTCGTGACTGACTGGTATTTTGTTAGTTATTCCGACCAATATTGAGTTGGCGGGAGTGTTACATTTTAATGAGTGACTGACAAGTTGTCCCAACAAGTTCCCAATAAGTATGATGGGGTTACTGTTTGGTATCTAATGATTCACTAGAGATGATTTCTACCAGGGTTTTTGCTGAATATCGTTCCAACGATCAAATCAGGATGCTGTCCTCCAGATCCAGCTGTTTCAGATCCTGGTCCTCTGTGTCATGCTCGGTGGCTGACAGCTGCAAATCGAATTCTCAGGTTATATATATCAACAATCAATCCTTCCAATGAACTGATACAGATAGTGAAGTTCATACTTACTTGCTATTTGCCTGTATGGTTTGCCATAAAGGGAAATAGTTCTATTATAAATAGACCTAAATACGTGTTCAAAGTTATCGAAACCCCAAGGTACTTACCTAGAAACCTCCTTGATATTATAGATCCTGTTATTCAGCGGAATGCGTACTTTGCTCATCCGGAGAACTCACGAGGGTGGATTGATAAGTTTCCGGCCTGACCAAGAGATGGCGCCACTGGGCCAACCTTGAGGTGGCGTTCTGTAGTACCATCCTTAGATAGCTTGTAGCTATAGTTTCAGTCCGATCGCCATGTTAGTTTAGTTTTGAGAGCACGCTGACCAAGACGCCTCTGTGTTTTTCGTAAAAATGGAAAAGCTGGAAAATCGTGCTGTCATCAAATACTTTTACTTGAAGGGGTTAACGCCGAAGGAAATTAAAGAAGAGATGGACTCAACACTGGGGACATCCTCCCCATCATATTCAACCGTAAAGCAGTGGGTTTCCGAGTTTGAAAAGGGTCGTGTGAGCACCTCTGATGAGCCTCGCTCAGGACGCCCCATTGAGGTCACAACTCCAGATATGATCGACAAAATCCATCAAATAGTGCTGAAAGATCGCAGATTAAAAGTTCGTGAGATAGCTTAGACCTGTAAGATGTCATATGAACGTGTACAAAATATTTTGCACCAACATTTGTATATGGAAAAGCTCTGTGCAAGATGGGTGCCGCGTTTGCTAACAGTCGACCAAAAATTGATTCGAAAGAACATTTCTACCGCCAATTTGGCGTTGTATAAGCGTAATCCAAGCGAATTTTTGCGTCGATTCGTAACCGTTGACGAAACTTGGGTCCACCACTACACTCCTGAAACCAAAGAACAGTCTAAACAGTGGATTGGACCAGGGGAACCAACTCCAAAGAAGGCAAAAACAATTTTTTCGGCGAACAAGGTTATGGCTACTGTTTTTTGGGATGCAAGAGGTATTATATACATTGATTACCTTGAAAAGGGTTAAACTATCACTGGTCAATACTACGCAGACTTATTGCAACGTTTGAGCCACGAAGTGAAAATTAAACGACCTCATCTGGCGAAGAAAAAAATCTTGTTTCATCACGATAACGCACCAGCGCACACGTCAATCGTTGCGATGGCTAAAATCAACGATCTGAAGTTTGAATTAATGCCGCACCCTCCCTACTCTCCAGACCTAGCCCCGAGTGACTATTATCTGTTTCCTAACCTCAAAAAATGGCTTGGCGTTGAGAGATTTGCGGACAATGAAGAAGTAATCGAAGCTGTAAATGGGTATTTTGAGGAGCTTGACGAATCAGTCTATAAAGATGGCATTACTAGACTAGAACACCGCTATGAGAAATGTATCAGCCTTGGAGGAGATTATGTTGAGAAATAAAAAAAAAAAAATTCTTAAAAACGTTGTTTTTCTTGGTCAGGCCGGAAACTTATCAATCCACCCTCGTACTCTTGTCAATGGCGATGGATAATAGAAGAGATGTAAGAGAACTTGGCCTGAGATAAATAATTGGAGCAAGAGAATCAACTCTGGAGGAGAAGAAGCCAGTTCGTAACTTCGTGATTCCAAAAATTAACCTTGCTGCGATGAAATCAGCGTTGCCAGAAAAATTTTCTTCGAGTCCGTATTCTTTGAGTGAGAACTCCGTATTCAATCCGTATGATTCCGGCAGATTTCCGTATAAATTCCGTGAATCAAAATGGCCATGGAACAAATATTTCCTTGGCATATGCACAATATTCAAATCTTGTATGTTCAATAAAACCTTGTTCCCCACCAAATGATGTAAGAAGAACATGATTATCAATTACATCTCAAGTATTAGATGGAATACCTTGTGTTGAAACTCGAGAAATTGTCAAAAGCACACACTATTAAAAATTGTTTGAAGTTTCATAACATTTCCAATCACATTCGTAACTAAAATTTCCAATTCTCAATATTTGAATTGAAAATTCGTTTCCATGTCATTGGATTTCCAAATTTTCACAATACCCCTTCCCACATTTATGTATATTTCCGTAACTGAAATTTCATACACATGTAACTTAATGTCTCAGTTATGTGATTGAAAATTGCTTTTGCTACGTGTATTCACATTTTGACCAGAAGTTTTGTACAACATGTATAAATATTCAGCGCGGAATGCATGTATTCAATGAGAATTCGTTCTATTTTCAAACCGTAATGACTAAATTCGGGCTATTGTAACAAAATTTTTTACTGCACCAGCAAAAATTTACCTAATGTAGCTGATGTAGCTGAACTGATTGGCTGGATCAGCTGAACATCAAGTGGTACAGCTAAGAATGTTTTTTGTGTATCATATACAGGAGAGAAAAGGTGGAAAACTGAATGTACAGCCAAAAGTATTCCAGAATTATTGAAGGAATTTATTGGGTTGGAGGGAAAATATTTTCGTGCTTTGTTCGAAATTTAGGACATTTGAAAGTTCCAAAGTCATCACATTAGCGCGCTCAATTTTCTCAGAAATAAATGAATGAGATGAAAAATAATGAACACCCGCATTTTCATTACATCTAGCGGAACATGTAGAGTTTCATTATGTCCCATTCAATTTATCCATTTTGAAAGAAATGGAGGCGAAAATCTGAAATTGAACCTGGTTCAAAAAAATCCACAGAATCTGACAAAATGAAATTTAATGGGATTGGATCAAAACATTATGGAAGATTCAATCAGAAAATTCATGAGTTCGTTTAACTAAAGTGGTCACTTTTCTAGGGGTTTTGGAATGTCCTTGCGGGGTGGAAAACCAGATGATTTTGTTATCAAATTAACAGTACATTTCCAATTTACTATGAACGTATTAAGTATGTTCAAAGCACTCTCATAAGCATATTCTGTGGACCTTATTTTTATATTTTTATTATTTTTATATAGTATCAATACTGCTATTTCGTATATGCGTTCGAGAGTCTGATAATATCCCACACAGCACTTCTGATCTTCAAGATCAAATCACCATTGATCGGAAAACGGAACTCCCAATAAGGAGACGTTTCAAGTTCATATTCTGGTAATACTGCTCTCTGATAATGTGGAACTTGTCTTCCGGGACGATCTTTCGGGTTCTTTGATCTTTTATAAATCTATAGGAATCTTGTAGAAGTGAGAACTGTTTGAGATGTCTTCAAAATATTTTTTCGTGTCGCATAAGACCCCTCAAATTTGTATTGGGATATCTTTCAGGCATTAAATGCTGTGTGGGATGTCCTTGGGGAATAAAATTGTTGGAATAGACAAATTATGGATGCATATGAATGGTTTCATTTCTAAATCACAGGAAGTGTACACATATAATTAAATTAGAAAATTATTTGAATTACAGAAATTGTACATACAAAATCTCCAAAATAAATACCCTATTATTGTTTGAAATAATAAGAATCTCCGTCAGAATCGCTTTCTTCAATATGGTTATTTGGTTTTCCCGTGTCATCTAGTTGCTTTTGTATTCTATCTCCACTGGAATATAAATTGTTACTGAGCATTCTGGTCATCATTTGTTCGCTTGGTGAAAATTCGGTACAATCTACACTCATAGTTCTGCGTAATACCTCTTTTGTTAATAAGCACCCAACAATGGTTTCAGTTTCCAGTTTGTTACGATTTTTCACTTTGATGTTATTCACTTCACTGAATAATCTTTCGCTATCCGCATTAGAGTGGGGAAGAGAAAGCACTTCCAGACAAAACTGTGAGAGGGCTTTGAAAGTGCTGACATCGTTATAATTTTTCAATGACTCAAGTTCACTCCAAAATTCATCGATAGAGATAGAAGGGTTTGTTCTGTCTGTAGGAAAAACTTGTTTCTTGAGAACATACGGTATCTGTGTGAACGGCGAACTTCCCCACTCTGAATCTATCACTTCCACAGAGGAATCAGCAAGAGATGTTATTCGAGGTAAATGTTTATTCAACGGATACAATGATGGGAAATCTGTTCTGAATTCCACGCTCAATGCATCTGCAGGTGACAACATCTTTAGTCACGGCAATATTGGATCGTCAGAACTAAAACGACTTTTTATTTCTATACACGTAATTTTGAGGGACTGTCTCACTCTACAGTCAAATTCTTTCACTGATTTCTTATCGCTCATAATATTGGGCTTTTCCATCTCTTCCATCACTTTCACCCCTAAGTGCGTTTGACTGTCAGATTTATAGAACTTTTGCTCTGGAGGATCCGGATTATTAGATTCCGATGGCTTGACGATTCCTTGTTTAGTTCCAAGTACATATGCTGGTGTCAGATAAATCACCAAAATCTCTTTAAAAGTTTCCTCCATCCGTTGATGCAACATTGAGATGACTACTCTTTCACTCTGAAAAAATTCCTTCAATCCAGACAACTTCGGTAAAAACCAGCTTGAGAAGCAATCAAAAAGTTTCAAAAATGGATCGTTCAGTGCTTGGTATATCATTTCACTGCTTCCCAATCTATGTGCCAAAGAACATTTATCAAAATATAATCTGAGAGCATCCCATTGTTCTAAAATTCTATTGACAACCATGTTCAGGGATAACCATCTTGTCTGTGATGGATGCAATATTCTGTGTGTTTTCAATCCTAAAAACTCTTGAAATTCCATAAACTGTGAGCAGCGTTTCGAACTTGAGTTGAAATGGTTGTAAATGTCTCTGGCTAATTGTTCGCATTTTGATGGTAAGGATTCACAAGTTTTACTGGCAACCAAATGAAGTGAATGACAGATACATTTCCAAACAACAATACCAGGCAATGAAGCTGTCATTCGAGTGGAAACTGAGTTATGAACTCCCATCATAGTATTGCACCCATCTGAACAAAATCCAATCACATTACTATCAGGAATATTATTTCCATCTATGGACTTGACTAAACACTGGAAAAGATTTTCAGCAGTAGCACCTTCATTAGCTTTCTCATAATCACCAGCAATTATTGGAATCAAGTCATGAAAACAACTGACAACTTTCTCCAGATTCTCATGAAAAAATCGAACCAGTACGCATGTCAATTTGATTGTGCTGATATCCGTCGATCCATCAATCAATATGTTAAATTTAGTGGTTTGTAATTTTTGAACAAGATCGTCCTTAAAGTTTTGCCCAGTAACATTTGTAATTATATTTTTTGTTTCCGTTCGCTCCATGGCCAAACCTTGAGCAATCTTAGAATCTGTGAAACATTCTTCCAATACATCAGACAAATGATCCATATTTTTGGAGGGAATATCATGTTCCGCAATGAAAGCCGCTAACTTGATTTCAGCAATTCTTATTTCCTTGTTAATATCACTGCTTTCGATGTGTTTTGTGATTGTTTTAGAATTCGATACACAATTCATATTCGATGTATGTTGAGCCGAGTTAGCATGCTTTTCAAACTTTCACAAGAAAAAATTTTATTACAAATTTTACATTTAGCTTGATGTTTAGAATTCTCCACTGGTTTGATCCAGGATTTATATCGATTATCAGACTCCCACTTCTTTGAATAGACTGGCTGTACATGTTTGATAGATTTTTGATCAATCCTTCTCTTTTTTGGGGAGGTTCCTGGCTGTGACTCATCCGAATCAGTGGACATGCTTCTCTGAAATCAAAAACTCTACTCAATAGGATTATATTGAATAAACATCGGAGCATGTAAGAAGATATATTATCTATCAATAATATTGCGAATTCAGGCAGGAGGTTGGAACGGAAACGGAGACTTGAACATTCTGACAGTGATTTTTTATGATCGTCAATACACGAGCTACTTGAATCAGATGGATGTTTGAATAAAATTATAATATTCATTCATGCGAGTACACGAATATGGGTACATATATTACATTATAAAAAGGGGAGTCATTGTGAAATGGGATGTGCTGGATAATAATTTTGTTCGAGGAAAAACTAACATTCCCTTTCCAATTTTCCAATAGGTTCCAATGTTTATTTGAATTATCTACGCTCTTCTCTTATAAAAACTATCGAGCAAGTCTTTCATTTTTTGAAATTATCCAGGAAATTGATAAGTATTTTTCCCCATTCAAATAGGGACTGGAGATATTTCTTGTTCAAAAGTATCACTGTGAAAAATATTCCGTTAGGAGGAATTGACAATTGCCCATGTGGAAAATTCCGGAGTTGACAAATCGCCCATACTGGAAAGGTTGTATTTGCCAGACTTCGGCAGAAACAACTGTTCCTGTTCAGGCCCATTACTGTTTTTCAACTGGCTGTACATGTTTGACGGAGTTGAGACGGTATTCGTTGGCGTGGACAGACAGTGTTGGGCCGGTAATGAATCCACACTGGCCGGATAATACACGGGTCGTAGTGTAACGGAGCCGCGCCAGTACTGTGCCAGAGTTGGGATGATCATTCGATATATCCAGTCGACAATGAAGGGCCAGGATCGGTAGGGCAATGGCTAACTACAAAATCGGTAGTCAAACTACGTTAAAATTATGTCCATGGAAATCCGGTTGTTATGGTAAACCAAAGCGGCGCCAATGCTGCCCCAGAGTTGGAGTTACCATTTCAAAGATTCCATAGCCGACTATATGCCAGTATCAATATGGCACTGGCTGACTTTGAAAACGATGTTGTATTGTCGTTAAAATCGTAGCGATGGGGATCAGGGTATTAGGGTGAGCCGAAGCTTCACCAGTACTGAGCCGGAGTTGAGATGACCATCCAATATATCCAATAGGCGATCAAGTGTCAGGATCGGTAGGGCAATGGCCAACTACAAAATCGGTAGTCGAACTACGTTAAAATTATGTCCATGGAAATCCGGCTGTTATGGTAAACCAAAGCGGCGCCAGTACTGAGTCAGAGTTGGGATTACCATTCCATATATCTGATAGCCGACCATATGCCAGTATTGGTATGGCACTGATTGGCTACGAAATTTGTAATCAACTGAATCAGTATAGCCACTTCTTCGCCC
Organism: Gonatopus flavifemur; assembly: GCA_018340375.1. NCBI lineage: Eukaryota > Metazoa > Arthropoda > Insecta > Hymenoptera > Dryinidae > Gonatopus > Gonatopus flavifemur. The sequence goes on along the minus strand of JAFFJZ010000050.1, from coordinate 208,581 downwards.
GCCTAATATGGTAAATGAATCAGGTCATTTTTGCTACCTGATGCCGCAGCTTTGGTGAATCACCAGATGCATGTTTATTCGGGGATTTGTTTTGACGGGAGTTGATAACTGATTCCAAAGCCAGTCAGTCCCTCATTAGTTCAGGCACATTGTTTTCGTCCTAACATATCGTACTCCCTCCAACTCTGGCTCTGTTCTGGCGTAGCTTTGGCTCACTACAACACCCAATCCCCGCTATTCCAATATTATTATAATGAACAGAGTCCATGCGAGTCATGTGAACCAATGTCTGGTTGTTTGTATATATGTATATATTCTAAGAGCCAGCGATCTCCATGCACGCTCGTAGACGTATTCAAATTTTCTCGTACATTTATCAGACACACACAGAGGTTTTGGTGTTCTTGGAGTGTAGTTCTACGTAAAATCGTCGATTCGAATTCCCAAATATGTCTCATAATAGAGTGAAAAAATATCGTGAACTCCAAAAAGTTTCAGTCGATGATACAGATTCTGACAATGAAGAAAGTAACCAAAGGTTAGTATATGATATAATCAGCATTTATGATATTTCCACACCATTCAAACCACTTACAACCCTAACAGATCCCCAATAGTTTTCTGCTTGAAATTTTCAATACGAACGCAAGAAGTACATGAGTTTTCGAAGAGCTCATGATCCCTGTTGGAAAAGTTGGATGGAAATGGATAGGATTTACTATGCATCCATTTGAATCCTATTTCTGGTCCGGTTTTCCCTGATCCAATGTCATCCGCAGAACGCATAGGATTCTAATCAATTTTAATCCGCAAAGTGGATAGCAGATTATTGGGCCCCATAAAAATTTTATCCAAATGTATCCATATAATATTCGGGGCCTGAATATAAATCGCGTCCGGTTTTATCCGGTGCTTTACGATACCACCCTAATAAGCTTTATCCGTCCTATCCTGTCATGCCTAATGTTGCTGGAATGCAATTTATCCATTCCAGTCCGGTTCTTTCCAGAATGTGTATCATCCATTTTTATCCATTTCCATCCAATTACTTCGGAGAAATCGTATCCATTTCTATCCATTGACATCTCTGATAGTCCTCCTTTACTTTTATCCATTTCTATCCACGCCTGTCATTTTATAATGTATCCGTTCCTATCCGAACTCGATGTTTCCAGCTCTATCCGTTTTCATACATTGCACCTTCACGATAGCCGCGGTTTCCTCTATCCAGTTCCGTCCATTTCAATTGTTTCATAATAGATTCGTCCCTTATACGTGCCCTAAGCTGCTCCAACTTGTATCAAACCAATCACATCCCGACTGTCAATTCCCAGTCATGGATTCCCAAATTCGCATGGGAATCACGTGGGTCGACGCACTCGCTTCGCATGTGAAGACCCATGCGATTCACTCGATTCCCATGCGGAGACCCATGCGACCCACTTGATTCCCATGCGAGACCCTTGCGAATATGGAAATCCATGACTGGGGATTTTCAGTAGGGATGACTTTTATAATTGGAAGCATCGAATCACAAATATTTGGATCAAGTTGAAGCAACTAGGGACATGCTTAACAAATTCAGCTCATAGCTGAATTTGTTCCACGTGTTCCATGTTGTCTCAACCTGCTCCAAATGTTTTTTATCCACTGATTTCAGTTATAAGAATGATTGGTTTGGCACAAGGCGGAACAACTTGAAGCATATTAGAACAAACGGACCTCATATATCTTGCGTTGTCCGGAATAGATATTTTCAGGGTAACATCTAAATGTCCCAAAGGTTGAATATCTTGAAATTTTGTATCTCGAGATTTCTAAATTTGATATGTTGAAATTTTGAATTCGGATTTTGGCACATAAAATGTTTTGATATAAAATTTCGGGATAAGTCACTTCGGAATGACGAGATATCAGTTTTTATCTAATCGGTCTGAATGAAGCTTGCCTCTCCCTCCAGGATGAACAAAAATGAAACATTAAAAAATGAATTCGGACCTATAATTCCGCGACAGCATACACAGAGAAAAGAGATCTTGAAAAAATAGTAAAGTTCGCTCACATACGTAGCAGGGCCGCCCCAGATATGTGATGTGGGAAACTTTATTACGTCGCATACTGATTTGTAGCGCATAAAAATTCAAATTCAGTGATGAAAATTACAGAAATTCAAAATTCTCATAGTGATTCATAAGGATACTACGTAACGTTACGTTCTCCAATATTTCACATCACATGATCAATGAATTACATAGTCCATTCTACTGAAAACACATTAAAGATACTTTCTATTACATAAAATAGTGAACTATACTATTTTCCAAGGAGGCACTTTTCTACGTGTAAGTTTGGATTCAGACGGATTCAAATTTGACACATTTCTTCGATGGAAACGGATACAGGTCATTGGTCGGATACATTCGAATCAAGTCTCTATCCGAAAGTACGGATCAGATTGGATTGAGCGCACTGACATGATGTCAAGGAAAAATCCTCATTCATTCTGATTAAACGTTCATATGTTCAACGGATGGAATTGCACAATGATCTAAGTTCGGATTCAATCGGATAGGATTCTCATCTCTCCTCACGGATGAAAATGGACTTAGAACAACAATTCTGCGACAGCGTAATTTTGGATTCAGACGGATTCAAATTTTATACGTCTTTTCGATGGGAACGGATACAGGTCATCGATCGGATACATTCGAATCCAGTCTCTATCCGAAAGTCTGGATCAAATTGGATTGAGCGCACTGACATGATGTCAAGAAAAATCCTCATTCATTCTGATTGAAGGTTCATACGTCCAACCGATGAAATTGGACAAGGCTCTGAATTCGGATGCAATCGGATAGAATTCTCATCTCTCCTCACGGATGAAAATAGATTCAAAAAAGAATTCACATCTCAAGAATGTAATGTGATTCGTTCGTATAGGAAGTCAATCCGTTCTCTGGACACGAACGAATAGATATTGTAGTTCAGATCATTATGGATGATCATTCTATTTTCTTGATGGACAGAAACGGATCGGCAACGCTTCTGGATTGGAAAGGGATGCAAACGGATTGGAAGCTCCCAAAAATCCCCCAGTTCCGCATTGAAACTGATAGAAGTTCTCTCTGCATGGACAGAACTGGATACTTATGGATCACTTGTCTCACTACCGGACAAAACCGGATTGATATGTATAGAAAATGTTTAAATTCGGATCGAAGTCCTATCCAAATCCATCCATTTCAATCATTTTTTTCCAACAGAGATGAATACAATATATTTATAAAGAATTCTTTGAGAATTCTTGTGCTATTTAGGAAACTATTTTGAAAAGGAATGATTGTCAGTAAGTGTTTTCAACCAGTAATTCACTATTGAACCGATACCGATACCGATTGTACTCAAATAGCACAAGCACTTTCCAAACATTCCGAGATTGTGCAAGCTTGTTTCAAGCAATCTAAGCATGTGAGGAGCATAGAATGTGCAAATCATCCACACGGTAAACAATTTCCCAAAATCACTCCCGATTATGTCAATTCATTATGACAAATGGCGTGGTACTGGCGAGTTTGTATTTGCCAAAGTTCGGCGAAAACAACTGTGCCTGTTCAGAATCATCACCGTTTTTCAACTGTCGCCGAACATTCGCAAAATTTCAGACGGTATTGGCTCGCGTGGACAGACGGTATAGGGTCAGTATTGAACGAATACTGTCTGGACAATACCCAGGATTTCGAGAAACGGTACCGCGCCAGTATTCAGCCAGAGTCGGTATTATCATTCCATATGTACAACAGACGGCAATATGCCAGTAATGATATGAATGGCTGACTACAAAATCGATAGTCGATTGATGTTGCAATTGTGATCTTGGCAACTCGGCTGTTGTGGTCAGCCGGAGTCGCGCCAGTATTGAGCCAGAGTTGGTATCATGATTCAATATGTTCGATTGACGACATGGTATCAGTATTGGCGGGACTCTGGTTGACTACGGAATCGGTAGTCGATTGACATTAAAATCACGGTCTTGGCAACTTGATTTTTGTAGTGAGCCGGCGTCGCGCCAGTATCAAGACAGAGTTGGTATGATCATTCAATACGTCCGGTAGAGAACAATGAACCAGTATTGGTAGAATCTTGTTTCACCACGGAGTCTATGGTGAATTGCGTGATTTCGAGGGAATTGGTGCAATAAATGGGAATTTAAGTGGTCCGTTGTCAACTCGGAGATTAGCTGATGTGATAGAGACTCTGTTTCTCACTCGCAGGTCCCGGGTTCAATCCTTGCCCAGTGAACTTTCATGAAACCACTTCCAAAGCGTCTTTCTCAGATAACGGTGATGAGAAAAATAGATACACAAAGTTTTGAAAGTTCAAATTCAATGTATTTTTTTTTTTTTTACTTGAAATATAACTCCGGGGATCTCTGATTACCAGCACTGTGCCAGTACTGGGTCGGGTCTGGATTCCTACGTAGGATGTATTATTCTGACCCTCTACCACTCCTCATCCAGGTGTGGTAGAACGATTGGTTCTGTTGTCATGCCAGAGTTCCACCATAGTAGGCACACACCCAATATCGCTACCGACGTGGTGGTGAATGTTTTACTGGCCCTTATCTAAGATGATCTTATCATTCCGACTCCTTGCCAGTACCGTCCAAACCACTGGCCCCATAAGGGCAAGGTTGGATTTGCCAGTACTGGCAACTCTGGCAACAGTACCGCGCCAGTAGCGGCCCGTGTGTACATTTCCACATGGGTGAAGACATGAATACGATTTTCTGGTATTTGACGATTGGAACTATTCAATGTGAATACGCAAAGAGAAATGTATGATGAAAATAGAGATGCCCTAATTTCATAATGAGAACTTATTAGATGTATAATAAAGGATATTATAGAGAGTATTAGAGATCGTAGTGTATCATATAGACATAGAGTATTATTGCTGTCCATATTTCCATTATACATTTATCATTGTGTACCTTTCAATTCTTACTGTCATCAATTCCTTCTCAGAAATCACATTTCTGCCGGTAATTATTTTTTTTAATCGTGAGTATCTTTGAATTGTTCTTAGACTGTGCAAATGTTCGTGTTCCAATTCTTATTCATTCCTCACCTCTCATATGATTCATAACCTTCAATTGGGAATTTATTCTGTATCTTTCAATCTTCATGTACTTTATCGAACAAATTGCAGTATATGGAATTTAAATTGCTCAATCTTTTAGTTCGTTGGAATACAGTGGATTGTCAGGTTAGTATATCAGTAAAAATAGTTATTTTTAAGAGTTATTAGTTCCTATTGTAAGAGATCAGAAAATCGCATCCCTTCTCATTGAAATTCCAATTCCTTCGAATCGTTTTGAACGGAATATTTTTTACAGGAATCATTTATGAATCGCACTGCACATTCTACTTCTTCGCTCGATTGTACGTTTATAATATTACAGATAATGTAGTCTTCATATCAGTTATGATAATAACATATATATGAATCACAGATATTTTGATAGAAAAATGATTATTCGTCAAAAAAAATATTTTCAATACCAAAATTAACTTACTCGTGAAAGAGTTCCAGAATTCCATTCTTCTCTTCGAAAAATATTTTTCTTCGAGATATTTTGGGAGCCGTATTGTGGGAATAACAACCTCATGTACATGCAGGCGCAGATTCAGGTTATGAATGATTCCTTAAGCTTCGCTCATATGCCAGTGTGTGAATTATGTACCCGGTAGAAGAAATATAGGTAATCCAACTCCCCTTGTTTCCCCTAGAATCACTGTGATCGTGTGTTGAAGTTTTCCAGATGGCGCTTCGGGAATGTAGGTAGCTAATACCGAATACTTATAATCCCAAAGGTCAGTAAACTCGAATTGAATGATCCCGAATAGAAATAAACCTGAATGAATTTTAGGAACTTCCGATGTGCTTAGTATGCGTTCCTTTACAGGCCGCGTCATCGGATGGGTGCGAAATCAACGAGAATTCAAATCAACGGAATCAGTGTTTGAAAAGAGAGAGTGTGATGTATTATTCTTTTCAACTAATGGTCTCGTTGATTTGGTTTTTCGTTGATTTCGCACTCACCCGCGTCATCGCCCCAGCAACGCCTCATCTCTTTCTAACATCAGCGATAGAAGAAGCAAAAACGATCTCCGAGTCAATACTCGATAAATGAAGGAACGCAGCTTTGGTGGTTGACTAGTAACTCGTAGTAATATTCTGGCTTATTTCTATTCGGGATTAGTCAATTCAGGTTCACTGACCTTCAGGATTATAAGTATTCGGTATTGCTGGACCTCACCCCTCACACTACCTACCTACATTCCCGACGCGCCATCTGAGAAACTGCAATATATGATCATATAATTATGTTGCATTCATGACGCTCAGGGCCGTATTGGTTATAAGTACAGCAACCAGAGGCTTTTGGCCAAATATACTAAGTTGAAATTAAGGACTGAACTGTTTATGTATATTTGGGTCAATAAATTGTTATCCATCTATATGATCATATGATCACAAGATAGAGGACGAGTCGGACTACCTGTACTTCTTCTACCGTGATTCACTCTAATCGTTTTCTTCTGTTGGTTGGATTTCCATATTCACCGTGTTTTGAAAAGTTTTGGAAAGGTTTTCAAACTGAACATATGAAAATTACCGTACTGTTCAAAGCGACTCATGATTGTTCCCACGTGATTGATAATGTAGAAAAGTGGAAGATCTATTGGAAATAGATTAGCTGGATTAGCTTCAATGTTTCAGAAGTACATACGGTAATATACAGCGAGTGAATGAAGTATCTATCGTTTTCGTCTTTGTTGTCTTTTTTCTTCTCTAAAGTTGGGCTTGAGAAGAAAAGAGACAAAAAATACGAATCCAGGATAGGGTACCAATACGTGAATAATGACTAGAATGGCCAGGTAAACCATAATGAACAAACAGTCCAAAAGTACAGTAGACTTGAAATTTAAAATCCTGAAGTCCCGGAAAATATTTGGTTATATTTTTTCCGGTTTGCAGATGACTAGTAGTGTATAGTTATGTTTCGGGAGAATTTGCATTCAGAATTCTGCACTTTGAGTCTACTTTGCTCCGGGGTCATTTGTATTCAGGTTTATTCTGGCTTACCAACTTTTTTCGAGACTATTGCCATTGGGGGTTTTGAACTTCGGGTCTACTGTGCTTCGGGATTGTTTGCATTCGGGTTGATTTTGAATTAGCAATAGTCAAAATCTCTTTCCTGAAGAACGTAATATGAGAACTCCAAAATGAAAATGTTTCGAGACCAGTGATCGAAGAAAAAGGTGGAAATTTGTTCTTTCTAATTTTTCTTTTCAACCAATGATTTCGAAAAATTTTCATTGAGGAGCTTTTATGTACATCTGTAGCAGTTTTATTGTTCCGATCATGATTCCTTAATTTGTAGTTTGATATGAGAATAATTTTTATTCATTAATGATAAGGATTCCCAGGTCCCGAAAGAGAGTTAATTGCTCAATAATGTTCAAACATCAATCATAATCGAATCAAACTTTTCCAAGACAATGGATTTCTAGTAATGTGCGGTCTTACTCCCGGCAATAACAACTGTTGCACCTTTTTTCGTGCATGCGCATGTGGAATTTCATAAAAATATGGAATGGATATTTACATCATGTAAATCTACGTTTGAAACAAACTTTTCGAATCATTTTCGAATTTTTTCTCACAGACCCTCGAAATTCCGTATTTTGTCATACGGAGTCCGTATTTCCGTAAAGCATTCAAAATTCCGTAAAATACGGACCCAAGTCCGTACCTGGCAACGCTGCAGTGGATATACCACAGGTCCTTGCATTAGGTACACTATCATCAGATTCTTCCAATAGAATCACAGGTAGATGAAGAAAAAGCAAGAAGGATGCATATGTACCATACGGTAGGGGGTCTTTTTGCCGAAAAAGTTTTTCGCCGAATAAACTCAATTCGACAATCGCTAGTGATTTCTACAGATCACTACGAAATCTCCTAGTGATTTCTAGAGGTGTTTATCGATTGTCAAATTACAGTGTATTCGGCGAAAAACTTCTTCGGCAAAAAGACCCCCTACCGTACCATATATCTTTATGTTATGTACCACAATCTTTTATGCCATTAGGTAGCTTCATAGGGAAATGAAGAAAAGGCAGAAGTGCAGTGGATATACAAGTCCTTGCGTTAAATAATAGCTAAGTTCGTTTACCGATGTCCCAAGTTACCCCAACTCGCTCCAAGTATTTTGGATTCGCTACTTCCAGTTTAAGCAACGAAATGATTGGTTTGGTACAAGTTGGAGCAACTCAGGGCACGTAGAACGAACGAACCTAATACCACTATCAGATTCTTCCAACAGAATAATAGGTGGATGAAGAGTAAGCAAGAAGGATGTACGTGTACCTTACATCTGTACGTTGAATGCTATCATGATCATTAGATAGCGTTGAAGGAAAATGCAGGAAAGATAGGAGCGCAGTGGATATACCACAAATCTTTGGTAGGAGGTCTTTTTGCCGAAAAAGTTTTCCGCCGAATAAACTTGATTCGACAATCGCTAGTCATTCCTAGAGATCATTACGAAATCTCCTAGTGATTTCTAGAGGTGATTATCAGTGAACTGTTTACATACTGGAATGAGCACTCCCCAGATATTTAATAGGAATTCTTCGTCAGAGAGAGAAAAAGCAGTGAATGTACAAGAGATATCGCCTGACCCTGCCACTTACTACCTTTGCTACAAAAATTGTGGAAATCATCCATGTTCTTAGCTAAGGTAGTAAGTGGCAGGGTAAGGCGATGACTGTCGTACATTCACTGCGTATATGACTCCTCTCTCTGACGGCGCTAACCTAGGGAGTGCTCATTCCAGTATGTATAGAGTTCAATCGTGACTATCGATTGTCAAATTACAGTGTATTCGGCGAAAAACGTTTTCGGCAAAAAGACCCCCTACCGAAATCTTTGCATCGGGTGCATCCCACTGACCAATTGACGAATGATTAGAGAGACTGTTTGGGATCAACTCGACGAAAATTGAGCAGATACAATATTCTGATTATAGAAATTACTACAGAACAACTACAAGTCAACTTGACTGATGTGACTGGATGTGACAATTCATTTTGTATGTTTTCTTCCAGAGTTCCATCTTTTCAGTTGTTTCATTCAAGCTGGATTATATTTGTGTTCTTACAAACCTTCTTTTTTATCCTTACTCATCTTGGTTTTGGAATGATTCAATTTTCAAATATCATGAATATTAAATGGTTTGGATATTCGATACAATATTGCTTCTTAATGATCATGAAGCACTTTGAATACATTCTGAACATTTCATAAGCCCTACAGTTACTAAATCTCTCAACCCAAAATACTCTATGACAATTTTATAAAATGGAACAAATCAACCAGCCAGACCTTGTTCCGTACCAATAAAGGGTCTGCTTGGTTGATTTTTCCTATTTTATCGAATTATTTCCGAGTATATTGGGTAGAGAGATTTAGTAACTGTGGGGCCAATGGGATACCCTCAAGAATAGACTTATCGAGAGATAATATTTAGAAATATAGTTATTTAGGCATACGAATAGAAATATTTGAGAAGAGAGATATTGCTCTATTCTCCATTCAGTCTGTGTTCAAATATCTCTATTCCTAAATATCTCTCTTCTCAATCAAGAGACGCGGTAGTGTCTCGGCGCCGAGTACATGAAAAAAACAGCATATATATATATATATATATATAAGTCAAGCGCTACCGTGTATCTTTACTCGTAAATTGTGATTTTACTGACTGAGAAAAATTTCAATGAACAATAACTCACCACACATTGTATTCCCCGAAGAAATAACGACACTCTCACTATATAATTTGCATATATGCTTCCGATTAAGCACACTACGAACTTGATCCGTTCATGTGACACTGAGATATAAACGTTTCATCAACTTTTCACGCGATTGATATTATCATATTTTTCTTCGCCATCATCGTCAACTTCTTCTTATCTCACGATAGATTTTCGTTATCCAAGAGTGTGTTCGAATATCTGCTACTATCCCTATATTCTCTGGATCCCTAGATGATTACATCCAGTGGTATGGTATGGATGCATTCTGTCATTCTTTCTTCTCAACATCCATCCAATAGAGTTCATTTCAGTGTTATGTATAAAAGTATACATAATAATATAGAATTTATGTGTGATAGGTTATATGTATATATAAATTGATAGTTTATTTAACTTATGAATGAATGATTATGAATAAATGATGAATATCAGAAGGAATTGAACATGAATGATTCTCAGGTTTTCACGGTTCAGTTCTTCATATCGAGATTGCATAATATTGCATACCCGAGTAGCATCAGAATGTTGTATATATGTTACATGCAATGTCCGAAATTGCGCATTCCGGGAAATGCACAGAGATTTTCATGCAAAGTGCGGAGTGAACAGGTCATTTTGTGCAAAGTTCGAATCACCGGACTTTGCACAGAGAAATTTTGTGCAAATCGCGGTATGAATAATCACCTTGTTCAAAGTGATACAAAATCATAAATGAAAACATTCTGTTCAATATACGATTATATTTGTATGTAGAAATACGAATTATATCTCTGCATTTGTCAACATGAATTTTTTAATTAGACCAGTATTGTCACATTTGATTATTTGTTAAAACAGCTCAATGAATTATGACATCGTGAATTACACAACTGTCCTTTTTTAGTACAAATACATTTTTTTGATCGACACTTTGTGTCACAATTACAACGAAGAAATCCTTTGCCTCCTACTGCTGACTCTTGCGAATTAGCCACTCGTGAAGGAATGATTTCATTCGGTACATCGTCTACTTTCAAAAAATCATTTTCACAAACTGCAATTTGATTGCGACTGTATAACTGCGGCAATATTCCATGCTTTGTCCCAATTTTATAAAAATTGTCAGGGGTAACTTCCATTACGACACCTAAATCAATGAAATATCATGAAAATCATTGAAATCAATTTCCAGTATTTTTAATATAATCATATATCATCTTACCAATTAAATTACGGAAATCTGCTTTACTCCTATCAACATCAGGTATAGGAATTGTTACACAAACTCCAGTTGATCATGGAGGAAATTTCTTATTACTTTCTAATTTCATCCTCTTATCTTGCTTTTGTAAACCATCAACTGCTTCTCGTTGGCGTTTTTTTATGCTCTCATGACGCTGATGCAGAATATTAATTATTTCTTGATCTTCAACCTCGTCATTTGGATTTATAAACTTATTTTCTTGATCAATGTTTCCAACTGGCGCAGAAGTTTCTATTTCTTTTTCTGCTTGTCTATCCAAAATTGTTTGCAAATCTTCTTCAGTTGATATTGACTGAATGATCGAGTCAGGTAAAGCACTGCTTGTTAAACCTAGTTTAGCTTTTCTACTAAAGAGAGCTTCGAATGGAGATTGCTTGATTGCAGTGTGAAGTCCGTTGTTCTTTTGAAATTGACAAAAACGCAATCCTTCGCTCCATTTGGTTGAATTATTGTCAACCATCCATGCTCTCACCATTTCACCAACATCTCTGTTCGACCTTTCTACGCTTCCTTGGCTCTGAGAATGTCGAGGCTTACCATGCACAATTTTCAACTCCTGCCACATACATCTCAATTCATTTATTATACTATTTACAAACTCTCTTCCATTATCACTCTGAAGTATACTTGGTGCTCCGAACAAAGTAAATATATCAATCAATTGATATGCTACTTCAGCAGCAGTTTTTGTACGGAGTGGCCGTAAGATGGAAAATTTACTCAAGTGATCTTGATAATTCAAAATGAACTTAAAATCACCGTCTTTGAATGACTGCATGTAAATCAAATCTACTTGAGCTCGTGCATTTATTTCATTAGATATAATTGGCTTAACCACGACACCTTTCCTAGGATGTGCTTTCTTCTTTGTACAGGTTTCACAGAGTTCCAAGAATAGCAAAATAACGAGTCGAGTGATATTCGCATATTTTGGAGAAATTGCATTAACCATTTTATATAAACCTCCATGACCTGTTTCCACATGCGCTCTTTTCAAAATATCAAAAATTTCTCCGTTATGAACAAAATATTTCACATCGCTGTCACTAGTTCCTTTTTTGATTGGTGAAATTAATTTTGTGTTCCTCGAACTGTCAGAATGTCATATCTCTCCAGTCTTCTATAATCTAATGACACTTTCTTCACTTTTGTTTTGGCTTCTTCAACCTCTTTCAGAATGACACTATATTCTTCTGCACTCCTAATTAAACTTCCGTTTTTTTTATATCAAGCGGGTTTAACTTCAATTCGAAAGCATTTTTATTGATACCAAGGACTTCTGAATTCATTTTGCGTTGAAAATTCAACTATTGGTTCGACTGAATAATACTTTGTATCAAAGCGCGCAGGAATAAGACTGTACACAATATGCGTATGACTGTTCAAAACTATCATCACACGTATTTATACAGTTTATTTTCATTCGCATGTGTTTTGATTCGAACTTCTATATACAAATATGATCATATTATTGAACAGAATGTTTTCATTTATGATTTTGTATCACTTTGAACAAGGTGATTATTCATACCGCGATTTGCACAAAACAACCTGTTCACTCCGCACTTTGCATAAAAATCTCTGTGCATTTCCCGGAATGCACAATTTCGGACATTGCATGTAACATATACTATGCACGTTCATAGTATATCTAAATGTACTATGAACGTTCATAGTACATATACAACGTTCGGATGCTACTTGGGTAATAGGAGAAACTCAAACAAATAATCAGTCAATTCTGTGTTATAGGTTATGTGAAATGAATGATGTATACCAAAGGAATTGATTGAAAATGGATGAATTGCAGGTTCCAACGGTTTCAGTTATTCATGTGATACAATGAAAGCTAAATGACTTCCTACATATTTTAACGTGGATATATGAAATTCATATAAAATATCAAAAATAAACAAATGGACAAAATGATGAATGATCAGGTACACAATGATGATTTGTACAGAAAAATTACTATGGATCAGTCAGTGAATGATTGCTCGATCGGTTCTTGAAATTAAAATCACGAACAAAGAAGACATACAATTAATGTGTACTCTGTATGTCAGCTACGAACCACTAATGATTTCATTAACCGGGTTCGTAAGCACATGAAGAAGAGACAGGAGCGCAGTGAATATATTACAACTTCTTTCGTAGGGTCCAGTGCTATAAGATTTCACAGATTGATGAGAAAAAGCTGGAGCGAGGCAGAAGTACCAAAGAATTGGACATTAGTTCCCCTCACTACCAATTATATTGGGTACCCTTGTAGATAAATGCAAAGGAAGCAAGGGCACAGTGGATATACTACAAAAGTTTGCAATATATCTACTTCACAAATGCACTGGTAAATAATTACAAGCAGATTATTCATGATTCACTCGATGGGAATCCAACTTATACAATAATATTCTGATGATATAAATTGATTTAGATTTAGAATAACTAGAACTGGACTGGAGTGGCTGAAGATACCATTCATTCTAAAATCCTAATTCCAAAAGTGTTACCTCTTCAGTTATATTCTATTCAAGCAGGAATGTATTTTTTCCTTGAATTCCCTATTTTCATTTTCATTATCAGATGAATTTCTTCTCAAATATCATCAATATGGTTCTGAAAGGAATTTCCAATTGAGAAGAATTAGAAAGAATTGAAATCTAAACAATTAGATTTGAATTTGGAGGGAACAAATTAATTTCAAAGAAATGTTATCCTTATCTATTCCCCCTTATTCCACAATGGAATCTCATTCTAAATCTATGGGTTAAATCCAATTTTGCTAAGGTCAAACACAGAATATGATTCAAAAGTTGAAAATAAATGTCGTGAATAGTTTCGATTCAACATTTTTTTCTTATTCCACTGCAAGAATGATTCCATTGCAAGAATTCAACACAGGATAACAACTGAATGTTGAACTAAGGATTGAAATCTGAATTGATTAGTTATAAAATGAATGGAATTGAAAAATTACAATGAAACAATCACTGAAGGATGGCTTGATTGATTCTTGAAAGTAAAATCACGATCAAAGAAGACATACAATTAATCTGTACTCTGTATGTCAGCTACGAACCACTAATAATTTCATTGAGTGGGTTCGTAAGCACATGAAGAGAAGACAAGAGCGCAGTGGATATATCACAACTTCTTTCGTAGGGTCCAGTGCTATAAGATTTCACAGATTGATGAGAAAAAGCTGGAGCGAGGCAGAAGTACCAAAGAATTGGACATTAGTTCTCCTCGCTACCAATTATATCGGGTACCCTTGTAGGTGAATGCAAAGGAAGCAAGGGCACAGTGGATATACTACAAAAGTTTGCAATATATCTACTTCACAAATGCACTGGTGAATAATTACAAGCAGATTATTCATGATTCACTCGATGGGAATCAAACTTATACAATAATATTCTGATCATATAAATTGATTTAGATTTAGAATAACTAGAACTCAACTGGACTGGAGTGGCTGAAGATACCATTCATTCTAAAATCCTAATTCCAAAAGTGTTACCTCCTCAGTTATATTCTATCCAAGCAGGAATGTATTTTTTTCTTGAATTCCCTATTTTCATTTTCATTATCAGATGAATTCCTTCTCAAATATCATCAATACGGTTCTGAAAGGAATTTCCAATTGAAAAGAATTAGAGAGAAATGAAATCTGAACAAATAGATTTGAATTTGGAGGGAATAAATTAATTTCAAAGAAATGTTATCCTTATCTATTCCCCCTCATTCCACAATGGAATCTCATTCTAAATCTATGGTTTGAATTCAATTTTGCTGAGGTCAAACACAGAACATGATTCAAAAGTTGAAAATAAATGTCGTGAATAGTTTTGATTCAACATTTCTTTCTTATTCCACTGCAAGAATTCAACACAGGATAACAACTGAATATTCCACTACGGATTGAAATCTGAAAAATGAATGGAATTGGAATATCACAATGAATCAAGCAGTGAAGGATGGCTTGCTTGATTCTTGGAAGTAAAATCACAATGAGAATCTGTATTCTGTATGTCAGCTGAAATCGAACCACTAATAATCTCATTAAGTAGCTTCGTAAGCACATAAATGAAGAAAAAACAGGGGCGCAGTGAATATATCATAACTTCTTTAGGATGATCTTAGGAGGATAATCTGAAACTAAAAGATGGAAATCAAAAGTTAAGGAAAAGTGAAGGAAGAGAATGAACTTCAATGTGAATTCAATATAAATCCCCTAAAAATTGCGATCCATAGTTGGCTAACCTAAATCTTAGTTGATCTGGAATGCAGCAGACCCGAAGTCAGTAACTCCGAACAGTGATGCCAGATTCGAGACCGAGACCGCTTTTACCCTCTCCATCGACCGCTTCCCCTTTCTCCCACCATGCGGAATAAGCCGGGTGAGAGACAGAGAAAGAGTAACTATCACTCTCTCGCTCGCTTAACTTATCCTGCATGGTGGGAGCAGAGATATCTCTGGTTAGACTTTACAAAGAATGACGTACGGAATTTGGAAAAGTGTTGATTTTCAAAAAAATAAAGGGCTTTGAGAGAAAAGAAGACGATTTTTCGCGGAGAAATTACAGTTCTTTGTTCGTAACTTTGACAATTTTTTATATTTCTTAAATTCCGCTCGTCATTCTTTGCGAAATCAGATGAAAAAGCTACAGCTGAAATCTGAACTCGATCAAATGAGAATTAAGAGAGTTATTTTGCAAGCCGATTCGTAAAACATAGTTTTTGACAAGAGCCGTGTGCCGCCATTTTGTAGAATGTTTTCATCCAAAAAAGAAGATATTTGTACCCTCATACACGTGTGAACATGTAGTGAGCTTCGTTCTATCCATAACCCACTTTTTGGCATCCAAAGAATTTATTCAAACAGTAGTCCATTCCAGAGTCTCTACACTAGCATAGGACCTCATAGGACCTTACACATTCTCTCGCTAGAATACTCTCATTCAGATTTTGTTTCAAGACGTGTTTGATATTATTATAAGTCATTCATGTTTCAGAGTATATATTTCGTGATCCTTCTCTCAAAGAGATATAACGATTTACAAGCGATCAAATTCAAACATTCAAAATCAACAATTTTCCTACAAATTCAACTCGCGAAAACGGGTAGGGGCCGAATCAACGAGAGGACAAATCAACGAAACCATTGGTTGAAAAGGAAGAGATGTATGATGTCTTATTCTTTCCAACTAACGGTTTTGTTGATTTGGTTTTCCGTTGATTCGGCCCCCATCCGCGAAAAAGTCTAGAATTCTGAGGGAGGAATCTGGAATCTTTTTTTATTTATTTTGTGTCAAATTTTAAACTCTTCGAAGAGTCAAAATTCAACAAAAACTTTTCGTTTGAAAATTGATTTCTCCTCGAATATGAAAACTTGCGCATCACAAGATTCATTCCACAAAATTTTTCGTATCATTTCGTGAGTTCAATTTTGAATTATTTGATAGGAAGAAGAATTTTCCCAGGTAGCTCTACCTGATTGCTATTATTCCTTCAACCCTTCAACCGGTTCGCCCCTTTTAGGCGGGGTTGAAATATTCAGGGTTCTTCTCGTTACTAAAATTTTGACACATAACGTCAGAAATTATCATCAAAAGGGCCGCTGTTTCAGTGTCTAAGACTTGATGGGACGGAGTGGATTTCTTGCTTATTCTTATCGTACGCAATGGGAAGGTCGTGAAAACCAAAAGGAGAATGAACCGGTTAGAGCGTTGATCTGACTTAAGAATATTGATTTTCCATAATCGAATATAAACTTTATGTTCTTAGTATGTATTTTAATTAGGCTTCTCTCATTTCTTTCCATTTTAATCACGAGGATTTGATTAATTACGAATCAGTGTATTAGTGATATGATATTGATTAAGTATAGTGCCGAGGAAGTGCTCGAGCATAAATTCAACGATTGAAACTTTTGCTGCAGATTTTCAATGCGTAATCTCGGAAATTCCTTTCCGTGATTTGTATATTGATTCAAAGCAAAGTTTGTATATTTTTCGTTTCGATCATGTTCGGGTGCTCTCAATTATAATTCCTTTCCCAACAATGTTCAGGGAATCAATAATATTAATTATATACATTAGACTTTGATCGCATAATGTATTTCTTCAATTCTAAGAGCCATCTAGTTCCAAAAAAAGCAGACCAAATTTTGCTATATACTTTTCAAACGAATAAGCAAGGTATTTCAGTGTCGCGTATTCGACATGTCCAGTCCTTATTTATTAGGGTTTTTCAAAGTACGTAGCAAAATTTCAAGTTTTTTTATGCTGCTCCACAGCCAATATTAAGCTCAATCGGAATAATCATGCATATTGCTCTCTAAATCTGAATCAATGGAATTCACTGCTAATTAGTTATAACTATACCAACCTCTGCTGAGTCAGTGACTATTGTATAGTGATAGAATAATGAGAAAAACATTTACTCAACAGTGGTTTGTATACTCATGACCGATTTGCAGTGGAATTTCACCAACTTGGATTTAGAGAGCGGTTACATGTGGATATTTTGTGTTATTGTAGTTATGCTCAAATTATATTGAAGATAAATTGTCTGTTCTGTACCTAGTTTTAAAAATTTTTTGTAAAATCATTTGATTAGATTTCTGTCATTATTATTCTTCCAACTTTCCTTGTTCTCAAATCTTGTAAGTTATCATGTACATCGAATACCATTCAGAATGTAAGAAGTGTTCACAATAAATTGAATAATAACTTGTTTTCGAGGTTTTATGGATTATTCATAATTTTCGAATTTATTCTTTCATCTCTATTCATTTATTTTACCATCGAATCTATATTAATCACATCAAGTTATTTTTATCATTTTTTTCCATTTTGTTTTATTCCCTGTCAAAATCCTATTCAAATTTATTGAGCAACGTGCAAAAAATCGGATTCATTCTACGTGGTGGCAACGGAGTGCAATGTGGATTTCGAACGTAGCCCGTACCTAGATTCCACGTAGATACCACCTAGACTAATCGTAACAGGTGCTGCCATCTGATTCGTATGCTATGATACGTTCACGTCGAGTCTCCGTACCATCCACTCCTCATCCACCGTATCTTCACGTTGTGGCAACGATTTGAAGCGCGGACATTTCTCCGTCGCTGCTTCGTTGCTGCTCCGGTCTTCCCTTTTGTATCCACGTCGCTTCTCCGTATTGTACGTGGATGATTCACTCTTTTCCTACGTCGCCACCACGTAGGTGTCTTGTACGGGACTGGACATTTTGGTCCACTATTGAACCATTTTCCAGTATCAGAGAACTATTAAGAAATTTTGCAATAACTTTCAAAAGTATTACAATTCGATCAAAAGAAGAATTCTCAAAGAGCTACCCAGACAGCACAGAATGTTCTCTGAACGGTTTGAACACGTGCACTTGGTTCTGCGTGTCTTAGTCCCCGAGGAGTAGATTTTCCAAATGTTGAGAGTACCAGCATTTCAGATGCCCTTGAATACGTTCTCAACACATTCCTTTCATCTACTACGGGCCGTTCTCATAATGTTTCCTCAACGTACTTTCATGAGAACTAACCTTTAAAAACATGTGTGCAGCTTCACGCAACGTTATGAAAACCTTTATTGAACCGTTCCCAGTACGTCGCATGGTGCACATGAATAGAATTGACCGGGATATTTGCACTTACCTAGGACATACATGTGACGTTCTTAGAACGTCCTCAGACGTCATTTGCACGTTCTGTGTGTAACCAAGCACGTTTTTGAACATTCAAAAGACCTTCCGGCTCTGTATGGGTATATTCTTCAAGTATTTGCGAGTTCTCTAAGTACTCTGTAAGTATCCATTTGAATACTTTCGACAGTCTTGAAGAATTCTGTTCGAGGATTCTTAATTTTCTCCAAATTCTCATGGAGCTTCTTGTGCTACCTGACTACACAGCACTGCAGCTCAGAAAGAGTGAATAATGAATCCACGTGGCACCATAAGAATTCAGAATGAATGCATTGAGAACTCTTTCTGATTTGTGTCGCTGTGTGGGTGGGTGAAATCATAATAATTGAGAAGCAACGGCGACCGCGAGGCGGTCGTCGGCGCCAGTATTCCTATATACTAAAGGAACATGCGATAAAGTATCGCGATTCGAGATCTTATAACTCGCATTTCGAGATGAGAATATCGATTCGAGTGATATGGATTGACGAGATGTGATCGGTGAAAGAAACGTGACCGCATGCGCGTTTTGAATGAATTATTGCAATCTTATCAAAGAGGAATAATATTTTATTTTTGATTTTCACTATAACTCTGGTGGAAATATTTCTCCGAATTTCTCATTTTTGAAAGTTTTGGAGGAATCCGGAGAAGAAGTTATGAAAAATATTCGCAAATCTCCGTTTTTCGACGAAATGTTCATATTTCCTCTTAAATGGTCCGAATTTCTCCGCTAATCGGAAAAAGGGAATCGAGGAGTTTGGAATGTTTCGAACGCAACATTTTCGAAAGAACTTGTGATTTTTTGTCAAAAGTTGAACACTCTCTCACAAAATTCTGAAAGTGAATCATACCGATTTCCTTCGAATTTCTCCGAATTTCATACATATATGTGTTCAATATATATCAGGGAATGTTCGGAGAGAATCCGGAAAATTTTCAGAAATTGAATGCAACTATTTCCACATCTCCTCAGAAGCAATTTAGAGAAAGTCATATAAATTACTTGAATTGTTCAATCGATCCGAGTATTCCGATTTTCTCCGAATTCCTCCGAAAACATGTAACAAATAGAGGGTTTAGTGGATTTCTAAGCATGATTTTTTGTCAGACTGAGGGAAAATTCGGAGGAAATCGGATATATGTTTGAAGATTTATTGGCATGTATTTTTCAAGAAAATTCAGAGGAATTTGAATCACTCACCAACATTTGAACGCGTGATGGATTATTCCGATTGTTTTCGAATGGCTACGAAAAAAGGTGGGAAGGACCTGCCCCTCCGAAGTTCTCCGAACCTTATCTATATTCAAATTTCCATACATTGGAGAATTTTCGGAGGGAATCAGGGGCATTGTCAAAGGTTGAATAGAACAGTTCAAATCCTCCCTCAGAAGTAGTTCGGAGAAATTTGGAAAAATGATCTAAATTCTCCAAAGAAAAGGATTATTCTGATTTTTCTCGAATTCCTACAGGAACAGCTAGCATATGAAAGATTCACCGAATTTCTTGGCGAGCTGTTCTTGTTACACGCTGAGGAAAAATTCGGAGGAAATCGGAAATATTTTTGAAAATTCATTGGCATGTATTTTCCGAGAAAATTCGGAGGAATTCGGATCACTGACCAACATTCAAACGCGGGATGGATTAATCCGATTGTCTCCGAATGGCTACAAAAGCAGGTGGAAAGCAACTGCCTCACCGAAGTTCTCACAATTTTATCTATATTCAAATTTCCATACATTAGGGAATTTTCGGAGAAAATCGGGGGGATTGTCAAAGGTTGAGTAGAACAGTTCCCATCTTCCCTCAGAAGTAGTTAGGAGAAATTCGGAAAAATATTCTGATTATGGAATGAATTATGTTAAGAATATGAATAATTCGAAGAATACTATAATCATTTCAGGAAGAATTCGGAGAAAATCTGAACTTTTGATTCAGAAAAATCATTTCAGGCGGAGTATTTCGGAGAAATTTGTGAATTCAATATGAAATTTAGAGAAAATCTGGATAAATCGGAGAAAATTTCGGAGTGAGTCGGAAAAGATTGGAGAAATATTTCGATCACGAAATAAATTACGTTGGACAAATGAATAATTCGGAGAAAAATGTGATCTTTCGAGGAGAAATTCGGGAAAAATCTGAATCTTCCCATTCGGAGAAGTGACTATGAGCGAAGTGTTCCGGAGAAACGTCTCAATTTGGTATAAAATTCGGAGAAATCCCCGAACAAAGTCGGAAAAAAACAGAGAAAAATTCGAAAAAAATCGGAGAAATATTTCCATCAGGGAAAATTGTAAATTGTCATGTCATATGTATAGGTATTCGAGTCTTGAATTTAGATGTTGGGAGGTTAGTATTGAAATGATTGGGAGTGTTTGATGAATATCAATCCCACACGGCACACAGTGGTGGAAAACGGTCGAACTCGCGTAAAAAATCTGGAACACCTCGAGATTGGCATTGAAATTGATGAAATTTGGTACACGGCAGATTTTTTGTGTGCTGAATCCAAATATTCTTCCACTTCTCAGAAAAAATCAAGGGGAAGCCCGAATATAGCTAATTAAAGTGAGAGGTTTTTCCAAAAAATGTGGAAAAATCTGTCATTTTGTGACGTAACACTTTGAAATGTGTATGTGAGATGATGGGCTCGCATATAAGATGAGTTTTTGAGTTACTGAACCTAAATATCATGCCAGGAATTGCGGAAAATCTGTGAAAATTCAAAATGACGGACATTACAGTACTAATGCAGAAAAACTAAGAGAAAAGGTATTTCCAACTCACATTCATTATAACTGCTTATTTTTTGAGGTCACTGATTACAAATCAGGAGTCGATGGAAACGAATTCAAGATGGCGGATCCAAAATGGCGGCCTTCAATTTTTTGATCACTCAAATCAGCACCAAATTCCTCATTTTGAGCTTTTTGGGGTTGCTGATTACATATCTGGAGTCAATGAAAACGAATTCAAAAATTGATCAAAAATGGCGGCCTTCAATTTTGGAATCACTCGAATCAGCACCAAATTCCTAATTTTGGGGTTTTTCGGGTTGCTGATTACATATCTAGAGTCGATAAAAATGAATTAAAAAATGGATGAAAAATGGTGGCCTTTGATTTTGGAATCACTCAAATCAGCACCGAATTCCTCATTTTGGAGTTTTTCGGGTTGCTGATTATCAATTAACTAAACTCAGCCTCAACTATGAATGAGTTAACAGATTAGCACCTTTCATACTGCATTTGTTTTCTTCATCAAATTGATAATCAGCTACCTGAAAAACTACAAAATGAGGAATTCGGTGCTGATTTGAGTGATTCAAAAATTGAAGGCCGCCATTTTTCATTCATTCTTGAATTCGTTTTTTCGACTCCACATATGTAATCAGTAACCCCAAGAACCCCGAAATGGAGAATTTGGTGCTGATTCGAGTGATTCCAAAATTGAAGGCCGCCATTTTTGATCCGCCATTTTGTATCCATTTTTGAATTCGTTTTCATCGACTCCATATTTGTAATCAGCAACTCGAAACACCCCAAAATGAGGAATTTGGTGCTGATTCGAGTGATTCCAAAATTGAAGCCCACGATTTTTGATCCGCCATTTTTGATCCATTTTTGAATTCGTTTTCATCGACTCCATATATGTAATCAGCAACCCCAAAAAGCTCAAAATGAGGAAGTTAGTGCTGATTTGAGTGATTCAAAAATTGAAGGCCGCCATTTTTCATTCATTCTTGAATTCGTTTTTTTCGACTCCACATATGTAATCAGTAACCCCAAGAACCCCGAAATGGAGAATTTGGTGCTGATTCGAGTGATTCCAAAATTGAAGGCCGCCATTTTTGATCCGCCATTTTGTATCCATTTTTGAATTCGTTTTCATCGACTCCATATTTGTAATCAGCAACTCGAAACACCCCAAAATGAGGAATTTGGTGCTGATTCGAGTGATTCCAAAATTGAAGCCCACGATTTTTGATCCGCCATTTTTGATCCATTTTTGAATTCGTTTTCATCGACTCCATATATGTAATCAGCAACCCCAAAAAGCTCAAAATGAGGAAGTTAGTGCTGATTTGAGTGATTCAAAAATTGAAGGCCGCCATTTTTCATTCATTCTTGAATTCGTTTTTTTCGACTCCACATATGTAATCAGTAACCCCAAGAACCCCGAAATGGAGAATTTGGTGCTGATTCGAGTGATTCCAAAATTGAAGGCCGCCATTTTTGATCCGCCATTTTGTATCCATTTTTGAATTCGTTTTCATCGACTCCATATTTGTAATCAGCAACTCGAAACACCCCAAAATGAGGAATTTGGTGCTGATTCGAGTGATTCCAAAATTCAAGCCCACCATTTTTGATCCGCCATTTTCGATCCATTTTTGAATTCGTTTTCATCGACTCCATATATGTAATCAGCAACCCCAAAAAGCTCAAAATGAGGAAGTTAGTGCTGATTTGAGTGATTGAAAAACTGAAGTCCACCATTTTGGATCCGCCACCTTGAATTCGTTTTTCTCCGACTCCAGATTTGTAATAAGCGACCTCAAAAAATGAGCGGTCATAATGAGTTGTGAGTCAGAAATACCTTTTCTTTTAGTTTTTCTGCATTAGTGCTCTAATGTCCGCCATTTTGAATTTTCACAGATTTTCCGCAATTTCTGGCATGATATTTAGGTTCAGTAACTCAAAAACTCATCTTATATGCGAGCCCGTCATCTCACATACACATTTCAAAGTTTTACACCACAAAATGACAGATTTTTCCACATTTTTTGAAAAACCTCTCACTTTAATCAGCTATATTCGGTATTTCCCTTGATTTTTTCTAAGAAGTCACAGAATATTTGGATTCAGCATACAAAAAACCTACCGGGTACCAAATTTCATCAATTTTAATGCCAATCTCGAGGTGTTCTAGATTTTTGATGCGAGTTCGACCGTTTTCCACCACTGTACGGCACTTGAATTTCAAATTACATACACATATCAATGTTGCATTCACATGTATCATAATATCTGAGATATTGCAATGTTATATGTCATTAATCTACTCATCACCCATATAGCGCAAATGTCTCAGTGATATCTCCAGAATATTCTGACAATATTACAATGTCTCCAGAATATTCTGGAGATATTACTGAGACATTTGTGCTATGTGGGCATTGACGCAGTAAATATATGCGACATATCATGTCACTATGTTATAAATCATAACATAATTCATGAAATAATAATCTTCAATATTATTCAAATATAATTGCAATGTTTGTGCTTTCATAGTCATAAAATCAATTTTCATCAGATGTTCTGTAAACTTCCAGGAAAATAATGACTACTCATTCTCAATTTGATGAAATTTCATTGCCAGATGAGATATTATTGTGGAATGGAGACTCAGAAAATGTTTATTCCTGCATAATTATTCAGATGTTTTCATCAAGGGAATATAAACGGAAGAACTTGTATCGTTTCGTAACGATCAAGCCAGGATACCATGAATTTTAATTGAGAAAGGTTGCATTCTCATCCTAAACAGCACAGCAGTTCCTGTTGTATTCAGAAAGAGTTATGTATGAATTCATCTCAAACTTGTGTGCTGTTGTGTGGTGCTGTTACAGATAAAAAATAATCATGAAAATACACACACAGGAAACCCATGAGACATTACATCACCTAATCTTTCGTGACTTCTCATCTCGCAATTGACATGAAACAAAATCAACCGATTAATGATCTTTTATGACCAAATTTCTTGGTTTGAGATCTCCAACTTCACGGTGAAATAATATCACCGAAATTTGAGATTTATGTTCTTTGATGTTGTAATTTTTTTTCACGCAGTCTGGATAGAAAATCACACAATCGCGAGATGGAAAGTCGCGGAAAGGTTGAGTGATGTAATATCTCACGGATTTCCTGTGTGCATGTATAACAAAGAGTCCAGGAACCGCGTTATAAAAATCGTCAGACTAAAATTAATCCAACAAATATAACACTTCCCCTTATTGGTTTCAACAAGTTGGTTGCGACCAGAAGCAATTCCATATAGCACTCTGGTCCTGATTTCTCCATGAAGAATTCTTTATAAATTCATCGTGGGATTCTTCAAAAGTCCGCGTTATTCCAGTTCAGAACGAATTCTTCATGAATTTTTGGTGTTTAGAAGGAATTCTTGAAGAATTTTCAAGATTTCATCACGAATTCTTTCGGAATTGACATGGTGAAAGTTCATTTGAAACATACTCGTGCCGTGTGTGCCATCGCTGAACATTGGAGATTTTGGTCCACTATTGAACCATTTTCCAGTATGAGAGAACTCTTAAGAAATTTGGCAATAACTTTCAAAAGTATTACAATTCGATCGAAAGAAGAATTCTCAAAGAGCTACCCAGACAGCACAGGATGTTCTCTGAACGGTTTGAACAGGTGCACTTGGTTCTGCTTGTCTTGGTCCCCGAGGAGTAGATTTTCCAAATGTTGAGAGTACCAGCATTTCAGATGCCCTTGAATACGTTCTCAACACATTCCTTTCATCTACTACGGGCCGTTCTCATAATGTTTCCTCAACGTACTTTCATGAGAACTAACCTTTAAAAACATGTGTGCAGCTTCACGCAACGTTATGAAAACCTTTATTGAACCGTTCCCAGTACGTCGCATGGTGCACATGAATAGAATTGACCGGGATATTTGCACTTACCTAGGACATACATGTGACGTTCTTAGAACGTCCTCAGACGTCATTTGCACGTTCTGTGTGTAACCAAGCACGTTTTTGAACATTCAAAAGACCTTCCGGCTCTGTATGGGTATATTCTTCAAGTATTTGCGAGTTCTCTAAGTACTCTGTAAGTATCCATTTGAATACTTCCGACAGTCTTGGAGAATTCTTCTCGAGGATTCGTCATTTTCTTCAAATTCTCATAGAGCTCCTTGCGCTACCTGCCTACACAGCACTGGAGCTCAGAAAGAGTGAATAATGAATTCATGTGGCACCATAAGAATTCGAAATGAATGCATTAGGAACTCTTTCTGATTTGTGTCGCTGTGTGGGTGGGTGAAATCCTAATAATTGGGAAGCAACGGTAACCGCGAAGCGGTCGTCGGCGCTAGTTTCGAATAATCGAAGAACATTTATCTTATATTCTGGTGCTGCTTGAGCAGCCACAGTAAGTCGGATTTTTCATAGTGCACGCCCGTTGCAGATAAATTTATAATCACTTCCAGGAATTTCCTGCGTGATCCGTACTATGTAATTTCTAACAGTATTGACCCATATATTGACACGAATCAGCCGTGTTTCTATAGTACGCAGAGAGAAAGTTATTGTCAAAAATTACTGGTTTTTGTCAATTAACGAGTGATATACTCGACATATGATGATAAATTGATGAGAAATACTAGTAATCTTCCACAGTGTTGTTTCAAACGAAGAAAATTTCATCCACGCCAGCATTAAACATGGTTCTTCGTGATCACGACCCTAGCGATTCCGTTTTTACCGAAATTTTTGGTAAGAAATTGGTAATTTTGTGGTTTGGTAATATTGTGGTTGGAAATTGGTTATATTCTGGTGAAATCGTCGTACCGTTTGTGACTGTTTTGTACCACATAATTACTAACAAATTACTACACGATCGGTATTTTTATGGAAGAAGTTTTGGACAAACTTTCGTAAAGAATGACGGAATCAACAGGATGTACAATTCGGTTCCTTTTTGGAAAAAATATGCCTGACATCATCGCAAATGGGAGGAACAAAATTGGTGAGTTTTTGGATAATTTCGAGTTCATCACCATGAAACCAGCGAATCTTCAGTGATACTGATTGGTAACAATGTGGTTCCTTTTTGGGAAAACATCTTGAAAATACCGCTGATGGGAGGAACAAAATTGGTCAGTTTTTGGTTACTTTCCGGTTTATAACCATGGGATTACCGAATTTGCATTGGTACTCATTGGTAACAATTTGGTGCTTTCTTGGAAAGAGTATACCTGGAATGACTGCAGATGGAAGGAACAAAATTGGTCAGTTTTTGGATAATTTCCGGTTCACAACCATAGAACTCCCAAAACTTGATTGCGACTGATTGGCAACAATTTGGTTCCTTTTTGGAAAAAAAAGCCTGAAATTACCACATATGGAAGGTACCAAATTGGTCAGTTTGTGGATCATTTCCGGTTCACAATCATAGAATTACCGTAACTTCATTGTCACTGATTTGGAAAAAGTTGGTTCCTTTTCGGAAAAAATATGCCTGAAATCACCGCAGATAGCAGGACCCAAATCAGTCAGTTTTTGGTTCATCTCCAGTTCATCACCATGACCTTGCCGAATCTCCAGTGCTACTCATTGGTAACAATTTGATTCCTCCTATTCGCGGTAATTTCAGGCATTTTTTTCCAAAAAGAAACCAAATTTTAACCAATGCAGGATCCTCAACATCCGGTAGATCTTCGGTTTTTGACCACGAAGCAACCAAGAAATGACCAAGAAGACCATTCCTGTAATCTGGTAAAAAACGTGGTTTTGTTCCAAGAAGGTACCGAATCGTGACCGATGAGTAGCACTGAATATTGGGTAATTTCATGGTTTTATACCGGAAATTTACCTAAAACTGACCAATTTGGTCCCTCCTATTTGCGGTGATTTCAGGCGTTTTTTCCCAAAAAGGAACCACATTGTAACCAATGCAGGATTCTTAACATTCGGCAAATCTTCGGTTTTTAACCACGAAGCAACCAAGAAATTACCAAGCAGACCATCCGTTACCAATCTGTTGAAAAAAGTGGTTTTGTTCCAAAAAGATACCGAATCGTGACCGATGAGTAGCACTGAAGATGCGGTTGTTGGTTATTTTGTGGTAAGAAAGAGTCACAAACGTACCGAAATTTTTTGGTAACTTTTTGGTAACCTCAAAATCGCTAGGGCGAACCATGCACCTTCTTCCGAAGCCACGCATCATTCATGGAAATGTTATGGTTTTTTACGGTTTTTCAACATAAATCTTCATTGGTTTTGATTTTCAAACTTCGTATCAAGAAAAATTACTATATTCTGTAGGAACATAACAATATACAGGGTGGTCCATTTGAAGTGATATAGTCAAATATCTCGGAAACTAGTGGAGATGGAAAAAATGTTTCTGATAAAAAGTTTAGGGTTCCGAGGGGGAAGTATGATGCTGACCTTGAAAAATCTCTCAGAGGTCATTTTCAAGGTCATTTAGGGGTCAAGATGGTTTTTTTAAACGGGCCCCCCATTTTTTTATCTTGGCATGGGAAAGCTGGTTTCAAACCCTTTACGAAACACTGGTCATGAACCCCTTTCCGTCCATTGCGGTGCAAGGTATGGACCGTCGAAGTTATTGATGAACTACTCTTAGCGCTACCCAGGAACAACGACGTGGACGTAGTAGTTCTCTGTTCCCTCCGGAGTGCTCGATTATCGTGAGTCCCCTTGCCTCTCACATGAGGGGTGCTTGATGCTGTTACAATGATTGCTCGAAGTTACCCCCCTCTGTCTGGATACATAATCCTGGTATGTTGGCACAAACAGTGCGGGTGCGATCGATCATGTCCTCTCTCATTGACAAAAAAACTTCGAAATTTTGGAACCTCACATAGTATTGAGGAAATTCACATACTTTAGTGGATTCTTTTGAATCATCGATGAATTCATACAATCGGTATGTGTATGGTGCTCAATGAAGCGAATAATAAACATACATACGGATCCATGTCTCAAATCAATTTCGCTCCGAATCACATTTTATATGCATCATTTGTTTTATAAACAAAGCGAAGTAATTACAGAATTTTATGAATGTAATAAAGTTTGATTTCAATCAAATATATGATTGATTTCACTTAAATCGAACTATTCGGAATGGAATCGATTGAAATCAATAAATTTCATTTAACATTTTTGTTTAATTTCCAAAAACCTTTATTTGGGTACTCCGTTTTTTTACATATAAATTCAGTTGAAATACTGACAATTATTAGAATACGTTACATTTATTTTCAGTTTCATTTGAAGGATTTTGAATGATACATATTGTTTCGCAAGTGCGAGAATGATGTGTTTGCATATCATTCCTTCAACAATTGTGATTGTTCCAATTGTACAATTGCAATCGTATGAGTTTGAAGATTATTTGATACTTGTTATATGATCTGTATATTGGAGCGGAAATGTAGATGGAACAAGTTTCAAACAAAGTTCAAACTCGTTAAAATCCATCTAATGCTATTCATTCAATGAATTTCAATAGGTATCAGTGAGTTTGGTTGTTTTTTTGGCGTTGCATCTGATAATTTAGAAACGGATTCAAATGTGAAGCAGGCTCATAATGAAAAGTATTGTATTACACAGTATCCAAATAGAACAGTCGATTCGTATGAAGAATCAATTGCAGAAATTACTGAACATGATTTGAAAGAGCATTGCGGTATAAAATATGATTGCGAATTCAATCAATTAGACAGCTTTCATGTTTGTTCGCCCGGACTGCCTCCATGCTTGGGTCATGATCTAATGGAAGGATCGCATATGATTTGTCCCTTTTTATTGAAGATCTGATTCCAAAAAAATGGTTAACATGTACATATTTGAATAGAAGAATAATTTCTTTCCAATATTCTCCACAAGATTCTTGAGACAAACCCTTGGAATTTTTTATGAGAAATAATAAAATTGTAGGAGGAGCATGCCAAGTATGCTGTTTTCTCAGACTTTTCCCTTTATTTATTCACTAGCGACCACCGGTGCGCGGGATTCATTCCCTTCGCCTCCATTATTAAGAATAACTGAAAAACTTTGATTCAATTTTTGCAAATTTTAGTTCACAACTGTTGAGATTATTTATCAATCCTATCGGATATTTTGAAGTGAAAATATGTCTTACGTGTTTTAGTGTGAGGGTATAGGTTTTTCATGAAACTGAATATTACTCATATTTGCCTGATGCAAAGTTTTATGCTATTTTGATATGAGGCTGATCTGTGGAGCTATCACATTATTGACAGCAAATAATGTGATAGGTGATTGATTGATTTATTTATTTTGCTCCGGGGATCATCCCTCTAAGAGCAATAATTGATGGATGTAAGTACAGTGGTATACAAGAATTTACGAAAGCAATGATTTACATATTTGTAGAAACAAGCTTATATAACTATAGATGAATATCTAAAAGAAACAAACTAGATAAGCAATCAGCTGCGATACAGAGGAAGGAAAACAAAAAGGAACGTGAGCCAAACTATCCCTTTTTCAGTGCAGAAAAAAAGAGAAACTAGCAAACCCCTTAGGAGTTTATTTGATTTTTAAACAAGTGATCACGCAATTTGACGCGAAAAGTAGCTTTAGATGAACAGGATTTCAGCTGTTCGGAAGAATTCCAAAATTTGGTACCTAAAACAGTAAAAGAATTAGCAAAAGTGGTAGTGCGGTGAATTGGAACAACCAGCAGGTTAGAATTAGAACGAGTAGTGCGAGAACCATGCTCGTGCCCGAATTTAAAGCGGTTATAAAGACAGAGCGGCATCTGAGTGTTGAGTGTCGGAACCATTCACTGAAATTTTAGGCGAAGAATCCATTCGGATCTGACTAACATACCTAGAAGAACCTAAAATCATAATTTGAGTCTTCTAGGAATTGAGAGATAGTTGATTCTCTACGCACCAATCGCTGATCCTCCGAATGTCCTGATTTATGTCAATTAAACATTCTCTAATTGCCGTTGGCTGAGTTAAGTAGATGATTTGAAAATCATCAGCAAATTCCTTAACTCTACCATATTGAACACAAGAATTCACATCAGCGACGAAGAGCGAGAAAAGTCGCGGCCCTGAAACTGACCCCTGTGGAACGCCAGACGTTACTGATTTCCAGTTTGACTGGCCGGCAGTCGTTTCAACTGCCTGTTTCCGTCTAGTAAGATATGACCAAAACCATTTTAGAACAGAATGAGGAAGTTGAAGTCTGGAGAGCTTATGTATGAGTAAGGAATGATCTATGGTAACAAAAGCCTTCGAGAAGTCAAGAGAAACTAGAATAGCTATCTCACGGTTATCAATCGCTTCTCTCATGGTATCAGTTAGATCAATCAATAAAGTCTGGGTCGGGCACCCGTTCTTGAAGCCAGATTGAGTTGGATCCAAAAAAATTTTCTTTCCGAGAAACTCCTGCAAAAAGTGATAAACAATCTTCTCAAGAACTTTGGAAAATTCACTTAAGATGGGAATGGGTCGATAATCATTGAATTCCTGTGGTGGTTCAATTTTAGGAATAGGAGTTATAAATGATTTCTCCCATTCCTCAGGAAAAGTAGATGTAGACAATGATATGTTAAAGATGTCTAGAAGAAGTGGATACAGCAAGTATGAGCATGAGAGAAGGGAACGACTAGGCAAGTGATCAGGAGGGTTATTACAAGAATTTCAGAAGTAAACAAACCGCTGGAGTATTTCCAAAGTAATATGAGGAAAGTGAAATGAGGAATCGTAAAAATTTGATGGATGATTAGCCATTAATGGAAAAGATTCAGCCGGAGAAGTAGAAGTGAAGACTGATGCAAAATAATCGTTAATTGAGTTCAAGGAGTGGTTTATCCTGGAGGTCGTACTTCCCTTACGCGGCTTACCAATTTTGAGCACACGGAGTTCGTTCCACAATTCACGCGGAGTTTTCATCAAAGACAATCTTGAGGATATATAAGTTCTTCTAGCACTATCAATTTCAGATCTGACGAGATTACGTAATCTTCGAGATTCCATCAAGGCAATCGGATTATGCGTACCTGGGTACACATTTCGGATGGAATCACGCGGTTTCATCAAATTACGTTCATTATGAGTCAACCATGGAGCAGGTCGTCGTTTAGGTGGAAAGGCTACGGTTGGTACGGTATCATTGTAAATATGTTGTAGAGCAGTATTGAGGAAAAATACATAACTATTAATGTCGTCCAAAGTAGCCAACGGTGTGACTGCTGAATTTTCGAAATATGGAGTGAGTACCTCTACTGAAACAGCATCAAAGTTCCGAACTTTCATGACGAATCGGTTTTTCAAAGTGGTTCCAGAAGAATACGTGAGACGAATCAAATCGTGATTGGGTCAAGGAATAGGGTACTGAGCAACTTTCGCGACTTTAGCAATGTCATCCACCAACCCTCAGTCGAGCGAAGAAGATGTAGTGGGTAAGTGAAAAGTTGGGTGAGAAGGCACTAGATGAAGAGATATTGCAAGAAACAATTGAAGAAGATGTGTACTATCAAATTTATCTACCAACGAATTTGCATTGAAATCGCCGAGAATAATTTTGTCATAAAACGCAGAGCAGGTTGCCGCAAGTAGATCACCAAAGAATCCAAACGCTACTTTGAGAGGTCTGTAAACCACTCCTAACAATAGTTCACGAGCAGTCTGGCCAATCATTTGAACAAATAGATATTCGACAGCTGGAGAATTTGAGTCGTCACTCGAAAAGGCCACAAGCTCAACTTGATAAATTGACCTTATATAAAAGCAGACACCACCTCCTTGTCGATTCGGTCTGTCGTTACGATAAATAGTATAATCTTCAATGACGTGATGATAATTCGCTAAGACGGGCTTGAACCATGTTTCAGAGACTGCAATTACATCATAATCAGAACTAGACACAAGGCAGCAGAAATCTTCCCAGTGCGCAGGCAAAGACTAGGCATTGAGATGGCAGATATTCAACGTGTGATTACGACTAGAAGGCAATCGTGGTGAGGATGAAGATGGTGGTCAAATTAGCTTCTCATTAATATCAGCAGAGGAAGTTATGGTGATGACTGGAGACTGATTATCCTTTTTCACTTGGATCCGATTATTTTTGCACCAGACGAAACGGTAATTTCTGGCTTTAGCCACCTCATGCGTACTGTGCGGAAGAGTAACAGTAAGAATCGAATTATTCGCTCGTAGGTGGAGATTTGCATGGAAATTTCGGAAAAATAAATCAGTTTGTAATCATGTTGCACTTCACTAAATTAATGAGAAATTCGTTAGAAAACAATAAGAAAAAACATTACAATTGTGCTCCATCATCACATCTTTTAGCGGAAGAAATCTAACATTACGAATATTATAAATAAAATTCATTAAGAGACGGATGAATAAAAGTTCCCCAAATTCCGCAAAGACGTCTGAAAGCATGTGTATATTCACGAACACAAACAGAACGAAGGCCATCGATGATAAGGATAGTAGATGAGTTTCATACAGCAGCGTTGATTCGATTGAATTCATCATAAAGGCTGATCCTCTCCTTGTTCCCGTTATCGGTCTTCTCAATCCATATGTTCGAGCTAAACGACCATACATACTTGTAACCAATACCTTTATAGTGGTTCCTTGTATGCCAAAAAATTTGTTTGAAAGATTTTGGAGCATCCTCTCTAATTATCACTGGTTTTTTCGAATTATTTATGATATCCTTATTGTGGTTGAGTTTTCTACCACTGGCAATGATAAGGTTTCTTATCTCTTTATATTTCAATTTGGCTATGAGGGTCGGTTTCGAATTTTTTCTTATGGAATCAACTTTCGGTTTTAGTTGATACGCATAGTCCATGGCCTCCTTAGCAATTTTTACCTTTAGGTTGTCACAAATATCCACAATTGTTCGTTTGATGTCATCTTTAGGATCAAAATCAACACCGATAATTTCAATATTGTTTTCTTTTTCACGGAATTCTTGTTTCATAATTTTCAATTCGAGATCAATAATTTCTTTATCCTTTGTTTCCATTTTTTTCTCCAACACTTTAAATCTCTCCTGGTTTTGCAAGAGTTGATTTCTAAGAGCATCGAATTCATTTTTGATTCCACTCTTGAATTTGTCAAAATTCTCCTTCAATTCATTATTTGATGCTTTTATTTCAGCTGACAGTTGTGATTTATGTTGGTCCATGGTCTCTTTGAAGTCATCTAAGGTTGAAAGCTTTTCTTTTATAAGTTCCAAAATATTTGTGCAGTCCTGTGATTGTTGAGCCTGTATATTTTTTTTTGCCGGTTCATCTGCCTTATGAGACCTCAGATTTTCAGATAAATCCTCTTGTGAGCTCTTTTGATCTTTCGTAGAATTCACAGAAACTCTGCACGTTATGCATCGCCAAGATTCTCTCCTGTTTGTAGACATAGTCCTATACGATGATTCTTTGAGACCGGAACATCCATAATGCATGTCACCGTCACATCCATAGCAATGAACGAAGTCGCCATTACGAGGCAATTCACTTTCACATTTAGAGCATGATGACGCCATTTTGGTCGAGCGTTTTGAATATTTGGAATGTTCCAACACAAAATCACAAAAATATACACGAATTGGAGCTATTATTCTTCGATAAAAATCTTCACTCATTCATTAGCATATAACTTATTGAAAACTCATTGATTTATTATTTCTAAATAAACTTATCACGAGAAATAAAATAAAAAACACGGGGCGATGAACCACGCGTACGCATCTACGTGGATGGATGGATGGGTGTTTTTTATGTTCTAGGATTAAAATCCTGTAGAAAAATTGAGATACAAAGAAGTATGAACAATAACAAAGATAATACTTATATATATACAGTATTAGGCCCACAGCCCGAGATGCAAAAAAGGCACAATGAATGAACTTAAAAATAAAGATGAAATGAGAATGAGAGTGAGGATGAGATTACAAAGGTGTGAGGAATGAAAATACAGATATAAGATACAGATACAATAGGTATAAATCCGCAGAATGAAGATGAAGGCATGAAAAGCGTGAGATGAACCACGACGAGCCTACTTGAAAAGGAGTATATATCTATGAGTGAGAAAGGATGGAGGTCAGCAAGATATATAAGGGTGCCCTGAAGTATGGTGTCCGGTGAGGAGCGAAGAGAAATATCGTTGACGTAACGTGGAGAACCAGGGATCATGCAATTGGTTTTCAAGGGGTTCAGAATTAGGTAGTTGGTGGAGCACCAATTGGCAATTCTCTGTATATCGTCATTCAATTTCGTGATACATTCGTCTATGAGAAAAGGTGAAGTATGCAGATAAATATAAAAGTCATTAGCGAATTCAAAGAGTTTACAATGGTGAATAATCGAATTTATTTCGGTAACATACAGTGCAAATAAGAGAGGGCCCAGGCGAGAGCCTTGGGGACTACCTGATGTAACTGGAGTCCATTCGGAGCAACCTTTAGAGCTTCTAACTGCTTGCGCGCGGCCAGATAGATAGGACCAAAACCACTTCA
This sequence comes from Gonatopus flavifemur, assembly GCA_018340375.1. Lineage (NCBI taxonomy): Eukaryota > Metazoa > Arthropoda > Insecta > Hymenoptera > Dryinidae > Gonatopus > Gonatopus flavifemur. The sequence continues at coordinate 173,450 of JAFFJZ010000050.1, read as the reverse complement.
GCACGGGGGTAGATATATTGGAAGAAGCGAGTTTTTGTATGAGCAAAGATTGGTTACCGGTATCAAAAGCTCTTGAGAAGTCAAACCCCACCAAAACAGTGATCATGCGCTCATCAATCGCTTCACGAACATCATCAGTCAATTTTGAAAGAGCAGTTTGAGTGAAGCGGTGTTTGATCAATCCACACTGATATTGGTCAAGTAGAGAATTCTTGGTCAAAAAATCACACAAGAAGTGATGGACGATCTTTTCGAGTATTTTAGATGACTCAGAGAGAATGGAGATACGGCGAAAATCACGTGGAGTTTGTGGAGATCTTGTTTTAGGTATAGGTGTAATGAAGGAACGTTTCCACGCCATAGGAAAGAGAGAGAGAGCATGAGAGAGGAATTGAATAAAGTCAGTAGGAATGGAAAGATGGACGGAGCGATCAGGTTAAGGAATCGACCAGGAAGCCCATCTGGAGGGATAGTATTTGAGTTAGAAGAATGATAGGAATGTAGCAGATCATGAGGAGTCAAGTGAGGGAAAAAGGAGAGGTTATCACTGTAGTCGAGACTTTGGTCGAGAATGGGCGGTGGAGGACAGGCCGGATGAAAGCCAGCAGAAAAGTGTAAACTAAGCTCGTTCACACAAAATTTATCTGCGGGCGGATGATTACTATTAGATTTAATTATTCTCAGGGTACGAAGTTCTCTCCAAAGTGTGCGTGAGTCGGTAGTGCCCATCAATCCATCGTTATAATATTGACGCTTCGCATCCTGAGAGAAGTAACAACATTGTTCCTTAGTCGTGTGGAGAGTAGATGACATTCAGGATTTCTTGTGCGGAGATATATCCTCCTCGCAGTGTTACGTTCACGGATGAGATTACGAATCTCCTGAGTTATTCAGGGAGAAGGAGGACGTCCAGGAGTGAACCTTCTGAGTGGTACTTCACTATTGAATAGATCAGTGAGATAATCATGGGAAACCCCAACACGCTCATCAATATTTGTAATACCCGAGTTCCCGATGTTCAGCAAAATCGATGTTATATCAATATCTTGCCCATTGATACGCGAGTGATCGCGCACAGTGGTGATCTGCTGTTGACTCATGGGTGGATTGAAAGAGTATTCAATTGGGATCATGTCATGCCGAGATAGAAAAGGCATTTCCTTTTGTTCATAGTCAATCACTTTGGAGAGATCGTCCACTACACATGAGTCGAGCAAGGTAGAAGAGATGGACGTGTGATGATTGGGGCCGTAGGGGACAATGGCCAGATTCAGACTGGAGAGTATTTTACGGAGATAAGTACTATCAGGAGATGAACGGCACAAGTTGGTGTTCCAGTCACCCATAATGATTCTGTCGTGATAGTCAGTACTTAGTGTAGAGATCACCGTTTCCAAATCAGCGAATCCTATTTTCGGAGGTCTGTGAACTACACCAATGAGTACTTTGCGCATACACGTGCTGGAAACCTGAACGAATAGATATTCGGGTTGTGGACAAGTAGCATCGTACTCAGATTTTTGTATAATTTTGTATTGGAGATTCTGTTTAATATAGAGACAGACCCCCCCGCCAATACGACCCACCCTATTGCAACGAAAGACCACATATCCATCCAATGAGCAGAATGAGTCATCCATGTCACTCCTAAACCAGGTCTCAGATACCGCAATAACATCGTACTTATTCGGATTCTTAGTGCAGAAAAAATCAGAGAATTCATCAAAATGAGCCAAAAGTGATTGTGCATTAACATGACACATTTTTAACGAACGAAAAACTTGATTAGAGTGAGAGTTTGAGGGTCGAATCGGGAGTCACTTAAGTTGATCAAAGTCTCTGTTAGATGAGATGAGAATAACATTTGAGGTATTATATTTTTTCACCAGAATACGTCCATTCCTCGACCAAATATGGAGATATCCTTTGGACTTCGCAACCTTCTCAGTTTCTGCGAGAAGAGAGGCTATATCAGACTGCAAATATTCATTAAGATAAAGCCTAGACTTAGCTAGAGAGGGATTAATATCAGACGCGTCGACTAATCCTGTAGAACGTTTGGCCTCAAGTATTTTCGTTCGGAGAGAAGGAGAATCAAGCTCCATAAGAATGGTACGTGGACGCGATGTAGTTTTGATGGAGCGAAGACGAAATGCTCTCACAATGTTAGATTGGGTGATCTGAACATTAAGATGAGCCATGACATCCATGATACGGCTTGGAATGAATTCATCAGGAAGTTCAAGTAATCCTGAAAGAGTGAGAAAGTTCCTGTTTGATTGAGAGCGCAGCGCTCGAAGTTCTTCCTGCAACTTGGTATTTTGTTGTTCCAATTCAGAGATGCGTGCTGAGTGAGATTGAGAGTTATCTTCAATGGTTATAACACGCTGGCTAAGCGATATGAGGCTGGCATCAGTCATTTTGATACAAGAGGAAGAAAAGGGATACGGGAAGAAAAAGAATCATGTATGAATGCAATAGACGGATTCCAGAGGAAATAAAAGAACGCGTCAAAATAATAATTTACAAGCAAAGAAAGTTCAAAGAGCTAATATATATAATTCAATCTTCCCTCATTGAAATGAGAATCAAATCACAGGTTGATTCAAATTCGGACTGAGATATCGAGACGCACGAATAATAAGCCAATGATAACATACGGTGTTTTCGATTAATTTATGCGATTGATCTTCTCGATCAGATCATTCGATACAAAAACTTATCAACAAATCCGACAGGTGCTTGATTCGCACATGATTCATAATAAACTTCCAATATTTTAATAAGGGGTCAAATCCGACAAAACGTCGAACTAAATTACATCTCGAATTTATTCATTCGTATCCTTCTCTCACTCCGACCTGATCGAAGAATAAATCAAGAGAGGTAAAATCCTCATAGTTTCCTTTCACAGCGAACACTCTTGACTCTCTGTCATTGCGACAGTGACGTGGAGAGATGTTGCCAACTATCATGTTCATTTTTATTTGATATCCTCACCTAGACCACCTACACCACACTCATTGCAAGTTGTGTCTCGAGTGGTCTACGTAAGGCCAGAGATGTTTTTCACGTTTCTCACTCAAAATTCAGCATTCAATTTACTCGTCAATCAAATGTCGCGTTGGAGATATTGTGAGAAGTCATTTGTAAAAAGAACATATTTTTGGGTTGCGTCTTTCAGGCGTTAATAAACAAATCACCACCACCGGAGGAGGGAGGATTTTAAAATCATAGTATACGTATGTATTTGTACGTATGTATGTATTCCTTCATTTATATTCTGACGGCGCCTGCTTACATCAACTTACAAGCGCCGCATCTCCTTATCGCCTCTCAATCCTCCTTCTACAAATCAACGTCCCTTCACAAAGATAAACATACTACTTAACCATTCAAATGAAAGAATAAAGAAAATCATCTCCTTGGCACTCTACATCCAAGAAATGAAACGCATGAAGGGACCTACGGAACAAAACAGAAGAAAACATAATCCAATTCTTCACTCCAAAACACATTTCACCAGCACCGAACCAAAATAATTCCGCCTTATCCTTCTTTCCTTCTTTTACTCCCTCTTACCGTCTTCATTCACTTCCCCACCTTCTCTCGTTCCACTCTTTCTTCTACTCACTCCCTCTCCTCTCTAGCTCCCTTCTCCCTCCTCTTCTTCCCTCTCTCGTTATGTCCGGGTCCACATATATTCCTAGTCTCCTCAGCGCGTTCTTCCTCTCCCCCACCCCCTCTGCCGTCTCCTCGTTCTCGAACCTCATCCATATATCTTTTCCCTCCACTCCAATTTTCCTTACTGACTCCACTCTCAGCTTCATACCCATACTCTCTTCCATCTTTTCCAACAACTCTCCGCTATCCCTCATCTCTCTTACTCCCCATCCTCTCACTATCACGTTCCTCTTCCTCCATCTTCTGTCCTTCTCCTTCCATTCCTCGAACCTCTTCTCTCGCTCTCTCTTTCTTCTTCTGCCCCTTCTCCCTCCCTTTTCCTCCCCTCCTCCTGCTCTTCTGTTCCTTTTCCGCCGCTCCTCCCTGCTTCCGGTAGATGGCCCTCTCGTCTTTTACCTTCCGCCCCGTATTCCTTCCCTACCGACTCTCCTTCCTCCTTCCCTCTCCGCTCCTCTGTTTCCTCTTGATACCCTTTCTTTGTTTCCTCTGGCGGTACGCTCTCCCTAGGTGGCAGCACTTCTCCTTCTTCCGTTCCTCCTTTGTCTGCCTTCAACTCACCCAATCTTCTTCTTATTTCTTCACCTAAGTTTTCCAAAAAACTTATTTCTCTCCTTCTACATTCTTCTTCCAATTTCTTCTCCAGTTCTTCGGCTTTTCGCCTCCTCTTCCACCAACCTCCTTATCTCCTCTCTCTCCATCTCACGTCCACGTGTTTCACTAAATTGACTCCCGATTCCACTTCCTCCTTCTGCCTCTCCTTTGTCTCTCTTCCACTCAATTTTTTCCAACAAACACCACTTCTTACTTCCTCTTCCACTTCGCACACTTTCGTTAATCGACACTCCCTACTTTCCTTTTTCCTTTATTCATTACTCTCCGCCACGCACTGCCCGTAATACCTTCACCGGCATCTTACCGGAAGTCCAAAGTAATGACAATAAACATGAATTCATTATGTCTCATTCGAATTCGAATCTAATTTCTGATGAATACCTCACTGTTCAGAAAGAATTCATATTGATGATTCATGAAGAATTATCCAGACATTCAACATGTTTCCATTTTAAATCCATTGAATTCATATCGAATTCATTTTTACTGACATAATAGGAACTGCTCAAAAATTCTTTGAGAAGTCTTCAAGAATTCGAGTATATGTTTGTGCCGTTTGGGATTACATCCATTTTTCGCTTATCCCTGTAGCGTCTCTATTTGTTTTGCCCTTATGTATTCTAATTGTATTTTGTATTCTTTGTACTTTCTGACTCGATAACTGAGCTTTACCGATAAATTAGTTTTCATTACATCATTTTTCTGTTCCCATGGTAATTTATCATGAAGTGTTGCAACGGTATTTTTTGATCAAAAAAGATAACTCGAAGAGACGCTAGTTAGGCGCCTGATCCGAAGATTCTTGTCTTGATAATGAAAAGTATTGTTCCTACTGTCAGAGCTGATAAGGGGGGAATCGGGGATGAGCGATATTGTGACAGGATCGATTTTTTTTATAGAAAATTTCTCGAATTTGTATTGAATTTTATGAAATTCAGATCAAAGCTTTATACAAATTGTGTAAGGAGATCGATCTTATCGCAATATTGCCTATCCCTAAGAGTCTATTCAGTCGAATTTATGAAGAAATTCGTTCGAAATTCCTATTATTTTTATGAATTTAAATATATCGTTCAAAACTTGATAAAAATTGTATATAGAAGCCCAATCATTCCAATTCCATATGAAATTCGTATTAAATTTTCAATCAATCTGTTATAAAATGAGTGTAATTTTTCAGAAACGTAATTTGGCGCAAGTTGTGTTATGTAGAGCATATATGAAATATCTCGACGAATGATGTATGATTCTTAGATTTCCTCACGTCGCATAGTGGGAAATTTTGATGTATTCATGGACAGAAATCAGACTATAACTCAATTTTCATTCGATGCTGATGAATTTCCTTTTGAAAAGCTCAGAAAGGGTTCCACTTCAACGTGTTACTGTGACATTTTCATGATACTCAACTTAAATTCAGAAAAATTTCAATCAAAATTGAAAGGGAGAAGTTGGTAAATGTGTGGACTACTATTTTTCCGAAAAGATACCTTTTTCCTCTGTTTTACGTTACAAAACATATTTCTGCATATAAAAATACTGAACTCATGATAGAGAAGTATAGGAATGGAGTGAAAATTCGGTAGGAATTACATAATCCATTCAAAAATAAAGAATTTTCGTGTATAGAAATGACTTCCTCAAATTCTGGTTGAAATAAACGGATTTGCATACAAAATTGGTCATTCATAACAGAAAAGACCCGAGAAAACTGTGGAAACCTTATTTAGCCCCTAATGACGTTAAGGTAGTCGTCTATCGAGACTCAAGCCCAAATTTGAAGAAAATTATTGACAAGTAGAGGGCCAAGGTCGAAGGGAGTCGATAATCATATCCGTTGTGGCTTATATTATTATTCATGACGAAAAAAGAACCAACTCGAAACATGAATAAATAACCTTGCAATAACAAAACGAAACTGTTTTTTTCGTTTACCTATTAGAAAATTTCTTATTTCCAATCCGTTCATGGCTTATGAGGGCTCATTTTGTTTCTTATGCCACACACTTTTGTTTGTAAGTCTGTATTTTATTTTCAATGAACAAATACGAGCAATATTGTTTCATAGACTTTATTTTTCATCGATTGTGGCGCCATCTTCGAAAATTTAGGAAAACGTTTCAAGCAAAAGTTACTCAGTTTTTTGCGTAGAATCAAGAGATGCAATAAAAAGTGGGGGTTCCCGTTGAAAAAAATGATGTTGACCCCATTTTAATCGATCATACCACCATCTATGATGAAACTGATATCGTAGTTTTGTGGCCCCTTCTTTGTATAACAACTTTGGTATGAAGTACTTCTGGTTTAAGATGCATGTTTTTGAGATATTTGCATTTAAAGATTAAAATGGGACACTCTGTATACATTCCGTATAAAATATATATAGATATAGTCCCCATACAAAAAATTAGTACCCGGTACTAGTGATGGGCGATATTTCAGGATATCGATATTTTATATAAAATTTGTACAAAGTTTTTATCGATATTTTATAAAATTCAATATAAACTCAACAAAATTTCTATAAAAAAGATCGATATTTTCAAATATCACCCATCACTACCCGGTACACTATGTAGTCGGTGCTGTTAGCGTATTCCATCCTCCATACTGGGACCACCATTTCTGGTCGATGCAACATCCATTTTATATATACAGGGTGGGGCATTTAAAGTGTCGCGGGCGTTGTTTCCAAAAATAAAGTGAGATACGAGAAAATTTTTCGGACAAAAGTTGTAGGGTACCGAGGGGGACATCCGATGGTGGCCTTGGCTTTGACCTCAAATCTCATCTTCAAGGGCATTCTGAGATCAACTCTTGTTTTTTAAATAGCATCTCATATTTTTTACTGCAGATTTGGATTCTAGGTCAAACACCAAGCAACTTTTGTCTGGACCATTTTCCTGAAATCCGCAAAAATGGCGCTCTAATCGATATTGTTCCATTTTGAATCTGACATTCGAATAACTCGAAAACGAAGGGTCTTGCAAAAGAATGTTTCGTACGAAAGTTGTCAATACACAACACATTTCAATCGTCTAAATTACCACCATCCAGAGCTCACGCGATGTAAACAAACGACGGGGTTCAGTGAAAATTCACGATTTTGAAAGTCAGTTTGTCAGTTACATTTGATTATTACTTGGTTTATGACAAATTGAAAATCATGGATATCCGATACACGGTTTCTGAAAAGATCGATATGATCTACATTTACGGTGAAGTGCATAAGAACCCCAGACAAGCATATAACTTGTATGCAGAACGATTTCCTGGAAGAACAACGCCATCCATTAGGTATTTTCAACGCATTAAAAAATTATTCTCAGAAACGGGAAGTGTTACAAGGGAAAAACGACATCGAATGAGAACTGTTAGCGGAGAAAATGCGGAAGTTAATGTACTAGCTGCAGTAGCCAATAATCCACACGTGAGCTCTCGTGAAATTGAACTCCATTCGGGAATTTCTCGAAGAAGTGTTCTTCGAATACTGAAACGTCACGAATTCCATCCGTATCACATTTGTTTGCATCAAGACCTTCACGGTGATGATTTCGAAAATCGTGTACAGTTTTGTCGATGGGGTCTAGCGCAAATGCACAATAACAACTTCATCAACATATTATTTTCTGATGAGTCGACGTTCACCAATCATGGTCAAGTGAATCGACATAATATGCATTACTGGGCGACAGAACATCCAAGATGGTTACGTCAAGTAGAGCATCAAAGACAATGGGCTGTGGATGTTTGGTGTGGTATTTTTCGATCTCGAGTAATTGGACCGTACTTCATTGCAGATACGCTCAATGGAGAGAAGTACAGACATTTCTTAGATCAAGTACTTCCAACATTACTTGAAGACATACCTATTCAGGAACGATTGAATATGTGGTATCAACACGATGGTTGTGAATCCCATTATGCAGTCACAGCTCGAGAAATATTGGACAGAGATTATCCTGGACGATGGATAGGACGTCGTGGACCAGTTCATTGGCCTGCCCGTTCTCCGGATCTTACTTCTCCAGATTTTTTTTTATGGGGATACATAAAAGATGCAGTTTATCAACAAGCACCGACTACACCTGAGAATATGCGTCAACGAATCATCAATGCATGCGCGAGCATCAATGAAGATATTTCAGCACGAGTTCAGCAATCTTTTGTAAAACGTTTTGAAATGTGTATTGAAGTCGAAGGCCATCATTTTGAGCATCTACTGCATTAAAATTATCCAAGTGATGTAGACGATTGAAATGTGTTGTGTTTTGTCTGTTATACCCCATCACCTCCGTTTCAGTTCAAGGGGTCCCCCTTGGAATCAGACAACTTTTGTCCGAAACATTCTCCTCCAAGACCCTTCGTTTTCCAGTTATTCTAATGTCAGATTCAGTATGGAACAATATCGATTAGAGCGCCATCTTTGCGGATTTCAGGAAAATGGTTCAGACAAAAGTTTCTTGGTTTTTGACCTAGAATCCAAATCTGCAGTAAAAAATATGAGATGCTATTTAAAAAACAAGAGTTGACCTCAGAATGCCCTTGGAGATGAGATTTGAGGTCAAAGCCAAGGCCACCATCGGATGTCCCCCTCGATACCCTACAATTTTTGTCCGAAAAATTTTCTCGTATCTCATTTTATTTTTGGAAAAAACGCCCGCGACACTTTAAATGCCCCACCCTGTATATCAGTGACTATTGACAATGTGTTTCATATAAATTTTATCGAGTTTACATCAAGTTTTATAAACTCCGTTCGAGATTCCAAAACCTTCGATATTAATTTGATAAATTTCATATGAAACATTATCAACAGTACTGTTGATTGCCATCATTGATTTCTTTTATTCTACCTATTTTTTCTTGGGATATTCGTGATTTATATTTCCATTTGCGCTACCCTGTATATTATTTAAACAGTCTTTTCAGTATGAAAATTTTGAAAATTCCGAAAATGTGACTATAATTTTTCATAATCACTTTTTCCTGAATCTTCAGATAAATTTCACTGAATTTTAAGGAACTTTAACTGAGTTCCAGAATAGATTCTGGGAATTTAGTCAAGTTTCTCAAAATCCCACAAAATTCTTCTGAAAATTCAGAGAAAAGTGGTTACAAAAAATTAGTCACATTTTCTGGATTTTCAGGAGGAATTTTGTCACAGTGCAATATTTTCATTGATATTCTTCTCTCGATATATCGACGTATCGATACTTCTCCCATGAGTAGGAAAGTAATCGACATCTCCATACAGGAAGTGTTTCAGAATTCATTGAAAATTTCCAGGGGCGTCATTCTGCACGAGAAATGCAATGAATTCACGTTTGAAAAAATTCTTTTGAGGCTTAGTTTTCGAGATTTGAGCATTCCTAGATTGTTTTTCTAAACCCGAATCATTCAAAAGCACTGTGTGCTACTTACTTCAGTTTGACAGCATTCGTTGAGTTAGAAAACGATGGATCTCTGAAAAAAAAATCAAACTATCCTATCATTTTTCGTTTGGAGTTATGAAGATTCAAAGGTGTTCGATTCTGATTGGTTGGAAGCTCGAAAAATTCAAAAATCCCACAGCTTCGAAACGAAGAATCACAAAATAGTTCGATTTTCCTCTCGAGACTTGTCTTTTTCTGACTCAACAAATGGTGTCAAGCTCAAGTATGTAACACACAGTGCTTTTGAATGATTCGAATTCGAAAACAAATGATCATATCTTGAATACCAAGCCTTAAAAACATTGTTTTCAAACAGGAAATTATTACAATTTGCTTGCAGACTACACCCTCTGGAGGTTCCCAGCGATTCTGAAACACCCAATATATGTATATATATATATATATATATACTTGAATAAGATTCATATATGTAATTGAATATAATTTATACATAAATTATGTACAGTTATGTGTTAATTGTACAATAGGGCAATTTGGTCAAGAAAAAACTCATGTACGGAGAAGAATAGAGAAGTGACTGCTGTTCCAATCGCAGGACCTCTTTTTCTAACACCCATTCAATATATGGATGATTAATTCCGGAGTGAAAATGAGTTCATAAGGATACTGTGTATTCATGTTAAAAAAATTCACTTTCCAAGGAGTGAGTCATATTGAAAATAAAGTAGAAGCTACCAAGGAATGTTGACCAATTGCATGGAGGGAATCCTTTATTTTTCTTCGTGTGTGGTGAAAGGTTATCGATATTCAAAATGAAAATTAATCCGTCTACGTATTGATACAATACATAATGAGCCGCCCAATGATGAATTACAGGCAAGTGTTACCTTGGCCATATGAGTGATTCTCACTTTGTTTTTTACTTCTTATTCGTAGAAGAAGTAGGGGCAAGATGGTAACACTAAGGATTAACTGTGAATAAAAGTAAAAGAAAAAATTCAAACAATTTTTATTATTATTATTGTAATCAAATAAATATACATTAATGTTCAAACTTTCGCAACAGGAATTGAATCGGATTTTTTCAATTTGAAAAAAAAAACTTTCTCCTCTTTCACTAATTGAACCCACGGGAAGAAGAACTCGACGAGCGTTCGAACCGCGGTAAAAGTATTGTCCAAGCGGTCACGTGGGGGACCGAAAAAAAAGTCGGAATTTTGGAAAACTCAAAATACTGGGTGATAGGGCTTGAAAAATCAATACGAGTGTTCGTTTACAATGGTTTTCTATGATCAATAGTTTTCGAAAAAAAAATTAAAAAGTACCTCTTTTTCTCGTACTAAGAATGAATGTTTTTTCATCTTAAACTCGTTATAACTCGAGCAGTTTTCAACGTATCAAGATGAGTCTTGCAGATTCTGATTCGGAACACTCTCCCGAAGATGACGATCTCCACGAAATTTTCAAAAATTGATGCAAAATTAATGAATTCTCAATTTGAAGTGAAAACTTGGTTTTCAACGAAGAGGAAAACTTTGCATTGAAAAAGTGTCGGGGGAAGTATGAGCTACGAAAAACTTCCAGCGACAAGTTGTTCGCTAGTGTGCGGACAAACTTTATGGAAAGTTTCAGATCAATTGGACTATCGGTTCGAAAGATACAGCGATTTATCCATCAGCTCGCAACGGAAATTCCTCATGACTCTACGTCGTTCACCCGCTGAATATGAGGATCCGAATGAAAGGTTGCATTCACTCGATTTCTCAACGTAGATTCATGTTTTTTTGGTCGAAGCATCCAAATATCCAACTATTTTTGCAGAATTCGTTATGCATTGTTTTTTTTTATAAACAATTTTTATTCAACGCATCATTGTTCAATCCTTATTCTGCAAGATGAAAATTAAAGATTGAACATTTGTTTGCTCTCTCGAACTCAATAGTTTCCGAAACTTATTTCACGATTACTTGGCCAAATCTTATCGGAATGATATAAACATTGATATCCAGATTCGATGTGTATTGCCGAAGCTTGTAAAATGATTCGAATGATGAAAACATTTCGTTTTTCAATAATATTTGATAACGAATTAGTGGCTCTCAGGCTCGTGTTTTCCGAGTTTCAACGACACAAAGTGTCGAGCGAAATGTGAAATTGAGAAAACTTCGAACAATAAAGTTATGCTCTTATGTTTGAGGAAGTTTTTCTGGAAATTTGAAATTAATCGAACAAAAAATATGGGGTTTATGATTTATGTAAAACGATCTCGTCTTATGAACGGGTCCTGTATAACATCATATTCATGTCTTGAAATATATTTCAGACAAGTTTAAAATGTCTCATGCAACGTGTTTGGATATCATTCACATCATATATGACACATACAAACCTCGTGATAAAAGTTCATTATTTGTACTTTTTCTCCAGTCATGAATGATTTGGAAATGCTAGTGAACTTTGAATTGTTTATAGACATGATTGTCGAATTGAATTCGGACAAATTTAATTCGAATTCAATGTTACCCTAACAGCACAACTGCTTTCCGTTACCTTTCGATACCTTTCTGAAAGGTGTTACACGTTTCAGAAAGGTATCGAAAGGTGACTGAAAGCAGTTGTGTTGTGAGGGTACACGGAGAAAAAAGATTCGCTGGAATAGCAAGAATTTCGCTGTTTCAGCGAAATTCGCTCGTTATTATATGAACAGCAAGCAAGTTTGCTGAAATAAACGCCAATGATATTTTCAACGAATCAAGCTTCGCAAGACCAGCAAAGGACTGATAATTATAACGAATCAATACGTAAAAACAGCGAATTAGTTCGTTAACTCGAGTTAAAATTTTTAAATCGCTGAAATGAAAATATACGGTACTGTTACGGATGTGTTGCGGGCGCATCTGTACTGAACCCGCAATAATACTGTAAGCACCCGCACCATGCCCATAACAGTACCGTAGATGCCTGCACCACATCTGCAACACTCCTGCACACAAAAATGATTACGCCCGCACCACGATTGCACCATGGCTGCACTAAACCCGCACACAGTGAATGACGATGGGCGATAAATACCGGAACGCGTTCGCACCAAGACCGCACCAAGCCCAGAACATGCATGCAATAGAGCTGTACCAGGTCCGCACCAGACCCGTAAATGTCGAAATTACTGTTGCAATGCGTGCTCAAGGGCTCTCGAGCACAGTAGAACTGTGAATGTGTAGGTACACACATATAGCACATAGGTATAGTTAAAGCAAGGAAAACTTTGCTCCAAACTTTTGTGCAAAATAGCAATTGATGTGAAATTCAAAAAATATTTCACCATAGTGCTTATTTGGGATTGCGCCATAAATATAAATGTAGCGGTGAAATCACTTTTCATTCTCTGTAAAAAATTCGTGAATACGCGAGACGATTTGACATTTCGTCGTCACCATGTTGATATTGAAAATATCTTAAGATGCAAGTGGCAGCTGCGTTTCAAAGTAAACATTTGATTATTTTTTATTATATTCAAAATTTCAAGGTTTTCGAAATAATCAATCGATTGATGGAATTTTTTAATATTGCACGTGATTTATCGTAATTGAACTTATATGTATATACAAATGAAACTATTCCGCATGGAAAAATTACATTACACTTCCCATGAACCCTTCATAAATTCGATTGAATTGAGATCGATTAGTTTGGTTATTATCCCGCATAAGATTTGATCGACAAAATTTTTATTCATTTATAAAAAAAGAGGATCATTTATTTAGAGAAAGAACGATCTTTGATTATGATGAACGAATTGTACGTGTAACGGTCAATTACCGATACATCGTTTTGATTATAATTCTGCGTACGTTTATGTTAAAATTTTATGTCATTCAAAAAAGTATAGTTCACGAGAAATATGACATAATTTTGATACTGAAATGTATTTTATGATAAGTAATGTCAATTATATACGTTACAACACTTTTACAACATATTTTGTTTTACAGTGTGGACTTTTGAAGAGCTTTGTAATCATGGAAAAAAACTTTGATATTCTGACCATAGAAAGAATGTTTAGGTTTCTCCAAAACGCAACCTCCAACTTTATTTCACGATATTTCCAAATTTAACATGGCGGTGACGAAATGTCAAATCGTCTGACGTATGTACGAATTTTTCTTTATATATATGAATCGAGGATGATCCCACTAAGGGCGTATCCAGAATTTTTTTTTGGAAGGGGCCTATGTTAAGGATGTATATCTATATACACGAAATATATAGATATATAAAAAACGAAAAAATGCTGGATTTGGGGGGGGGGGGTCCGGATCCCTTGGACCCATTCCCTGGATACGCCCTTGGATTCCACCGCTGGATTCATATTCAAGGCGTACTTCCAGGCACTATGGTGTAATATTTTTCAAATTTCATCTCAATTGCTATTTTGCGCCAAACGTTTGTGCGGAATAGTAATTGATACGAAAAAATATTATACCACTGTGCTTACCTGGGATTGCCCAGTGTTTACCTGCACTGAGAAGAATTCATCATTAAAAATTACTGGTTTTTGTCAGTAGACGAGGGATATACTTGACATGTGATTACAAATTGATGGGGAATATCAGTAATTTTTTATAGCGTTATTTTAATCGAAAAAAAAATTTTATCCTCACCGGCATCGAACATCATTGTTCGTGATCACAAACCTGGCTTATTTCCCCGAAGCCACGCAACAATGAAATGAACAACAATGAATCTTGAAAATGGGATGGTTTTCAATTCATATCAGTGTCATCAATTAAGAATTTTCGTTTACAACTTGTATGATAAAAGATTACTGTTCTTCAACATGAATTCTCATCTCTCTCTGGTTTGAATTTTCAAACTTCGGAGCATGAAAAATTACTGTTTTTTCTCATCAATCTGTGATCTCAAGCCAGGTATATAAAATCGTTATGTCAAGTATATCCCCCGACTAATGGGAAAACCAGTATTTTTTGATAATGAATATCCCTCAGTGTGGGCTTTACCTCTATTTCCTGTAAAAAATTCGTAAATACATGAGACGATTTGACAGTTCGCCGTCGCCGTGTTGCTTTTGAGAATATCGCAAAATGCAGTTAAGAGCGACGTTTTGGAATAAGTATTTTTTTTATTACCATGTTCAGAATAACAAAAACAATTTTTTTCAATCGTGAATTTCCTACAATTTCACCCCATAATGTGCTGTGAAAGTGATAATGTATATCGTTGATTTTATTCTGCATAAACAAATATTCCAGTGTAAAAATTGCGTTGCATTTCCCGTGGACTATGCATGTGTGTATGAAATCAATATTTTACTTAACCGTATGTAGAATAATGTGGAGAAAACGATGTATCGGTAATTGACCGTTACACGTACAATTCGTTCATCATAATCAAAGATCGTTCTTTCTCTAAATAAATGATCCTCTTTTTTTATAAATGAATAAAAATTTTGTCGATCAAATCTTATGCGGGATAATAACCAAACTAATCGCTCTCAATTCAATCGAATTTATGAAGGGTTCATGGGAAGTGTAATGTAATTTTTCCATGCGGAATAGTTTCATTTGTATATACATATAAGTTCTATTACGATAAATCACGTGTAATATTGAAAAATTCCATCAATCGATTGATCATTTCGAAAACCTTGAAATTTTGAATATAATAAAAAATAATCAAATGGTTACTTTGAAACGCAGCTGCCAGTTGCATCTTAAGATATTTTCGAAATCACCATGGCGACGACGAAATGTCAAATCATCTCGCGTATTCACGAATTTTTCATAGGGAATGGAGAGTGATTTTACTGCTAGGTTTATGTTCACGGCGCTATCCCGGGTGAGCACTATGGTAAAATATTTTTTCAATTTCACATCAATTTCTATTTCACACAAACGTTTGGCGCAAAGTTTTTCTCGCTTAGACTATACCTGTATTCTGTATTTGCGTACCTACATATTTATAGTTCTACCACGTTCGAAAGCCCTCAAGGGGATACTCAGCAATCCCGACGATGCAACCCGAGCCAAATATTTTCTGACAAATTATTCGAAAATAAAGCAATAAAATCAAAATATCACTTTATACATACCATCTTCATTGATTGAGAAAGGTATGTATACAGCGATATTATGATTTCACTGCTTCATACACTATAACACCATGCAATGACTGGGCCCTCACGTTCAAAGTTTGTCGGAATGTTTCATACCAAATTACAACTCCTACTCTTTGCGTAATGGATGGATGTAAGAGGAAAACCAATATAAATTTTGGGAAAAATAATTTGTGGCATACACACGGCGTTGTTTGGGTTCCTCTGAATATGCACGCGTTCGAAAGCAGTAACACACCGAATTTTTGTATGAGGAAGATTTCTCTTACAACTTTTACGTTTGAGCCTTAGAAAGTTTTTATTTCGCTTTATTCTTATTCTGAAATTTCACTAATTGCAAAATTATTAGGGATTCAGAAAAATGGTACTGATTTAATGGAGATGAGAAAAAAGCCTCTTGCGATATGCTTGTACCACGTCTATATAGTTTCAGAACAGGAAAAACGTACATACCTGTTGCGGGCGTGGTGCGGACATATTATATATATGCGTACAGGTCTGGTGCGGGTATGTTATGGGCGCTTTGATTCTGAACCAAGAATCTCACGAATTTTTGGATCTGTTGCGGGAGTGTTACGGGCGTGAATATAAGTGCGGGACTAGTGCAGACGTGTTGCAGCAGTTTTCATTCTTACTCGGGAATCCAGCGCATTGGTTCGTTAATACAGCGAATTTCTATTCAATCCACTTAGCGAAGACGGATTCATTCAGATAGCGAAATCTTTTTTCTCCGTGTAATGAACCAAAACTGCCCCCCTTGGACACAATACACTGTAAAAAATTCATGTGAATGAACGATTCAAACTGCATACAATATATTTTGGATCAAAAAAAGAAATTATATCATTAGAGTGAATAATTATTCTTTATTCCTAGGTTTTCTAATTGATATTTTCGAAAATAAGCTTTCAAAAAATTTTACACCTTTTGGACTCAAATATTTTAATAAAGTTTGTAAATCTTTCATCTTCTCCGCACTTATGCCAGTTGGAGCAGCTGGTGGTGATTTGCGTAATGCATGTAAACTCACTGAAAATTTGATGATATGAATTTTGGGTTCTCCATTGTAACTTTGGAATATATTGATTTGACCGTTAGGAAAATATTGAATCCGTACTGCTTTGCTGATTTGCAGATTCCTAATATCTTTGACATTTTCCTGTGACAGAACATCATAATCTCGGACTGGGCAATCTACTTCTCTGACAATTTTAAATGGTGGATTTCTTGCACTTTCTATGAGATCAATGTAGTCTTCATCCGTTTCAATAGTTTCAAGTTGTTTTTTTTTTTGCCATATACTCCAAAATTCCGATCGCAAGAGCAGTATGAATATCCACGAACTGGATACACATGTTCAAATTCAAGTTGCAATTCTTGAGCCAACGATGATAAGAAAGAGACGAGGAAACTGTTTTTATTCTGACCACCGCAACCATCCGAAAATAAATAAATATAATTGTAATAATTAAGCTCCAATTCTTTCTTCATTGCATGTAAGATCAAATTGGACACAGCGTTACCACCTTTCTTAAAATTTCCTTCTACAAAAAAGAACATGTAACTTCTGCCATGTTCACCGAAGACATGCACTTTAAAAACGTGTAGCCAAAGCAATCTCTTGTAGAACTGATCTGATACAGGAATTTTCGGCAAAGGTAAATTTTGACCGAAATCAAATTCAAGACATAACACATTTTCTTCTGCCAAAATTTTCTTCTTCAATATTTTGTACTCTTCTATACTTTTTTTATGCAGTTTGAACTCATCACCAGGATTTTTTTGCCGCTCTTGTTCGAAACACATGTTACAAACATCAGTGCGTGGTATTGAGAAAGAAAAATTCGAATGACGATTAAAATATTGCGAGTAGGTTGATAAATCAATGGGAGGATTTTCACAACCTGTTTTCGCTGTATAATATTCCAAAAACAAAGCGTATATTTTTTTCAGTGTTAAATTAGGATGATCAAAATATTGTAAACTAGACGTTTCCCTGGTGAAAATGGAGCGTTCTGGGAAGAGTTACAAAGACGTTATTAGAGAGTCCTATAAGAGTAATCGAAGGGTCAATTCAAAGTATCAGAAGCGTTTCGCAGGAGTCATTTGGCGGATGTAAAGCGTGCATGAAAGTGAAAAAAAGAAAGTAAAAAAAAAAGAATCTGCAAAGAGGAATCGAACCAAGAATTTCTGAACTCGGGAGAAAGTCCTTCACCGCTAGGCTAACATCGGTGATTGAGAAATCGGAACTTTATTTCCCTGATGAACTGTGTCATAAGGGAATGTGCTTTAAATTCAATCTTCCTCATCGAATTAAAATGATTTTTTATCCTGAAAGTTTACAAATCAATTTCAATACCCCATGTGTAATCATTAAATGTGCAAAAGAATTAAATTAACTTGCACATATCAAACATCATCAAATTACAGTTCGATAATTCAAAACAATTGTGGTTTAGTGATTATATTGGTATATGTATCTTGAATACGAATAGAATTTTTTAGCTTAACAACTGGTATAAAAGGTAAAGAATACCCTCTAAACATTCTAACCTCAAAATCATATAATTCTCAATCAATCAAAACATATACACAAGGGAAGTCCTATAAGCGTGTTGAAAACCTTCACTACCGAAACATCGTAAACATCAGGAAAGAGTTATTGAAGAGTTGGAGAAGAGTGTTCAGTAAGAAGGGTGCGTTAGACGTTCAATGAAATGTGATAGCATTTGCGTATGATGCATGATTTGGCGGTCGAAACTTCTCACAAACGCTTCTGTCACTTTATTGCACGTTTTGACGGTGTTTCAAGCACGTTCGATTTTGACTAGGGTTGACCGGCTTGACGTTTATGATGCGACTCAGAGTGTGGGATTAACAAACAGTGTTGATGGATCATTTGTTTTACATCTTCGGTCAATCGCACTACGTGATTTCCATGTTTTCCCCGACTATCTTCGATAGTTTCATTATGTAATATCTTTTTCTGTATAGTTGTAAATCGCCCTTGTCCTATGTTCAATAAATTACATAAAAATTTTTGACAAGTCTTTATGTCACCGAATTCAGCATGCAAAAAATAATTCCACAAAACAACTTCATTCTGCGCATTTCCTGTAACATTTGGCGCTCTCTTTTTCATTAATCCAGCGAGGAAAATATTTTGAAAATCATATTTGCCATAGTTCCAAAATGTGTCATGAAATTTTTGTTGTTGTTGAACAGGAATATTTTGGAAACTCTGTTTTACGCAGCACGAATTTACGGGTTCGAATTGCTTAGCTGCAATAGATTTCCCAGAAGTCGAAACATATTCTCGTCCCTGTAATACCAAATGATCGCGTTATACAATTCGATATTCCAAACACTATCCGAATTCTCGACATTGAATAATTATTTTTAAGTAATAATTTTGTATCGACTGTAACACACTATTTGAAAATTATGTCAGTAATGTATCAATTTTATTTCATTCTTTCATCTTCATTACATTTAAATATTGTTCCACAAGAATATATCAAAAATCCGTCAACTGAAATGTTACCTATTTGCAATGTCTCAGATATATTACAAAAGAAACATTACAATGAAATATTTCATAAATGTTCTTGAAATATTTCAAAAATAATTCAAAAATCTTGTATTGCAATGTAAGATTAGCGGACATTGCAATATTTTTGAAAGGACTTTGAAATCTCAGTACGACATGCAGCAATATTACAAGAATATTCCAATATTCCAAACGTTAGCTTTCTGCGGTCGTAATGAAATCTTCGATGCTCTATGGGTTGGATGACTGTTAGATACAGAAATATTTATACATCGATGACTGCGAGAATACAATGTATTATGTCTCAGTTATGCATGGAAAATTGAGAAATTTGTTGACAGCACCCTTCCATTGCACACTGTATTATACTAAATATATATACGGATTATACAAACCTCATTTTTAGCCTTTTTATTTTTGTTCTTTATCCAGTTGTTCAGATTTCTTGTACGTTGTCGACCAGTTTTTGAACTGTTTTTATCAGACATTATTATTACACTAACCCGGAAAATAAATTCAATAATAAAATTGTTCAAAATGTGGAATTATGCACTTTTTCTCACATCGGAGGGAGCAATGTTTTCTTTTCTTACGGTTGCAATTACTATATAGGCATTTGTTTTTCTTTGATGTTTTGTGTCTCCATTCGTCAACACCGAAGTTCTGCGTGCAGTGATGCCAGCATTCGGTCGACCGAGTCGATTTACCCTCTCCATCTGACCATTTCTCGTCCCCACCATTCCAGCCGGGTGTACGCACACATTGAAACCCGTATTCATGTGATTCGGAACCGGTCGGTTCACTTCGAGTCAGCTCGGACAATCGAGAGAGAACCAACTGTCCGTCGGTCTTTGTCTTCTCAATATGTTTTACGATCGGCTAACTCCGTGCAACATCGGAAAAAATTTAAAGCCCACGCGGTCGACTTACCGAAAAGTTTCACCGCTTTTTCTTTTCCAAGCGACAATTTTATTGTAATCAGTATCGAACTGACTTACCCGGCACCCTGGGCAATTCTCGGCCGGGGCCCTTCGATATTTTTTTCGTTTTTTTTTTCAAATCAAGAGCCAGTTCAATACTGATTATCAAATTATCACGATGAAATATAGATTCGATGCATAGCATCATTTGATTGAATTCAAATCGAATATGAGTAAATGATTTTTCAATTATTATTTATTTTTCATAAATTTTATAAGATTATTGGTTATTCTTATGACTGATTATGAAGCTTTCAAGAACTCCTATATGTATTGTATAAAAATTTTCTAATAGTTACGTATTTCTAATCATTATTTTAAATCTTGATGATTTTTCAATGAATTTCATTAGAATTGTCGATCAATCGATGGTTGAAAAATTCTAAGATAGTTTGGGGATCTATGATAAATGTCTTGCGGTGAATTCCATAATTTTCCCTGATAAATTAATTTTCAGAGATCACTATGATATTCCAATAATGAGGATAATCAAATCAACATCGATTATCAGATGTTGATCAACATCAAAATAATAAGACTCAATATTCAATTGATTGAGTGCAAATTATTTTCAGTGGACTGGATAATTAGATTCGAGCATTCAAATTGATATTTCATCATTTCACGCATTATCAGTCTCTTTCCCCCGCTGCATTACTTCATAGACGTAATATGTGGATCGAAATATTACAAGACCCCATAGCCTAGCGGCAAAAGACATGTTTCTTGCGGAAGAACGGTCGGGTTCGATTCTGTGTGGGAGACATTTCATTTTTTTTTGTCATCTCTCTGGTGAATAATTAAATTTCACATCCGATTATTATTTTTTATGTCATTACATCGTCATGTTATCAATAATCCTGACCTTTCGGAATGCACTTGCGGATTCGACCAAGTACAGGTCCAAGTCGATTGGAAATTTCCCAAATATTCGTGTCCATGAGATATACACAGTAAAAAATTTTTCGTCAAATTCAACACACAAGCGAATGTTAACCATTTTTCTTCACACTCAACGTGTGTTGATTCCAGAGTGACACTCACAAAGTGTTAATTTGAACTCGAATAACATCTTAATGTGTTGAAAATGAATCGATCGAACAGCATTTGGTCAGTGTGTTCAATGAACACACAAAAGTGTTGAATATTCAACACTTGAATTTTAACACGTAGTTAAATATTCAACACTTGAATTTTGACACGTACTTCTTTTTTACACAATGACGGAATTTCTTTTTACTGTGTAGACCGATCGATGCAGAATCTTCTGAAATGAGAAATGAATAGCACTTCAGAGGAACGTTTTTGAAAAAGTGTACTTGCAAATTCCATCAAACCCTTTGACGAATTGATAAAAAAGTTCCGAAACTTTGTCCCCGTGGAATATAGACCGATCGATTCTGAATCTCCTCACGCAGAGCAATGGATTCTAAGGAGTATGACAAATATCATGAAGGCTGGAATATTTCATAATATATTTTCGAGTATGAGGACGAGTATCTAGATCATAAGTGTTATAAGTACAAGTATCCATTTATGATGAAGGTGTTTGTTTTGGGGTAGATGGTACCGTCAACCAGTAATATATCAATATAATAACAGCAAGGAGAAAAAGTTAGTTCCTATTGTAATATAAGATTATTACAATTACTATCTTCAGTTGCTTGAATTGAGAAAAGAATAATATGAAATCGGAAAAAAAGATATTCCCCGGGACATGAACCCGCCAAGATACCACACGAAGAATTCTTTTTCAAGAGCGCGAATAGAACTCTTCAAGAATTCTTTTCGAACTAGTTAATTCATAAAGAGCTCTGGAGTTGACAGTACCATCTACCCCAAAACAAGCACCTTCATCATAAATGGATACTTGTACTTATAACACTTATGATCTCGATACTTGTCCTCATACTCGAAAATATATTATGAAATATTCCAGCCTTCATGATATTTGTCATACTCCTTAGAATCCATTGCTCTGCGTGAGGAGATTCAGAATCGATCAGTCTATATTCCACGGAGACAAAGTTTTGAAATTTTTTCATCAATTCGTCAACGGGTTTGATGGAATTTGCAAGTATACTTTTTCAAAAACGTTCCTCCGAAGTGATTTAATTTTTCATTTCATTAAATTTCGAATCGATCGGTCTTTATTCGATGGACACAAATTTCCGAAATTTTTTCACCAATTCGTCACAGGAATTGATGGAATTTGCAAGTACACTTTTTCAAAAACGTTCCTCTGAAGTGCTATTCATTTCTCATTTCAGAAGATTCTGCATCGATCGGTCTACACAGTAAAAAGGAATTCCGTCATTGTGTAAAAAAGAAGTACGTGTCAAAATTCAAGTGTTGAATATTTAACTACGTGTCAAAATTCAAGTGTTGAATATTTAACTACGTGTTAAAATTCAAGTGTTGAATATTTAACACTTTTGTGTGTTCATTGAACACACTGACCAAATGCTGTTCGATCGATTCATTTTCAACACATTAAAATGTTATTCGAGTTCAAATTAACACTTTGTGAGTGTCACTCTGGAATCAACACACGTTGAGTGTGAAGAAAAATGGTTAACATTCGCTTGTGTGTTGAATTTGACGAAAAATTTTTTACTGTGTATATCTCATGGACACGAATATTTGGGAAATTTCCAATCGACTCGGACCTGTACTTGGTCGAATCCGCAAGTGCATTCCGAAAGATCAGGATTATTGATAACATGACGATGTAATGACATAAAAAATAATAATCGGATGTGAAATTTAATTATTCACCAGAGAGATGACAAAAAAAAATGAAATGTCTCCCACACAGAATCGAACCCGACCGTTCTTCCGCAAGAAACATGTCTTTTGCCGCTAGGCTATGGGGTCTTGTAATATTTCGATCCACATATTACGTCTATGAAGTGATGCAGCGAAGGAAAGAGACTGATAATGCGTGAAATGATGAAATATCTATTTGAATGCTCAAATCTAATTATTCAGTCCATTGAAAATAATTTGCACTCAATCAATTGAATATTCAGTCTTATTATTTTGATGTTGATCAACATCTGATAATCGATGTTGATTTGATTATCCTCATTATTGGAATATCATAGTGATCTCTGAAAATTAATTTATCAGGGAAAATTATGGAATTCACCGCAAGACATTTATCATAGATCCCCAAACTATCTTAGAATTTTTCAACCATCGATTGATTGACAATTCTAATGAAATTCATTGAAAAATCATCAAGATTTAAAATAATGATTAGAAATACGTAACTATTAGAAAATTTTTATACAATACATATAGGAGTTCTTGAAAGCTTCATAATCAGTCATAAGAATAACCAATAATCTTATAAAATTTATGAAAAATAAATAATAATTGAAAAATCATTTACTCATATTCGATTTGAATTCAATCAAATGATGCTATGCATCGAATCTATATTTCATCGTGATAATTTGATAATCAGTATTGAACTGGCTCTTGATTTGAAAAAAAAAACGAAAAAAATATCGAAGGGCCCCGGCCGAGAATTGCCCAGGGTGCCGGGTAAGTCAGTTCGATACTGATTACAATAAAATTGTCGCTTGGAAAAGAAAAAGCGGTGAAACTTTTCGGTAAGTCGACCGCGTGGGCTTTAAATTTTTTCCGATGTTGCACGGAGTTAGCCGATCGTAAAACATATTGAGAAGACAAAGACCGACGGATAGTTGGTTCTCTCTCGATTGTCCGAGCTGATTCGAAGTGAACCGACCGGTTCCGAATCACATGAATACGGGTTTCAATGTGTGCGTACACCCGGCTGGAATGGTGGGGGCTAGAAATGGTCAGATGGAGAGGGTAAATCGACTCGGTCGACCAAATGCTGGCATCACTGCCTGCGTGCTCGGCGGCTCCGCTTGTTTCACATACATCATAAACCCCATATTTTTTGTTCGATTAATTTCAATTTTCCAGAAAAACTTTCTCAAACATAAGAGCATAACTTTATTGTTCGAAGTTTTCTTAATTTCACATTTCGCTCGACACTTTGTGTCGTTGAAACTCGGAAAACACGAGCCTGAGAGCCACTAATTCGTTATCAAATATTATTGAAAAATGAAATGTTTTCATCATTCGAATCATTTTACAAGCTTCGGCAATACACATCGAATCTGGATATCAATGTTTATATCATTCCGATAAGATTTGGCCAAGTTATCGTGAAATAAGTTTCGGAAACTATTGAGTTCGAGAGAGCACACAAATGTTCAATCTTTAATTTTCATCTTGCAGAATAAGGATTGAACAATGAAGCGTTGAGTAAAAATTGTTCATAAAAAAAACAATGTGTAACGAATTTCGCAAAAATAGTTGGATATTTGGATGCTTCGACCAAAAAAACATGGATCTACGTTGAGAAATCGAGTGAATGCAACCTTTCATTCGAATCCTCATATTCAGCAGGTGAACGACGTAGAGTCATGAGAAATTTCCGTTGTGAGCTGATGGATAAATCGCTGTATCTTTCGAACCAATGGTCCAATTGATGTGAAACTTTCCATAAAGTTTGTCCGCACACTAGCGAACAACTTTGTCGCTGGAAGTTTTTTCGTAGCTCATACTTCCCCCGACACTTTTTCAATGCAAAGTTTTCCTCTTCGTTGAAAACCAAGTTTTCACTTCAAATTGAAAATTCATTAATTTTGCATCAATTTTTGAAAATTTCGTCGAGATCGTCATCTTCGGAGGAGTGTTCCGAATCAGAATCTGTAAGACTCATCTTGATACGTTGAAAACTACTCGAGTTATAACGAGTTTAAGATGAAAAAACATTCATTCTTAGTACGAGAAAAAGAGGTACTTTTGAATTTTTGCTCGAAAACTATTGATCATAGAAAAACATTGTAAACGAACACTCGTATTGATTTTTCAAGCCCTATCACCCAGTATTTTTAGTTTTCCAAAATTCCGACTTTTTTTTCGGCCCCCCACGTGATCGCTTGGACAATACTTTCACCGCGGTTCGAGCGCTCGTCGAGTTCTTCTTCCCGTGGGTTCAATTTCCCATATACTGCTTCATAAGCAACCCAGTTAACCCAGTTGGCGTATTTCGTATATAAAAACACGATCTTCTTCAAAGTCAGCAAAGGCTTCATGAGTCCAAATATGTTCGGCAACTCTTATTCAGTCTTTTGAAAATTGTGAATGTAAATCAAAACAGAATACATATTCACTGTGATTTTTTGGATCATTCTCCCAGTCCACTTCGTTTCTGTGCTTTGAATAACGTGTTTTTGGTTGGTTCAGTGTCCCTTCTTCGAATCACATTATGTTTCATCATGTCCCAACAGACAGGTTACATTTGCAATTCATCTCATGACCCACTGTCAGACAATTCTTAATGAAAACTATCAATATCAGGAAGAATATCCTATGTTGAAAGAATGATGTGATTTATGACGTGTATAAATCACGGTCAACATCACGTAAGAAATCACGTGGCTTATCATAATAAAATGGACCCTTGACCAAAACTGCAAATCATACGAAAAATTGCGTTTCACATCACGTGATTTTTGCGTCATTTTTGTGGGAATTCTTTGATAAATGAATTTCAAATCAATTAGAGGTTGAGTGCAGTGATACATCGAAATCACGTGGAAAATAGTATGAGAAATCACGTAATTTGTCACGTGATTTTAACGTACCACTACACTCGATTCCTAACAGCTGTTCAACACTCCATTCATTTGAAATTCATTTCTGAAAAATTCCTCAAATATGACGTGAAAAATCACGTGATTTACAACATTATTCTTTCTCATGTGATTTGTAGCTTTAGCCAAGGGTTTATTTTATTATGATAAATCACGTGATTTTTGACGTACTTTTCAACGTCATGAATGACCTGAAAAATCACGTCATTTTTTTCCTCCAAGTGATATGATACTTTGTGTATTTAACTTTTCTTTTAAAGAAATCTGAAATCTCAACAAACTGACAATATACGGTACAGTTTACATGAACATTGGTTGGACCATTAAAGCTGTTCATAGAAGTTTGTTTGTATCACTTATGGAATTTCATAAATGAATATGTATGACTGACATTGTTTGATTTAATCAACAACAAGAACTAAGCCTCAAAAAAAATTTTTTCAAACGGGAAATTACTGCATTTCGGCTGCAGAATTCACCTTTGAAATCCAGGAAATGTGTTCTGGGACACCCTGTATACACTTCGATATCCCTAAAATTGATTTTTCGTTGATATCTATTGACTTCGTGACTTATTCATTGAATTTTTCTTCACATACCTCGATATCCCAAACATTGGTTATTCGTCGATATCGATAGACTTCGTTAATTATTCATTGAATTTCTTTTATATACTTCGATATCTCACGAATTTGTTTTTTGTTGATATCGGTAGACTGTGTAGTGATTCATTGGATTTTTCCCATATACTCCGATATCTTGCAAATTGTTTCTTTCGTTGGTATCGATAAGGTTCGTTAGTTATTCATTGAATTTTTCTTCATTTACTTCGATATCCTGAAAATTGTGACATACCAAAATATCCCGGTCAAATGGTCCCACGACAAAATATTCCGGACAGTTGGTCCCGCAACAAAATATCCCGGACACTCTGATTATGTGACAAAATATCCCTGCGACGAAATATCCCTGCGTTAAATGATCTCCTTGTGGGAGTTTTTGTGATTCCCATTGTGATGGGAATTCTCGGTTAGAGTTCGAACGTGGTTTTGTTTCATGGCGTAATGTATGCAGTTGGAAATGATTTGCGTAAATGTGAAAAAATATTTGTGTAACCGGAAAGTAACGCATTTTATCCCCGGTCAAAATATCTCGGAAAATATGTCCCTAGCAAAATATCTTGGACAAAATGTCCCAGACAAAATATCCCCGCCCCAAATATCTCGGTTCCCAAAAAATATTTGAGACCAAGAGCTGAAACTGGGGGTGAATTTCTCTAATTCACTTTCAATTACAACATATCCGGAATGAAGAAGAATAACAAACGGAATAATCCGATACTGATGAGGTGTGAGGAGTGCTTTGGTGTGAACTGATGCGGCCACAACAATATGAAGAGAACAATAAGATTGAAAAATTGCGGATACTCGGAGGTGGCTAAGCGTGAGCGGGCGAAGCCCGCCTCACGCCAACGCAGACTAGTAGTAGGAGCCGGGATCCAGGGGTGAAGCGCGTGGCCAAGGGGGTTCCGGGGGGTGGATGCCCCCCCCCCCGAAATGAGAATAATATTGTCAATATTCAATGATGATTCCTCTTTGGATTCGAAACAATTTTCGAAACGAGGATGTTTCAGCATGGCACCGAGATCTTTTGGCATTTGGATTTTTTGTCGTGAGATATTTTTGTCCTGGATATTCATGTATGGGTATATTTCAGTCGGGGATGTTTTTGTAAAGGTATATTTTGGTTTGGGATATTCGTATACAGGGACGTCTCGGGCTGGGATCGGCTACCCTGGACCCCTTGCAAGTGCAGGTAAAGATATTTGTTCTACTGTGACGAACATTTTCATGTGTGGGGAGCACTTTTTCAGGAATATTTTGTCGCGGGATCATTCAGTCTGGAATATTTTGGTCTGGGGACCAATGGTCCGGGGATATTTTGTTCGAGTTTTTTTTGTCGGGGTTCTTTTGGCAGGGGTTCATTCGTCAGGTAACCCCTGAAAATGGGTTTTCTTCTTATATCGATTGATTTCGTTAGTTATTAATTGAATTTCTTTGGTATAACTTCGATATTTTGCAAATTGGTTTTTTTGTTGATATCAATTGACTTCGTCAGTTATTCATCAATTTTTTCATGTATTCGATATCTTGCAAATTGGTTTTTTGTTTGATATGTATTGACTTTGTTAGTTACTCAATGAATTTTTTGTTTATAATAAATATACTTCGATATCCCGAGAAGTTGTTTTTTGTTAATATTATATACAGGGTGTGCCAGAATTCATGAACTGGATTTTACAGGTGTATTCTGCATCCGAAGTGTAATAATCCCCCGTTTGAAGAATCTTTTCTGAGGCTTCTTTTTTGAGTTATTAGTATTTTCAGATTTTTCTGAAATTGAAATTAGGCAAGAATATTATGTGTTTCATACTCAAACTTGATACCATTCGTTGAGTTGGAAAATGGTGGATACCTGAATTCAAAAATTGAACTGTTCTATCATTGTTTGTTCCGGCACATGGCTTCCTCGTTTGTATTGGAAAATGGTGTGGATTCCTAAAGACTCTTCGGCATTCATTTCGTATGCGGTCTACCGGAAAGTAGTGATCTACCGGGGTAGAACGCATACTATACCGTACACGAATGTTATATGCGGTCTACCTGAATAGAGCGCATACAACCACGGCACTGGTTGTTATATGCGGTCTATCTGAATAGAGCGCATACAGGAACGCTGAAGGGGAGGGGTAACGTTAATTCGGCGAGAAAAAGGCCCAACTTTTAGAATTTTTCTAAACGCTACAGGTGATAGAAATTAATTTGATTAACAGTGACATCATAATACAATATATAAAGAATATTTCCTGAATTTTTCAAACAAAAATATTGATAATTCACTCGTCGGTAGCAAATCTTCAGAGGCGGCTCAGTGAGAAGCCGGTGTACAGTTGAAATCGAAATCTACTCGACTGATTCTTTTAGATGTCAGTATACTGCTTCCTCACATAAATAACCAGATGACGCTGGGAGCATTTTTTCCGATTTTCAAATTTTTTGTGACACTGAGAAGTGCACACACCGATTTTTGCTTCAAAAAATGGGCCCATTTGTTATTGTAAAATTAATGATTATCAGAAAAAAAAGCTCCCAGGGTTACCTGGTCATTTGTGTCAGAAAGTAGTATACTGAATTTCAAAAGAATCGTACACTGAGAGAAGTGGAATGCAATGATTACCATGTACAAATACCCATATAAAAATTTTTGGGCTCCGCCAATGCTGACAATAGAGTCTAGCTTGTCGCAATGTTGGCAGCCAAGGCTTGGCAATCTAAATAGATTCAATGTTGATTAACAATTAATAGAATGTTGTGCCGATGTCGGTATTCAACAAATTTCATTTGTCAGCCGACCATTGATTCACAATTCAGCCATGCTTGGCTGATGCCTGGCTGATGCTTGGGTCAACATTGGCTGAACAAAAGATTATATTCAAAGTAAGGATTATTTGGCATGTGGTTGAACAACGTTGGCCTAGTCTCGATAAAAATTAAATTCCAATGTAGTGCCAATCATTGATAATAGCATGGCTCAACATTGGCAAGTTTCTTCATTCTGAATTTTGATAACTAAATTGCATCATAGATTTTTCCAAGCCGTTGACGTTTTATTTGTTGATTGATAATTTACAGTGCAAATGGAATCAATATCACACTAACAATTCGTTGAACATAGCGCAAAGAGTTGATTGTGAAAACAATTTCACGTCTTCACACAAGTTTGCCAGATAGAATGGATACATGTAAGTTACATGTCACTCGTAATTTTCCATCCATCTATGTAAAAATATGAGGAATGATGGGCCATTTTGCTGGAGTAATTCCATATGTAATCAGTATATAACATATAAATAACAGTTTGTTACACAACATTTGAGGTTACTAATGCATCGTATACAGGGTGTCCCAGAACAAAATATCAACCTTCCACCAGTGTGTTCCTGAGAAAAAACTGAACAACTTTTCCATTTGACATTTTTCGATCCAAAGCTTAGTTTTTGAGTTATAAAAAAAATAAGTTGACCATTCAGGTGACGAGTACACTGGCTACACCAATGATCGAAAAGTATACTTATGTAGCAGCCACTTGATTGGTCGGAGTCAACTCTTAAACTAAGCTCCGGATCAAAAAATGGTGAAAGGAAAAGTTGGTCAGTTTTCTCTCAGGAACACGCTGGTGAAATGTTGATACTTTGTTCTGGGACATCCTGTATATGTAACAAAGTTACATAATTTGGGATCACTGTTTTATATGTCACACTTTCAAACAACGTTAAGTGGGTTTGATACGACTTTTTACACTGAGAGAAAGGCACCTAGCC
Organism: Gonatopus flavifemur; assembly: GCA_018340375.1. NCBI lineage: Eukaryota > Metazoa > Arthropoda > Insecta > Hymenoptera > Dryinidae > Gonatopus > Gonatopus flavifemur. The sequence goes on along the minus strand of JAFFJZ010000050.1, from coordinate 143,012 downwards.
GCGACAACTAAAATTTAGTTGTGCCAGCAAAATTTCAGTTGACGTAAGTAAAAGTCTAGTCTGAAATCTGAATAAAACAGTTCATTCAATGTGGATGAAACATTTAGCTAGGATTCATTTGGTTGAACTAAATTTTTATTTAGAGTGGCTCAATTTTCTAGCTGTTTAATATTCAGCCAAACCCTTTTTCTCGGTGTTGTAACACGCGAAGTAATTACACTCTTTCTTCAACATAATTTTATTCAGAAATTCCTGACTCTTATTAATTACTCTCATGAAGGAAACTCTATTCTATTTTAACTATATTCTAATCCACAAATCATTAGGAGAAGCAGATAAAAACTGGATTAGGATAATGAATGAACACTGATGTGTTTTGTGACTAATTTTTTTTATTTTTTGGTAGGATTACATAATGATTTTTACATTCTTCAGAATTTCTCAATGACTTGAAATTAAATTGAAAACATAAAATCGCATGTGATTTTGAAATACTTGAAAAAAAGTAATATATAATCTGGATGATAATATGAAGTTAACATGAGCATCATAATAATTCAAGCTTTATAATGAATTCTGCTTTGTAATCTACTTTCATATAAAACAAAAATAAAAAAATTATGATTACAAAAAATGAATCGAATAAATTCGAGAATAAAATCAAATAAGATTCAAACTTGGTACAGCATAAACACTTTCCTTAACGAAGTGGAAGGAATATGGGTTTTGTGCAAACTAACACATCAACATAAACATCAGATAAACATTTTTCATACAAACTAACACATCAACTCATTCATTGTTATTGGTATTCGTGAATTATGATCATAGTTATTAGCATAAATAATTGACGAATTATTAGTAAAGTATTCGAATGAAAAAAGTATATAATATTTGACGACGAGAAAGACCAAATGTCAACCATTAATCATTAATATGAAGTATTATCAATTCTGATCAGAATTATTCTGGACTCCTTGTATTACTCTTTGTTTTTGCCCCCTTCACGATCACCAGCACCGGCAAAGAAGATAGTAGTGACAGACTTTAGTTCTTTTTGACTGCATTAAAAACGACTGAATATTATACTATTTACGAATTTAGATACTTCCGTTTTCGAGAAATTTAGTTTTCCCTGCCCTTTAACAATTCTTCCTTGCCCGCTATATTGCAATTGCACATTCCTTGACATCACGGAACTCAACATATATTTCAAAGCTTGTTTGAAATTTGTGGCACCCTTTTGGTGAAAGGTGAGAATTTGTCGCTGAAAAAGAAAAAGGTTAATTCAATACATATAAATATGTAAACATAAGGTTCACATTAACTCTTTCAGCAAGGAGCGCACAGTGGGCCAGAAATCTAGTTGCGTGGCCAAAAACGATTCTTTTTCAAATTGATTGAAATTAAATATAAACATCATAATTTGTTTCCATATACTTTGACACACTGAATCACAGAATATTGTTACTTTTGGTAGCTTAGGTCCCTCATAAAGGACATTTTTATTTCAAATTTATGTTGAAAAATGAATGCATTGTCATTGAGTTTATACATGCTCCGAACTCAATATCATTTCTATAGACATTGCAGCAGTGCATATTTATCTTGTAATTGCATAATTCTAATGATATTTGTAAAGAAATAACATTTTCCATGCTATATTTTTAGTCTAATCATTTCAGTTTGTCTCATTTCATTAGGTTTTACTGCACTTCTGTACCTTTGAATTGAACCTTCCTCGAGCTTCCACTTCCAAATGGACAGAATGATATACCAAACTTTTCGTGAAAGAGTTCTCAACACTGTGGATATGCCCCTTTTTGCCCGTTTTCATTCAGAAGTCAGAAAAATCGTATTTAATGTGAATGAAAACTCGTTACGTCAATGGGACAAATATTTGAACAAGTGGTAAAAATTGAAAATTTCATTAGAACCGTCTGGATTCTGGTGTACAGAGGTTTTTAGGGTTGCTGATTATGAATCTGAGGTCAGATTTTGCAAATTCAAGATGGCGGATCCAATATGGCGGAATAAAATTTGAAAATTCATCAAATTTTCTTAACCCCATAAACACTAATTCTTGCCGTTTTAATGGACCATCAATGGTCCAACGATGCTGATAGCGGCCCTTTAATTGTCCTTTGAAACGCCAGTATTTGTGTGTGTTGGGAAGGTTCTTCGCTAGTGTTGCCGCGAGCCGCAAAACGAGCCGTAAAGAGCTTTAGATTTCAACTGGATTCAAATAGGACTATGAGACGTGAAAATTGTCTGAATACTTGGTTGGATGGTCCTATAGTCTCATTCAAAAGTTCATATAAACTCGTAGTTCTGTAATTTGAATTTGCAACCGATTTCTACATCCAACAGCATAGGTCCAGCTCGAATATAGATTGATTTAAAACTTTTTTCAATAAAGATATATCACAATTTGAACCTTCAAATTCAGTTGAAGGTCTGATAAATTGGATTTTGGGGCAATTTCGTTGACTAAAGAGCAGGTCACTTTGGATTCAGATAATTTAAAACCTGGAATTCGTTACGGCTTATTTTGCGGCTCGCGGCAATATTACTCTTCGCTTATGATTCTGATGCGTTATATGCTATACAAAGATTATCGGAGAAGTTCGGTTAATGGCACTTAGTTCATCACATGAACCGCATCTTTCAGGATAAAGTGAGCATTCCATCAATATTCAGTCTTTTTCATTTTTGTAAGAGTCGATTCAATTTATAGCAGCTGGTGAATGTGAGAGTTTCGTTTCATGTGCATGAAATGAAATTCACCAAAAGAGAAATTCTTGAGTTGCTTTCAAATTCACCAAAAAAAGATTCAGTTGTTACATACATATTAAATAAGCTCAATAAAAACGTAAATGATTTTGATAAAAAAAATATAGATTGTCTTAAGCTTGCATTATCAACTATCAGAAGAAAACGGGATATAAAATTTGAGGCTGCAAATAGAATGACTGATAGATTTCTTTTGAAAAATCAAAAATGGCTTGATTCTGAATTTGTTTCACCTGATTTTATATTCAGATCCTCAGTAGCAGGTCCTGGTAGAAAATCTCTTGATTACACGGAGAAGTCTGATAGATCAAAAAGACGATATGTTTCAGCTATTAGTGCTGCCAATGCTAATGATCCACAAAGACTTCTATCGGCTGCACGTCATGCAGCTAATGTATCTGGACGAAATGATGTGAAGGTAATACTAAATGAAATAACAAAAAGTCCCTCTCGTGCTTCTAAGGTGATGAAATTAATGAATATGGCACCGTCTTCAATTATAAAGAAAACTCCTTCAGAAGCTCTAGTTTTTCTATTAGATCAATCTTTATCAAAGGAGACATACAATGCTATACGTCAAGAATCTAAGAATTGCGGAGCTGACATATGGCCAGCTTACAATAACTTAAGAGAAACTAAAAATATTTCGAGACCACAAAAAGATGACATTCTGATAAATGAACATATGGCACAGGTTTCCGTTCAATCACTATTGAACCATACAAGTAAACGAATAGTCGAAATGCAAGAAGAAGTTTTACTGAGAGTGATGGATACATATGCATTGACAGAATCAGAATTTGTTTTAACATGTTCTTGGGGACTCGATGGTAGCAGTGGTCATTCAAGGTATAAGCAACGTTTTAATATTGGTTCAAATAATGTCGGCTCAAATGATGGAAATATTTTTGCAACCACACTGATTCCTTTACAATTAACATGCCAAAATGGAGAGGTAATTTGGTACAATAATGCTTCACAATCTCCAAGATTTTGTCGTCCTATTAAATTAGAATTTATCAAAGAATCAGCGGAAGTGATTCTGTCCTAAAAATTGGAAATTCAAAATCAGATTGATCAATTAAATACCTTGAGTATCGTGATGAGCAGTGGCCATGAAATAAGAATCCATTTTTCTATGCATTTAACTTTGATTGATGGAAAGGTATTGCGAATCTTAACAAACACCAAATCCTCACAGAGCTGCCCTATTTGCAAATCTACTCCAAAACAATTTAATATTATAGAGAATATTCTTGGGCAAACAAACACTTTTCTTCCTGATCAGAACTCACTTCAGTATGGTGTTGGTCCGTTACATGCATGGATTAGATTGTTCGAATGTTTTTTGCACATAGCCTATCGAATGAATATTAAAAAGTGGCAGGTCAGAACTTATGAGCAGAAAAAGCTGTTTGCAGAACAAAAAGCTCAAATACAAAAATCCTTACATGATAAATTAGGTCTAATAGTCGATAAACCAAAATCAGGTGGTAGTGGTAGTACTAACGATGGAAACACGGCGCGTAGAGCATTCCAAAATGCAGATGTTTTCGCTGACTGCTTGAACATTGATTATCAGTTGGTGCATAACTTTAAAATTATTCTCATTTCTCTTTCTTGCCAACTCCCTGTCAACGTAAAAAAATTCCAAGAGTTCTGTATGGATACAGCGAAATTATATATTTCCCTTTATCCATGGTACCCTATGCCATCCACAGTTCATAAGAGATTAGTTCATGCTGGAGACATAATGAAATACTGTGTTCTACAAGTAGGTATGTTTGGAGAAGAGGCATCTGAATCTCGTAATGAAGACTATAAAAGTTTTAGACTCAACCATAGTAGACATTGTAGCAGGGAAGCGAATTTGGAAGATTTGTTTTATCGCATAATGGATTCCTCTGATCCAATTGTATCCAACATGAGTATCATATCTCGAATTCGCAGAAGAAAACGATTGCCATTACCAGTGGAAGTCAGACAGCTACTTTCGATAGATGACAGAGATAGTGATGATGATGATAATGATGAGTGCAAAACGGGAGATGTGGAACAGACTGAATTTAATTCTTTCAATGAATTGTTAGATGGGGTAGAATTATCTGATGAAGAAATGAGTGATAATGATTGAATAAATATTAATTATAAATGATTGAAAAATGTTAACAAAACCACAAAAAAAACAAAAAAAAAAGACAAAAATGAAAAAAAGACAAAAAAAATACAAAAAATAAGTGATAGAAAAAATACAAAGAAAAGTAAATAAAAAAAATACGGGATGTAAATTCGGACTAGGAGCCTCCTTGTGGCACATCCTGGGTGCATAACTGCAGCGAATCTTAGCCGTGAATCAAGTTGTATAACTGAATTGTCGTTGCTTCAAAAAAGTAAAGTGTGTGTATTTGGAAGGTATCTTATAGAATTTTTTCTGTAAGAAAAAGACAACTTTCGACAAAAAATTCATTAATAATTCGTAATTAGCAGCCTAAAGAACTCTAAATAACATTGTTCTCGCACACTTCATGAATTTCAATAATTTTGGATATCATATCGATTCCATCATCTTGAATTTCAAATTTTGTACCTAATGTGTAGAATTAACAGCCTTGGCCACCACCAAACACAGGATTTTATTTCAAATCTTCGGAAATCATGTAGGTCTCACCATTTTAAATGAGGAATTTTGACATCGAATTCGAAACCAGCGATCCCAAAAACCTCTTAGTGACACAGTAAAGAATTTTTCGTCATTGTGTAAAGTGTTAAAATTTGTGTGTCAAATATTCCACATTTGCGAGTGTCGATTTAACACAATCATTGTGTTAACACAAATGGATTCAACACAATCGTTTGTGTCAACACAACGATTGTGTTGAATCAACACTCTAGAATGTTCAATATTCAACACACAAATTTTAACACTTTACACAATGACGGAAAATTTTTTACTGTGGAAGAGCCAAAGGGAATTCAATGGATTTGAAAATGAAAATCCGTCGTGTTGGAACCGCTATATGGAATTTTTCAAATCTGAATACAGATTTGAAATCAGTGACCTTGAAAACCCCTCAGGAAAAAATTTTCAGGAAATTCGGTGAATTTGAGCATTTAAACTCGCCATATCAAATCCGTCATGTTGAATTCCCGAAATCTGGCAACAGATCCGTGATCAGCGACCCTGGAAACCCCTGGAAAAGAATTTTCAAGGAATTCGGAGAATTTCAACATTTGAGCCCGCCATATTGGATTCGCCATGTTGAATTGTCCCAATCTGACTGTAGATTCGGAATCAGCGACCTCAAAAACTCTTATATGCCAGGTTTAGAACAATTCCGACGACATTTTTAATTTTGGCCACTTTTCCAGCTACCTGGCCCACTGCACCGATACAATTCATTATTGGAAAAAAATTCCATCTTTTGGATATAATTATAATTGATGATATAAATAAATAATCGTAGTATTGGAAACATAGTTCATACATAATTCATTCCTCAACGAAGAGGAGAAGAAACTTGTTTGTTTACACAATTTGTCTCGAATATCAAGCTTTCGTTCATAACATTGTTTTGAACAACTGGTTGATTTGTTTATAATAAAGAATCCATCAAGTAAAAATGGCTTGATATTCGAATTATTCGACACAAAAAACATAAACCTGTATTGAGGAATCGAGTGGACTCGTGTTTCATACGGTCTCTTACGGTTAACCTGCAACTATTGAGGAATCATAAAGAATATAGGTTACGCGCTGATGAATAAATCGCTGCATCTTTCAAACTAATAGCTTAATCGATCTGAAATTTCCCACAAAGTTGGTTGATGCACTCACGAACAACTTTGTCGCTGGAAGTCTTCTCCTGCTTGAACTTTATTCATCACTTTTTTAATACGAAGCTTGAAAAAGATCATTGGATTGAAAAATCACTTTGAATTAAAAAATTCATAATTTTCAATGATTTTTTGCGAGTTTTTTCAACATCATCGTCTTTGGGGAAGTCTGACGAATAAAAATTGATAAAAGTCATCTCGAAACGTTGGAAAATAAAAAAGTTACAGCGAGTTTAATGTTGAAAAACATTGATTTTCAGACCGCAAATATTTTCATTTCAATATTGGTGTGTGACGTCACGGCTTGGACAATACTTTTACGTCTTTTCGAGCACGCGGCTGGTTGTTAGATCCGGCCGCTCAATTTTCAAAAACCTGGTATGCCCAATTTCATTTTCGGAATTAAATGACTGATCATTTGTGGGATGATAAATCCTCTTTATGTATACTCTGAGTATATGAAAATACACAATCAAAACGATCAAAAACATAACCAAGTCTTTTTTTACAATATAATCAGCGTTGTCGGTTTAGCTGCGATCATTGAGGCATAGGTTAGGTAGATTTAGATATAGCGTATGAGTAGGTTACAACAGTGGTCCGAAACCCGAGGTAAGTTAACTTTGGAACTTGAATGTTTCAACCACCTCCTCCCAAATCTATATGCATTGAACAAATATCACAATCGAAAATAAATTTTTTTTTCGAAATTCACAATTAAATGTCGCAAAGAGTCGACGAGCACGTGCAGAAATGATAAAAGATCCTAACCTTAAACATCGAAACCGGCACTGAAAATTGCTCTTCTCAATTAATAAAATAGTTCATCGGCCTACATATATCGTCATACTTGATATTTTATGTAGATCCTGCATTTTAGAAAAGTAGTTGTAACAACTACTCGAGTTGATATCCCGACAATCTGGAGTACATCTAACAAAAGTACCTGCCACAACTACTTTCGTAGTTGGTCGAAACTCGTCTACGTAAAGTAGTTGGAACAGCTAATTATTAGTTGGGAGAACTATTTTTTTTTCTCCGTGCACTTATTCTTATCACCAGAACGGAAATCGTTTTGGGGTTGTTTGAGATTCATTCACAGATTGTGTTGATTCACTGATGTTATCAGAAATGTGACAGATTTACAAACACTGGAGGAAATATGGGGAGTTAATCCTCACTTCAATGGCGGATTCCATCCCCTAGTCGTGGGAGAATTATTTTTCCATCAAAAGTAGGGGATTTTTCCTCCATTTTGAGGAACTATTCTGTTTTTTTATGTTGAATCCTTCAAAAAGTAAGGGCAAACTCTACCAAATCAGGATGTCAAGTTTTCTATTCATGGTGGGATATTTTTGGTTAAATATCTCACATTTATTATTTACAGTGAATAATGAAAACATTCAGAAACAAAATATTTTTCATTTATTGATTCTTGTGTTTATTATATTTTGAAATCATCAAGAAACATGCTTTTTCATCCCCCCTGTTGGTTCTAATTGTTCAATGAGCTGCTGCATATAAAAACATACAAATTTATGTACCGCATTAGATCAACGGTTCATGAATGAAAGTTTTAGAGGAAATTGTTTGTCGAAAGTTGTTGACGAAGTTTTTTCCTAACATTTGGAATATTCATATCTGTCGAACAATGTTGATGGGAGAAATAATTCATGCATACAATTTTGTAATAGAACATTAAAATTAGTTACGACTTGGAAGTCTGTCAATTGTTTGCATTTTAGCCTCGACATATTTAGCGAATTTAACTTGAATAATATATCAATGAATAAAATATTGAAACACAGGTCGAAAAACCTCGATAACGAATAATGTCTATCTTATGTCCAAGTTTGGTTCTTTTGAAATTTCTATTCATGGGAATAAACACTAGAACCGGAGTCGGAGTCGGAAATTTCAAGTGGTCCGGAGTCGGAGTCGGCTGTGTGAAAGCTTCGACTCCGCAGCCCTGGGCTACAATAAAGAAGCGCATAAAGCAAATTAAGATAGTCGGTCTCGACGCGTGGCTTGCTCTCGCTCAACTGAACTTCCACTTTTTCGAATATAACGTCAGTAACGCGATCGGTAGGCCACCATAAACTTTTGGCGCGAAACTTGACCCATTACAAACAAGAACATAGAAACTAATCCTACAGAGGTCTATATGAATACATTGTGTTCATCATGAACTCTTCCAGAACTCTTGTGCTTTCTGGGATTACTACATCTTTGACTGGCATTTTTTCCGTGTAACTTTTTCATGTATAGTTTTTTTCAAGTTTTCCACTATTTTTTTATGAGTAACTAGTGAGTGGGACTAGCGAGTGCCTCATCATCTCAAGCGTTACATGCCTCACAAGGTACTTGTGAGTTTGACTTGCAAGGCCCTTACCGTGAAAAAAGTTGGACTTGCTAGTGCCTCGGATTTTACTTAAGGAAATTTCTACCAGGGATCATCACTATCACCAATAATATATTTTCTTGTCCCGAGAAATTCGTTTCTTCAAAAATATCCACTCTTGTTACAAGAAATTTTTTTTTGAATCAAGCATAGGTTCCTTGAGCTAGATAAGAAAATATTTTCTTGATTCAAGAAAAATTCTCTTGACTCTACAACATATGAACTGCAATCAAGAATATATATTTTCAAAAATGTTGAAGAATATATTTCCTTGATATTAGTGAATATTTCTCTCACTGTGAGATTTATAATCCTTTGATCGCTGGAGTCTTATTTCTGAGGAAATGATGCGTTCCATTCCCATGTCCATTCATAAGGATGCTTTCATACATTGAAAAATTTGAATGATCACAAACCAACTAATGAAATTAACAGAAGTGAACTTATGAACGATCCTATTAAATGGTACTATTTCCATTTCTCTTCGAAAGTAGAGCCTATGCACGGGAACTAATAAGTTAGTTATGGCAGCCACCCCTGTTTTTACCTCACTTATCGCGTTGCTACAGTTTGAGAATTGCAGCTACCACTATTCATCAGTTTCTGAAGCAAAAATTCTTAGATGTGACAACGCAAGTTTTGTGATTGATATTTGAGTAGCAAAACAATCTAACTGTAATATTTCTGATGTCGCAGCTGCATTTCTGGCTGTCACAGCTAATTAATTAGTCGTGATATGAATAGAATATAGGTCTAGTAGCCGATTTTCACAAAGAGGAAATGTTGCTGACATAGGAAGCTAGTCTGTGACTATAACGCCTACAAACGGGAATCGCTAAGAAAAACAGAAAAATAATTGACACAGCTACATTTTTTCGATAGCACGAACAAATTCGTTAACATAACTAACGGAGTGAATCTTTTTGCAAAGACAACAAATTTTTTTGTAACCGCCATAGTGACAAATCATTTTTCTCCGTGTACCTTACGGTGCTTTAGGAGCAGCGATAGGTATGACAAAAATGTGTCAACAAACGGGATGCGGGGTCATATTCAGCGTAATTTACAGATTGAAAATCCGTTTGAAATGAAATCCTAACTGTAGCCGTTCTCCAGATATCGATGAATACATTTTCTTTAATTTTATATTGGATCTGATAAGGCAAGAAACACGTCTTTATCATATTATAGTGGTTAATTCCAGCTCAAAATGCCCGTGTGAACATGTTTTGGAGAAGATTGGATATATGAATCATTGTAAATTATTATTTCGTTATCTTGTTTATATGCAACAGGTGAAAAAAAAGGGTGGATAGACAGTAGTCAGAAAAAAAACGCGGTTACTAGTATGTATTTTATTCGTGCTGTATTTTCTTGAAGTACTCTGTCATAAAAAGATTCAATTTATGCTGATAACAATGGTATAGAGATTAAAACCAAAAGTTGTACTGTGATACCTACATTGTGACCTAAATTTCGGTTCGAAATCAATCGTATTGTCATTCTAACCATAGATTTTTTGCATTGTAGTAAAAGAGCAACTCATTTCATGATAACAAAGATAACTGAAGCATATCTACAACGGGTTGATAGTGTGTTTCATTTAGACTCATAACAAACTAGATTCCTCTTGTTTTCGTGTAGGGATTCATGTAGTGAATATATGCTCAACACATTCAACAAATGAAGTGACAATGAATCATTCCAAATGTTCACATGAAGACAATAGAAAAAAAGTGTGGGGGATGGGGGCCAAATCAACGAAGAACCAAATCAACGAAACCGTTAGTTGGAAAGAATAAGACATCATACATTATACATCTCTTCCTTTTCGAGCAATGGTTTCGTTGATCTGTCCTTTCGTTGATTCGGCCCCCATCCAGTGTGTTACCACAAGGTGCACACACTTTTTTTCTATTGTCTTCATGTGAACATTTGAAATGATTCATTGTACCTTCATTTGTTGAATGTGTTGAGCATATATTCACTACATGAATCCCTATACGAAAACAAGAGGAATCTAGTTTGTTATCAAAATAAAACACACTATCAACCCGTTGTAGATATGCTTCAGTTATCTTTGTTATCATAAAATGAGTTGCTCTTTTACTACAATGCAAAAAATCTATGGTAAGAATGACAATACGATTGATTTCGAACCGAAATTTAGGTCACAATGTAGGTATCACAGTACAACTTCTGGTTTTAATCTCTATACCATTGTTATCAGCACTACACATTTCTTCAGTGTGTTTGAAATCATTATCATTGACAAGTAATTATGAGTATGACTAGTTATTTTGTACTTCCTGGACTAGCGAAGCTTTGAATTATTGTGGGTTAAGTCGTCTGAATATAGTTTGAAAGATTTATATTTATCAAATGTCGATATAGAAGTTGCATGAAGTGAACTGAACCAGTACGAAGGCAATTCAATTTGAACCTGATAATGAGTTCCAAAACCGTATTTGTATTTCGAGTCGGGTTTTATCATTTGTTTACTTATTCATCAACTGATGAATTGAATCTTTTAATGGCAGAGTACTTCAAGAAAATACAGCACGAATAAAATACATACTGATATCTGCGTTTTTTTTCTGACTACTGTCTATTCACCGTTTTTTTCACCTATCGCATATAAACAAGATAACGAAATAATAATTTACAATGATTTATATATCCAATCTTCCCCAAAACATGTTCACACGGGCATTTTGAGCTGGAATTGACCACTATAATATGATAAAGACGTGTTTCTTGTCTTATCAGATCCAATATAAAATTAACGAAAATGTATTTATCGATATCTGGAGAAAAGCTACAGTCAGGATTTCATTTCAAACGGATTTTCAATCTGTAAATTACGCCGAATATGAGCCCGCATCCCGTTCGTTGACACATTCTTGTCATACCTACCGCTGCTTCTAGAGCACCGTGACCTGTTCATCCTATGTTCAATCTCACGTTTCATTACTGAATAAAAATCTACCCACTCTTATTCCCTCTCCCGACTCCTGATTGTTTACGGAATTATTAATACAATATCTCATGCTTGGTACATTGTATTCCATTCTGACATCTTGATGTTTCATTTAATTTGAGGTTCTCAGTTATTCAAAATTCCATTATACAGGGTGGGGCATTTAAAGTGTCGCAGGCGTTTTTTCCAAAAATAAAGTGAGATACGAGAAAATTTTTCGGACAAAAGTTGTAGGGTACCGAGGGGGACATCCGATGGTGGCCTTGGCTTTGACCTCAAATCTAATCTCCAAGGGCATTCTGAGATCAACTCTTGTTTTTTAAATAGCATCTCATATTTTTTACTGCAGATTTGGATTCTAGGTCAAAAACCAAGAAACTTTTGTCTGAACCATTTTCCTGAAATCCGCAAAAATGGCGCTCTAATCGATATTGTTTCATTTTGAATCTGACATTCGAATAACTCGAAAACGAAGGGTCTTGCAAAAGAACGTTTCGTACAAAAGTTGTCAATACACAACACATTTCAATCGTCTACATTACCACCATTCAGAGCTCACGCGATGTAAACAAACGACGGGGTTCAGTGAAAATTCACGATTTTGAAAGTCAGTTTGTCAGTTACATTTGATTATTACTTGGTTTATGACAAATTGAAAATCATGGATATCCGATACACGGTTTCTGAAAAGATCGATATGATCTACATTAACGGTGAAGTGCATAAGAACCCCAGACAAGCATATGACTTGTATGCAGAACGATTTCCTGAAAGAACAACGCCATCCATTAGGTATTTTCAACGCATTACAAAATTATTCTCAGAAACGGGAAGTGTTACAAGGGAAAAACGACATCGAATGAGAACTGTTAGCGGAGAAAATGCGGAAGTTAATGTACTAGCTGCAGTAGGCAATAATCCACACGTGAGCTCTCGCGAAATTGAACTCCATTCGGGAATTTCTCGAAGAAGTGTTCTTCGAATACTGAAACGTCACAAATTCCATCCGTATCACATTTGTTTGCATCAAGACCTTCACGGTGATGATTTCGAAAATCGTGTACAGTTTTGTCGATGGGGTCTAGCGCAAATGCACAATAACAACTTCGACAACATATTATTTTCTGATGAGTCGACGTTCACCAATCATGGTCAAGTAAATCGACATAATATGCATTACTGGGCGACAGAAAATCCAAGATGGTTACGTCAAGTAGAGCATCAAAGACAATGGGCTGTGAATGTTTGGTGTGGTATTCTTCGATCTCGAGTGATTGGACCGTACTTCATTGCAGATACGCTAAATGGAGAGAAGTACAGACATTTCTTAGATCAAGTACTTCCAACATTACTTGAAGACATACCTATTCAGGAACGATTGAATATGTGGTATCAACACGATGGTTGTCCATCCCATTATGCAGTCACAGCTCGAGAAATATTGGACAGAGATTATCCTGGACGATGGATAGGACGTCGTGGACCAGTTCATTGGCCTGCCCGTTCTCCGGATCTTACTTCTCCAGATTTTTTTTTATGTGGATAAATAAAAGATACAGTTTATCAACAAGCACCGACTACACCTGAGAATCTGCGTCAACGAATCATCAATGCATGCGCGAGCATCAATGAAGATATTTTAGCACGAGTTCAGCAATCTTTTGTAAAACGTTTTGAAATGTGTATTGAAGTCGAAGGCCATCATTTTGAGCATCTACTGCATTAAAATTATCCAAGTGATGTAGACGATTGAAATGTGTTGTGTTTTGTCTGTTATACCCCATCACCTCCGTTTCAGTTCAAGGGGTCCCCCTTGGAATCAGACAACTTTTGTCCGAAACATTCTCCTCCAAGACCCTTCGTTTTCGAGTTATTCTCATGTCAGATTCAGTATGGAACAATATCGATTAGAGCGCCATCTTTGCGGATTTCAGGAAAATGGTTCAGACAAAAGTTTCTTGGTTTCTGACCTAGAATCCAAATCTGCAGTAAAAAATATGAGATGCTATTTAAAAAACAAGAGTTGACCTCAGAATGCCCTTGAAGATGAGATTTGAGGTCAAAGCCAAGGCCACCATCGGATGTCCCCCTCGATACCCTACAATTTTTGTCCGAAAAATTTCCTCGTATCTCATTTTATTTTTGGAAAAAACGCCCGCGACACTTTGAATGCCCCACCCTGTATATTGTTCTTTTATAAATTGTATACAATATTCGAATCAACATCCATCATTATCATCATATGAATTCATCAGTCTTATGATTGGTTCGATGAAATTCTCCAACCCTGTCTACTATCCGCGAAACGCCTAGTTTCTGCATGTCTACGACAGCCCTATTTCCAACGGTCCTGTACGAATATTTCAAGAATCTCGAGGAGTACATTAATAAGTCATTCAATGACGGTACACATGGCCTTTAGGTCTTCAGAAGTACTCAAAGACTTTCAACCACCTTGTACATTGACAAAGACGCAAGAGAAAATACATCAGCATTTTCTCCAAACTCCATTCTTTTAATGCACGTTAACAATACTTAGAACGTAATGACATCAGTTTTGAATCAATGCTAATGAACGACATGTCATTTCGAAGACGTAATACTGTACAGAAGGGTGAGAATAAATTAGCATCCTACCCTTCGGCATTCAACTCCTTGGGTTTCAAGTAGCAAAAAACCTGAATGCCTTGTACTGGATAAGATTAGAATATGTGAACGCCTCTAATCCTTCCTAAAAATATATGTTATAGTTAAGAACGTTGTTTTTTTTTAAGGCGTGAGTTCGGAAGTAATAATGAGTACTGTGAGGGAAAAGTATTAAAAACCTCGGAAATTGAAAGCATACATGAATAAAAGTGTTTATTCATAGTATGCCTCATTATATATGAATATAATGGGATAGGTAATCATTTCCTGAGATCATAGTTTCTTCAACTTAATGAATGCATCACTCGCTAAGGAATTTATATATTTGTTCTCTGGAAAAAACAAATCAAAATTTATATAAAACAGACAATGTTTTCATCGTATCCGGATACGCAATCATTGATTTCAAATCAACACTTTCAATTAATCAAATATTGATGCATCTAAGAATTTTGAACATTCTGGCAGGGATGAATATTATGAAAACATTCTAAAATCTCACGAAAGAATCAATCTCATGAGAATCAATCTCCTTATGGCAGTTGACTCGAATTCCTAAATTTCAGCTACCTTTTATTGATTTGTTACCAATTTTTACGGGCATTGTAGCTTGCTATCTCGAAGTAGAACTTGTAGTTTAGAACCCCTTGATATATCATTCCAAACAATCTATTCAATGATTGAGCGGCTGGATCTAACAACCAGTCGCGCGCTCGAAAAGACGTAAAAGTATTGTCCAAGCCGTGACATCACACACCAAAATTAAAAATTGGAATTTCGGAAAACAAAAAATACCAGGTGATAGGTGTTGAAAAATCGACCCAAGTCTCAGTTTGTGATTTTTTTCTGTAATCAGTAGTTTCTTCGTAAAAAAATAAAAACTGAAAATATTTGCGGTCTGAAAATCAATGTTTTTCAACATTAAACTCGCTGTAACTCTTTTATTTTCCAACGTATCGAGATGACTTTTATCAATTTTTATTCGTGAGACCTTCCCGAAGACGATGATGTTGAAAAAACTCGCAAAAAATCATTGAAAATTATCAATTTTTTTATTAATTAAAAAAGTGATGAATAAAGTTTAAGCAGGAGAAAACTTCCAGCGACAAAGTTGTTCTTTAGTGCATCAACCAACTTTTTGGGAAATTTCAGATCGATTAAGCTATTAGTTTGGAAGATACAACGGTTTATTCATCAGCGCGTAACCTATATTCTTTATGATTCCTCAATAGTTGCAGGTTAACCGTAAGAGACTGTATGCAACACGAGTCCACTCGATTCCTCAATACAGGTTTATGTTTTTTGTGTCGAATAATTCGAATATCAAGCTATTTTTACATGATGCATTCTTTATTATAAACAAATCAACCAGTTGTTCAAAACAATGTTATGAACGAAAGCTTGATATTTGAGACAAATTGTGTAAACAAACAAGTTTCTTCTCCTCTTCGTTGAGGAATGAATTATGTATGAACTATGTTTCCAATACTACGATTATTTATTTATATCATCAATTATAATTATATCCAAAGGATGGAATTTTTTTTTAATAATGAATTGTATCGGTGTTTCAATACTTCAATTTTCTGATAAAGGAACATTGAGTAGAACATCATTCATACAAGATTTATTCTTTATTCTTCTAATGTATCACTGAGGATAACATGTCCCATCAATGAATAACGGTAAACATTCTTGGAAAAGTCATATACTCATTTCCAGGATTCAATGAATATCAGGTATTAAAATTTGTTCAACCATGTTATTTCAAGTTAATTCATAAACTTTTTAATGAATAAAATATGAAATTTTATATCGCTTCCAAATGAAACAAGAATATGGAATACAAAAAGAGAATTGAAAATGAAAACAATGAATGAAATAATTAAAAGAAAATTAGAATTCTCATTTGCTTCGTTGCTTTTTCGAACCATCTGTTTCTGATTTTTGGGTTTTACTAGTTTTGCTTATAGCTTCTATCAACGATTTGTTGAATAAACCATTAAAAAACTCTCGCCCACTGATACTCAAATACTTCATTAACGCTTGGACATCATTCAATTTTTGTTGACTTATTCCGACCGAATCAGCTAATGGTATATTCAACAAATCATCAAAAACAATATTTGATTCCACAGTGTGACTTCTCGATTTTCCACTATAATCATAAAACAACTCAATTTGTTTATTTGGAAAATATACCATTTTTACCGCATCTCTGATGTGCAAATCTGTCGGTTTTTTAATTCCATCTAATAAAGTTTCAAAATTTTTAACCGTACACGCAGAATCTTTTATTATTCTAAATGGTGGTTTTCTCGCATTCCGAATTATGTCATAGTATTCTTCATCGGTTTCTATGGTCTCTATTTTTTTCTTCTTTTGTCCATACATCCCAAGATTGTGGTCACATGAACAATAAGAATGTCCACATACAGGAAATAAATGTTGGATCTCAATCTGTAATTTTTCAGACAACAAAGACAAAAAATGCATGACCAAATAATCTTTATTTTGCCCTCCACAACCATCCGAAAATAGATAAATTTTATCGTAGTAAGAGATTTCCAATTCGCGACAAATTGTATCATAGAGGAGATTGCACACCGTATTTGCTCCTTTTTTGTATTTGCCTCCGATAAAAAATACATGTAACTATTTTTTCAATCTCCGAAAGTATTAACATTGAAAACGTGCAACTATATGAGTCGTCGATAAAATTGATCTGAGACCGGAACTTTTGGAAGAGGCAAATTCTGGCCAGAATCAAATTCCAAACATAAAACCTGATTTTCAGCGAGCATAGATTTTTTTAACAATTTGTGTTGGTCTACAAGTTCTTCAACTTGTTCTTCAGTTCTTCTTCAACAACTACAAGTTCAAGTGTTTCATTAAATCTTCATCATTTGCATCATTTTTATATTCAAAACAGAAGTTACAAACGTCAGTACGTGGCTTTGATAACGTGAAATTCAAATTATGATTAAAATATTTGATATAAGTTGACTCGCTTGAGGGAACATTCGAATCGCCCGCTTCACTGGTATAATACTCGAGAAACAAACTGTACAATTCAGTTAACGTTAAATCAGGATCATCAAAATACTGCAATGAGGAATCCTCATGCTTATAATGGGACTCCGAATGAGGTATAGACGAGCAATGTTCCAGAATCATTTTTTTCACGTCAGGAGTCAATCGAATCGAACTCTCCTTGCTCCCTTTACCTCGGTTATCTTCTAGAGACTCGTTATTTTTCATTTCATTCTGGATTATAGCGAGTCTGGATTCATCAATTTTTAGCAGAGGACATAAAAAGCTTCGACACACTGATAGATGGGTTGTTTGATGATGACAAAAATATTCCCACGAAGTAATTTTATCCATTCTTCCTTCCGATGAATTTGGAGTTTTCATCAACATCATTCCACGCAATAAACAATTTTGAGCGGTATATTCGCCAGTTGATTTCCAGAAGACATGAAACAACTCTTCTTGCTGCGAGATTTCAATTTTTTTGTAACATTCCTTCCTGCAGCAAGATTGAACGTTTTCAAACTTGTCAGTTTTGTTGAAACGGGATACATACTCATTGCCCTAAAATTAAAAACAGATTTCCATTGCAAGAATTTCCAGGAAAAGAATATCAATGTTTTGAAACCATCAATCATCTAAGAAATCTTGTTTCTACATTCATATAATTTACCTTGTTTCTTGCTGTTTTTTTCTCATTTTGTTTCCAATTACTCTTATTTCTAGTTCGTTTTCTTGCATTGATTGAACTTTCCGCAACGGACATTTTTCAGGAATGAAAACAAGCGGATATTTATGTATGCTGTTAAATAAGTAGATAATTTTCAGATAATAATTATTTCAATATAGCGAAATTTCACTGAATCAAATTCAGAGGATATTTTAGCATAATCAGTCAACGTCACCACTTACACTCATCTGTAAACAAAAGAAAGCCGGAAAACAATACAACAACGAATGAACCATCCAATATGCACACGTTCGGCTCTCTTTTGTTTACGAATGAGTGTAAGCTGCAATGTTGGCTAATTGGATAAAAATATTCCCTGAATTTGAATCAGTGAAATGTCACTATATTCAAATAATTGTCATCCGAAAATTATGTATTTAAAACATTGATGTTCTTTTCCTGGGAATTCTCACAATAAAAATCTGTTTGTAACCTTAGGGGAATGAATATGTATCTCGTCTTAACAAGGCAGGCGTTGCAAAAGAGTTTGAAAACGTCAAATCGTACTGCAATAGGAACTGTCATGAACAAATTGAAATCTCGCAACAAAAAGAGTTGTCAATGTTCCTTTATCAGGGAATTGAAGTATTGAGACACCGATACAATTCATTGTTGAAAAAAAATTCCATCTTTTGGATATAATTATAATTGATGATATAGATAAATAATCGTAGTATTGGAAACATAGTTCATACATAATTCATTCCTCAACGAAGAGGAGAAGAAACTTGTTTGTTTACACAATTTGTCTCGAATATCAAGCTTTCGTTTATAACATTGTTTTGAACAACTGGTTGAATTGTTTATAATAAAGAATCCATCATGTCGAAATGGCTTGATATTCGAGTTATTCGACACAAAAAACATAAACCTGTATTGAGGAATCGAGTGGACTCGTGTTTCATACGGTCTCTTACGGTTAACCTGCAACTATTGAGGAATCATAAAGAATATAGGTTACGCGCTGATGAATAAATCGCTGTATCTTTCAAACTAATAGCTTAATCGATCTGAAATTCCCCACAAAGTTGGTTGATGCACTAGCGAACAACTTTGTCGCTGGAAGTCTTCTCCTGCTTAAACTTTATTTGTCACTTTTTTAATACGAAGCTTGAAAAAGATCATTGGATTAAAAAATCACTTTGAATTAAAAAATTCATAATTTTCAATGATTTTTTGCGAGTTTTTTCAACATCATCGTCTTCGGGAAGGTCTCACGAATAAAAATTGATAAAAGTCATCTCGATAGGTTGGAAAATAAAAAAGTTACAGCGTGTTTAATGTTGAAAAACATTGATTTTCAGACCGCAAATATTTTCAGTTTTTATTTTTTTTACGAAAAAAACTACTGATTACAGAAAAAAATCACAAACGGAGACTTGGGTTGATTTTTCAAGACCTATCACCTGGAATTTTGTGTTTTTCGAAATTCCAATTTTTAATATTGGTGTGTGACGTCACGGCTTGGACAATACTTTCACGTCTTTTCGAGCGCGCGGCTGGTTGTTAGATCCGGCCGCTCAATCGAGGCCGCGGATGCAATAACAGCCTCAGCGCTCGAACGTATTCCAAAGTTGATTCAAGCGACCAGTGGAATAATGAAAAAAAAAGTTCGTCAAAATGGAAAATAAAAAATACAGCCTCTCAGAGCTCATCAAACCACACATTTTTCCTGTGAACAATTTTCGTCTACCATCAATAGTTGACAAGATAACAATTGAGAAGTGAAAATTTTCATTTCTTCAAAATCAATCAAATTCAAAACATATTTTGATTACTCAACGAAAAGTCACCGGATTGACTTGGAATTTGGTACACGACTTTATCATTGATCCCCGAAGATGCCTAGTCAGTTCCATATGTTGAAATATTCCATGACCCAACGAATATTTCATAATAAACATATACTGTTGAAAACGCGCGCTTGTAAGTTTCCATGAAAAAAAGTATCGAGGGAATTTCTGATTTGGAAAAACTCAAAGCGACAAAGTTGTTCGTCAATGTTCGAAGGAGTTTTCCTGAAAGTTTCAGATCAATCGAGTGAAAAATGTGGGAGATATTGCACATTATTACAGTTACTCATCTCATTTGCCGTTACGCCAACTACGATACACTGCCACTATGCTCGATGATTCATAAGAGAGTCCTGTCACCGTGGCAAATATTTTATATTTTGCACACTTTTCACTCGATTGATCTGAGAATTCAAGGAAAACTTATTTAAACATTGACGAACTACTTTCTCGCGCCGAATTTTTCCAAATCGAAAATTACTTACATAGGTTTTCGTATCAAGATTTAAAGAGGAAACAAAAGCATTCCGATTCATGTAAATTTCCCACCTATTGATGCATTTCAATTGTATGAAGGAACATGTGATATGATCGAATATGAGTTCCAAACAAATTTTTCTTCTGTTGTTAGTGTATTGTTCCGGCGGTATTCATTTTTCACTCAGTAACTGAAATGTTGAACAATTTTCCTTACATATAAATTTTTTATCCCTTACGCGGACATTCATTCTGTCAATGCGACAGAAACTTTGGTATGTATGGTTTCAAGGAGAAGATGCTTGAAACCATCGAGACCGACAGTGAATATATTGAATTAATAAGAAATGCACGAACCCCTCCTTTCGGAATAATACAAGTGGAAGATTGTGAGATGAAAGATTCCGAGAATCAAATGAAAAACAAGTATAAAATACCAAAGAAGCTTCAAATTAGCAAGGTAGTTAAGATCTAGTATTTTGCCAATTGTGGAGTTGATGTATTCCAAGATTATACAGGTGAAACTCAGACTTTTTTTGATTGAAACATCGATATCATTTGATGATTCTGAAACAATCTCGCAACCAGACCGAAATGGCGTAACACAGGGAAAAATTAATGATTTGAAGATTCTGATGCGATATTTATCTAGTGATAGTCGTCAATTTTTTGAAAACTAGATCCATGAGATGACAATCCGGGTTAAGAAACGATAAACAAATGAAACAGATGAAAAACAGATTTATCAAGTAGAACAAAACATCTAAGAATCCTGTAAACATTCCCAATTGATAGAGAATCAGTTTGAACTATTACTTTTTTGTACTATTATTTCATTACGATTTGTGTTTGTGTATATTTGGCATACGTACATTATGGAGTAAATAAATCTAATAATGTAATAATATTCTCAGTAATACTTGAAACTCGAAGGACTGAATAAATTTTAGAACATTTGTATGTAAGGGAAATTGTTCAATATTTCAGTTACTGAGTGAAAAATAAATACCGCCGGAACAATACACTGACAACAGAAGAAAAATTTGTTTGGAACTCATATTCGATCATATCACATGTTCCTTCATACAATTGAAATTCATCAATAGGTGGAAAATTTACATGAATCAGAATGCTTTTGTTTCCTCTTTAAATCTTGATACGAAAACCTATGTAAGTAATTTTCGATTTGGAAAAATTCGACGCGAGAAAGTAGTTTGTCAATGTTTAAATAAGTTTTCCTTAAATTCTCAGATCAATCGAGTGAAAAGTGTGCAAAATATAAAATATTTGCCACGGTGACAGGACTCTCTTATGAATCATCGAGCATAGTGGCCGTGTATCGTAGTTGGCGTAACGGCAAATGAGATGAGTAATTGTAAAAAATGTGCAATATCTCCCACATTTTTCACTCGATTGATCTGAAACTTTCAGGAAAACTCCTTCGAACATTGACGAACAACTTTGTCGCTTTGAGTTTTTCCAAATCGGAAATTCCCTCGATACTTTTCTTCATGGAAACTTACAAGCACGCGTTTTCAACAGTATTTGTTTATTATTAAATATTCATTGGATTATGAAATATTTTAACATATGGAACTGACTAGGCATCTTCGGGGATCAATGATAAAGCCGTGTACCAAATTTCAAGTCAATCCGGTGACTTTTCGTTGAGTAATCGCAAAATATGTTTTGAATTCAATTGATTTTGAAGAAATGAAAATTTTCAATTTTTATCTTATAAACTATCGATGGTAGACAAAAATTGTTCACAGGAAAAATGTGTGGTTTGATGAGCTCTGAGAGGCTGTATTTTTTATTTTCCATTTTGAAGAACTGTTTCTCTCTTTATTCCACTGGTCGCTTGAATCAACTTTGAAATGCGTTCGAGCGCTGACGCTGTTATTGCATCCGCGGCTTCAATTCTCCTTTGAAGGCAACCCATATTCAACTAATATCTTCTCAATAATATTCTGATATTGTAATTTTATATGATATGAATAGCCCATTGTAACATGATTCATGGCACATATTTTATGGATTTCATAGAAATTTCATTACTGATTTGTACATAGTGTACATTGATTACGAGAGAGAATAAATACGTGGAGTTAATTCGTACTCTTGAAGAGACACCCTCATCAGCATCCCGTGAGAGAAGAGAAATTATTTTATCCATCCTCTGTATCTTCGAGTCAACATTCTCCACGGCATACATGGCTAGAGCTTTATTTTGACGTACTAACAAATGTGTTCTTGCTCAGGATGAAGCGTGCAGTTAAGCGTTCATAAAAACGTTCCAAGCATAAGGGTAAAACGTAATACACAATCAAATTGCTTCTATTACCATTTTGAGTATCTCTTCATTATTTGTGATTTATACTTTGGGCTTGGTGCGCTCGCCTCGTATGTTCAACTTTTCTATCAACAAACATTTGCTCTGAATTCGACAAACTCAATTATCCAACTATTAATTGGTAGAAATGATCAAATTCATGTTTGATCCTTTGAAACGGTTTTCAATATCGATATAATCGATATTTTCCCTTATTCATCTTCACCTTTTTCGAATCAGTTACATTGCGGCTTTGAATTATTTTTCCAGTGAAAATAAGATGTTGGTTGGATGAAGTATCTTGAATCACGCTGAAACTTTATTTGATTTTTTCTAACCGTATATACATGGCGTGTTAGGTACTTGATAACACCGGCCCTGACTCGTCAGTTCCTTAGCCATGGCCGTTATAATGTTAAACGGGCGAATCGTCACAGACAGTGTTATAGCTATCGGCTAAAGAGCATCTGGGAATAATGAAGTACACACTACGAAGGATAAGCACAGGGAGCAGTCGTGCACAGATGTACTAGAGGCTTGAAGAAGCACACGAGAGTAGGAACATAGACTGTATAAGTGATATTGCTCATAGGCGCGCTCTTTCTGTCAGTTGTTTTTTTTACATAGTTTCTACAAGGTATAAGAATTTTTGTTAAATAAGAGTGGATGCATAAGTTTCTACAACCTCAGGCTTCCTCAACGACTTGACATTGATAATATTATAGTTTCCAGACAATACTCACGAAACACGATGCGAAGAAGAAACTTGAGAAACTATGAGACATATTAGAGGGATTATGATCAAAGTGCGAGTTGAATTTTGATGTACCGCGGATTATATTATGAATGTACAGAGAACTGAAATCTTCAGAAACCAAGAGTTGATGCCTATATTCAACTCAACATCAAGATATTCGATTTATGTTTCTTGGATGGAGGGAAAGAGCGGATGTTTCAGATGATTATCACGTGTTACATCAGATATTGTTCATGATCAATTTTTTCATCGTTCAATGATATACTCTTGGCACGATATGTTCCATAAATACCCTGGTAGAGATATCATAAGTTTTTCCCCACAACTCGTGAGGCACTAGTGAGGGAGAACTAGTTAAGTAAAACTCGTGAATTACTCGTCAGTAAGTGATAAGTTTAATTGAACTAACTATTTGGGTTATAATTAGGCGGAACTTATGAGAATTTCACAAGATTTTCCACGTTATGCATACAGAAAAACACTTAACAAACGTTCAACCATCACCAGCGAAATAAATGTCCATGATTTCATATAACTTATCACAATTTTCATAAGGTTGATTTATTAACTATTCAGCATCATTTTTCTTTTCTACACAACACATCATCATACACATCATTTGAGTATTATTCAAAGAGCATGAACTGAATGAATATGTGTTTCGTCATAATCAAATATAAGTTTCGACCAAGTACTCTTTTTTCGTCATTTCTTGATTAATATAGATGAAGAATCTGTTATTGAGTGCAAAATGAATTATTGAATCAGTCATCACTGTTGTAATATGTAAAAAATCGTAATTTGCTGATGTGGTGAAAATGAATTCTATTCAAATACACGACAATATCAACAACAATATCAATATCAATCAATATCAATGTTGATTTACATCAATATTCCTCGGAAAAAAAACTCACATTAAATTTCTCAAAAAACTCACATTAATTTTGTAATAATATGAGTCACGAAGAACTCATTTGATCAAAAATATTTCAAGCGAATGTTTAAAATGAATTTCAAAAAGCTTGAATTATTTACTTGAAGCGCGTTGTATGATTTTACTCTTCAAATTGAAGAGTATTCTTGAAGTTGAAATTTTCAAATTTGAGAAGAAAGCCTTATGTTCTGAGTTGAATTTGTTGTTGGGGTGATGATAAACTTGTAGGAAGAGTTTGAAAGTTGGGTGGAATCTATATTGATCAGGAAAGTCCAAATCGTGAGGCAAAAGTTAGAAAATCTGTCAACTTAGCTCACGGCACATGGGTATTCTATCAGCTTTTCTTCACTAAACGAAATCTAGGCAGGAGAAATGTATCAAAATTCAGTAAAATCAAGTGGGTACAGAGTAAGAGAGGACAGATATATTCATTGAATTTCATTGGTTATTATAAAAATGTTGATAAATGAGGAAAGGCTATAGAAGCTCCAATGTGTCGTCTTTTAATATTTTTGTTCCGATAATGGTGTATCATGTTCCTACGAATAAATGTTATTATATTTATAAAACAGGTTCAATACACATGTTTCCTCGACCTACTAGTGAAAAGATACAAAAATGCACACAATATGGAAGCATTGAAACAAAAATATCGAGAGACGATGAATTGAGTCATACATAGCCTTTACGTATTTATCAACATTTTTATAATAACCAATAAAATTCAATGAATATATCTGTCCTCTCTTACTCTGGACCAACTTGATTTTACTGAATTTTGATACATTTCTCCTTCCTAGATTTCGTTTAGTGGAGAAAAGCTAATAGAATACCCATGTGCCGTAAGCTAAGTTGACAGATTTTCTAACTTTTGCCACACGATTTGGACTTTCCTGATCAATATAGATTCCACCCAACTTTCAAACTCTTCCTACAAGTTTTTCATCACCCTAACAACGAATTCAACTCAGAAAATAAGTCTTTTTCCTCAAATTTGAAAATTTCAACGTGAAGAGTACTCTTCAATTTGAAAAGTAAAACCATCCGTCGAGCTGCAAGTGAATAATCCAAGTTTTTTGCAATTCATTTTGAACATTCTTTTGACATATTTTGGATCGAATGAGTTCTTCATGACTCATATTTATTACAAAACTAATATGATCTCTGAGTTTTTGCCTAGAAGTATTGATGTAAGTATTTGAAAAAAATTCATTCTCACTGCATCAACAAATTATGATTTTTTGACATGTTACAACAGCTATGACTGATTTACTAATTCATTTTGCACTTACTAACAGATTTTTTGATACACATTCAAGAAATAACCACCACACATTTCACAAAAATAATTCATCCATTTTTTGATCACATAAATTCTAACCTCACATCTGTCAACCGAAATGCAATTTTCACACAGGCTCATAGATTATGATATTCAACCGACGGATGATTGAATCGGATAAACACGTCACTTTAATTGATCTTTTCTAACGCATCGCGTAGGTACAGGTTTAGCTTAGGTCGTTAGGGCGTTAGGATAGTAGATCGCGCAACATCAGGTAGGAATTGGTATAGGTAGGTTCGATTCTCTCCGAGGTTTGCAATATTCTCTCCATCGCATTGAACACGAGGTGAACGTTGGTGGTAATCTACAAGTGTCCCCTCTGAAACATGATTTTTGCTCGAAATTCAATTTTTTATGTTCAAAAACATTTTGGGCCAAAACATGCATATTTTACTGAATAATCATTGTTGATGTATTATTATAACTTCACAACTTTTTTGGCATATAATTGCTGTCATGAGTGTGGCGCTAGTTTCTTACAAGTTCCTGGTCAGTTACTACTGAGTGCCTCGCTAGTTTTGATGGCTAGAATTTAGTGAAGTGAAGTGTTACATTCTAGTAAGTTACTCGTAAGTTTCCCTTATGAGTGACTCACAAGTAAGATAGGTAAACTTATAAGTAACTCTCGATGTACTAGAGAAAATTTCTACCAGGGTATTATTATTCCGAAATATCCGCAGGACAAATGTATTCGTTCCCTCATTTAACAATTCGTTATCATATTGAATTCGATGAAATTACATTTCTTGACATCTGAACGGAGAAAAAAATATTGTTGGCACAGCAAACAGATTTGTTACTATGACGATTACGAGCAAAAAACTACTGAAAGGAGACAAGAAAAACTGCTGATGGGATTAAATTTTTTTTCTAAGACATCGAAAAGTTTGTGGATAGAGTCAAAATTTTCATTTCAAGAGCAAATACTTTCCAAATACAACATATTCTTTTATAGACACTATAGTTCAACATCATTTTCCTTTGTATAACTTCATTTCGTAGTTATTTCTTCAGAACTCATTTGGGAATTTGGTGTGCGATTTGGGAGTTCACAGTTCGCATCGGAATGTGCTGGACGAAACAATGATGTTCTGTTTCCGTAATTGTCGTGTGGATATTTCATTCCGTTTTAGGTTGAATTGACGGATACATATTCATTGCGTTGGAATCCGGTCTGACAAGCCAAGTGATGAGTCAAGCCCCCCTGTGGGATGATTGCGGGTCTTCCGGGGGGATATTCTTGATACCTGTCATTGATATCCTTTTCATCCATCCTTGGTAGTATCTGTTCCCTTTACATGGTAGGGAGGATGAATATCTCAGATTTGGGTCTCTTTTTCGGGTGGAATAAACTCCTCGAGAGGGGGCATAAAAACTGAGAGAAACTGAATCATCCTAACGCCAGGAACATCGACAAAGACAGAGGGAAAGCAAGGGTTGAATACCTTCCTTGACATCTTCTGAAATCCCCGAGGAAATGAAATCTTTTTCCAAATCTAGAATTCTTGAATTATAATTCATTAAAGAGGACACAACAATATCATGATGGCGTTCCCTCAAGTAAAATATTCCGGAGGTCAAATGCCTCCCGTTCGGATCTCCAGGTGGAGGCTGCTCGAAAGAGCATCATCAAACAAGATAGAAAACCACAGAAGATAGGGAAGAAAGAGAACATTCTTCGAGGTGGAGCGTGGGATGTCAGATCACTGAGACAAACAGGGAAACTAGAAAATTTGAAATCAAATATGAATAGGTTAAGTATCGATGTAATGGAAATTAGCCAGATGAGATGGCCGCAAGAAGGAGATTTCTGGAGTGGGGATTATAGAATAATCCATACAGGATCTAAGGATGGTCGAGCAGGTGTGAGAATTATAATGCATAAAAGGGTAGGAAGTAGGATAGAAAATAATTTGCAACATAGCGAACGCGTTATGATGGTCAGAGTTAGAACAAAACCGGTAGACACTGTTATATTTCAAGTATACATGCCAACATCTGCGTACTCAGAGGAAGATATCGAAAAACGTATGATGAAATAGTAGAAGTGTTAGAATATGCAGAGAGAGAAGAGAATTTAATGATCATAGGCGACTGGAATGCGGTAGTAGGGCAAGGAAAAGAGAGCAACATAATACAGGTTGGTTGAGAAGTTTTGAAAGCGACACCTATCAACCAGTACAAGAATCGGAATTTATACGCTATTTTTATATTTCATCCTGCATTTGAACAAACAAACAATTTTATTCCGATCTGTCAATTCATTCTTTGTTTACAAGCCATTCGAAGTTGACATGTCAGTGTATTTTGTGAAAATGGAAAAATCCGAATATCGTGCAGTGATAAAATTCTTCGTTTTGGAAGGTTTATCAGCAACAGAAATTCGTACAAGAATGGAGAAAGTGTTGAAGGAATCTGCTCCTTCATTTCCAACTGTAAATCGATGGGTTTTAGAGTTCAAACGTGGTCGTACAAGCGTTGAAGATCAATCACGTAGGGGACGTCCAAAAAGTGCCACGAAATCAGACATCATTGAGCAAGTCTATGATATTGTTCGTAAAGATCCGAGTTTGACAAAGCGTGGAATTGCTGATACCATAGGCATCTCGGATGAACAAGTACTCCATATTTTACACGAAGAATTACATATGAAAAAGCTTTTTGGGAAGTTAGTGCTGCATTCGTTGACAATTCAACAAAAACTGAATCGAAAACGAATTTCTCAGCGTAATTTGGAGCGTTTTAAGCAGAATAAGACCGATTTTTTGCATCGTTTCGTAACTGTGGACGAGACCTGGATCTACCATCATAATCCTAAACTGAAACGAGAACGTTTACAGTGGACTGAAGCTAGTTGTGCAGCTCCAAAACGGGTGAAGTCAGAACGATCGGCAAAAGAGGTTTTAGCATCGGTTTTTTGGGACGCAAAAGGGGTTTTGTTGATTGATTTTCTCGAACAAGGTGAAACAATTACCTCTGGATATTATTGCAACCTTTTGGACCAGTTGGATGCGAAAATTCGTGAAAGAAGACCTGGTTTACGGAAGAAAAATATCATTTCATATCAAGACAATGCACGTGTTCACACAAGTGTTCTGGCGATGGCTAAACTGAACGAATTGAAGTACGAATTGCTTGAACACCTACCGTATTCACCAGATTTGGGTCCCGCTGACCAGCGTTGCCAGATACGGACTTAGGTCCGTATTTCACGGAATTTTGCATGCTTTACGGAAATACGGACTCCGTATGAAAAAATACGGAATTTCAAGGGTCTGTGAGAAAAAATTCGAAAATGATTCAAAAAGTTTGTTTCAAACGTAGATTCACATAATGTAAATATCCATTCCATATTTTTATGAAATTCCACATGTGCATGCACGAAAAAAGGCGCAACAGTTGTGATTGACGGGAGTGAGACCGCACATTACTAGAAATCCATTGTCTTGGAAAAGTTTGATGCGATTATGATTGATGTTTGAACATTATTGAGCAATTAACTCTCTTGCGGGACAATCGATTTCCCGGACCTGGAAATCATTATCATTAATGAATAAAAATTATACTCATATCAAACTACAGATTAGGGAATCATGATCGAAACAATAAAACTGCTACAGATGTACATAAAAGCTCCTCAATGAAAATTTTTCGAAATCATTGGTTGAAAAGAAAGATTAGAGAGCACAAATTTCCACCTTTTTCTTCGATCACTGGTCTCGAAACATTTTCATTTTGGAGTTCTCATATTACATTCTTTAGGAAAGAGATTTTGACTATTGCTAATCCAAAATCAACCCGAATGCAAACAATCCCGAAGCACAGTAGACCCGAAGTTCAAAACCCCAATGGCAATAGTCTCGAAAAAAGTTGGTAAGCCAGAATAAACCTGAATACAAATGACCCCGCAGCAAAGTAGACTCAAAGTGCAGAATTCTGAATGCAAATTCTCCCGAAACATAACTATACACTACTAGTCATCTGCAAACCGGAAAAAATATAACCAAATATTTTCCGGGACTTCAGGATTTTAAATTTCAAGTCTACTGTACTTTTGGACTGTTTGCTCATTATGGTTTACCTGGCCATTCTAGTCATTATTCACGTATTGGTACCCTATCCTGGATTCGTATTTTTTGTCTCTTTTCTTCTCAAGCCCAACTTTAGAGAAGAAAAAAGACAACAAAGACGAAAACGATAGATACTTCATTCACTCGCTGTATATTACCGTATGTACTTCTGAAACATTGAAGCTAATCCAGCTAATCTATTTCCAATAGATCTTCCACTTTTCTACATTATCAATCACGTGGGAACAATCATGAGTGGCTTTGAACAGTACGGTAATTTTCATATGTTCAGTTTGAAAACCTTTCCAAAACTTTTCAAAACACGGTGAATATGGAAATCCAACCAACAGAAGAAAACGATTAGAGTGAATCACGGTAGAAGAAGTACAGGTAGTCCGACTCGTCCTCTATCTTGTGATCATATGATCATATAGATGGATAACAATTTATTGACCCAAATATACATAAACAGTTCAGTCCTTAATTTTAACTTAGTATATTTGGCCAAAAGCCTCTGGTTGCTGTACTTATAACCAATACGGCCCTGAGCGTCATGAATGCAACATAATTATATGATAATATATTGCAGTTTCTCAGATGGCGCGTCGGGAATGTAGGTAGGTAGTGTGAGGGGTGAGGTCCAGCCAGGGGGATGCAACTCCATTGGATATTTATAAATAGCATTCTAATTAGTTGGAAGAAGTTAGGTATGGTGGCGTCGTAGTCGCTAGTGAAGGATCCGCCATTTTGTAATAATACGCCATTTTGAATTTTTGTAATAATATGTCAGTTGATGTCAGTTTAGATGTTTTGCAGCTTTCCTGAATATTTTACAAAAATCCATCATAATCGACGTGAATTGACGGGAATCAAGTAAGTATTGTAGCAATCAGATAATAAATAATAATCTGTACAATATGCCCATGTGAAAATTTGTAGAATATAATAGATTTTTATTAATTCATCGTATATTGAAGAATTCGTTGAGTGAGCATTATTTCCAATAATTTTTGCATTAACTCATTATACTCCGTATATTTATTACCAAATTTATATCGTACACAACGAAGATAATTATGAGCTTCATTTATTCATTCATTTCCACGGGATGAAATCAATTACAAAGATAAATCAACGTAAGTTCATCACGCCATGAAAAGAAGCATGTGTTTATAACAGCAGGAAAAAAGAATAAATGTAAATGATAAATAGATGATTTTCAGTTGTAATCTTATATATTATGTTGAACTTTTTGTTTCAGGAAAATTGTGAGGCATACGTCACCAATTCAAAATGGGATACATGTGTGCCGTGGCAGGATGTCCTTCAGGAACAGGTATTCCAGGGCATTATTTTTCGAAGAACATCAAAAAGGCCAAGCTGTGGCAAAAAATTATAGATTCACCACAAATCAGGAATGTGGAACCACGGTTATTGCACAAATTTATTGTGTGCCATCGTCACTCTCCAGACAACGCATATAAGATCACTGCAGTGCGTAGAGTTCTAAAAGAAGATGCAATTCCATCGCTATTTTTTAAATCTGATAGCTCATGCATGTCAGGTAAGATTTATAAAAATTTATATCAAATATATTGAGTTTCTTTTGCTTCAGGCAGTTTTTTTAAATAAATCCCTTCACTTGTAGTTTTCGATTGATGATTATCATGATTTGATAACATCGCTTAGGACCTGTGGTATTTTTTGTCACCAATGTTTACGTACATTGATAAATTTCACATATCGATTAGATAATGAAAATGTAAATATCGAAAAGCAATTGACAAATTCTTAAGCGCTGTTATCAAACTTATTAAAAATGTCGTATTGTAACGTTCAAAATGTATCAGGGAATGAGTATTCGTACCTGTAGGTTATGAAATTAGAATTTTCATTCACCTAAAACATTATCACAACAAATTTGTTTGATTGAGTACTTGATTGATTGAGTCAATATTGGATAATGATAATGAAAAACAAAAATGGATAACGCAGATGCATTTTTCATTTGTGTATTTATTTCATGTTTTAGGTGCAGTGCTCGATGTCACGTATGGTCAGCAAATTTCAACCTCTGAACATCCTGCAGTATTCCGTGAGCAAAATACAGGCCCTCCATCAGCCGAAAATTTGGACAAGATGAGTGAAGGATTTATTCTGGAGGATAGTGAGACTAACCAAAATATGAGTGATCAAGGTAAGTGTTCGAGAAAATAAGGACATACAATATATTTGTATGTATGTACGTGCGTATGTATGCATGTCAAATTTTGGATTGGATAATGCTGTTTCCTCACAAACAGCGCGCGAATGAAATATAATTTCAATATATATTTCATATTTTACAAAATTTATGGATTTGAATGGAATGTTGATTTTTGATATGTTACAGAACTGTTAGGACCGAATAAGGAAAATTTACCGAAAATACGTGGAGGTCAAGCAAGTCAATCTGACAGTAGTTCTCTTGAACTTAGATTGAGGCAACTTATGATGCACAAGATGCCAAGAACAGATTCTGTACAGTGTATGACGGACACTGCAATCCAAGATAATAGTGCATCGCAATCAGCAACGGATGATGGTGTGTCACAAACGGGCAATATTTTATTAGATGATAATTCTGTTGACATGGAAATAGCATTTGAAACAAAAAACATTTCAATACACATTCCATATTGTTATAAAAGTTATGCATTCAAATAGAACAT
This sequence comes from Gonatopus flavifemur, assembly GCA_018340375.1. Classification (NCBI taxonomy): domain Eukaryota; kingdom Metazoa; phylum Arthropoda; class Insecta; order Hymenoptera; family Dryinidae; genus Gonatopus; species Gonatopus flavifemur. The sequence goes on along the minus strand of JAFFJZ010000050.1, from coordinate 110,173 downwards.
AGATTATCAATATTTCACAGATTCATCAGGACCAAATAAGGAAAATCTCCCAGGATGTAGCAAAAATGTTATCAACCTGACGTTGCCAGACAAACATTCTGTACAGTGTATATCGGACACTGAAATCCAGGACAATAGCACATTGCAATCTACAATCAAATATAGTGTGCCACAAACAGGTAAAATTATATTGAATAAATATCTAGAATATGAAGGTATAAAATTTGAATTACATATTACTGAACAAATTTCTTGAAGATTTGTGAAACATCTAAACTGTTTCATAAGATAATTTGTACGAATGTTTAAAACACTATCCGCATTGTTTTACAATATTGTGGCATAATTTAGGATACGGGATCATGTTTCGCTTGAACATGTCTTCATTTTTAATTTTTCAATGGATACAGGAATATTTTTCAACCTCACACCGGAGACTCATAAAAAGGCCATAAGACTCTAGGCAGAATTATATACTGCATGTGTGATTTATACTTTACTGTTGAAGAAATGGGGAGTGTATTTATATTTCGAACTTTGATGTGAACGAATATTTTCGTGAAATCTGTATTGAACCCTTTCACATGTTCAAGCGAAACATAGTATTTCAGGCTATTGATTTCTATTTATTAAGAGCTGTTGGATTCTAATTTGATGTTTGCCATAATGATCTTCGAAAAGAGTGTTGCACTTGAATTCAATGAATTATGTGTTTCATATGTTAATTAGATGGAATTCGTGACAACTTCAACGAAAATTTGCATACCCTCCCGTACGACAGACGTGATGAAATACAGTTTAATACAAAGAACACAAAATGCAATAAAATCAGTAAATTCCGGAGAAATACTTTTCCTTGCACCAGGAAAGTGCAGTTGGGCCCAAAAGCTAGTCAATTGTACAATACAGTTGTGCAAGTGAAAATAAAATTTCAGGCGGAAAAAATTAAGGCTAAAAGATACAAAGATCGTTTACATACGGCTGAATTAACGTTGAAGAAGAGCGGGATTTTGGCTTTTGAGAAGTTGAACGATTCTCAGAAACGTTTCATAAGTATGCAATTAACGAATGCAACAATTCATCCCAAGGTTTGTACAATACTTATGATACATTGCAAATTATTTCCGAGACAGAAAAAATGGTCAGTTTGAGGTCTCGAAGATATCTCAAAGAATTTTCAGACAGTTCCCGTTGAGATAGTGAAAATGAATTTAGAATTACTACGTGCTGAATGATCTAATAAGTCTTTATATAGTCGCGATACAAATTCTTTTTGAGCACCAACTTGTTCATGAACAGGTCATTTTGAATTCAAAGTATTCATAATAAATTCATGTCTGCTGTCATAATGGAAGCTCTCTGTAGGGCCTCTTGCTATGAGTTTGGACGTTATTTCATTGGGACAAATTGTAGATATATTCTTATCATTCACATGAAACTTATTGAAATGTGGATCGTTCCAGTGATCAGTCTCTGCTTATTCTCCGCGGTATTGCTGCGGTATTCATAAAAATTAATTAATAAATTAATATATAATGAACATATATTCATGATCCCTTGTGGTACATCATGTACATTCGGGTGGCGTAAAAAACCGACTTTTTTTGGTTTCCGTGTCTCGTATGAAACTATGTTCGTTTTTCATGTTTTCTGAGTTTCCTCCAAAGATCAGCTTGGAAAAAAATTTTTTACGGATCGCTCAATATTTTAAAAAATTTTACAAGTCAAAATTCATATTTCTTTTATTTTGCAATTTTTCTTCTCCTTGTGCTAAAATTGAATACCTGAAAAAATGATGATTTCCTCAAAGTTACAGCCCAAAATATTTCTTTTTGAAGGACGCTCAGGATTAAATAACATTTCAAAGTATATTTTTCATGTATTCAAATGCTAAATGCATTCAAAAATGTTCAGGAATTCTGAGCGATGTTCAAAAATCAATATTTTGAGCTGTAACTGAGAAAGTTACTATTTTTTGGGTACTAAATTTTACCGCAACGAGAAAAAGAATTAAAAAATGAAGAAACCATGAATTTTGACTGCTTTCAGAGTTTTTTAAAATCTCGAGTGCCCCTAAAACATTTCTCCCGAGCTGATCTTTGGAGAAAACCCTTGAAACATGATAAACTACCATATTCTCGTACGAAAAACGAAAATAAAAAATGAGGGTTTTTCGCTCCACCCTAGTGTACATGTTGCTTTCTTGACATTATTCAATTGAATAACATGATTGCAGATTGAATACTCAAACATAAGAAGAGACGCATAAAATTTGGAGTCCAAGTTTGCTTCAAGTACTTTATCAATACAAATTTAAAATACTTGATAATTACTTGCATACCTAAGATTCAGACCCTGAATATGATTTTCAATTTCTTTATAAATTATAAATAATCGGAAAGAACATAATACGGAAACGTTTGATACTGGGAGGTTACTACTCTAAAACTTATCTCAATCGCTAAAACTCATATTCATAGTGTAATCCTGATTGTTGATTTTCTCATCATGCATCAGAATTTCCGGTCAACGCGTAATTTATGAAAATTTTGTGCAAAGTATTTTACGCTTACTTCCAAGGTCGAGAGTCTTTAAAGAATTGATTTTGTAAATTTATAACCCATCTGAGTTCTTACACTAGTAACCCCTTGATTTGAAAATTTTGAATAAAATAAGGCAGATACACTTGAATGATTATGTACTATCTAAATGTTTAATTATGACTCACCATTTATATTAACGTTTCACAGCAAGTATTGACATCGATTCAATGGGGTTTAGGGATCGTCCATAAATTACGTAACGCTATTGACTATATCTTCCTCTATCTCACTCATCATGTCTGAAGTTGGTGCAACAAGGAACGATAGAAGGAAAAGCGTTACGTACTTCATGGACGGTCCCTTACTCGTAGCACCACGAAACCCAGAAAAATTAAACATTTGCGAGGTGAGCTACGGTGTGGAAAGAAATTGAAAAAAATGATGAGAATGTGATTTTACTGAAGCTGCATAATATCTATTGAACATTCAATCTGAATACGTATCCTGGACAACACGAGATTTCTCATAGAGCTCATAACGAATACAATGTATTCATAAAGAAGTGTTTTGGAACTTTTGTGCGATCTTAGATAACACTCATTGGGGATAAGATAAATGTTGTGTTAATGTGCATGGAGCGTTCATTGGAAATGAATAAAACATGAATTCTCAATGAAAGTTTAATGTAATCATTGGATTTCCTTGAGGATATTATGTCATGCCTTAGAATTGAGTGTTGAAGAATTGCATGCTTGAATGTGAACATGATCCCTGTTTCCTCTGATTTATCTTTTCCATACTTTGATCCCTCCGTTTCCTTATAAAGCTTTGATTTTATAAATCGGCATTAACGTATTGCTTATGGTATCATGTAATTCTCCACAGCAATCGTTGAGAAGATCATATGAATGCACATATGAGATTACATGGATCCAAAAGAATTAAGTTGTTGATGTTTCAAAATTACAAGGTATCATTGAAGGGCTTGTGATATATCCCCTAACAAAATATTCACCCAGACAGTACAAGAGTTCAAAAAGAAGTCTCAAGAATTCATGAGTTCATCCAGTGCGAACTGAATTCTTTACGAACTCTTTTGGATCTGGTGTGCTGTATGGGCATTTATTCACTCCCGAATAATGAATGCATTTTTCATTCTCAGACGGAGAAGGTTAGTTATTATTTTGAAAGAATCGCAACACTAACTGATTTGCATTAATCGCTAACTCGCTTGCTTTAACAGTGTTTTCCCCAAATACCGGCTGTTATATTACACAAATGCATGCCCCAATATACTGATTATCATTTTTCAGTGACAATCTTTGAATCTTCCAGTCCTAAACCAGTCTTTGTGAGAAATCTCATTACTTTCATATTATAACAATTTGTTCGTGAAGTTTTCGTTTACATTGTTCATCGGATTGTATGTGATATTGGAATATCGACCAAGTACATGGGTTCGGTATTGATTGTAACCACATTATCAAAATAGCCGCAATCAAGCGTTCCATTTCAAAACCACGTGCAGTCCGATGAGAATGAAATTCTCACAAAATTCCACATACATTACAGATATTACGTAAATCTAACATTTCACCACGAAGGAATAACCATTCCTTTTTTTATTGCATTGTTATATTTTCTCCGATTGTGTGAACGTTACATAGTTCTAACATGCATGAAATTTGAATTACTTCCAAATAGGTATAATTATTATATGATTTTCAGGGTCGGAGATTTGATTTAAACGAAAAAATTTTAGCATCAGCCCTCTTCTTACAATCTCGACAATGCTATCGTTTATTGTACCGAATTTTCATATTACCCAGTTCAAGAACTGTACGCTCATATGGGATGAGATGGAATAAAATAATCAAGTCCAATACAGCGCCAATCAGGATAAGATAATTGGCTTTGAAGATTTTGGTTTGAAGAGAACCAATGAATTCGCAGACCATGCGATTGTTTTCATGCTTAGAGGAATTGAACAACCGTGGGAAATCCCTATTTACTACGGCTTTTGCTATCAACAAACGCAGACACAGGATCTCGTTTATTGTATAAAAATGATAGTGAACGCTGTGCTCCAAACTGGCCTTCATATTGCTGCCACAGTTTGTGACCAGTTATCCACAAACTGTGCAGCAATAAACCAGCTGATTGAAGAAGCAAATGAAGTTGTGAGGAAAACTGGATTCGAACCTCGTGAGTAATAAAGCATTTCGCAATAATAGTGGTGCCCGTTAGCATTCATGGAGAAAAAAATAAATGAATAAAATCATTCACTTGAATTCTTCCAAAATGAATTACAAATACCTTTCTTCAACTTTCATTTCATATATCAAAGAGTTCACGTTGAAATCCACAACGCTTTTACATAACTGTATACTTCAGAAAGAGTTCATGGAAAATTGTTTCACGAAATCTTAGCTACTTTGGCTGTTATCCAGGAACTATCCCTGCTAGAAAGGATTCATTAAAAAGGATTCATCAGAATTAAAATTTCATCCATTCAAATTCACCTAAATTCTTCCACATCGTGTACCAATTTTAAATGATTGCTTTTAATGTACACCGAACGCCAAGGAAATTCATGTCGCAATATCTACATTCATATAATTCGCTGTAATTTATTTAAATCGAGTACAAAATTGAGCCCAAATGGATTCACTATTAATGTGAAATATCAGTACTGATTTCAATCGTTTGCAATTTTAATAAAATGATTGTAATTCTTCTCAATTCAAAATATTGTCACAGGAAAGCGCGTTCAATTCGATTTAATTTCCCTCATTCATTGTAATTCTCTCTTCACAGCAGGGATGCCAAGAATACAAGAATAAAACCAAAATCATGTCTATGTTTTTTCACTTTTCACTCTTTTTCGCATATTTGAAGCATGAAAAATATATGTTGTTGAATCAAATACACTGATATCACAAACTTATCCCATATGCAGGTGATTGTTATTTATTATGTGTTAATTTGAACCATACATTACATTCGTATATTTCACGTATTACGCAAAATTTCGCTTGGAGGTATATTGGACAATTCAAGTGAATGTGTTGGAGATTTGATTTGTTCATAGTCACTGTATGTAATTCATGTTCTTAGTCTCTCAGCAAGCATTTCCGTTACAACCTCGCATCAAGACCACGGAGATATTGAAACTACCTGTCTTTCAATTTACAAATACAATATTACAAGAATAACTTGCAGAAATATCGTTGGAATATTACTTGAAAACGTAATACTTATACTGCAGTTTCCTTGTAATTGTATTTCGTAATATTACTGTTGTAATACTCGCAATAGGTACTTTCAAGATCGCATCAATGTCACTGCAATGTTAATGCAAGGTTCTAACAGCGATCAGTGTTGCCGTTGAAAAGCTGTCACTTTTCTTTGATTGATGGATTCCATTTAAAACAAAAACATCATTGTACGTTCCATGAGAATCAACCAATCATGAAGAAGTGACAGGTTTTGAACGGTAACACTGACAGTGATGCTCAGTGGGTTCATATAATGTTTTTCAATAGGCATACAGATTCGAAAATGCTTATTGATAATTGAATATATTGTTCCTGTTCATCTTGATACTTTAATGATACTTTTTCTCTATTGTAATTGATATAGCAGTATATAATAATTATTGTTACAGGTGGTGATATGATTATCGGTGGGCCCAAAATCATTCCGATTTTTGATTCTCCACATTTGATTAAAGGAGTGAGAAATAATCTGCTAAATAAGGATCTTGAAGTAGACGTATCTCAGCATCCGCTGGAGAATTTTTCGCAATATATAAATCGGAAACCTAAACGTAAATTTGCTCCTTGGGACATAGTTAAACTCGCGTATGAAATAGACGTGTATCCATACAAATATAGTCGAAAATTAAAAAACATCACTGAGGCTCATATTTATGTTGAAAAAATGAACAAGATGAGAGTAAAACATGCTGCTCAAGTTTTTAGTGACTCAATGGCAGAGTTCATTCAGTTTAATGTTAAATATGAAGGTACTTTGTATTCAACGTTTTGTCCTTCGAACCGATCAAGATAATGATACAAACTTCTACATACGATTCTTACCCTGGTGAAAATTTCCACTCACTGGAAGCGGAGATTGGTACAAATGGAGCGTAAAATGTTTCAATTTCCGCTTCTTTCGCGCTTGGATACTGTTTCTTTTACTCTTCCGTGTCGCTTCATACCCTCTCCACGCTCCCATTTTTACTAGGGTAATAATGAAGTATTATTATCATTCTCGTAGTGAATATCCATTGAGAATCCATTGAAGTATTTTATAACTCATTACCTGAAAATTTTCAAAAAAAAAAAATAAGTGCGTTTTAGAAATGTGATGATACCTTCATGTTAATTTCATTATGACTCACTTCAGGACACATAAAAACATCAAAAGGGAATTTCTCAATTCCTCCAGAAGGTGCCGTTACCGCTGAAGTATTTAATCTGTTTAACGATCTTTTTGACCCGGTCAACGGGCATACATTGAAGCCAACAGCCAAATATCGAATGGCTATTTCCGATGACAGTCCTCACCACGATTTCTGGTACGAGTGCAAAAAAAGACTAAGAAATATGAGATTCGTCAATGAAACATCCAAACAGCCCGTGCCTGCCATACCTTCCTCAAAAAATTGGGTACGAACTATAGAAGGATTCGAAGCACTTTGGAAATTTTTGAAAAGCCAAGGAATTCAAAATTTCAAACCTCGATTTGTCAATCAGGATCCCTTGGAAAATTTATTCGGAGTTATTCGCAGTCACGGTGTGAGAGACCGGATCCAACGCCTGAGCAATTTGTATCGTCGTATAAATCAATTTTTTTAAATCGATTCTTATCCACCAAAATAAATCGTGGAAATTGCGAAGATAATTGTACCGGTGACATGTTATTTACATTGAAAAGATTTTTCATATCGGATGAAGAGCAAAAAATAGACGATGATATCACCGAAGAAGATGAAAGTATGGAAAATACTCCTGAAAATGCAGCGGCACTTTTGGGTAACACCAAAATTAAGAATTCTCAAGATTTAGGCCAGGAGATTTTACGAATACCACCATTTGACGATTGTTCGGATTGCGAACAAAGCTTCACATCTTGCACGGAATCTGACCACCAAATCTCACCGTTTGATAAATTTTGTAATGAGTTTCATAAAAACTATCCACTCGTGATGGATAAGGTCTGCTATAAATCACGGATCAGTAAAATTTTGAAACAAGAAATACTGCTCCTCATGCCGCCGTCCTGGTGTCCTTGTGCCATTCATCAAAACGCTATGCATAAAATAGTCATCGAAAGTTTAATTCGTTTACATATTCCTTCATGGTGCAGAGATATCAGTAAACATTTGTGTGGGAAGCAAATTCATTTCAAGAACGGCAGTAAAATGTTCAAAAGAGCATTCCATTATTATAATATGAGCAGAAGGAAGGAGAATCGTGAGATGTAGCTGTCTGGAAGAAGGAACGTCGTTTGAGAAACGAAGTACACGGCAAATGAATTTGCGAAACGAAAAATAGAAACATGATTGTATAAAATGTACACTATGCACAAAAACAACGGAACAATTTTATTCAAATTATGTTTCTTCATACATACATCGTATCGAATTCACTGATGATACGATAGATGATATATCAGTTTATGAAAATCAGGTAACACCTATATTATTGACCTTCACACAGATATAACGGAAACTAATACAGTTATATACATATGTACTTGAAATATTCATATACGAGGGTGGATTGATAAGTTTCCGGCCTGACCAAGAGATGGCGCCACTAGGCCTACCTTGAGGTGGCGTTCTATAGTACCATCCTTAGATAGCTTGTAGCTATAGTTTCAGTCCGATCGCCATGTTAGTTTAGTTTTGAGAGCACGCTGACCAATACGCCTCTGTGTTTTTCGTAAAAATAGAAAAGCTGGAAAATCGTGCTGTCATCAAATACTTTTATTTGAAGGGGTTAACGCCGAAGGAAATTGAAGAAGAGATGGACTCAACACTGGGGACATCCTCCCCATCATATTCAACCGTTGAGCAGTGGGTTTCCGAGTTTAAAAAGGGTCGTGTGAGCACCTCTGATGAGCCTCGCTCAGGACGCTCCATTGAGGTCACAACTCCAGATATAATCGAAAAAATCCATCAAATAGTGCTGAAAGATCGCAGATTAAAAGTTCGTGAGATAGCTGAGACCTGTAAGATGTCATATGAACGTGTACAAAATATTTTGTACCAACATTTGTATATGGAAAAGCTCTGTGCAAGATGGGTGCCGCGTTTGCTAACAGTCGACCAAAAATTGATTCGAAAGAACATTTCTACCGCCAATTTGGCGTTGTATAAGCGTAATCCAAGCGAATTTTTGCGTCGATTCGTAACCGTTGACGAAACTTGGGTCCACCACTACACTCCTGAAACCAAAGAACAGTCTAAACAGTGGATTGGACCAGGGGAACCAACTCCAAAGAAGGCAAAAACAATTTTTTCGGCGAACAAGGTTATGGCTACTGTTTTTTGGGATGCAAGAGGTATTATATACATTGATTACCTTGAAAAGGGTAAAACTATCACTGGTCAATACTACGCAGACTTATTGCAACGTTTGAGCCACGAAGTGAAAATTAAACGACCTCATCTGGCGAAGAAAAAAATGTTGTTTCATCACGATAACGCACCAGCGCACACGTCAATCGTTGCGATGGCTAAAATCAACGATCTGAAGTTTGAAATAATGCCGCACCCTCCCTACTCTCCAGACCTAGCCCCGAGTGACTATTATCTGTTTCCTAACCTCAAAAATGGCTTGGCGGTAAGAGATTCGCGGACAATGAAGAAGTAATCGAAGCTGTAAATGGGTATTTTGAGGAGCTTGACGAATCAGTCTATAGAGATGGCATTACTAGACTAGAACACCGCTATGAGAAATGTATCAGCCTTGGAAGAGATTATGTTGGGAAATGAAAAAAAAAAATTCTTAAAAACGTTGTTTTTCTTGGTCAGGCCGGAAACTTATCAATCCACCCTCGTAGTAGGGTGGCCCTTAGTAGGGGTATTTCCACATTTGTTTTCTCTCAGCCCTGGTGGAAATCCAAAAGTGGAGGAAGCGGGTATTGAAACAAATGAAGCGTGAAAATGTTCCAATTCCCTCCTAATTTACGGCTACATAACTCTTCGTTACGCTCAGATGACTTTCAGATTATGCTTCGATCGCGCTTTCGGTGCTCTTCAACGCTCCGTTTTCACCAGGGAGGCACTCTTATAATGCTCCTAAATTGATGACATTTATAAACTCACTCATTGCTTGAATAATTGATTTGAATTTATAGGAATTTTTCAAATACCCCTTGAATAATCTCCGTTATGCGAGCAACAATGAAGGGATTCAAAATGAAAACGTATTGATTGCCCGAATAATTCATTATGGAGTTTCGATATGAGGTCTTCCTGAACATTGAGTTCATCAACAGTTCATTCGATACCACAAATGATATATCAGCTCATGAAAATCAGGTAAAAACTATGTTATTCATCTTCACACAGATATTTGATTACGTTCGTCTTATGTCAGTAATTCAGGTCATGAATTTACAGAGATTGGAGGTGTTCGACTCAGTTATTGACAACTGGTGAAGGGATGTGATCTACGGTAATGATAAATCCTCATCCAACAGCCTGAAGACTACGTATTCTTCAACAAGCAGTAATGAGAGAATACCATATCGGACCATAACTATGTGTTTATTGACGAATTTCATACTTTTCATCCAATGGATGCAATTATAAGCAGTTCTTTGTGAATTACGATCAATTAAAACTACCCAAATCACATTGAAATAATTTGTTTCAAAATGATGTGTGAAATACTTTGAATTGTAAAAAAGGACATTGAATTTATTGGAAAATTGTTATTTCAAATGATGTATGAAATTCTGTGAATATTATATATAGTTTTCAGTTATATTTTAGAAATTGATATTTAAAACTGGGATATGTTTAAATGATCAACCTAAAAAATGTGGATAATTTATTTCTATGGCACTTATTCAATCAATTTACAATGATCGAAAACTATTTCTCATTCTAGAAATCAAATTTGAATCATGTAGTACTTTTTATATTAATTTACAGTCACCAACGATTGGAATGAAATTCAAATCACGAATCATTGCATCTTCTCATTTCAGTCAAGGAAGGAAAAAAAATTGGATACAAAATCTTCCAAACTTCCCTTACAGGGAGATAATTGAGAAAATAAAATAAAGTGAGGTGATAGAATACAATTGAATGAGCAACAATTTTTGTATTTTATTTTGTATAATGAAATACAATTTTGTTTTGAGAAATATTTGAAAATAATGTGCACAATACTTTGAATGTTAGAACAAAATATACAATTTATTTGAAAAATATTATTGAAAATGATGTATGGAAGTTTTTAAATATTATAATATTATGAAATTATAATATTATAATATATACATCATTTTCAACGATATTTTTGAAATACAATTTTATAAATCATTCAAGCTCTCGAAGTATTGTACATATTATTTTGAATTCCGCGCCATATCGCCAATGAAATTCCCCATAAATAGGGGAAGCCCAGGAAAACAGTAACGTCATCACGATGATGACTACGACGCCACCATACCTAACTTCTTTTCACTAATTAGAATGCTATGTATGAATATCCAATGGAGTTGCATCCCCCTGGGTCCAGCAATACCGAATACTCATAATCCTGAAGGTCAGTGAACCTGAATTGAATAATCCCGAATAGAAATAAGCCAGAATATTACTACGAGTTACTAGTCAACCACCAAAGCTGCGTTCCTGCATTTATCAAGTATTGACTCGGAGATCGTTTTTGCTTCTTTTATCGTTGATGTTAAAAAGAGATGAGGCGTTGCTGGGGCGATGACGCGGGTGAGTGCGAAATCAACGAAAAACCAAATCAACAAAACCATTAGTTGGAAGGAATAATACATCACACTCTCTCTTTTCAAACACTGATTTCGTTGATTTCGCACCCATCCGATGACGCGGCCTGTGAAGGAACGCATACTAAGCACATCGAAAGTTCCTGAAATTCATTCTATTCGGGATTATTCGATTCGAGTGTACTGACCTTTGGGATTATAAGTATTCGGTATTACCTACCTACATTCCCGAAGCGCCATCTGGAAAACTTCAACACACGATCACAGTGATTCTAGGGAAAACAAGGGGAGTTAGACTACCTATATTTCTTCTACCGGGTACATAATTCACACACTGGCATATGAGCGAAGCTTAAGGAATCATTCATAACCTGAATCTGCGCCTGCATGTACATGAGGTTGTTATTCCCACAATACGGCTTTCAAACTATCTCAAAGAAAAATATTTTTCGAAGAGAAGAATGGAATTCTGGAACTCTTTCACGAGTAAGTCAATTTTGGTATTGAAAATATATTTTTTCACGAATAATCATTTTTCTATCAAAATATTTGTGATTCATATATATTTTATTATCATAACTGATATGAAGACTACATTATCTGTAATATTATGCACGTACAATCGAGCGAAGAAGTAGAATGTGCAGTGCGATTCATAAATGATCCCTGTAAAAAATATTCCGTTCAAAACGATTCGAAGGAATTGGAATTTCAATGAGAACGGATGCGATTTTCTGATCTCTTTGGAGGAATACAAAAGGAACTAATAACTTTTGAAAATAACTGTTGTTACTAATATACTAACCTGACAATTCACTGCATTCAGACGAACTAAAAGATTGAGCAATTTAAATTCCATATGCTGCAATTTGTTCGATAAAGTACATGAAGATTGAAAGATACAGAATAAATTTCCAATTGAAGGTTATGAATCATATGAGAGTTGAGGAATGAATGAGAATTGGAATACGAACATTTGCATAGTCTAAGAACAATTCAAAGATATTCATGATTAAAAAAAATAATTCTCGGCAGAAATGTGATTTCTGAGAAGGAATTGATGACAGTAAGAATTGAAAGGTACACAATGATGAATGTATAATGAAAATAGGGACAGCAATAATACTCTATATCTATATAATACACTACGATCTCTAATACTCTCTATAAGATCCTTTATTATACATCTAATAAGTTCTCATTATGAAATTAGGGCATCCCTATTTTCATCATACATTTCTCTTTGCGTATTCACATTGAATAGTTTCAATCGTCCAATACCAGAAAATCGTATTCATGTCTTCACCCATGTGGAAATGTACACACGGGCCGCTACTGGCGCGGTACTGTTGCCAGAGTTGCCAGTACTGGCAAATCCAACCTTGCCTTTATGGGGCCAGTGGTTTGGACGGTACTGGCAAGGAGTCGGAATGATAACATCATTTTACATAAGGGCCAGTGAAACATTTACCACTACGTCGGTGGCGGTATTTGGTGTGTGCCTACTATGGTGGAACTCTGGCATGACAACAGAACCAATTGTTCTACCACACCTGGATGAGAAGTGGTAGAGGGTCAAAATAATACATCCTACGTAGGAATCCAGACCCGACCCAGTACTGGCACAGTGCTGGTGATCAGAGATCCCCGGAGTTATATTTCAAGTAAAAAAACAAAGATACATTGAATTTGAACTTTCAAAACTTTGTGTATCTATTTTTCTCATCACCGTTATCTGAGAAAGACGCTTTGGAAGTGGTTTCATGAAAGTTCACTTGGCAAGGATTGAACCCGGGACCTGCGAGTGAGAAACAGAGTCTCTGTCACATCAGCTAATCTCCGAGTTGACAATGGACCACTTAAATTCCCATTTATTGCACTAATTCCCTCGAAGTCACGCAATTTACCATAGACTCCGTAGTGAAACAAGATTCTACCAATGCTGGTTCATTGTTCTCTATCGAACGTATTGAATGATCATACCAACTCTGTCTTGATACTGGCGCGACTCCGGCTCACTACAAAAATCAAGTTGCCAAGACCGTGATTTTAATGTCAATCGACTACCGATTCCGTAGTCAACCGGAGTCCCGCCAATATTGATACCATGTCGTCTATCGAACATATTGAATCATAATACCAACTCTGGCTCAATACTGGCGCGACTCCAGCTGACCACAACAGCCGAGTTGCCAAGATCATAATTGCAACATCAATCGACTATCGATTTTGTAGTCAGCCAGTCATATCATTACTGGCATATTGCCCTCTGTTGTACATATGGAATGATAATACCGACTCTGGCTGAATACTGGCGCGGTACCGTTTCTCGAAATCCTGGGTATTGTCCAAACAGTATTCATTTGATACTGACCCTATACCGTCTGTCCACGCGAGCCAATACCGTCTGAAATTTTGCGAATGTTTGGCGACAGTTGAAAAACGGTAATGATTCTGAACAGGCACAGTTGTTTTTGCCGAACTTTGGCAAATACAACCTCGCCAGTACCACGCCATTTGTCATAATGAATTGACATAATCGGGAGTGATTTTGGAAAATTGTTTACCGTCTGGATTATTTGCACATTCTATGCTCCTCACATGCTTAGATTGCTTGAAACAAGCTTGCACAAGCTTGGAATGTTTGAAAAGTGCTTGTGCTATTTGAATACAATCGGTATCGGTATCGGTTCAATAGTGAATTACTGGTTGAAAACACTTACTGACAATCATTCCTTTTCAGAATAGTTTCCTAAATAGCACAAGAATTCTCAAAGAGTTCTTCATAAATATATTGTATTCATCTCTGTTGGAAATAATGATTGAAATGGATGGATTTGGATAGGATTTCGATCCGAATTTAAACATTTTCTATACATATCAATCCGGTTTTGTCCGGTAGTGAGACAAGTGATCCATAAGTATCCAGTTCTGTCCATGCAGAGAGAACTTCTATCAGTTTCAATGCGGAACTGGGGGATTTTTGGAAGCTTCCAATCCGTTTGCATCCTTTTCCAATCCAGAAGCGTTGCCGATCCGTCTCTGTCCATCAAGAAAATATAATGATCATCCATAATGATCTGAACTACAATATCTATTCGTTCGTGTCCAGAGAACGGATTGACTTCCTTTACGAACGAATCACATTACATTTTTGAGATGTGAATTTGTTTTTGAATCTATTTCCATCCGTGAGGAGAGATGAGAATTCTATCCGATTGCATCCGAATTCAGAGCCTTGTCCAATTTCATCCGTTGGACGTATGAACCTCAATCAGAATGAATGAGGAATTTTTTTTGACATCATGTCAGTGCGCTCAATCCAATTCGATCCGTACTTTCGGATAGAGACTGGATTCGAATGTATCCAACCAATGACCTGTATCCGTTTCCATCGAAGAAATGTGTCAAATTTGAATTCATCTGAATCCAAAATTACACGTAGGAAAGTGCCTCCTTGGAAAATAGTATAGTTCACTATTTTATGTAGTAAAAAGTATCTTTTATATGTTTTCAGTAGAATGAACTATGTAATTCATTGATCATGCGATGTGAAATATTGGAGAACGTAACGTTACGTAGTATCCTCATGAATCACTATGAGAATTTTGAATTTCTGTAATTTTCATCACTGAATTTGAATTTTTATGCGCTACAAATCAGTATGCGACGTAATGAAGTTTCCCATATCACATATCGGGGGCGGCCCTGCTACGTATGTGAGCGTACTTTACTATTTTTTCAAGATCTCTTTTCTCTGTGTATGCTGTCGCGGAATTATAGTTCCGAATTCATTTTTGAATGTTTCATTCTTGTTCATCCTGGCGGAAGAGGCGAGCTTTCTTAAGACCGATTAGATGAAAACTGATATCTCGTCATTCCGGAGTGACTGATCCCGAAATTTTATATCAAAACATTTTATGTGCCAAAATTCGAATTCAAAATTTCGACATATCAAATTTAGAAATCTCGAGATACAAAATTTCAAGATATTAAACCTTTGGGACATTGAGATGTTACCCTGAAGATATCTATTCCGGATGACGCAAGATATATGAGGTCCGTTTGTTCTAATATGCTCTAAGTTGTTCCGCCTTGTGCCAAACCAATCATTCTTATAACTGAAATCAGTGAATAAAAAATATTTGACGCAGGTTGAGACAACATGGAACACGTGGAACAAATTCAGCTATGAGCCGGATTTGTTAAGCACGTTCCTAGTCGCTTCAACTTGCTCCAAATATTTGTGATTCGATGCTTCCAATTATAAAAGTCATCCCTACTGAAAATTCCCAGTCATGGATTCCCAAATTCGCAAGGGTCTCGCATGGGAATCAAGTGGGTCGCATGGGTCTTCGCATGGGAATCAAGTGGATCGCATGGGTCTCCACATGCGAAGCGATTAGGTCGACCCACGTGATTCCCATGCGAGACCCATGCGAATTTGGGAATCCATGACTGGGAATTGACAGTCGGGATGTGATTGGTCTGGTACAAGTTGGAGCAGCTTAG
This sequence comes from Gonatopus flavifemur, assembly GCA_018340375.1. Classification (NCBI taxonomy): domain Eukaryota; kingdom Metazoa; phylum Arthropoda; class Insecta; order Hymenoptera; family Dryinidae; genus Gonatopus; species Gonatopus flavifemur. The sequence goes on along the minus strand of JAFFJZ010000050.1, from coordinate 94,133 downwards.
GGCACGTATAAGGGACGAATCCATTATGAAACAATCAAAATGGACGGAATTGGATAGAGGAAACCGCGGCTATCGTGAAGGTGCGATGTATGAAAACGGATAGAGCTGGAAACATCGAGTTCGGATAGGAACGGATACATTATAAAATGACAGGCGTGGATAGAAATGGATAAAAGTAAAGGAGGACTATCAGAGATGTCAATGGATAGGAATGGATACGATTTCTCCGAAGTAATCGGATGGAAATGGATGAAAATGGATGATACACATCCTGGAAAGAACCGGATTGGAATGGATAAAATGCATTCCAGCAACATTAGGCATGACGGGATATGAACGGATAAAGCTTATTAGGGTGGTATCGTGAAGCACCGGATAAAACCGGATGCGATTTATATTCAGGCCCCGAATATTATATGGATACATTTGGATAAAATTTTTATGGGGCCCAATAATCTGCTATCCACTTTGCGGATTAAAATTGATTAGAATCCTATGCGTTCTGCGGATGACATTGGATCAGGGAAAACCGGACCAGAAATAGGATTCAAATGGATGCATAGTAAATCCTATCCATTTCCATCCAACTTTTCCAACAGGGATCATGAGCTCTTCGAAAACTCATGTACTTCTTGCGTTCGTATTGAAAATTTCAAGCAGAAAACTATTGGGGATCTGTTAGGGTTGTAAGTGGTTTGAATGGTGTGGAAATATCATAAATGCTGATTATATCATATACTAACCTTTGGTTACTTTCTTCATTGTCAGAATCTGTATCATCGACTGAAACTTTTTGGAGTTCACGATATTTTTTCACTCTATTATGAGACATATTTGGGAATTCGAATCGACGATTTTACGTAGAACTACACTCCAAGAACACCCAAACCTCTGTGTGTGTCTGATAAATGTACGAGAAAATTTGAATACGTCTACGAGCGTGCATGGAGATCGCTGGCTCTTAGAATATATACATATATACAAACAACCAGACATTGGTTCACATGACTCGCGTGAACTCTGTTCATTATAATAATATTATTGGCAGAATATTGAAATAGCGGAGATTGGGTGTTGTAGTGAGCCAAAGCTACGCCAGAACAGAGCCAGAGTTGGAGGGAGTACGATATGTTAGGGCGAAAACAATGTGCCTGAACTAATGGGGGACTGACTGGCTTTGGAATCGGTTATCAACCTTCGTCAAAAAAAATCCCCGAATAAACATGCATCTGGTGGTTCACCAAAGCTGCGCCACTAGGTAGCAAAAATGACCTGATTCATTTACCATATTAGGTGGGCGAAGAAGTGGCTATACTGATTCAGTTGATTACAAATTTCGTAGCCAATCAGTGCCATACCAATACTGGCATATGGTCGGCTATTAGATATATGAAATGGTAATCCCAACTCTGGCTCAGTACTGGCGCCGCTTTGGTTTACCATAACAGTCGGATTTCCATGGACATAATTTTAACGTAGTTCCACTACCGATTTTGTAGTTAGCCATTGCCCTACCGATCCTGGCCCTTCATTGTCGACTGGATATATTGAATGATCATCCCAACTCTGGCACAGTATTGGCGTGGCTCCGTTACACTACGACCCGTGTATTTTCCGGCCAGTATCGATTCATTACTGGCCCAACACTGTCTGTCCACGCCAACCAATACCGTCTCACTTCCGTCGAACATGTCGAGCCAGTTGAAAAACAGTGATGGGCCTGAACAGGAACAGTTGTTTTTGCCGAAGTCTGGCAAATACAACCTTTCCAATATGGGCGATTCGTCAACTCCGGCAATTTCCACATGGGCGATTGTCAATTCCTCCTAACGGAATATTTTTCACAGTGATACTTTCGAACGAGAAATATCTTCAGTCACTATTTGAATGGGGAAGAATACTTATCAATTTTCTGGATAATTTCAAAAAATAAAAGACTTGCTCGATAGTTTCTATAAGAGAAGAGCATAGATAATTCAAATAAACATTAGAACCTATTGGAAAATTGGAAAGGGAATGTTAGTTTTTCCTCGAACAAAATTATTATCCAGCACATCTCATTTCACAATAACTCCCCTTTTTATAATGTAATATATGTACCCATATTCGTGTACTCGCATGAATGAATATTATACTTTTATTCAAACATCCATCTGATTCAAGTAGCTCGTGTATTGACGATCATAAAAAATCACTGTCAGAATGTTTAAGTCTCCGTTTTCGTTCCAACCTCCTGCCTGGATTCGCAATATTATTGATAGATAATATATCTTTTTACATGCTCCGATGTTCATTCAATATAATCCTATTGAGTAGAGTTTTCGATTTCAGAAAATCATGTCCACTGATTCGGATGAGTCACAGCCAGGAACCCCCCCAAAAAAGAGAAGGATTGATAAAAAATCTATCAAACATGTACAGCAAGTCTATTCAAAGGAGTGGGAGTCTGATAATCGATATAAATCCTAGATCAAACCAGTGGAGAATTCCAAACATCAAGCTAAATGTAAAATTCGTAAAAAAATTTTTTCTTGTGAAAGTTTGAAAAAGCATGTCAACTCGGTCCGACATACATCGAATATGAATTGTGTATCGAATTCTGAAACAATCACAAAACACATCGAAAGCAGTGATATTAACAAGAAAATAAGGATTGTTGAAATCAAGTTAGCGGCTCTCATTGCGGGACATGATATTCCCTTCAAGAATATGGATCATTTGTCTGATGTATTGAAAGAATGTTTCACAGATTCTAAAATTGCTCAAGGTTTGGCCATGGAGCGAACGAAAACAACAAATATAATTACAAATGTTACTGGTCAAAACTTCAAGGACGATCTTGTTCAAAAATTACAAACCACTGAATTTAGCATATTGATGGATGGATCGACGGATATCAGCACAATCAAATTGACTTGCGTACTGGTTCGATTTTTTTATGAGAATCTGGAGAAAGTTGTCAGTTGTTTTTATGACTTGATTCCAATATTTGCTGGTGATTATGAAAAAGCTAATGAAGGTGCTACTGCTGAAAATCTTTTCCAGTGTTTAGTCAAGTCCATAGATGAAAATAATATTCCTCATAGTGATGTGATTGGATTTTGTTCAGATGGGTGCAATACTATGATGGGGGTTCATAACTCAGTTTTCACTCGAATGACAGCTTCATTGCCTGGCATTGTTGTTTGGAAATGTATCTGTCATTCACTTCATTTGGTTGCCAGTGAAGCTTGTGAATCCTTACCAACAAAATGCGAACAATTAGCCAGAGACATTTACAACCATTCCAACTCAAGTTCGAAACGCTGCTCACAGTTTATGGAATTTCAAGAGTTTTTAGGATTGAAAACACACAGAATATTGCATCCATCACAGACAAGATGGTTATCCGTGAACATGGTTGTCAATAGAATTTTAAAACAATGGGATGCTCTGAGATTATATTTTGATAAATGTTTGTTGGCACATAGATTGGGAAGCAGTGAAATGATATACCAAGCACTGAACGATCCATTTTTGAAATATTTTTATTGCTTCTTAAGCTGGTTTTTACCGAAGATATCTGGATTGAAGGAATTTTTTCAGAGTGAAAGAGTAGTCATCTTAATGTTGCATCAACGGATGGAGGAAACTTATATAAAGAGATTTTGGTGATTTATTCGACACCAGAATATGTACTTGGAACTAAACAAGGAATTGTTAAGCCATTGGAATCTATTAATCCAGATCCCCCAGAGCAAAAGTTCTATAAATCTGACAGTCAAATGCACTAAGCGGTGAAAGTAACGGAAGAAATGCAGAAGCCCAATATTATGAGCGATAAGAAATCAGTGAAAGAATTTTACTGTAGAGTGAGACAGTCCCTCAAAATTACGTGTATAGAAATAAAAAGTCGTTATAATTTTGATGATCCAATATTGTCGTTACTAAAGATGTTATCACCTACAAATGGATTGAGCGTGGAATTCAGAACAGATTTCCCATCATTGTATCCGTTTGTGAAACATTTACCTCGAATAACATCTCTTGCTGATTCCTCTGTGGAAGTGATAGATTCAGAATGGGGAAGTTTGCCGTTCACAGAGATACCGGATGTTCTCAAGAAACAAGTTTTTCCTACAGACAGAACAAACCCTTCTATATCTATCGATAAATTTTGGAGTGGATTTGAGTCATTGAAAAATTATGACGATGTCAACACTTTCAAAGCCCTCCCACAGTTTTGTCTGGAAGTGCTCTCTCTTCCCCACTCTAATGCGGATAGCGAAAGATTATTCAGTAAAGTGAATAACATCAAAGTGAAAAATCGTAACAAACTGAAAACTGAAACCATTGTTGGGTGCTTATTAGCAAAAGAGGTATTACGCAGAAGTATTAGTGGAGATTGTACCAAATTTTCACCAAGCGAACAAATGATGACCAGAATGACCAGTAACAATTTATACTCCAGTAAAGATAGAATACAAAAGCAACTAGATGACACGGGAAAACCAAATAACCATATTGAAGGAAGCGATTAGGACGAAGATTATTATTTCAAGCAATAATAGGGTATTTATTTTGGAGATTTTGTATGTACAATTTCTGTAATTCAAATAATTTTTTAATTTAATTATATGTGTACAATTTCTGTGATTTAGAAATGAAACCATTCATATGCATCCATAATTTGTCTATTCCAACAATTTTATTCCCTAAGTACATCCCACACAGCATTTCATGTCTAAAAGATATCCCAATACAAATTTAAGAGGTCTTATGCAACCCGAGAAGATATTCTGAAGACATCTAAAACAGTCCTAACTCCTAAAAGATTTCTATAGATTCATAAAAGATCAAAGAACCCGAAAGATCGTCCCGGAAGACAAGTTTCACATTATCAGAGAGCAGTATTACCAAAATATGAACTTGAAACGTCTTCTTATTGGGAGTTCCGTTTTCCGATCAATGGTGATTTGATCTTGAAGATCAGAAGTGCTGTGTGGGATATTATCAGACTTTCGAACGCATATACGAAATAGCAGTATTGATACTATATAAAAATAATAAAAATAAGGTCTATAGAATATGCTTATGAGAGTGCTTTAAATATACTTGATACGTTCATAGTGAATTGGAAATGTACTGTTAGTTTGATAACAAAATAATCGGGTTTTTCACCCCGCAAGGACATTTTGAAACCCCTAGAGAAGTGACCACTCTATTTGAACACACTCATGAATTTTCTGATTGAATCTTGCATAATGTTTTGATCAAATCCCATTAAATTTCATTCTGTCAGATTCTGTGGATTCTTTTCAACCAGGTTCAATCTTAGATTTTCGCCTCCATTCCTTTCAAAATGAATAACTTGAATGGGACATAATGAAACTCTACATGTTCCGCTAGATGTAATGAAAATGCGGGTGTTCATTATTTTTTATTTAATTCATTTATTTCTGAGGAAATTGAGCGCGCTAATGTGATGACTTTGAAACCCTGGAATGTCTTCAATTTCGAACAGAAACACGGAAATATTTTCCTACCAACCCAATAACCTCCTTCAATAATTCTGGAATACTTTTGGCTGTACATTAAGTTTTTCACCTTTTCTCTCCTGTATATGATACACAAAAAACATTCTTAGCTGTACCACTTGATATTTAGCTGATTCAGCCAATCAGTTTCGCACTGACATAGACATGTAGCTACATTAGGTGAATTTTTGCTGGTGCAGTAAAAAATTTCGTTACAATAGCCCGAATTCAGTCATTGCGGTTTGAAAATAGAACGAATTTTCATTGAATACATGCATTCCGCGTTGAATATTTACACATGTTGTACAAAACTGCTGGTCAAAATATGAATACACGTAGCAAAAGCACTTTTCAATCACATAACTGAGAAATTAAGTTACATGTGTATGAAATTTCAGTTACGGGAATATACATAAATGTGGGATAGAGTGTAGTGAAAATTTGGGAATCCAATGACATGTAAACGAATTTTCAATTCAAATATTGAGCATTGGAAATTTTAGTTACGGATGTGATTGGAAATGTTATGAAACTTCAAACAATTTTTAATAGTGTGTGCTTTTGACAATTTCTCGAGTTTCAACACAAGGCATTTCATCTAATACTCGAGATGTAATTGATTTTCATATTCTTCTTACATTATTTGGCGGGGAACAAGGTTTTATTGAACATACAAGATTTGAATATTGTGCATTTGCCAAGGGAATATTTGTTCCATGGCCATTTGGATTCACGGAATTTATACGGGAATTTGCCGGAATTATACGGACTGAATACGGACTTTTCACTCATAGAATACGGACTTGAAAAAAATTTTTCTGGCAACGCTGATATGTGGAGGGAGAAGAAAATTTAATGATCATAGGCGACTGGAATGCGGTAGTAGGGCAAGGAAAAGAGGGCAACATAACAGGAGATTTTGCGTTGGGGAAAAGAAATGAAAGAGGACAACGTTTAATCAAATTCTGTGGAAGCCATAAAGTGGTTATTACAGACACATTGTTCAAAAATCATCCAAGAAGAATCTATACTCGGACAATGCCAGGAGATACAGCAAGATATCAAGTTGATTACATATTAGTGGAACAAAGATTTAGAAACCGAGTGATGAGCTGTAAAACTTATCCAGGCGCGGATATAGATAGTGATCACAATATGTTGCTGAAGAAATGTTTTCCGAAATTCAAAGCTCTGGAAAAGAAAATGCTAAAAAGATGGAATTTGAAGAATCTCAAACAAGGAAAAACACAGGAAGCATTCAAAGTGATGTTGGACGGAAGATTGGAGGATCGACAAGAGAAAGACTTGGGAATAGAGAGTAGATGGACGAATAAGGAGGGGAACATAGAGCGATGTGCAGATGAAATTTTGAAGAACGATGGAATAGAGCCTAAGAAACCATGGATGACAGAAGAAATTCTCGATTTAATTAATGAGAGGAGGAAATACAAGAATAAGAATATCGAACAAGACCAGCAGACATACAAGGCACTGAGGAATAAAATAATCAGACAATCAAGGGAAGCAAAAGAACAATGGTTGGAGGGAAAATGCCAAGATATAGAAGGAAAATTACATTTAGGGAAAATTGATGAAGCATATAGGATGGTTAAGGGATATTTTGGACAAATGAAATTCAGGAGCAGTGAGATCAAAAACTCTCTAGGGAGACAATTGATAAGAACGGAGGAAAGAATAGAACAATAGATTAATCATTTGGAAGATCTGTATAAAGGGAGTGATCATACTGGACTCTCAGAGAGGGAGGAAGATATCGATGAAGAAGAATTGGGAGATTCAATTTTGAGATCAGAATTCGACAGGGCTTTGAAAGAAGTGGAAAATAATCAAGCGCCAGGAATAGATGGCATAAGTGCGGACCTTATCAAAGCCTCCAGTCAGAGACTCGTGACGCACTGTTCGAATTGGTCAGAGATATGTACGAAATAGGCGAAGTACCGGAAGATTTCCAGAAGAATAAAATTGTCGCCATTCCAAAAGAAACAAGGAGCAGACAAATGCGAGAACTACAGAACGATTAGTTTAACTTCACATGCCTCGAAAATACTGACAAAAATCATATACAGAAGAAGTCTAGAGTTCGAAAAGTCTGTGTACATAGGTTTTGTAGATATACAAAAGGCATTCGATAATGTTGATTGGGAGAAGATGTTCATGATTTTGAGAAAGGTAGGAATTGATTTCAGGGATAGGAGAATAATATATGAATTATATAAGAATCAAACCGCAATAATAGAAATAGAGGATCAAAGAGGGGAAGCACACATCAGAAGAGGGGTGAGACGAGGATGCTCACTATCACCACTGATTTTCAATTTGTATATAGAAGAAGCGATGAACGAAGTGAAGGAGCAAGTGCCATTGAAATTACAGATTCGAGGTGAAAATGTGAGCATGTTGAGATTTGCGGATGACATAGCTATATTAGCTACGAGTGGTGCTGAGTTAGAAAATACTCTCAAAACTATGAAAAAAATATTACAAGACAAATATTGTATGAATATGAATAAGGACAAGACAAAATTCATGATTTTTACCACAGCGAAAACATCAAGAATAGTGTTGCCGCGATATTATCGTCGATAATTTAGGAATAATCGATTATCTCAATTCTTACACGTTCCTATGGAATATATAATCCACGAATCTTCAATTATGCTCATGATGAAACGGAATAATGAATGATCCCAGACTTGTACCCAAAATAAACCAGGATATGCTTCCATTTATCGTTACGATATATCGATAATTATCGTTACGATAGTGTGAGAATATTTTGATTTATTTTGTTTAAAAGACCAACATGATCCATTATCCCGTTTCATTTCATTCACAGTCGAAGATCTACGCGTTGAAAGTTCTATGAAAACCTGTCAAAATTAAGATAATCGATTATTTCTGAATTTCGACGATAATATCGCGGCAACACTAATCAAGAAGAACGGAAATCAAAATAGATGCAGAGATAATTCAGCAAGTCGAAGAATTTAAATATCTAGGAAGCATATTTACAGAAAACGGTAAAAGCAAAAGAGATATCAGAGCAAGAATAGCACAAGGGAAACAGGCTTTCCACCAAAAGAAACAGTTACTATCTCCGAAGAATATTAGCTCAGCAGTAAGGAAGAAATTCTTGAAGAGTTACGTTTGGAGCACAGCATCATATGGTTACGAAACTTGGACAATTGGAAAAACGGACCAACGCAGACTCGAAGCTTTCGAAATATGGTGATATAGAAGGATGCTTAGAATAAAGTGGATAGAGAAAGTAAAAAATGAAGAAGTACTTGAGAGGGTGAATGAAAAAAGAAGTCTCTTGAGACAGGGTGTGAAAAGAAGAAGCAATCTGATAGGACCCACATTCAGGCATGATAGCTTATTGAAAACAATATTGGAAGGAAAAGCGAATGGTAAAATTCAAAAAGGTGGACCTAGATTAAGTTGAGGTGACCGGCCCCATTCATAAACATCTCAACCCCCATTATCGAACAATCGTTCATATGTTATATCTTTCCTATGTCATATTATTCTGAATTTATTCACATAACAGCGGTTGATTTAGTATCCAGTCAGTCATGCTTGGATGAAATTAGAGCACTAAATGAAAAGTACTATGAATCAAAAACCAAAACGTTCATTAAAGGGGTCGCGTTCATAAATGGGGTCATCTACCTTATATGAAGCAAATTTTACAAGATAAGGGTTGTCGTAGATATGCAGGAGTTGAGCGGTTAACGGATAATAGACAGGGTTGGAGGATTTCATCAAACCAGTCATAAAACTGAATACTTTATGATGATGATGATGATGTATAATATTGGAAAATGGGAGAGTTGTGATTCCCCCTCATGGGAGAATTCCATGACTTTTCCCTGACAATTTTCGGTTTTCCCGGTTATTCGCCACCGTGGATTTTTTTTTCCAAATCAATAATAAAAATTCTGAGGACTGTTTCCCATAGGGTAAAAAGGATGGAAAAGTTTCAGCCAAATCGAAAGAGGTTGATTTGGCATGGAATGCCTCATATACAGTAGGTTCTGATTATAAGCGTCCTTCCCAAGTAACAACAGAAGTTCTAAGAATGTGCTCGTACATTCTGAGAATAGTTTAGGACATTCTTAGAATATTCGAGCACATTCTTAGAACTTCTTATGTTACTTGGGTTTGTCCTTGTGCCCCTCGATATCCGATTCTATGCGAGGAAAAGACATGGACAGATTATAGCAAGACTTATAGCGAGTGTCTACTGTATGATTGAAGCGGGCAAAAACTACGAACGAGTGTGGTGAACTTAGAATGACAAATTTCATTTTTAGGCAGTATTATCTCTATTTGAATTTCTTCGAATACAAAAAAGTAGAAACAACTGTCCAATGATTTCATATCTCATTCCCATGGTCAACCACTTTCCATTCGTATATCAATGAGTACTTCCTAGGGTGATTCAATGAAAAAAATTTGTATCGAAAACCGATGCTCCCCACAATTTTTGTGGTTCGTTTTGATTCTACAGGACAGACTATGCAACCGATTTGAAGTGTCGACATTTCAGCGAAAAACACAAAAATTTAGAATCATTATGTGATACCACGACATGTGGTTTTTTTCATCAAATGACATCCATTCGTGTTTTTCAAGATTCAAAAAGTATCATGTATTCAATGTGTCATGCCTCAGGATTCATGAAACGTACATTCATATATATTTCATGAATTGTGGAATTGCAAGAAGAGCGAGGATACTTCTATTTCCCATAACGATAATTTTTTTGACTGAATTGAGCTCAATATTAATCAAATTTCATACGAAAGACTGTACCACGTCACACGTGGGAAATTTTTGTGAATTCACGGACAAAAAAACGTGTCGTTTCAATTCCCATCCGATGTAGATGACTTTGTTTTCGAATACTCAGAAATACTTCCAGTTCAATGTATCACTGCATCAATTTCTTATACTCGACGTATTTTGAGGAAAATTTGAATAATTGAATGAACCAGTTTTGTTGATATTATAGTGACAGTCTGATGTGAATTTCTCAATATCATGCTTGTTGTTGAATCCTATTCCTTATTCTAATCTTGATACAATATTGAATAACATAACGTATTTCTGTGGACAATTGGGATATTAACTAGTACTTCCCTACACTGAGAGAAATAATTACTACCACCAAGAAAATATGGTCTCGAATATTTTTAAGAAAACATCTTCTTGATCACAGTTAATATGTTACAGCCCTGGTGGAAAAACAGCGTGTGTGAAGCGTGCATGGCCGCCAATTCACTCTTCCAAATTATGTATCTTTTTCTGACGATTTATTTGAAGAAAGATGAAAAACTTGAAAAGAGTGAATTGGTGGCATGTACGCGTTACGCACGTTGTTTTTTTTCACCAGGAAGGCCCAAAATAAATTTTTATAGGGCAAGAAAATATTTTCTCAATTCAAGAAATACATTCTTAGTTTGAGAAAAATTTTCTCGTATCAAGGATACATATTTTGGGAAAAGTGGATTGCTCGGAATAAAAAAAAATATGATGTGCAATTGGGCCTGCCTTCGCCCAGCATGGGCCCCATCCTGCCTGTATGGACCCAAATCTAAGCTCAAGTGGAACCAAAATCAATTATTATTGGTTCATAATGACGTGAATAAGTATCACTTCATATTTTATTCGCACAAACAATGAAACCTGTATTGAATCATTATTTCCACGTGTGAGAAAAATATCCGATGGGTAGCTACCCAATTCCGTGTGCCAGCAAAAAAGCACAAACGATATAGTACCTCCAAACATGCATTTGCCGGTTCTTCCACCGTTTTTCGTGTCCAAGTTCCATATGGATCATTCCACCCAAGATTTACTTTGAAATTTTTTTTTGCGTGAAATGTTTTTTTATGTATTTTTTGATCAAATATGTTCGATACGTATTTTTTTGTACCATTGGAATACTCATACTTATGGAGTATTGAATTTTTAAACATTTTAGGTTCGGAAAAGTGCTTTTTCCCAATCGCGTTAACTGAAAAAAGTATCTGATCAGGAAAATGGTTACGGATTATGGAATTACGCTTTTTTCTTAGCTTTCCAATGCACTCCACTATACTTCAAATCGGTGCTACTGATTGTTCATTCAAAAATTTGACAATTCTATTAACGAATAGATTTTGCTCAAATTTGGGACTAATTTTTTTTCGTTTTTTCAAACAAAATATGTTCTTCACACATTCTACGTGATACTCTAAAAATCTTCAGATCAATACTTCGCTCAATACTTCAATACTTCGGCGTTCAATACTCCGTCTGGAATGGATTGCTTCCTCGTTAAAGAGGAAGAAGCATTGTGATCGTTTCTGGGGGCCGAAAAATTTTTTTGTCTCCAAATTCAAAATTTCTCATACCAAAATACTCCTAAGAACTCAGGGAACTACTTTGGTTCCGTATCCGTCTGCTGCCTGTCTGTACGTACGTTCTCTGTATTCTCCATAACTCACGTTGTATTCATCCGATCGTCATGAAACTTTTACCACGGTTACTTGCAAGGTCGGCAATGGTGCCATATAAGTTTCGGCCTGATCCTTACAGACGAACAGGAAAGGGGAGGAAAAATGTTACAAGAAATTGGGATTTTGCGCACGCGCATATCTCCGCTCCCGATTATCCGATTCCAATGAAACTTGTATGAGATTTGAGTTATGATTTGATGACGATCCCAAGTGAGTTACATCAAAATTGGTTGAAAAATTCGGAGAATTTTTTTTTGCTATCTGCATTATTTGACAATATTTTGAAAGCATGCAGGGCCGGCTCGTCCATATAGGCAGTATAGGCGGCCGCCTGGGGCGGCAAGATTCAGGGGGCGGCAAAATTTGGAAAAACAACCAAATCCCAGAAATCATGAGTAAGAACCATACTGAACATACACATACACATGACACACAAAATACTTATTAGAAACGTTCTCTGTCTTCCTAAGAATTCATGGTGGTTCAATTACTGAATAAGAATGACAATTTTCCTCTAAAAAAAGTGTTTTGCAAAAGTCTTTATGCATAAATTTCAGTACACATTTTACAAGAAATAAGTTATTTTTTAATTCAGTTTCAGAATGGCATCAGAAAGATGACCTGGTGAATAATGATAATTAGGTGATGTATGCAAGACATCAAATGTCGATTGAGTGAGAACCTAATTATCATCCGACAATAGTATTCAACATTGTCTCGCAGCAGTATTGGAAGCAGTATCCTAAAGAGCACCGAAAATCAACGTATCAATGGTTTCACAGATTTTCGTTTTCAAAAGTCCGTTTTCCAAACGTTTCAAGAACATTGGTTTATCATGTTGGAATACTCGTTTCGATGACATTTTCTTACGTATGCTATGGTACGTTCTAAGAATGTTGTCGAAACATCATATGAAAACCAAGTATTTTATTCTCAACCTGCACAAATCTGTATTCATGTAGGTATTTATGGTGAATCGTAAGCAGAAATTCATACCCTGCAAAAAATTTCCCGTAGAAAACAATCAAATTTTGCCTATGGGTTTCAATGCGGTTCCTGAAACTGGAATTCCGATGCTGTATCGTGAATTATTTACGATAGAATTCTGTCGATTCTTATCGTATTCTATAGGATTTAAGAAAAATTTACGTGGTTCTAAAGTGAACTTCCCATAGACAAAGTATTAATTATTTGGGGAATTATAACCTTTTTTTGCGAATAATTGATTTTCCTACTACAGCAATTTTACGATAGAACCAGGTACATTTCTCAAATCCTGTAGGATGCGATGAGAATAAATAGAATTCTGTCGTAAATGCACGATACAGCATGGGGATTCCAATTTTAGAAACCGTATTGAAACTCGTAAGAAAAATTTCATCGTCTTCTATGGGACATTTTTAGCAGAGTAGGACTTCGTGTTTTACTTATGAATATCCTTTTGAAAAATCCATGAAGTTGCATGATAAGAACATTTTTTTATGAACTGCAATAAGATACCATTCAATTTTGAATCGCTTCATTGGAAATTTGTAATATGTGTTTTGTTTTTCCTCCATGCAAGATTCATAGGTTAACAAAAGACTATCGTATTGTCGGTGCATTCATCTTTTGTTTTATTGTGTGTCGAAGTAATATTGTATGGAGAACCGACGTCTACTCAGGGTTGATCAGCAATTTTTCATTTGAACGAGTTTTCAAGTAAGGTAAATTTTGATTATAATGAATTTTGATGTATATTATGTGCGTGAGAATTAGAATATAATGAAGCGTACCACCAAAAAAAGTCGAAAGTTTTCAAAACGTGTCAGTGGTGTGGATTTGAGTTTCAGAGAGTACGTGTTTTGAAATTTGTGGGAACCTGCATTTTTTATGTTACGTAAGACGTTCGGCAAATATCATTTGTGTGTGCTGAGATATTTCTTCAGAATGTTTCTGAAACATTCCATGAGAATATAGTACTTTCCCGTATGGAAATATTTCGCTGAAAAATGTCTGCAAAACTATGAAAAATCTCTGAAAAAAAATGAAAAAACTCTGAGAAACTCTGACAAACTCTGAGAATCTCTGAAATTTTGATGAGAAATCTAATATTTTTGGGACATTCTTTACAGACTTTTTTCAGACTTTTTTCAGAGTTTCTCAGAGTTTTTTCATACTTTTTCAGAGAAATAGTAACGAAATTGCACTCTGAAAAAACTCTGACAAAACTCTAATAAATTGTTGACATTTTTCTGATTATTGAAAAATCCTGAAATTCAATAAATACATTCATATGCCGTATTCAAATATCATGTGTGAAAAAGTGTTTGAAAATTTTTTAATTTTTTTCTAAAAGTCAGAAAAATGTTAGCAATCCATCAGAGTTTTGTCAGAGTTTTTTCAGAGTGCAATTTCGTTACTATTTCTCTGGAAAAGAATGAAAAAACTCTGAGAAACTCTGAGAAACTCTGAAAAAAGTCTGTAAAGAATGTCCCAAAAATATTAGATTTCTCATCAAAATTTCAGAGATTCTCAGAGTTTGTCAGAGTGTCTCAGAATTTTTTCATTTTTTTTCAGAGATTTTTCATAGTTTTACAGACAGTTTTTCGTGGAAATATTTCCATACGGGTTATTCCTAATCTATACAAAATTTAATTCTTTTATTGTTCTATAGTTAACCAAATATCCTAATTTTCGTGTTCAATTGCGAATTTACGATGCGAATATACCATTCACTGTAATTGACAGGTTTTTTTACAGGGTAGTGGGCGGCGTCTTGGGATTTCGCCTAGGGCGGCAAAATACCTAGGGCCGGCCCTGAAAGCATGCCTTCCCTACATTTGTATCATTCGAATCCAATGGAACTTTGAGCATATTCAATTCACGAGGTGTTAGTTGGGTACTTGGGGTAAGAGAATTTCCTTTACATTGAACTGTATAATTTCGAATTGAGAAAATGTTCCCTCGATTCAAAGAAAGTTTGCTTCAACCAAAAAATACTGGATTTGGACTCATTCAATCCAATACTTTCCTGGTTCAAGATTTTTTTCTCTTAGTGCATCTCCAACTTGCTTCTCAAATTATTTATTGCGCTGTTCCTTACATCTACACGTGTTGAGTTCTCGTTTAGAAAAGCTCTCTATTCGGGAATTCTCACAATACACTGAGAAAAAAAGTCATTACATCAAAGAAATACATTTTTTTGAATCTGGCCCTCATTGAACTGAATACATGTCCTTCCAAACAATGATGATTCAATAGAAATAATGAATTCTTTCGTTGAATGAAAGATATTATTTTATTGAATTCAGTTTCCTCCAATCCAAGGAACATTTTATTGACACAAAGATTAATTCTTTGGATTAGTCAGACCGCGAAGTGCAAGGCATGATTCTAATTTCATTTAAAAACGATTGAAAATTCAATAACTTATTTCTTCAATTTTATTACGTCACGTTTTGTAGGAAAAGCTCGAATTTTCAATTCAAGGTGTACAAATTTGTTAACAACAACGTTTTCGAATCAATACTATACTGCTTGGAATGAAAGTAATATTTGGTAAGCATGATTTTGTATTTCTTCAAATCCACAGAATGATTTTTATATTCAAATGATTTCATTCATCGATATGAAAGTATGTGCAATTGATTCTAAAGAAAATTCAGTAAGATAAAGAAATGGATTCTCGAAATCACGTTACGTTTTAGTTACTTAGACGACTTTCGATTGGTTCTCGCAAGGTGTAGTCACTTTCTCACAAGTTCTCTTTCGACAGTATGGTTTGTATATAAAGAATTAATCACTCTGTCTTCTTAGTAAGTATTACTTCATCCAAATAAATATTTCTTTCAGATTATGACATTGAATTACAGGTCCCGCATGGAGTGATAGACACTATTCGCCTAACAGACGGCATGACTGAACGATCAATGAAGTCTCATTTGATCCAAAGTGCTCAGAATTCCCGGTTATCGACATATTAAAGGAACACCAGAGTGGACTATGAAAGCTTTACAAGTGTGATAATTTTTTTTCACAGAAAAAATCTGATATTGTGCTCAATGACTTCTGAAACATCATTTATTGAATCAGGATGGAATTCACGAAGTCAAAAAAGAACCTCTTGAAGTTGATGATTTATTTCGATGGATTGAAAATTTTCCTAATTGATTCAAAAACTTTCTTTTTTGAATGTTTGAGTGGTTTCATTCCTCCGAAGAAATGATTAATTGAATCAGAGTAGGTTTATTTTCACTGAAGAAAGGGTATTTGATTCAAAGAAATGTTTCTTCAGGCTCAAGAATTTCAGATTTGAATACATTGTTTGCATGAATACTCAGATTGATAAGTCCCATGAAATGATTTCATTGCCACTATTGGATGAATTCATTTCCTTGGCCGGAAGAAATATTCATTACGGTCATGACTTTTTTTGCTCAATGTAAGGATATATTATTCAACGAGAACTCGATGAATAATCTGAGAAGAAATTTGAAGATGGAAACGTAAAAACTCAACTGAACTTATAACTTCATATGCAATAAATTTTTCAAGAGAGAATTGATGTTCAATAATCAAAAAGTTTTCTATAATTTGATCTTATACAATGTATAATATAGACCTACACTTGATCTCCAAAATCTGAGCAATTCAAACATTTGCACTCGAAGCGTGCACATTGAGTGCGGGAGCGCAATTTTGAAAATTCATTCCAGACGAAGTATTGAACAGCCGATTTCAAAATTTCTATAGTATCACCTACAATGTTTGAAGAACGTATTCCGTTCAAAAAAACGGAAAAAAATTAGTCCCAAATTTGAGCAAAATCTATTTGTTTATAAAATTCCCAAAGTTTCAAATAAATAATCAGTAACATCGATTTATAGTGAAGTTCATTGGAAAGCTGAGGAAAAAGCGTAATTTTATGATCCGCGACCACTTCTTTGATCAGATACTTTCGTCAGTAAACGTGATTGTAAAAAACCACTTTTTCCGAAGCTCAAATGTTTGACATGGATAGTGCACATAAGAATTGTACACATATTCATTATATACGTGGAAGAATGAAATTAAATTTGTTCACATATTAATTTCAGTTGTCCCCAATACGTTTGATGAATATGCATTGATAGTTGTGCACAGCGAATTGTGTACATGAAAAAAAATGAGAAATATAAAATGTAAAATTGTGCACCTTACATTTTGCACCTTTGGGAATATTCGATATTATTTTTTATGCGCAAGTAATCATGCACAACAGTTTTATTCACAAAAATTATTTTTTAATATTCTGCACATCAGAAATTTATCGTACCTACATTATTGGCGAATTTCTAATTACAGTTGTGCACGGAAAATTGTGCACAAAAAATTATGCACGAAAAATTGTGCACTATAGGAATGAAGAAAATGACATGGGATGGATCATGCACATAAGAATTGTGCACTTATTTATTATGCACATAAAAAAATTGAATTAAATTTGTTCACATATTAATTTTAGTTGTTCCTGATACGTTTGATAAATGTGCACTGATAGTCATGCACAGTGAATTGTACACATGAAAAAAAATGAAAAATATAAAATGTAAGATTGTGCACCTTACATTTTGCACCTTTAGGAATATTCAATATTCTTTTTTATGCGCAAGTTTTTGTGAATAAAAATTTTGTGCATGATTACTTGCGCATAAAAAAGAATATTGAATATTCCCAAAGGTGTAAAATGTAAGGTGCATAATCTTACATTTTATATTTTTCATTTTTTTCATGTGTACAATTCACTGTGTACGACTATCAGTGCACATTTATCAAACGTATTAGGAACAACTAAAATTAATATGTGAACAAACTTAATTCAATTTTTCTATGTGCATAATAAATAAGTGCACAATTCTTATGTGCATGATCCATCCCATGTCAAGAAAATCATACACAAAACATCAAGCATAATTGATCCCTAGAATAAGACATTTCGCCTTACGCGGTTTCAAGAACTGTCAATCTTTTCCCTTCATAGTCAATAGAAAATAAGAAATTGAGTTTTTTCATACTTATTGAATGAGTCTTAAGGTACATGAAAAAGAAATACTCGAAACTATGTTTTTGTAACTGGTGGGAAGTATAGAGCAAAAACTAATCGATGGAGCCTTTTGTTTTGTTTTTATTTCAAAGTTGATTAAATTTATTGGAGATTATAACTACTTTGAGATGAATCCTGCTTCTTGTTATTCAACTTTGAAGAGCCAGGGAACGCTGGAAAACCAGTATTTTGAGGTCGCATATTCGCCATTCTTTTAACTTTTTATCGCAAAATTAAGTGTAAGCTTCAATAAATATCATATAATTTATAAATCTTTTTGAAAATTTGCTTCCAGGTCATTTTCTGAAGTACCACAGTTACAACCATCAAGATACACCCTTTTTTCAGATTTTCAATTTGCACCATGTATAAAATAGATAGTTTTAAATGGTGTCGACTAAAAATCATTTTTTTTATATTTTGATAGTTGATAAATGTATGTATAAAATTTGACATTCATACCTACTTCCGTTCTTGAGGAAGAAATTCTTGAAGAACCCGTCATTGTTAGGTCGCTTGATGAGAACCTCCCCTTGAGTATGATACAGGGGGGAACTGAACCACCGCATCGAGATACTGGCATATTTCCCGATGCGCCCTCCCGCGCAACACACACTGAGTGCTCCTCCATAAGGAAAAATTTTCAAAATCATATATACAGTTATAAAAAATTCATACATAAATTATATTGAATTACATACCTTTTATATAGGATTTTGGAAATTTTTCCACATGGGCTGTTATGTTTTTATTTATATGATAGTCGGTCGCTCTTACCGTGTCAGTCTCACCACCCTTTTATCGGTGTCAGTCTACCCCTGATATAATAGTGAAAAGAATGAATGAATGGAGAACGTAAATCTTGAACCAGGATCAATAATTTTTATCGTGCAGATACAACAAGTAACTCAATTTTTGAATAAACGGCAATTATCTTGTATTATCCATATGAATCGTTTCTTGATGAAAGACAATTTGATCGATTTGGACAACATCTTCTTCAATTGGTATTGGAGGAATATTCGGTAATTCCAGAGGTAAGCAAGAAATGATGGCTTACCGACAAAAAGGGCACTTCGGACTCCGTAGGTGAAGTATACAATTTCCGCATACTCGATGTCCGCAAGGTCCAAATTTCAGTTTTTTTTCATGTGCATAACAAACGACGCACCCTAAAAGGATAAGTACATGTAGTGGATGCCAATTTTTGGATTGAACTATGTAATATATACATAAATATTGGAATGGAATTACCATCACAATACAATTTGTGAATGTATAAAAGGAATTCATATTTGTTATATGAAAAATATACACAGAGAAAAGTTTATATTGAAGATTACTATATTTTTATGGTACTCGTGTGATATACTTCATTATGAGGCTTAGAACTATATTTATTTCAAATCATAACATATTTATCTTCATCCTCACGAGAGGGTATGGTGAATGCTCGTATACTTGGGGTTCATAACGACATAATCAAATATATCCCAAAAGTACAATATAAATATGCTAATATCTAATATAAAATTTTTACTGTGTACCATTCAGCATCATTTATGTGAGCTTAGAATTATATGATGATATTGAATGCACATCCGCGCAACAAAATGCTCGGAAAACTCGCGATTATGCTTGTAATATTACCAAAAATTAAGCGCGCACACCCATGCATACTATATGTATCGTAATGTTGATAGCATAACTTTCGGAAAATTCAGCAGATCAGAATTCAGCGACTTGGGATTTTATTAATATTATATGGACATCCGGGCAACGAATTACTCAGAGAATTCATAATTATGCTATTGATATTACCAAAAACAGAGCGCGCACATCCATGCACACTATATTTATCGTAAAGTGAATAGCGTAGATGTCTGAAACTCCAGCGGATCAGAATTCAGCGATTTGGAATTTTATGAGTATGATAAGTGCACATCCGCGCAATGGATTACTCAGACAATTCGTGATCATGCTTGTAATATTACCAAGAACGGAGCGCGCACATCCATGCACACTATATTTATCGTAATGTTAATCACGTAACTTTTGAATCCTTCAGCAGTTCAAAATTCAGCGACTTGCAATTTTATGAGTATAATATATACATGAAAATCCCAAAAACAAAGAATTAAAAAATCTAAAAACACATTCTAAAGGATAATTTCACTGCATTCAGAATTTCGAGGGGATATAAAAGGATATGCTCCATTTGAAAAAAAAAGATCTGAAATCAATATGAGCGACCGAGTACATTGGTTATCCAAAGGATATGTGAAAGATTTTTGGTATACTGTAACTTCAGCTTGTTTAAACTGTATTGAAGGTAATTTATGATTTTCAAAAAAGCATTATTGTATTAAAAAAATAAATAAAACAAGCGTATCGTTCTGCCCGTATATATAGATACCAAAAAGTGAAGAAAAGTAGAATTCCACAAAACATACAAATGTCTCACAAAAACCCCTAAAAACTCCAACACAGTAAAAAATAACGTCAAATCCCAAAAACCATACAAACGTTTTACAATAACACTTGAAAAGCAATCCTTGAAAAAAATACTTCACTCTTTCCGGAAGATCACTTGATATGACAATTATACCATGAAAAAAAAAGATGTGAAAGGCAACCCTGTTTCGGAATTCGCATCAACCAGTAACACTTGGCGTGGCCGATGGTAGAAGTTTTTAGCCTTTATTATATACAAATGAATTTCTATAGAACATTAAACAAGAAATTCAAATGATATAATTTCATAAAATCTTCTTCGGCCATGCCAAGTGTTACTGGTTGATGCGAATTCCGAAACAGGGTTGCCTTTCACATCTTTTTTTTTAATGGTATATTCGTTATATCAAGTAATCTTCCGGAAAGAGTGAAGTATTTTTTTCAAGGATTTTTTTTCAAGTGTTATTGTAAAACATTTGTATGGTTTTTGGGATTTGACGTTATTCTTTACTGTGTTGGAGTTTTAAGGGGTTTTTGTGAGACATTCGTATGTTTTGTGGAATTCTACTTTTTTTTCACTTTTTGGTATCTATATATACGGGCAGAACGATACGCTTGTTTTATTTATTTTTTCAATAGGATACTGCTTTTACGAAGGTCATAAATTACCTTCAATACAGTTTAAACAAGCTGAAGTTACAGTATACCAAAAATCTTTCACATATCCTTTGGATAACCAATGTACTCGGTCGCTCATATTGATTTCAGATCTTTTTTTTTCAAATGGAGCATATCCTTTTATATCCCCTCGAAATTCTGAATGCAGTGAAATTTTCCTTTGGAATGTGATTTTAGATTTTTTGATTCTTTGTTCTTGGGATTTTCATGTACTTGACGTTATTTTTTTACTTTTTTGGAGTTTTTTTTGTGGGGATTTCACTTCTTTTTCTGAATATGCTTCCAACTGAACCCAAATAGAAATAAAATCCTCCTGTCGAGTTTATGGCAATCGTAGGAATGAAGGAAATGTCCTCAGATAACTTATGTGATATAAAAATCCACTTGGATTTCCATCAGTCATCTCATCATTGGACGGCAATAGATTATCGGAATAAAGGATGAAGAAAAGGAGGGAAGAAAAGCGAATTCCCATGAACAAATATACGTGTGAAGAATTCCGAAAACTAAATTTTCCTTGACTGATGAGTCGGCGCTCAAAGCAGCTCAAAGCGCTCAAAGCAACTCACAACGCTCAAAGTAGTTCACGCCGCTCAAAACAGCCCATGATATTGTGCTGAACATGTCTTGTGCGGAGATTTTCAGTGTTTTCAAGAAATCATTGTAAGAAAATCGGAACAACATAGATCTTACAGACAAAGGAAACTTGCGTACAATATATTCAAGGTATCCAACAGAAAATTTTTTTGCAAGATAGAATTTGTACTGTTTAGCATGAAGCTAAAAATAGCTTTCCAGCAAAAATTTGTCGGTCACTCTTTCGAATCATTGTGAAAAGTAGCAGATAGCAAAAGTTCCAAAAATGAGATCTCATTGAATTCATTCGTGACCACAAAACGAACCACTGGAATGTCAGCAGAATAGAGTCCTTGGAGAATTCAAATGGCCTTTTGTCATACTGTATATTGTACTGTATATAGTATGACAAAAGGCGATCTGAATTCTCCAAGAACTCCATTCTTTTGACATTTAAGTGATTCATTTTGTGGTTCCAGAAGGATTCAATGGGATCTAGTTTTTGGAACTTTTGCTATCTGGGTGTACAGATGTCAAATATTTATCATGCAACAAAAAGATATACCTTCAAGATATCAGATTGAAGACACTTCCTAGTAATGTACCAGACATTTTTCAGAATTTTGTGAAATATCCATCGAAATCATTCGAAAAAATTTTTCTAGAATATTTGGTTCGTTATGGTATTATAAAGGTATTCTATATTCTTCAAAACTGTACAATATCACAGTAAATCAATTCTAATTTTATGATGAAGCGAAATTATTGCTTTTCAAAGAAATATATATAGGAGTCTTTAGCATTGCGTGGCCAATGTCGCTCTTCAACTTGCAGATCATGAATAAATATCCACTTTGTACCTTTACTTCGTAACATGCTTGTGAAATTATCTTCAGAAATATTTTCACTCTGATGAAAAACAACAGCTATAACTTTATAAAAGTGTTGTGCAATTATAATTTTTGAAGTTGGTACTGCTTTTATGTTTATATTTTCTACCTTTGTTGCTTCAATATTATTGTGATTAAACATCATCAATCGCACAATTACATATCGTTCTGACGCTGTTATAAATGATTTTTTAGTTTTATGCAAGTTATTACAATTGTCACAAGAATTTTCGAAAATCTTCCATGTTGAAAAATTGAACTTGAATATTTCTTGAAACTCAAATGATTTTTGTGAAATTGGGGGTAGCCCAAGACGTGTAACACAATTTGTACCAACGATATTTTCGGTATATTCACATTTCGTACATTCCGTTACGGTAGTTATTTGGTGCTTCACTAAATTTTTAATAGCCACTGAATTTTCGCAAATAGAAGCGATGAATTCTCCTGCATCTTGTGAGTGATTATGCAAGTATTGTGGACCTGCAAGCTGTTTTAAAGCTATGATATGAAGGTTTTTTTGCGAATTGTAGTTCTGAATTGGAATATTTATGATGTCATTGGGGTCAGATAACAGTAATTGTTTTGTCTTAGAAGCACAGTACAATATACACTGCATTACTGCATTCAAATAAGAAGAAACACCGTCAACATTAGGAAAACCCATTACGTCTGACACGTGAGTTTCTGTTGATTTTTCATCAATATTTCGGCCCCTGAATTATATATTATCCAATACCCTCATTCCTGAGTACCCAGATGAAGAAGTTTTTTCAGTGAGTAAATTCTTTGAGTAAAATTACAGGTGGATCAAGAAAAAGTAGAAAGGATGCAGGTATTCTATACATCTGTATGTTACGTACCACGACGATCAATATCATCAGGTAGCGTAGAAGGGAAATGAAGAGAAGGCAGGAGTGCAGTGGATATACCACAGGTCCTTGCGTTAGGTACACTATTATCAGATTCTTCCAATAGAATCACAGGTAAATGGAGAAAAAGCAAGAAGGATGCATGTCACCATACATCTTTATGTTAGGTACCACAATTGTCAATGTCATTAGGCAGCGTCATAGGAAAATGAAGAAAAGGCAGAAGTGCAGTGGATATAAAAGTCCTTGCATTGAATAATACCACTATCAAATTCTTCCAACAGAATCATAGGTGGATGAAGAAAAATCAAGAAGGATGTAGATGTAATATACATCTGTACGTTAAATCCTACTATGATCATTAGGTAGCGTTGAAGGAAAATGCAGAAAAGATAGGAGCGCAGTGGATATATCACAAATCTTTGCATCGGGTGCATTCCACTGACCAATTGACCAATGATTAGAGAGACTGTTTAGGATCAACTCAACGAAAATTGAGCAGATACAATATTCTGATTATAGAAATTGTTGCAGAACAACTACAGGTCAACTTGACTGATGTGACTGGATGTGACAATTCATTCTGAATGTTTTCTTCCAAAGTTCCATCTTTCCAGTTGTTTCATTTAAGCTAGATTATATTTGTGTTCTTACAAACCTTCATTTTTATCTTTACTCATCTTGGTTTAGAAATGATTCAATTTTCAAATATCATGAATTTTCTTAAATTGTCATAGAGTATTTTGGGTTGAGAGATTTAGTAACTCTAGGGTCTATGAAATGTTCAAAATGTATTCAAAGTGATTCATGATCATTAAAAAGCAATATTGTATCAAATATCCAAACCATTTAATATCCATGATATTTGAGAATTGAATCATTCCAAAATCAAGATAAATGAAGATAAAAATGATGGTTTGTAAGAACACAAATATAATCCAGCTTGAATGGAACAACTGAAAAGATGGAACTTTGGAAGGAAACATTCAAAATGAATTGTCCCCTAGCGGATTCGAGTACACCCATTCTACACCAGGAGCCACCGTGCATTTGTGAATTTTTTGCACCCAATCTGCACCATGATACAACTCATCTAATCGTACCGAAATTCTACACTGGAAATGCACTGTAACTACACCGAATCTACTCCGATAGGATTCCCTTTACACGCAGAGAAAAATTGATTGAAAAGTTATTATAATTCTCAAAAAGAATTACTATCCTCGATAGGAAAGTGAGGATAAAGCCCATGTGTATAAGCATATACAATCTAGTATAGTAAAATGCGTGAATAATGAATTATATAATAATTAATCGAAATATTAACATCAGAACGATAATTTTTTTGCCAATTCCACCTTCATTTGTTATCAGGTGACAGTTATCAATATTACTATACTCTGTTGTAAGTTTCAAAACTTAAAAACAGACAAATTTTTGAATCAGCGCGTTTGCCATATGATATGAAAAACATATTGGAAGATATTTTGATACTCTGATTAAAGGTTGACCTCTAATCGGCACCACACATGTACGAATTCACATATATTATAGGGTGGAAGTTATGATGTGTTAAACATCAAGGGGTTGGTTAAGAAGTGGTTTACATACATTTTCCTTACATTTAACGCTGGGTTTGGCCGTTCTTACATACTAAATTACATACACACACAGTACAATATGTGAAAATTCGTATCAAACTGCTTTATATACCGTCGAACATGAATAATTGATACTTGCGAATTCGAGATATAACTACAACGCCACGTGGTGGTACAATACAGAACGTGTGAGCGCGCGAAATGATGTTATTTGAAATTGACAAGTCCAAGAATGAATTGAAAATGTTTCATTTGAAATTTATTTCTAACAATGAATAAAACGCGAGATTCTATTTCAATCATAGTGAATCAAGGTATTTTATACATAATAAGCGATGCATAATTCGTGTGTAAAATTCGTTTGGATGTTCAATAAATGAGGGTTATTTAAAATATATTTATTATGATTGTTCGAAATTTATTCCTGTGTAAATTTGATTGACGCAATAATAGTAAACATGGGGAAAATTCTTCGGTAAATATATCTGAATTATTCCTGATATCACATATTTTGTTTCAATTTCTTTTGCTTATTACATATGTTTTTGCTTCAATTTTCCAAATTTCTCATAATAATTGATGGATTCCATTTGAAAATTTTTAATTCTTGAGAATAAATTTGCTTAATCTCTGAGTAACTGAAATTTTTAAAAAAATATCCCAAATCATTCCATAGTTATTCCAGAGAATTTGAAGCATTCCGGAGATTTTTGTTGAATTTAAGAAACAATGTGAAGGGATGTAGATAAATTGAGCAAAAAGCAAGTTTAATAAGTAAATTGGATTCAGAGAAATTATTTTCGCTAGGGAAATAATTTCCTTCAGCAGACATCCATTTATAACACGAGAACTGTAATACAAAAATCACAATGAAAGAAGAGATTTGGTAAAAAAATCAAATGTATTGCTAATATACAGAATAGCAGAAAAAACATTATATGCCAGCGAATATTGTTGCAAATGCAGCAATGAATTCAGCGAAATAGGGATTGGATGATGAAGCAACAAGTCATCTAGTAGTCTGTTTATCTATTGCTTGCTGAATCAGTAGGTAGTTGCTGAAGTACAAAATGTTTTGCTGGAACAGCAAATTTGTTGCTGATCCAACAAGAGACTTTGATAATATGCTTTGGATTTTCTCAAGAGAACCAAGATTTGGAAATATTTGAGGAACGTTCACATACTTTGTATGAAGCTTTTTTGACCATTCAAATGTCCTTTGTAAGTTGCTGAAGGGATGTGCATTGAATATTCTCGCCTGATCTGGTTTTCTGTTCGGGTTTGTAAGTAACACTTGAATATTACATATTGATAGGAAATGAATATTATACAGAACGGTAGGTAATACAGTTTATTTATTTCAAAGTAATTATTAATAGCAATCTCTCATCTAATTATACAATCAAAAATAGTTTCAAACAAGTGTAGTTTTTACCATCAATATTTGGTTTTTGAAAAAATTTATAACCATAAATGGGGTATATAATAGAAACCGTCATCCAAACGATTAGCATATATAACGACTGCATTTTTCAAGTCGTTCAAGAATAGAGCACACCAAGTAAAAGAATTTTCATCATCTATTTTATAAGCCCTGTAATGATGTTCATAATGAACTTCGTTGAATTGTTTTGAAATGATAATAATTTGGTCATCTTGATGAATTAAAACCTGAATAAAATGAAATGAAACAATGTTATTCGCAAAAATTCCAATAATGCTGCCATATTTAATCTGTCGATCATGTATTTTGATCCACTTCAATATATCTACGGTTTTTTGAACGGACTTGGGTAAAAGTGATATAAAACCTGATACAGCTTCTAAATTTGTAATTTGAATCGTTTTAGTTTCACTAGTGGTATAAAATGGATAGTCAGACGTGCCTTTTACGATTCTACAATGAAGCATCAACTGATGCTTAGTCGCAATAGTTTTACAAATATTTACACGACTTATCGCAGCACGTGCAGTGATTTTGCCCTTTGTATGATTACTCTCAAAACGCATACATGCGATGTTCCATAGTGGACCAACAAGGTCCATAATTCGGGGGTAATGGATCAAGAAGTGATGCTTCGGTTTGATGGAATTTGGAAATAATTTCACTAGAGTACGAAGATATTCTGTAATATAAGTACTGAGTTCCTGAGAAGAGTAAACGGTAATAACAGGGCTGCAAATAATTTCGACGATCCGTTTCAATATCAGATATAATTCCCACACATCGTCGTCTTTTGGGATGAAGTCACCGACAATTAATGCTAAATTGTTAACCAGTAGAAGCATTTCCGCTGAGGAAATAATGATACTTTTTATATTATTCTTCAAATGTCTTTCGGAGATTTCAACTGGTCGGTTATCGTGACCACTGCGGCTAAAATTAAATCCTTGAATTCGATTATTAAGGGTTTGTAGAGAAAGATGATGTTTTTCATATATGAAATAATGTAACATAAGTGCCAGATCGTATCGACAAATTCCTTCCAGCAAGTCATGCATAGGGTCAACACTATAATTTTGCATAACATGGAATCCTTCCACTTTATTAAATATGCATTCCTCTTCAATTCCATAGACTTGATAATCTTTTGATGAAATTGACGCTTCATAATTATCAACATCTCTCAAATTGCAGTCAGTTTCTTGTATGATAGAAGATTTATCATTGTTTTGGCAAAAGCAAAATCGGCAGAAATATGTGGATTTAAAACTTTCCGAGAATCCTGAAATAGAGTGTAATCCAAGATTGTCACCGACTATTAATCCTAATAAAAATCTTATTTTAATGGAACCAGAAGGAAGATTGATAATTATTCCTTCCCTCGCTAAAAAGTTTAATTCCTCTATCACTTTATTAAAAACGATTTCATTACGGGATAATTTCTTATCTATGGTATTCACTAACAAAAACAAAAAAATATTTTCTAGCTTCGATTGAAATTCGGGTGGCAGAACTGAGACACTTAAATACATTGCTCCACATTTGGCTACACCTTTATGAGAGCCCAAGGGGTTGTTTGTTTCGTATTCGTCAAAGAACAGAATCAAAGAAAAAATTATATCATTATCAGGGATTCCATAAGTTGTGCGGAAGAGATTAACTTTATTTTGCCACATTTTGCATTGGATCAAATTGCATATAATTTTATGATTGGAAGATAATGAATTTACGTAAGAAATAGTTTTTTCTTGTAGAAAAGGGATTTGGAAGAATTGTTTCAATACTTTTCTCATTTCGATGAATTCTATTTTCATTGGAATATGTCTTAGACAATTCACTCCATTTTTTGTAACATATTCTTTTCGTTCGCCAATTACAAAACTTTGCGGTTTGATAAAAGATTGATTTTTTTGGAAAAGTGCGAGACGTTTATGTTCAGTATTCAATTTTGAAAAGAGATCTGAAAATTGATTAAAAGCGCGAAGAATTTCAATGAAATGTTTCTGATCCGTGCCAACTTTATGTAAACCTTCACTCACATTTTTTTCCAATGATCCTATTATTTTCTCAAAGAGATGTGATACATCCTTGAAAATATCATCAACTCTTTTCCTCGCTGCGTCGGGATATTGATACAAATTTCCGATGAATTTTAGCATTTGTTCGTGCATGTCATCTACTTCTAATAGCTCATTATTTATATCCTCCTGATAATATGTATCGTCATATTCATCATCACTTGAGGAGTCGTGATCATATGCATTAAATAGGAAATTATCTTTCATTGTATCAGGAGTAAGTGAATCATCATCTGTTTCAGGATCACTGTTATAAGCACCCTGATCAATCGAACAATCAGTTGATATTTGTGACATCGATTCCATTGATCCATGTTTTCTAATTCTGTGCTTTACAAATGAATCCAATACAGCATAAGTTTTGTTACAAGTGACTTCGGCACACTTAAAACGAGGAAGTAGATGATGACATTCTTTTACGTGGCTTATCAATTCTTCGTTTGAATCACAAGTAAATTTACATGTAAAACACTCCATAATGCTAATTATCTCACACAATTTTAGAAGTAGGTGATTTGAAAAATAAGTTCAAAATAAACTAAAACAAATTAAAATTTGTAGAATGATTAATATTAAATCATTTGATACCCAACACTATGGAATTGAATAATTTCTAAATGAATATTTTTCAGTCTTAATTCAATTCTTAAACCATCCACAAAATGTTCTAAGCTGAGAAACTGGAAACAATTTGCATTTTTAAGCAAATGGGTTCACACGGCGATGAAAAACTATTGAGATGACGAAGCAAAGCATTGATCAACGTAATTGCAAATTACTTTCAAAGCAGTGGTTGGCTTTTCACCGGAAACGTCTATACCAAATCCAGCTGTTTGAATAAAATACCATAAGTTGGAGGCTTTTGGCGGATACTTGCAATCAGTTACAAAGTACAATTCCAGAGCCAAATCGAAACCTAGTAGACAGGATGGTACGTTATATATAATATCGTTCACAATGACGTGATAGGCCTCAACATTATTTAAGGGGCCAACGATGGCAACAACCGGCTGGAAACTCTGTTTCTCTTGTCGCAAATCTTCTTTTATTTGTTCCAGTTTATTATCTAACTCAGTTGCATTCTGAAAATCATAGTTCATCACTTTAGTGAAATTCAATGTCAACAGGTGGCATTATAAATTGTAAAAACTGCTGTTCCATATAATTACAAAACATTCACAAATCTCATATACCTGACAATGAAGTAGGAAAGCATCACGTCTCAGAAGAATAGTGGTAGGTCTTGGCTGGTCTATTGTTTTTTCAGATCGTTGTTTTGTGTTTTTCTTCTCTTGAATGACATATGGCAATAGATGAAATATTATTTCATCTGAAAAATCTGGAACCAAATGTTTATTCTGATTAAAATTGAACTATAAATGCAGCTGAATAGTGTTTTCATTCAAGTTCAAAAACCTTCATAATTTCACAAATAATTGAATAATTATTTTTCAGTCAGCTTCTAATAGCCGAAAGTTATCGCAAAAATCTGTATCTGAACAAGTAAATATGTACATGATTAATTTCATCATAACTGATCTGATGTGAATGCACTGCAAGAAGAAGAAAAATAAAAAATTACAATCTTGATTAAGAAATTGAAGACCTTGTAGGTGATAGAAAACTATTATCTGCTATATATTTTCGATTTGTTTATTCACATTTAATTTGATGAAATTAACCATATCAATCAAACCTAGATTCTCATCCAAAAGGTACTAAATGTAATGTAGGTGTAAATTAATGGTACGGAATCACTTACTGCCATTGACTGCTTCAATATTAATCAACTGAGCCTTGTCTTCGGGGACTGATATTTTGACTTTTTTAAGTTCTTGTATGATGATTTTTTTCATAGAAGCCCATCTGCTTTGAAATGTATCGCTTTTATTGGGAAACAAAGTGTCAAAATCCTGTTGTATCTGAAAAATGATCATTCCTTCATAATTTTTGCTTTATCTCTCAAGAGAACACGAGTCAAATACATCAATTCCAGATTGATTTCGTATCAATTTACATCCAATAAACGTTCAGTAAACCTCCGAATATCCGTAGATTCATTTTAGGTTCAATAAACGTTCGTTGAACGTTCCTGTTCTCTTGGGGGACTTTGAAAAATCCCATTGGTTGAATTTTCAAAATAATATGAAAACAAAAGGGTGAAGTAAAATCTCGAGAAAACAGTGATTATTTGCGTTATGAATGAGTAGTCAGTGGATATACACTTGCTCACCAAGTACTGTCCACTTTGTAATTTTAGACATGGAAACATGTTGAAGTAATCGTGCACACTGTGATTTTCGATGAAAAGAAAATTCTTTCTTGCGTTGAAGGAAATTTTCCAATGATGAGACACTTCTTCCCACGTTTCATTGTGTACTTTTAACCACTCCAGACTGTCGATCTCTGTAAAAAAAACATATTAGGAACAGTTGAAAACATTGCTGAATGTTTCTTGTTTGTTAAATAGGAACAAATTCTTCAGTAATAAATTAGTGATAAAGTTTAAATGAACACTTCGGTAAAAGAGTAACCTGTAGTCTGTAGATTGGGTTTGAGAACTGTTGATCCTGAATCTCTATGAGTTGACTCTAAAACTCGATCTTTACGTAGCACTTTTTTACTATAATTAAAGTGGTACCACAAAATACCTCCAGTTGCTGTACGCATACCATTTTCAACTTGGAAAGGAGTATAATAAACTACACTTGTTTCAGTTGGGAAGATTTTTTCAATCGCAGTAGCTAATGCCCGGAATCGATTTGTACTAATACTGAAATGGAAAAAGAAGTCACAATAGTTTGAATTGGGTCCGTTTGGGATTGGAATATATTGAATGGTCATGAGTACGAATGCTGTTTCACTTGGATTTGAAGAATTCGACTTACTTGAAAGTTTTTGCTGCTTCTCCTACAGGAACATTTTGTAACAATCGGTTTTTTTCATAATCTATGATCGTCCGACATAATAAATTTCGTACATTTTGCGATGAATAACCATGATCTTGATAAAATTGAAGCACCCGACGTCCATGGTTTTCTGTTTCTAAATATTTCTGTAGATTCTGGAACAAACAAGCGAAATATTGAAACATTCAAAAATAATTATCTCATTTGAAATATTGAAAATTCACTCACGGTAATCACATCTTTGTTTACGATTTCCTTTGATTGCTGAGTCTAGAACGTGAAATAAACAAAGTTAAGTTGCTCTTTATTCCCATCAATTCGAAAAAAGTGTATGTAATGTACCGGTTAGTTAGCGAATGGAATTCTAAATATTCCCTGGTGAAAATTTTCGCTCGCTTGAAGCGAAGGTTGGAACAAATGAAGCGTAAAAATGTTTCAACTTCCGCTTTTTTCGCGCTTGGATACTGTTTCGCTACTCTTCCGCGTCGCTTAATACACTTCTTACGCTCCGATTTTCACTAGGGTTGTGCGATTAGATTTTATATTTTTATTAAAACAAAAATCATACTCACTTCATCTACTTTTCTTTTTTTCTCTGGCTGTGGCCCTATTTGTTCCTTTATCTCTAAGCCAGCTGTTTCCGCAGCTTTCTCTTCAATCAAGTTTTCCAGTATATTGAGATCTGGTGGCTCGTTATTTTCAAAATCAAGGGGGACTTCTAGAATGATTGCATCCTAAGGAACATGGTGAACGGAAATCAATAAACTGACATGGGATCATGACGAACATCATATAAAAGATTAACCATGCTGTTTGTTTTCATATCACGACGAGACAATAGTGGAAGTTTTACATTGAGAAAAAAGAGTGTTGCTGAAGTTCGAATCGTTTTTTGAAACGAATTAGTACTCGAATAACGAAATACTCAGTTGTTGGAGACTCAACATTTTTCAGTGCATTCTTAAAATCATATATCGCGTTCCAAAGAGTCAATTCGAGGAAATAAATACAGAAGATTCGTTAGATTCTGAATTTTCGTTTCGGTTTTATAAACGATTCTAACTTCAGCAACATTGAAAAAGATGAGTTGAATCAGACAAGATTATAATAAATGAATGCTTCAGATGGATACGGCCAAACGGATACTGATTAATATTCAGTTCATCAAACACTCATAAATACAGAACATATACATACATGAAAAAAAATATCCCTTTTAGACACCTTATACCAATTTTAAATCAAATATCTCAGTTCAATCAAAAACCATATACTTTCTAATCAATTTGAATTAGTTTTAAGTGATTGAATGATTTGATTATATTCCACAAATATCCATGTTTCAATGTAAACACAACTATAATCAGTGCTTTATTTACTTAAAATCACCTTGGAATTTACTTGGAATACCTTTTAGAAATGATTATTCAAACATATCTATGTATCAAAAGAAAATCTTTTTCTTAGTCTGATCATTTAATAAAGAGTTTGCAACGTTTAAGAATAAAATTCAAGTGTGAACATACAAGTGGATGTATACATACATACAAACATAAATACGTACATACATACATACAAAATGCATACGTACATACATACAGTACAAAACAAAAACACAAATAAAAAAAGTGAATCTTCTTGTCCTTACCTGTGGGCAGACTGTATTTTCGGTCATCTTTACTAAAATTCTTATCTATAAAACACCAAAAATCACACGATCGTACATTCAAACATGGAACAATTCACGAACATCAACTTGATGAATTCATTGATATGGATGAAGATTGAGGTTAAACGATCACCAATATTCATTTTAGAAATAGAAAAACAAAAATATATATATACATGTGATTGAAAATACGTACTGCACAATTATTTCCGTTTATAAGGGAACTGGATTTCCATATAATTATGGCACTGTCACAACGTATCCTAATACTTTATTACGTATCGTTCATCACCGGTACATTTGACTACATACACCGTTAGAAGCCAAATCAAAACAATTGACGAATCGACAACTCGTCACGCGTTTTGTTGCGGTTCGTTCCAATCTGCCAATCACATTACAGCTGCAGAGTAATTCATTCTTCACTTCAAACTTTTACTATACTGTGTAATAAAAATGTTGATTCCGGAATAATGAATTTGATTCCGTATATTGTACTTACCTTAAATAATATAATGAAGTTTACTAATTTAACACGATAAAATTGGACACAGTGATGTTTTACTATACGTATGGAATTTCTTTGCAAATCGATCAAAAAAAGCACGTTATTCTTCATAAATTTATGTATTCAGGAACGTAGATTGCACACAAAAATATGAATTGTCCACCGTTTATTGTGCCGTATAGTAATTTTAATACTAACTTTTCTCTGCGTGTATTTACACCTCAATGTATCCATTCACACTCGTTTTGCATTGTAATCGCACCCAATCGAGAGAGTTTCAACACGCTACTTGCACCTCTACTACATCATAATACAACCCATCTAATCGTACCGAAATTCTACACTGGAAATGCACTGCAAGTACACCGAATCTACCCCGATATGATTCCCTTTATTTACACCTCAATGTATCCATTCACACTCGTTTTGCATTGAGATTGCACCCAATCGAGAGAGTATCAACACGCTACTTGCACCTCTACTACATCATAATACAACCCATCTAATCGTACCGAAATTCTACACTGGAAATGCATTGTAACTACACTGAATCTACTCCGATAGGATTCCCTTTATTTACACCTCGATGTATCCATTAATACTCGATTTGCATTGAGATCGCACCCAATCGACAGAATCTCAACACGCTACTTACACATCTACCACACCATAATACAACCCAACAAATCGTGGCGAGATCCTGCACTGGAAATGGGTGGGCCCCACATACATCGGATCCTCTTTGCACCGAATGATCATCGTGCCGAAAATTCATATTCCGAACCCTAATAGACCGAAATATCTTTGTGCCGAACGTATTTGCTTGGGTGAAAAGGGCGATTTATTGTGGATTTTACAAGACTAACGGATCTGATTGGTTCCAGCGTAATGAACTTTCGTTCTATCGGTGTTCGAAATATGGATTTTCAGTACAATGGGCATTCGATGCAGAAAGCATTCGGTGTATTGGGGGCCCACCCTGGAAATGTACTGTAACTACACCGAATCTACTCCGATACGATTTTCTTTATTTACACCTCAATGTATCAATTCACACTCGATTCCCATTGAGACAGCACCCAATCGAAAGAGTGGATGCTTCCGATTACGAAAGCCCTTGGCCCCAGGGGCCATGAATTAGCCAATGGGAGTTCATTTTCATAGCCCCCGGGGCCGAGGGCTTTCGCAATCGCCCAAGCAGCACCAGAATATACTATGAACGTTCTTCGAATATTCGAAATATGTTCTATGCACACTCGAATGCGACCGTTTCATAGGTGCTATGCATATTCATCGAATGTATGTGATCGAATATACGATGGTACGTCAATTAAACGTCGCTTGAATGAATATCGTACATTTCGAATGTACAACGTACGTTCTAAGTATATTTAAAACAGTCTCATCCGAACATTCTATGGACGTTCATTATATGTTCTTCGTATCTCATTCGTACATTCTACGAACGTTTCTGTTTCGTATATACTTTGAAATTCTGTTGCTGCTTGGGCGGAAGCATCCAGTATAAACATGCTACTTAGACCTCTCCCACACCATGGTACAACCCAACAAAGCGTAGCGAAATTCTGCCCTGGAAATGCACTGCAACTACACCGAATCTACTGTAATGAGATCCCCTTCATCTATATCTCAATGGAAAATTTGGTCAAAGAATAATTGATGACAGTCTGAATGATAAGAAATTTTTCTATAATTTGAAATAAATTTTCATTCTTTTAGATTCGAAAAACTCAATAAGAAAGGATAGTACTCGATTATATTCCAGACAGCACATGAGAATGCGAAATGAATCCTGAAAAAAGAACGGTTGAAGAATTTTATAAGAATACTAGTGTTCTTAAAGAGTTCCAAACGAATTCGATTCATAAGACATTTGCGAGTTTCGTTGAAATTCTCAAAGAAGTCTCTTAGAATTTCAGAAGGACTCGCGAATGTCTGATGAATCGAATTCGTTTGGAACTCTTTATGAACACTAGTATTCTTATAGAATTCTTCAAGAGTTCTTTTCTCAGAATTCATTTGACATTCTCGTATGCTGTCTGGGATATGACATGAAGTGAAGTTGAAAAACTATCGGAAACAAGTTAGGAGAATAAATTGATAATCTGATGGCTTCACGATCGTTCAAAATATATTCAGATAGAATTTAAATTTGCCGTTAAATCGAACATTCGGCCTGAAATGCAAATGGCACCCACCTCTTCAATTTGTCACAAAGATTCCCTGTGTTCCATCCAGTGCATATTAAAAATCAGTGGAATCACTATACTGCATCTAGTTATTATTAGTTTTCATAACCTTAAGGTGCCAATTCATGGAGCGACGGGCGGTAGCGTCAACATTGGAAGAAAAAAGAGAACCTATCGGACCTCGAAATCGTCTCGGCAATGATTCTATTCAACAACTGCTCTGCTTGAATTCCTGGATTAGTAGTGAAATTTTGAATACATGCCCTACCAGCACCAACGTCTCCAGAATATTCTGAAGATATTTTAATATTTTCAGAATATTCTAGAGACGTTGTGATATCTCCAGAATATTCTGGAGATATTTTGTGCTGTATGGGTTCCTTATGGGAAATCCCGATACTCGCATTTCATCGGAATTTCATCGTGAAATCTTCAATTATATCGTAATTTTATCGAACTCGTCCGATAATGAAACAAATCGATAGATTTCCGACATTTGTCACGATACATACGATGAATATCCAATGGAAAACCAACAAACTACCCGATGATTTCCCGATCGACCTATATGTTGGTTTCCCATTGGATATCCATCGTGTGTATCGTGACAAATGTCGGAAATCTATCGATTTGTTTCATTATCGGACGATTCCGATAAAATTACGATATAATGGACGATTTCACGATGAAATTCCAATGAAATGCGAGTATCAGGATTTCCCATAAGGGGGTGATTTCACGCTTGAAGCAAGCTTCAAGAAGATCTCCACGATTGGGTTTTTCCACGGTGTAAGGAGAATAGGTGATGCTTGACAAATTTCAAAAACAAGAATGGCGTTTCCAATACATAACCTGCTATCATAGTTGTACGTGATATAGATAAAATAGATTGAAGTTGTAATTTCATTTTCAAATCTCTATAAAACATCGATCATTTCTTATTCATCAGTCTAGTGGAAAAAGGAGAGTGAATGTGTAATTTACAGGAGTCGAAGTCCGTATTTTATTTCATCAAAATTGCTGAAATGCGAAGATGTAAGAAATATTCAAACTTTGAACTCCAGCTGCAGATTATAAAAATACATAACACTATTATTTATTTATTCATTTGTATTTCTCAAACTCTTAATTCTAACGATGAGTGAGTTATTAATCCCTCATATAACAAGATGAGGGACAGAAATTTTAATGTTTTTTCGATTTGTTTTCAATTGGGTAATTTGTTATAAATATACAAAGTTTGAGAGTAGCTGTCATAATTACTGGATTGCTTCCTTCATCACGTAAAGATAGAGCATCAAATTGAGGAGTGATTGCGCAGCTGCCATATACTGTTTTGAGGTTATTCGTGTTCCTTGGAGGCTGCAATTATTGTTTACATTATTTGTCATGTCAACAGCGCTGCTAGTGGTCAAATTCGTAAATACTGAAGAATGATTACAAACATCACGCCTCCGTTGGATCACTTATTCTTCTTACACCGTGGGTTTTCCTTTCAAACAAAGGAGCAATAAATTATATCATTAGGTGGAAGTTTGTGAAAAATGTTCCAATTTTGACAATACTGATTTTTTTTTTATTTTGAGACAATCTCGAGCTCATTATCGTATGAATTGCCGCGCATTGTGTTTTTTTCCTCTATATTTATCACAGTTTATTGAACAACATTGTGTCTAATTGATAAAAGGATCCATATTATAAAAATATATTCATGAAGGTATTTTTCTGTTCTACGGTTGATTCTTCTTCATTACCAATCCTCTGGAGATATATTTGATTATATATTTGCGCATCTATTCATTGGAAGATGCATTTTTTGAGTTCTTACAATAAAGAAATCTGTAAATTTCATGTGCTGAATCATAAAAATGTTGATGTATACTCAAACTTCAAGAGCTTCAGAAATACGCGCTATTCGCAGGAGCTCTTGAATGCAAAAATCTTTATTCCCGTTTGTTTTGGTCAAAGATCGTCGGATCTTGGATCCAGCTCGATGATCTTCGAGCCAATCCAAGCTTCGATTCGAGCAGTGGACCCATCGATCCGATCTCCGAGTCGAGACTCACTATACAGAACAAGAGCCGAGCCGAGCTCATGTTTAAAACTCGGATTAGCTCGGATCACGGCAACACTAATAATAACATACAACGTTTCTTATTTTACATCAGTCAGTCTCCTAACAGTTGGGAAGTTTGAACGCATATATTCCATTCACTGTACATATTTTTGTGGTATCATTCATCATATCTATTTCTTTAATGGAATCAATATTCAATGTAGATTTTTTTGTTTGCGTACGTTTCACAAACAATCCACGTATTTTACTTTCATTTGGCTGCACGAATTCAACAATTGAAATAATCTCAAGAAACCCATAGAGTGCCAAAAATATGAAAGAATTACGAAAATTGTTTTTGTATTTGTTTACACATCTATATTCTATGCTATCAATTTTAATTTTGGAAAAAGATGTTAAAACATTCGGCAGAGCATAACCCATTTCTTCCAAACGATCGCTTTCAACATCCGTAGGGATTCGTGTTTCTATACTACCCAGGGTAATAAATTCCCCACACGCTAATACTTCATCATTGATAGTTGGGAGTTTCATCATCTTACAAATAAAGTTTCTAGTTACATTCGATATTGAATCGTTAAAAATCGCAAGTTGAATGAATCTCGACATACAAAATCGAGTTACAATTTGATCAGCTCGCGCAGGAGGACTTGTCACCTTATCAATGATTTTTTTATTCCACGATTCGAATGTAGAAACGGAATGTACCCACACGGAAAAAAGAAAACAGTACTGGTTACTGTGAAAGGCAATAATCATCTTGAAATGTGACAAAAAACTAAGAGCACTTCATGGGATAGTGCGATAAAAGTAATGTGTGTTGTATCGAGGAGAATCATAGCTGTGTTGAAAAATAATCAGTAATGCGGAAAACAGTACATCAATAACAGTAATGAGGATTGTTTGAACAGTCACTTTTTGTTTACAAAGTAGCAATCTTTGCTCAATGCTCAGCGCCCTCAACTGATATGGTTCATTTTTACATATCTCATTCCACGGTTGGATTGATTATTCGCAAGGACCGTAACCACTACTGCACTGTGCCATAACGATGATTTGAATCCACATATTTGACTACGATACAGAAAAAGAAAGAGAATTTGAACAAACTGATTGATGTTCATAACTCCTAACCTCATATTCTGATAATTCTGACGTACTTGATATTATGTTCAAGGAATGGAATTCGTTTTCTTTTTTGTACTTTCATTCCAACACAAATTCAATTCATTCCATCAGAAATACCATGGCCAAGACGAAATTAAAAATAATGCATGGAATCTCGATTCGGCATAACTGTTTGTTACTTGTTTGGAATACAAAACTTAGCATTTGAGGTTATAGTTACAGTTTGTTTATAAAAAATTGTATGAGGCTTAACGTGATGATACCATAAAGATTATGGGTAGAATGTACATGAATGCCAACATTGATCATTCATAAGGTATTAATCAATTATTTTAATGATTGGCAGCATGTCATTATGTTTTTATTTTGTTTATTTAATTATGCAATTCGATTTTTCAATTTGTACCATTCAAATGTAAAACCCAACGAGATGTAGTTTTCAATAAGACTTACTCAAGTCTATATAAGTGGATTCAATTTATTCCAGTTTGCTGTTCTATCTGTATGCATATCTACTTGAAGTTTCCTTCTCTTTTTCCCCTGCTAAAAATTTCGTATGAATTCAGACAAAAATGTAATTAATTGAATTTGATCCGTTTCTATTCATTCTGATGCTGTGTGTGTTCAAATTTACCCAGAATTTTCAACAGGACCATCAGTTTTCCCCATGAAGGAGAAGATGCGTGTTTCCGAGTTAATGATCTCAAGTTTTTTTTTTCGAATCATCAACAGATAGCCAAATTAATATCCAAAGTGTGTTTGGAATAAATATCTCAAAAAATCCATTTGACCATTCATTGTTTCAAAACCGAGAATACCTATCCTTCATACTTTTGAAGTTATGCAAATTTCTTTCTACAGAAATCCGGCTATGATCCATAATACACACTTATAATCATACGTAGTCAAATGAAAAAATATATAACGTTCACTGTTTCCTTGGTAATATTAATTTCATGTAATATATGAAAAAATGGTAGTTCATATATAAAGAACTTACATATAAAGGAACATATTCATGCTTCAAAGAATTCTATTATTATTTTATTATTGAAAAAACTTATAATTATCCAAGTGGGTTGTGATGTATTACAATAATATTAAAAGTAGTTCGTAGTGACATTAGTATCGTACTAATCATTTGTAAGTAGTTCGGATGTTTGGCAGTTT
The DNA here is from genome assembly GCA_018340375.1 of Gonatopus flavifemur. Classification (NCBI taxonomy): domain Eukaryota; kingdom Metazoa; phylum Arthropoda; class Insecta; order Hymenoptera; family Dryinidae; genus Gonatopus; species Gonatopus flavifemur. The sequence continues at coordinate 53,762 of JAFFJZ010000050.1, read as the reverse complement.
TATACAGTCACATGTTTACAATATGATTCTTAATCACTCATGATAATAAAAACTCATTGTCATGATAAACAAATTTTGTACAATTAGATATATAAGGACATAAATAATTGTGGTCAAATCCATCGTTTTGGAATGTATTGATTGCCATTACCGCTTCGGGTGATACGTGTGACAGAACAATGTTGCAGTTCTTGGAAGTTTAGACAACGCAAAGATTGTTCGTTAAGTAAAGCACTTTGATCAAATTTGTAAGCCTGAAAGTGTTCATCATAATAGGTATGATTGGTTATATCTGTAGTTATGATATAAAGATTCCGATGAAAATCCCCTAATATAATACGAACAAAAGATAGTTTATGATCTTCTTCGCTGGGTGTCATCAATACAACGTCTTTTTTGATGGTGCGATTTCTGAATTTGATATAATTCAATTTCCGTACTTCATCTCCCAGTTTCATGAATGATAGAAGTGAGTAAAACTGACATTCTGAGAGCTCTTGGATTAATACATTAATGTAAGGTCCCTTTTGGTAAGATTGATCAACTTGGGCATTACATAATAAACGATGACTTAAGCGCAATTGAGATTTAATTGCAAGCGTCTTACAAATATTCGTACGACTGAGAGAAATATGAGCAGTGATTTTGGAATCTCGGTTTTTGCTCTCACTTCTCATCGTACATAGATTCCATAAAGGGCCCATGCGTCGCATAATTAGAGGGTAATGAACCAACATGTGATGCTTAGGTTTCAAACATCCGGGAAACAATGTTGTCAGTAGGTTCAGATATTCATAAATCACAGTCTGTAAGTAATGGGATAAACCTTTATGAACAACAGGTGAAGTTACTACATCTATTATGTCCTTCAGTAGAATAATTAATCTCCAATGAACGTGTTTGTTCGGAATCCAATCGCCAATCAGAATGCCAATGTTTTGGAGAAAACAGAGTGCTTCGCCTGCTGACATTTTAATGAATTTATTCTTCACTTGTGTGATTTTTATCTCTCGCGGTTTATTGCGCACTTCATCGTCTCCATAAAAACATCCCTTGATTCTATTATCCAAATCTTCAAAAGAAAAAAGTTTTTCAGTTACAATAAAATGATGAATAATTAACCCTAAATCGTATTCACTGATGCCCTCCAAAATGTCGTGCATTACGTCCACTGTCATGATATCAATTGTGGATGTTGTTAAATCATTTAGTACAGATGGACCAATGATACCGGTTTTACTAGGTTCGTTTTTTTCTAAATCTCTTCTATAATTTTCTTCATTCCGCATTTCACACAATGATTCTTTGAAAGTAGAATTAATTTCTTTGCGATTGATTGAACAAAATCTGCAAGGAAAATGTGCAGTGAAACTGCCAATGAAACCCAAAACTGTGTGCATTGCAAGATTGTCCCCTATCACGCCAATCAACGAAAAAAAAACTTGAAATGCACCAGATGGTGTTGATATAGTGATTCCGGTCGATTCTGAAAACTGTAATTCTTTTACTGTTCTTACAAAAATTGTTCTCAAATGAACGTGCTTCTGATCTTCAGATTTGTATGAAGTTAACAAAAATATATTCTCAGTTTTTGATTGCAGATGAAGAGGTAAGCAAGGTATCGTGATATATACAGTCCCAATTCTCCCCAAGCCTCTGTGAGACCCTAAAGGGTTGTTTGTCTCATAATCATTTTGGTAGAGAAGAACAGGAAACACTAACCGATTACCAAATGATTTTGTTTTTTCTTTCCAAGCCTCGCCCAGCGTAACGTTCGTGATCAAAGTCTCATTCTTTTGTAATTCATTAAAATATGAGATCGTATCTTCAAAAATACCTGGCAGCTCGAAGAATTTTTTCAGAACATGTCTCAGAGGGATAAACTGTACCGTTATATTTTTTTTTAACTAATATCATACCACTCGAGTTTCTTTCATAAATATCTTTTTCTCCAACTTTCACTTCTTGTGGAGGAATGTATGTGCCCATCTTTTCGAAATATTGAAAACATAGCTATTCAGTTTTGAATGTACTGAAAGGGTTTTGCAATTTATCGAGCATGGATTTGTAGGCTATATTTCCTTGAGATCCACCCAGAATCCTCAATCGATCTACTAATTGGTATAATAATACCGTTATTGTCTGATTTTGAAGAAAATTGGTGAAATTAGTTATAATTTCATTAACTCTTTGTCGAGGTAGATCCGCATAATTATATAAGGTACTCACAAACTGAGCTGCCACAGTGATCAGAGAGTCCGAAAATTTCTGAGGCTCCATTACTGAACATCGAGTTCTAATCTAATTTAATATCTAGCTCTTTTTCAACAAATGTTAAGGCCTTATTCAATGAAGTGGAAAACTCATCACCTCGGACACTCATCCGAAAGCATACTTTCTGCAAGAATAACCATACTTGATGCGTAGGTTTAGGATATGAACAATTGCAAGAAAAAAATATTTTGAAGGTCAAATCAAGTGCTTCTACAGCAGAATGACTTGTGTATCTGACTTTATCGATAATCGTGTAGAATGCTTCTGGAGACTCCAAAGGTCCTGCAAATACCATGAGTGGTTGTAAACGTTCCCCTTTCGAAAGCAAATAGGATTGCTTCTCATTAATAGCTTTTTCCAAATCAGCAGCAATCTATTGAAAAGAGATGAACAAATTGTCGACAAAAGATTAGAGGAAATAACAGTAATGTTGATATTAATTTTGAATTGAGAGAAATAATTGTCAAAAAAAAGCATCGAATTTTTCAACGAAACTATTTATATTGCACAACACGTAGTATACGGAGCAAGCATTTTACATGAGTTCTTAAAGATTTTGAAGTATTTATCATGAACAAGAACAACATGCAGTGACCAGGAAGAAAAGGTCGTCATATGTCAACTCTCAAGAGATATTTACAGCGTTTGCAAATTTACAGAATTTTGTTCTGTTGATTGATTCATATGAGAATTTAACTTTTGACTCATGAAAAAATCTTATAGAGTATATTGTTTTCTGAAAATCCATCTCTTTCAAATTTGATATCGGTTTCTCTTATCCAAGGAAAGATAATTATTCGAATAACCAAACCAAAAACGTGAAATATTTACATTTACATGTAATATGAATGTTTCTCGATCATGTTTGGCTTTTCCTTTTGATTCCTGGTTATCGATTCTTCTACGTTTATGAGGTGGATTAGTATCACTGTTCACTGGAGTAATTTTAGAATTCTTCTTCGCTGAAATCGAATTTTTTTTCGGGGCTTTAATTGCAAATGGTAATAGCGTCAAAATGACCGCATCTTTCTTTTCTACAATCAAAAAGTAAAATATAGTTCCAATGAGTTCCAATGGAGTGGAAAAACAGTTCGTATTTCATGATCAAAAAATTCTTTACCGCATGACAACTGTGGTAAATTGTTCAAAAGAATTTCAGTTTCTTCTTCGATAATGTTTTTGGATAAAATAAATTTCTCCAAACAGTTGCGTAATGCTGCCCACGATTCATGAATATCAATATTATAATCAGGATATTTTTTATAAAAATCTTTAGCCATCTGCAATCGAAACAACACATATATACAACATATTACTTTGGTTAGAAAATTTTCGAAATTAAGCAACAATACTGCTTCAGAAATTAATTCAGGTTTTCTAAACTGCTTACCAATGCTGATCCTTGATGCTGCGCAAGACAAGGGATTTCTACAAATTCCCAAATCCCACCTTCCTTATTTTTTTTCAATAAATCTTGCCTAGCTGCAAATGTATCATTCCAAGCTTCTTCGATTTTAGACCATGACTCTTGATTCTCTCGCAACAATGACAATTTTTGTTCAATGTCTCCTACTCATAAAATCAAACACAGATTCATGTATTTGAGAAGCAGTAAACTATTTCTTCCTGAATTATGCGAAAATAAGTAACCTGTTCTCCCCCGAATTATACGTGATGGCCTACTTATGTAGATATTGAAATTCTCTTCATTTTACCTGTAACATTTGCAGGGTGCGCTGTTTTTGAGGAGCTGTCAATAGGAAATTGTAGAATGCCCGTTTCAATTAAAAGTTTTCGTGTATAATTCATCCACGCTACCAGTTTTCCTGATGGACCAATTTTACATTTCCCTTCACTGTATCCACGAGCATAAAAAGTAGCAATACGTTCTTTGAACACAGAACTGATTTCTCCAGCGAGAGACATTAAAATATTTGAGGGAATTCTAAAATGTTGAAACATATTATAATTTTCTTCATCACCAGTTGACATTATATGTTTGTATACCACACTGAGAACAAAACATCATGAGATTTGATGTGAGGAAACATTTTCATTCCTCAGTGTATGAAGATATCTACACACCAACTGCTTCTTATCACCACACGTATGAAAATAAACACAATCAAAGAATTTAAAAGTGACAATTTCAACATCAGCGATATGAAAATCACGGAAAGTGTTTTGAACATAACTAAAATATGCAAGCTTACTCCAATTTTTCCAACGGATTTTCCAAAGTTATCTTTTCTCTCTTCATGATAATATTTACTTCTCGATTTATAAGCAATCGCGTCAAAGTATTCATCATTGCGTCGGACAAATCATCATATTTTCTATAATAGAACAGTACTAATTCCCCTTCAAAACTGTTGTGTAAAAAAGATACTAAATCTTGACGATGTGAAGTGAAAACCATGGAATGAACACTATCTGGAGTGTGGCATTTTGAACATAAAACATTGAACGTATCCAAATTTGATGTTTGTTGGTTATTAATCAGAGCCTCCATGCTCGATAACTCTATATCAACAATTACATCTTCGACCATAGAGGTATTGAGGATAGGTGTGTGACAACTTGTATTAGGAACGGACAAGGCTGGAAAGTAATTGAGCACCAACTATTTTAATTCATTCAAGTATTCGAATTTTCATGTACTGAACATATGTGCAGAAGAAAGCGTATAAGTCTATCAGAATTTATTATGGTATAATTTATGAATGTAAAATAAACTTTTATGTTTTCCTGCTCCAAAAAAAATCAAACCAACATTCCTTTTGATAAAAGTATTGTCAAGCACGTTTCAAGTGAATCGATGTGAAATTGAAATAACTAATGTGAGTAACATACTTATAATGGGCCTTCAAAATGTTGTTCAGGAATGTATAATAATTTGAGGCTTATGAATAGATGAATAGTTAGATGATTCATTATTCAATGATGTAAAATAATTCTATGAATCAAATGAACGAAATTAAATAGAAAAAATGTGCTTAAATAGTATTCAAGGCAGGAATTATTTTTTCGGAGTAAAAAAAAAATGACATGTTGTAGGAGGTTAGAAGTGCTAAGATGTGATTGGAACACATTTATATCTTACAAATTATTGATTAATTCACCTTTATCTTTTGAATTATCCATATTTGCATACAATCAATTATAGGTATTATTATGAGTAGTATGAGTTTTATAATAAGATGATGTTAATAATATGTAACGCCGGCCGTATCTCATCGTTAGGGAAGCCAGTCGCAAATCAGAATTGCTATATTGTGGCGCGGCAGAGTGGGAACTACCATTCGATAGAACTCCTTAGTTGATGATAGGTCCATCCAATGAGAAGAATCATCGCCGATAGAGAGCGCTGAGCTATGAGTAATGATGGCTGCGTTGGAAATGATTGGGAACTGTCAATACAGTAATCTTCACTGTTTTCGATATATTGTGCTTTACACCACACACTACTGTTTAACACAGCTATGATCGATTTCTGTACAATGATTGTTACTTTCATCGCAGTAATCTTCACAGTTCTTGTAGTTTTTAGCTATATTTCAAAGCGATTGCTGTATTTCACAGCAATCAGTACTGTTTTCTTTTTTCTGTGCATATTGGGCCTAAGTTACGTACCGAATCAGTGAGATGTGTCAACAAGTGTACATTAAAACTCATGTTCTCCATACCAAAATATTCTTGAAAAAGTATGACGTATTGTTTCAATAGATTTTCGGCATTATCGAGCTGTGTTGTCGTTACAGAATCACTATTAAGATAGTGTATAGCTTGAGCTAGAAGAGCTATATGTTTGACATATTTCATTGGCAATATTCCTCCCAAACACGGTGCAGCATAATCCAACCAGTTTCTCCATTCAGACCCTTCCCATTGCTTGTATGTTTCAATACTTCTTGGTAAGCGAGAACGACGACGTGGCGGTCTTATCGACAACAAACGACTGTCAATAAGTTTGATATTTTTCGGGCTGCCAATGTAAAAATCATTATTAACTGAAGTTAACAATAAAACAGTATGTTGTTCGACCACTCCGATAAATACTGCATGTGAGCCTTCAACTAGCATTCCTTTACAAACATCAAATCTTGGTAATCCAACCAGGGATGAAATTCCCCTCACTCCATTTTGAATCATTCCATCGTTATATGCGATAAGCATATCTTCTTTCATCTCTTCGTGTGTTCGGAGAGGCCCAAAATTGTGATCAACAGAATAAATATGTCTATTACAGTAACGCTGTCCTTTTGCGTAACAAAACGAGCACCCATAATATCCATTGAATTGAACCATTCGAATTACCTGTGCCCGAGCCGGAGAATCAACACTGCAAGTTATGACTATGAATTTTGACGTTATTTTCATATCGTCTGAAACTTTCCAAACTACACCGGAATTATACAATTCTCGGAGTTATTCAATAAATGGACGTAAAAAATTATTCATTACTGGATGTTTTGTGTCGACGAAAACTCCTGCTAGAAGCATGTGCTTTTTACGCGAATGGTGCGGCAATTCATTAATCTGGAAGTATACAGGCCATGCGCTTGCATGTGAAAAATTGGCCATCTGACATCCGTCAGTATTCATTGTCAATGAATAATTGAATGGGTTCTCTAGAAAATTACCAGGCAGACATTCATTCTTATATACTTGTGCGTCGTAAACGTCTTCCAAAGCATCTACATTCTTTTTATTCCGTGTGAATCTATACTTCAATGATTCACTAATGTTTGGTATGCTTAATAGTTTCGATATTTGGCTGAATAAATCAATTTGAAGAAAATATTTCAATTTTGATGATTTTTCATTTGGATTACATTGCGTACAAGCACATTGTGTTGTTGGTAGTTCCCCGAATCCTAGATAGTCTTTACAGTCATGACAATATAAGGAAGATGTAATAATTGATTTGTCGCAATTTAAAGCCTTCCACAAGGCCTTTTTTGTTGCAGGCAAAGTATTGTTCTTATGACTTATTTTCATCCATTTCAATCCATTTAAGGTGGCATCGTATGTAAGATTGTGTCGTACAGATAGGACGACTACTGAAATTAAGTGATCCCTTTCATGGAAGTCAGGTTGTGAGTCAAGAGGAAAGTTCAATCCTGATCCATGTATATGGAAAAATCGTTTTTGTTGACGTCTCATGCCATCAGCATCATCATCATCATTTGCATTTTCATCATTATTATCAATATTATCATCGTTTGGATCAGCACCGTTTATACTCTCATCATTATCACTGTCCTCTGCTGCATTTGTTGCATCATCTCTTTCACTACTCATGGATTCTGTACAATGATTTTCAACACTTTCCATCATTTGTGCCACATGAAACTCATCAGAACTGTCAGTGAAGTACATCTCTTTCTGATTGTATTGCCGAGTATCCATTCTTTCCTGATTTTGTTGCTGGGTATCCATTTCTCTCATCATTTCTGTTGATATTTCTGTATCTGGCGAGTTCATGGGGTCTGCCGAATTCTCTTCAGACGAAAATTGTGACGGCTTATTTCCAGTTTCATTGTTATTCCTGAAATGATTGTGAATTAATCAACATGTTTCGTGAGATCATTTAATTTCTTATATGTTATTCGAAATAATATAAGAATCAGATGAAAAAATTAGTATCAGCGAGATCGCACTGAAATTTTTCAGTTCAGATTCATAGAAAATGTCATATGAAATGTCAAACAATAATATGATCATAATATGTCGAAATGTCATGTGTTATGTTCGCCGATGCTTTTTCTGTTTTTTAGAATTTCTGTGGAAACTATCAAGCATTTCCATTTTCTCTCAGAAATACAAGCCTGACGTTCAACCATTGAACGCTATAATATATTGGAATGAGCACTCCCTAGATATTCTATAGTTTAGGCCGGTGAGTCACATACTATTGCGAGGAGATTTCTTCTCTCTCGAATACACATCAGACCACATCGCTTTCTTCACCCCTTATTCCCCTTATCTTTATCTGTCATGTGAGATCCCTTACCTTTCCCTGGTTAGAAAAATCCATTGATTCTGGGAAATGGAATGAATGAGATGTGGTCAGAATATTGTCCAAGATTCAATGAGATTTGGCGAGATTCAGTGAAATTTGGCGAGAAGCAACTGTTCTTTCTGACCAAACCTCATTGGGATTTGTCGGATGAGATTTGCACAGAACATTGTCCAAGTTTAACTGTAACTTAGTTTAACTTAGTGCTACTGTGTAACAGTGTAACTTACAGAGATTTGGCGAGAATCAATGGTTTTTTTAACCACCCAGTAAACATTTTCTGATAACATTTAGAGAACATAATGAATGTTTCGAATGTTGAGGGGAAAAATATTTACTGGGCAGGGTTCTTTCCGACCGTGGGGGATCTAGGGAGTGCTCATTTCAGTATATTATAGAGTTCCATGCGTTCAACCCTACTGAAAATTGAGGAAGAAAATGGATAGGAAAATTTGTATTTGCTTCTATTCACTTTCAACGTCATATTCTGCACTGCTTTTTGACATTCACCTGGATAGAAATCTGTTTTATTCATTTTAATCCATAGAAATGAATCAGATAAAAGAAAAATCGAGCACATGAATGAATAAATTTTTTCATCATTTCTATTCACTTCCAATATCATTTTATGCACCCTCTTTTGATATTAACTATAACAAGTATTTGCTTCATTCATTCCAATTTTGATTCATTTTCATAACTAGTAGAGCTAATCGAAAATATTTGAAGCAGTTTGGTTAGGATGTTCTCGTTCATGCGCCATATGAAGAATAGCAGCAATCACTCCAGTATGTACACGGAAAAAAATGGAACTCGAGGATATAATGATTTTTCATGAAAATCTTAGACTTTTTCTTAGTTTTTGATTAGACTAGAAACGATAAGGTTGAGAAAATGGATTTTTACATACAAATACCAAAGATTATGAATGCTGTACAAAAAATAAAGGGTACGATTGAAATTCAGAAGGCTGAATGTTGAATTTCATAAAGTCCATAGTAAAATTTAGCTGTTCAGCATTTTGAATTTTAACCGTGTTTATTACTTTCCACTTTGTATTCATAATCTTTGATATATTTTAGTGAAAATCCATTTTCTAAACCTTATCCATTTTTCTCCGTGTATATAGAGCTCAATGGATGAGATTTCCTTTGTCTACACCTCAATGTATCCATTCACACTCGATTCACATTGGAATCGCACCCGATCGAGGGAGTATCAACACGCTACTTACACCTCTGCCACACCATAATACAACCCAATAAATCGGAGAGAAAGTATGCACTCGAAGTGCACCGTAACTACACCGAATGAGATTCGAAATCGGAATTCAGAATTCAGGCTCTTTATAGACGTACATAAACCTTCGAACATTCATCCCTAACAATTTCAAACTTTTTTATGCGTTCTGTTTCGAGTATTTTGGCCAAAACAAAAACGCCGCCAGGTTGAGCCACTTATGCTCTCGTATCCTGTTAAGCCTACTTTGATCAGAGCACGTGCCAATCAAGTGTTATATATAAGTAGTCAAATTACATAGATCTCAATCCTGCCATGTGGAATTGGTTGTATTATGACGTTTCTATTTCTTGCTAATTTATATTTTATATTACCAGTTATTTACGTTATTAATTATATACATGGGAAAAAATTATCTGTAGTATCTACCGGTTTTTTCGGTAACTGCTACCGACACACAAAATAATCTGTGGCGCAGCTGCCGATTGCCAATTGGTAGACGCTTCCGATTATTTTTTTTCCGTGTATGTAATGAGAGGATGCAATGGCCCGTAAAATACATACATGAAACGAAATTATTTGTAAAGAGTAGAACGTTTTCAGTGAACACACAGATTCCCCGTACGGGAATATTTTGCTGAAATAACATGAATACATCTCTGAAAAACATCGCGTCCGCTCTGGGAAAATTCTGAAGAATTGTGGAAGTTTATCAACTTTCGATGAAAAATCTAATAAATGTGGAACATTAAGTACAGGCTTCTTTCTGACTTTTTCCAGAGTCTATGAAAGTTTTTCATCCCTTCTTTTCCGGTCAAATAGGAACAAAATTGCGGTATGAAAAACTTCTGATGACACTGATCAATTTCTAAATTTTTTTTTGACCATTGGAAAATTTTCAAATTCTGTGCATAGATTCATATGATAAATTCAAATACCATATGTGAAAATTATTGGCGAATTGAAAAATTTTCAAATAGGCATGAAATTCTTCTCCGTGCAGATTCTAAGGACTATTCTGAAATTGTCTACTACAGATTACTATCTTTTCGACCTGCATTTTTTTCCGTACGGTTATTTCAGCGGAATATTTCCATTCGTTATCCACTATCACATGAAGATCATATTTGCATTATCGAGGCAATAATGAGAGGGCTACTCAGGATAACAGTGAAATTCAATAAGGGGGGAAAAAAAGAAGAAGAACACCTTCAAAAAAACACGATTCACCGTGTTCACTTTATCTCAGTTAAAAATGATTTTCAAACACCATTTGCATTCTGTCGAAATATTGATGAATCCTTCCCCTAAGAGTTCAGATTTTTTTCCCATTTTCAAATTTTCACCTGCCATTTCAATTGGAAAATGCTGTTTTTGCACGATAAATTTCACCATTTTATGAGTAAAAAAAGCCCTAAATAAAAAAAATTCTCAAACTCATCGTTGGGGGGAGGTTTTTTATATGCAGAATGTGTGTATCGAATTTGAAATGAATCGATCAAGTAGTTCCGGAATGAGAGTGAACACAGGGTTTAAAAAAGGTGCTTTGGGAAAAGCTCTGTCACCGACTTGTTTGTGGATATTTGTGCATCAAAATTCACAAAATATTCTTCAAACCATACTTAATAGTACACAAAAAGTTTGAATGAATTTACACAAACCGTTTCTCTGAAAAAAAATTCGCAAAATCAGCGTATTATTTTTTTTCACGGAAAACACATCCCCCTCCCCCTTAAAAATTCAATTTGAATTCAAAGTATTTATAAACAATTCATGTTTGTCATAAACTGGAGCTCTTTACGGGAACTATTGGGCTATCTGGGTACAGTGCATCAGTGTCGTCCGTGACGGTCTATTTGAATGGAATTGAAAATACATTAACATCGATTTTGAATCTCTAAATGAATAAGTACGACATTTTTGGACTTTCGACACCTACCGTTCATCATTATACGAGGGTGGATTGATGAGTTTCCGGCCTGACCAAGAAAAACAACGTTTTTAAGAATTTTTTTTTTTTATTTCTCAACATAATCTCCTCCAAGGCTGATACATTTCTCATAGCGGTGTTCTAGTCTAGTAATGCCATCTCTATAGACTGATTCGTCAAGCTCTTCAAAATACCCATTTACAGCTTCGATTACTTCTTCATTGTCCGCAAATCTCTTACCGCCAAGCCATTTTTTGAGGTTAGGAAACAGATAATAGTCACTCGGGGCTAGGTCTGGAGAGTAGGGAGGGTGCGGCATCAATTCAAACTCCAGATCGTTGATTTTAGCCATCGCAACGATTGACGTGTGCGCTGGTGCGTTATCGTGATGAAACAAGATTTTTTTCTTCGCCAGATGAGGTCTTTTAATTTTCACTTCGTGGCTCAAACGTTGCAATAAGTCTGCGTAGTATTGACCAGTGATAGTTTTACCCTTTTCGAGGTAATCAATGTATATAATACCTCTTGCATCCCAAAAAACAGTAGCCATAACCTTGTTCGCCGAAAAAATTGTTTTTGCCTTCTTTGGAGTTGGTTCCCCTGGTCCAATCCACTGTTTAGACTGTTCTTTGGTTTCAGGAGTGTAGTGGTGGACCCAAGTTTCGTCAACGGTTACGAATCGACGCAAAAATTCGCTTGGATTACGCTTATACAACGCCAAATTGGCGGTAGAAATGTTCTTTCGAATCAATTTTTGGTCGACTGTTAGCAAACGCGGCACCCATCTTGCACAGAGCTTTTCCATATACAAATGTTGGTGCAAAATATTTTGTACACGTTCATATGACATCTTACAGGTCTCAGCTATCTCACGAACTTTTAATCTGCGATCTTTCAGCACTATTTGATGGATTTTTTCGATCATATCTGGAGTTGTGACCTCAATGGGGCGTCCTGAGCGAGGCTCATCAGAGGTGCTCACACGACCCTTTTTAAACTCAGTAACCCACTGCTTAACGGTTGAATATGATGGGGAGGATGTCCCCAGTGTTGAGTCCATCTCTTCTTCAATTTCCTTCGGCGTTAACCCCTTCAAATAAAAGTATTTGATGACAGCACGATTTTCCATCTTTTCCATTTTTACGAAAAACACAGAGGCGTCTTGGTCAGCGTGCTCTCAAAACTAAACTAACATGGCAATCGGACTGAAACTATAGCTACAAGCTCTCTAAGGATGGGACTATAGAACGCCACCTCAAGGTAGGCCTAGTGGCGCCATCTCTTGGTCAGGCCGGAAACTTATCAATCCACCCTCGTACTATCGTCTTTCAGTAAATGCAGACTCATTCTGGGTATTGAATTACTGTCCATGAGATATTTTTCATGAACCCATAAAAAAACAACAGTTTTCGATACGATAATAGTGTAGATAAGCACACTTCAACTGGGATATGCTTTCGGATTTTTTTCTCCAACTGCCTGTGTAATCTTTCTCAAATTAGGTTTTCTCAACGCGCACAATTTTTTGAATATCTTTGTCTAAGTATTCACAAACATTTTACGGTTTTTTGTTATTATTGTTATTATCACTTTTCCAATCGTCTAGCTTTCCAACAGAATCAAAATCTTACTGTATCTGTTCATAATAATCTGTAATAATTACTGTTCAATTGCCGACTCAACTGGTCCAGTCACAGATTTGATGATTCTCAATGAAAATCGTAAACTGCAACGTATCAAAGCTCTGCAGTTTGGTGGTATGAGTTTCGTTCTTCACCATGATTTACGGGGAACAATTATTGGATTGCAACATGAAGTCCACACAATTGGATTGCTACACGCAATAATGTGTTAACTGCCAAAGAAAGAAAATTCGTAATCCCAACTTTGTATCATTCATTAGATTCATTTAAATAACTCGATGTTTTCAAAACCGTTGGTTGGGATGTTATTGCGTAAAGTCATCCAATTGTATGATATTAAAATCCATAATATATCTCATGATCATTTACAGATACGGTTCAGGAATGACAAAAGTTGATAGATACTAAAAAAAGAATAAAAATAAAGAAACGCCAAACCTTCAGTCCCAAAATTCCGAAAAACCGCAATCAGCTGAAAAAGAAGTTTCTACAGACTGAAAAAACAGATTTGATGAATAATGAAGTAAGTGCCACTTGATTGAATGAAGCTGAAGCCAGCGGCGGTGATGCTAGCAGCGGGCTGATGTAATTTTTGATTGCACTTGATTCGAATATTTTTCATATCAAAAATTGTTTGGGTAGCATTCAATTGTGGGATTTAGCTACTTGAATATTTGGTAAAACAAAAGTTACGTCAATTTGCCACTAGCTCGCCGCCGCTAGCTTCAACTTCATCTTGATTAAGTATGTTTTCAGCAATCGTGCAGTGTACAATGTATATCGAATAGGATTGGTTGGAGTTTGAATAAAAAATCAGTCAGTGCGCCTTGCGCTCCTGTGATGAATGTATTTAATAAAATTGTTGGAAGAAGTCAAATGCACGTAGGCTAACTACATTTGAAGTGAAGGTGTACAGTACATTGTATGATGACTGCATTTTCTTGCAAAAATGATATTCGCCCCATGGAGCTCCAGAAAAATCGGCAAAATTTTGCTACGCACTTTTCCAAAAACTAAGCAATAAATGAAGATTTTCAATATGCAGTGATGGAATTCATTGCCAAGATTTGACTTTGAATATTGAATTGAATCTAAAAAATACTCCTGAAAATTATGCAAAGAATTATAAACATAATAATCTACAGATGTCAACAATTTTCATAATTTGTTTTCTTTCATGTTTAGATATTACTTTTGACTCCCAATTCATATTCAAAGCCTAATCTTGGCAATATGTTCCATGATTGCATATTAAACGTTTTCATTTATCGCTTAGTTTTAGGAAAAGTACGTAGCAAAGTTTCACCTGTTTTTTTTAGAGGTGAGTCAAAACACGTCAAGTGAGCACCTCTAAAAACCACTAGTTCGTCGATTTTTATGTAACATGGATCGAATGAAGGTTTATACCAATACTAAACATATCACCGAAGGATTTTGTAAAATTCCCATTTTCATTGTTTACACGGATGTTTGAATATTTTAATCGGTTTTAATTAAAAAATCAATTGCTCGGACACTTTTCAACGAAATTTTATGAAAATTTTATGACAGATTCTTAGAAGTTTATAGTTTCGAATGCAATTAACAATATTCGTGGATTCATTCAATTATCCATTTGTTTATAACAATTAAATGAACAATTGAATTTTCAACAATGTTCTCATGCTTCGATTCTTTTGATTTCGGGCGCAAAATGATCTTTGGACCTTCCGCTATAAGAATCCGCAAGAAAATTCAACTGCCCAATAGTCGTCTGTTTACAATCGAAGTGTTTATAGACAAATTAACTTTCAGGCGCCATTCCAAGTCCGATTGACCTGATTGTTTTTTCAAAATGTTCGGCAAGAAATTCCTTATCGATCCCTCGAAGCGAAATTTTGATTTTTATTGATTCTGACCTGCATTCCGTCAGAACTTGGCAGACAAATTCTCGTCAGTTCTCAACTTTTATAGCACATCTAACACCAGGTTGACAGCTGTCAAATGTCAAATTTGCATAATGACTTGAATCTTATTACATTGATGATGAAGCATGTTCAAAATATTCACAATCGAGGTTCATTGTGATAAATTAGGGGGTTTCGCGTGAAAATCCATTGATTTTTTATTTTCGCAGCGGATTCAACGCTGCCAATTCCCACAATTCGGTTTTCATATCACGGTTTTCCATGATTCACCGCTTCAAAGTTCTTAACATCGGATTTCCTCAAACACAATCATCATCCTGCAGATTGAATCTATGATCTTGTTTCATGAGAGCACCCTGTCAACAGATTTGACGATGAACATGTCTTCCCTGGCGGAAAAACTTTGTTGAATTTTGTTCGCTTTTGGCACAGCAGTGTTTTCATGAAATTCAATAAAATCCCACAAACTTCAATGAACTTTGATAGAATTCAAACAAATTTCGATAAAAAAGTGAATTTTGTGGATAATTATCGTATTCTACCGAAATTTCGTTGAATTCAGTTGAACTTTGTTTATTCTCATTGAAAATCGACTGTGCCAAAAGTGAACGGAATTCAACAAAATTCAACGAAATTTTTCCGCCAGGGTTATTATTATTCAATACTGATACCGGATCATCGATTAGAATTCTCAAATGAAGGCCTGTATCCCAGATTCAGACACTATCGCTAAAAAAATAAATAGATTCTGAGATTCGATGAGAAGTTGACAGCTTCTCGCTATCAGAATCAATGAAAACCAAACCCTCGCCTTGAGAATCTCCCAACCAAGTGGAGACCTTCTTAGCAGAGATCAAGTAGAGGTCTTACCAATCTGGTAAGAAATTCTTTTCTGAGGATTTCTTAACCAAAAATTTGCCAGGAACAACTCAAAGATTTCCACTTTTAGAGCACACTTGACATCTGTCAAGTGTCAAACTAGTGTGATGATACGTTACATCATATTCGTACTGGGCATATTGAAGGACTTTGAAAGCGAGTCACATTCTGATAAATCAGCGATTCTCCCGCTCAAACCCATTGGTTTCTCATTTTGACAGCGAATTGAATGCTGTCAATTGCCACGAATCGGTTCTCATATCGCGTTCTTCCATAATTCACTGTTCCAAAGTTCTCAACATTGGATTTAGGTTTCCTCAAAACTAATCAAGTTTTTGCAAATTACATCCATAATCTTAATCTTGACAGCAAGCTGTCAACTGATTTGAAGATTAACATGTCTCAGTATTCAATACTGATACTGTATCACTGAGTAGAATACCCAATAGGAGGCTCATATTCCAGATTCAGATAAATCAATGGATTTTGAATTTTCATAAAAATTTGACAGCTGTCCGCTATCAAAATCAATGAAAATCGGAATTTCGCTTCAAGGGATTGATGGGGAATTTCTTTCTGAACATTTTGAGAAAACAATCAGCTGAATCGGAATTGAAATAGCTTCTGGAAGATAATTTGTTTACAAAAACTCCGATTGGCTCCACTGTGCAACGGCTCGTGTTAAGTTTTCTATCGATGTTTGTAGATAAACGACTATCGGGCAGTCGAATTTTCTTGCGGGTTCTCATGGCGGAAGGTCCGAGGATCATTTCGCGCGCAGAATCAAAAGAATCGAAGCATGAGAACATTATTGAAAATTCCATTGTTTTTCTAATTGTTATAAAAACATAGATGATTGAATGAATTCACGAATATTGTTTATTGCATTTGAAACTATAAACTTTCAAGAATCTCTCATAAAATTTCCATAACGTTTCGTTGAAAAGTGTCCGAGTAATTAATTTTTTAATTGAATACGATTAAAATGTTCAAACATCCGTGTAAACAATGAAAATGGAAATTTTGCAAAATCCTTCGGTGATATGTTTAGTATTGGTATAAGCCTTCATTTGATCCACGTTTCAGCAAAATCGACGACCCGGTGGTTTTTGGGGGTGCTCACTGCTCACTTGACGCGCTTTGACTCAGCTCCATAGTCGTTGAGTACGAGTACTCTCAAAATTAAGTCGTTTCATGAATCCTTCATTGATTCCATATCTGACATACGAATAAAATAGCGAACATTTTTATATATTTTTCTAACGTGTTCAGGTCCAGCGTTGTGTATGCAATCTCCGTGTAGAATCTATACATGCTTCTGAAAGTAGAGATGTATTCAACTCAATCTGATACAATTCCACATTTATTTTTTACAGAAACAGATAGACAAAGCTACAAAAGCTGCTATCAGTAAGGGCGATAGCAATTTCTTGCAATACCTCCCAGTAAGTTGCTCCCCTATTGAAATAAAAATTTCTGCCTATGTTAGAAAAATTAAACGTTATCCATTAATAAGAATGCCCGGAGTGAAAAGAATATTTGTAGTAAGTAGGTACTTACATTCAATTCTCCACCATCTACGAAAGTCGTTCTTGCAACTATTCACTTTGTTAGTTAACGGGATACCAGCGACCCCTGAAAATGCAACCAGGCTCATTGGTTGAACAAGGACAGAACAAGAATTATCATGTCAAAATATTTGAAAATAAAATAATAAAACCAAAATATCGCTCTATACAGACCATCTTCATCGATTGAGGAACATCTGTATTAGCGATGTATTGTAAGAGCGATATCCTTATTTTATTGCTTTATTTTCGAATATTTCTTTCGAACAAATGTTGCACCGGGCTGCATCGTCAGGAATTGCGAAGGATCCCGTTTGCAATAAGTAACGTGAACATTTTTGAAATAACGAAGCATTAAGGTGAGCCAGCGCAAATATTACAATAGTTAAATCAAGTAATGTTATATTTGTTCTGTCTACCAACTAGATGATGTAGTTTCGCAAATGGTCAAAAATCGTGTACGTAAGTAGTAGCTGCAACTATTCTTTTTTTTCCGTACAAGCCTACAAAAATCATGCACGTTTCCATGAATCTCTGGTATTTGTCTTTTCATCACAGATGAAGTTTCCACCGTGCTGGATCGAAGTAGGAGCGAAATGAGTTCTTCAATCATATTTATTGAACTCTATCATACTGGAATGAGTACTCCCTAACTATTCCATAGTTTACATATAGTGTAGTCCGGTCAGTCACATACTATTTTTCATTGTACCTCCCTTCTCTCTTGGATACACATAATTCGATATTTCCGTCTCTACCGAGTGAGGATCTTTATCGGTATACTAGTCGTATGCGATCTACCAGGAAATGGTAGACCGCATACTGCAGCACTATTACGTGTCGTATGCGTTCTACCATAGGTCGGTTTGGGTTGTTATGGTAGGCCGCATACGACATCCAGTAGACGGTGTTGTATGCGGTCTACCAATCAGCAGACGATGGCGTATGCGGTCTACCAGAAAATGGCAGAACGCATACGACACGTAGTAGTGCAGCAGTATGCGGTCTACCCAGGTAGAACGCATACGACCAGTATACCTCTTTATCTCTTTCTAACATACAACTCAAAATATCTCTCTGACGCCGAGAATCTAGGGAGTGCTCATCCCATTATGTATAGAGTTCAATGATCATATTCAAGTTTATACCGTAAACCGGGGTAAAGAGAATCAGTCGGGGTAAGCTGAATCACCTCGTTATTTCTGCATGACAAAAGACCTGTCGGTCACAGGATACATTAAAACAATGATAGAAATTCTCCCATTGTTCTAATGTTCCCTATGACCGACAGGTATTTTGTCATGCAGAAATAAAGAGGTGATTCAGTTGACCCCGACTGATTCTCTTCACCCCGGTTTACGGTAACAGAAAATTCATCAAGTTTTTCTCATCCTTGATCGTTATTTGATAATTTCATTTCGCCCCTACTTCGATACGGTACGGTGAAAAAGCAGTCACAGATCCGACCATTGAAAGACTTTGCACTGATTCCCAATGAAACTGCAGTGATTGTCAATGATTTCAACTGATTCGAATTCAGAGAGTCCTTTTGATTTTTATTTTCATCCACCCTAAGGACTATCCATAAATCACATAACTCTGTTCACTATCTCCTACTCTGTGTCACTCATCATACCTGAAGTTGGTGCTACAAAGAACCCTACCGATCAAAATGAATAGGAATTAATTGGAACCTCTTTTTTATAGGATTGAATCGAGGATTTATGAATAGAAAAGTTTGTTTTATTGGCATCAATAAGACTTCACGTGATCTATATTGGTCTGTATACGAGATATCTGATTAGATGATTGAAATTTTTTTCATTTCATAAGACGGACGGCGTTTATCGGAAGTTTTCTTGATCTCAATCTATTGGAAGTTATGGGAAAATATGTGGAATTGAATGAGTAATGGTTTTTCCATGAGGAATTTCCGACTCAATTTTAGAATATAAATTTCATTGACCAATGGGTTTTAGTTGGATCATTCCAAAATTGGGATTTACTGGAAATAATAAGGAAGTTTACAGATGCTAATATCATACCCCAAGAGAACACGAGCTGAACAGATCGATTTTAGGTTGATTTTAGATAAATTTACATTCAACGTTTAATAAACCTTCAATTGTCCATAGCTTTATTTTAGGTTTAATGAACGTTTGTTGAAGCTCCCTGTTCTCTTGGGGCAGAAATATGTATCGGCAATAACCAATTCAGTTTCAGAATATCTTTCGTTGCGTCAGAATATTATACGGAGAGAAGAGAACAGTCCTATTTCCAATGTAGCATGGGAATGGCTACTATGTTACATGGTAACGAAGATTTTCAAATGGTGCGTGGCTATGAACATTACTTTATGTAGAAGTTTTTCGTTTCAATGTAGCATTGGAGTCATTACAATGTAACTAGACATGATTCCAATGCTATAAAATCATAATAAACATTATTTTATGTGACATTTTATTGTCTTAATGTAACATTGGAGATAGTACAATGTAACTAGACATGATTCCAATGATATAAAATAATGTTCATCATGATTTTGTATTTATTATAACCTATAGGGTGAGACACGCGCCATTTCAAAATCTTCGCCACCATGTAACATAGTAATCATTCCGATGTACATGGGAAATCAACTATTCTTTTCTCTCCGTGTAGTTTTTATCAGAATTGTTTATCGGTAACCCGAATGTATTGGAACTAATGGGAAAATGCAATTTAATGTTGGAATATGTAGATTGTATTGATGAATGGGTTCCAGTTGAATTATTCCAAATTCCTCATGTATTGGAAAGAATAGGAATATTTACAGATTTAAATATTCGAAACGTTTTTATATGAGGAGCATCCAATTCAATTTCAGAATGATTCCATTCCATTTGGAAATTGTTTTTCATTAAAATTCCAGATAATTTGAATGTATTGGGATTGAAAGGAAAGTCAATGGAATTGAAATTCAAAGGGTTTCTATGAGAAATATTCAATTCGATTGGAATATACATAGATTTTATTGATCAAAAGGTTTGGGTTGGATTATCCCAACACTCGAATTAATGGGAAATAATAGGAATATTCATAGACTGAATAGTTAATAAAATCGTATGAATAGTTTAATTTCAAAATTTTTCTCATTGGATTTGATCATTGGTTTCTATCGGACGGCGTTTCCCGCTTTTTTCCCGCTTTTCAAAACACTATCAAAACAGAACGAGGAGAAAATATCATCTGCGTTTGAGTTTCCATTGGTAACGATCGTAAGTTTCATTAATGATAAAATACCCATTGAATCTCATTTAAAAATATTGTATTGGTATCAATCGGAATTGAGCGGCCGGATGTAATAACCAGGTCAGCGCTTGAAACGCTTCTCACTCTTAATCCAAGCTGACACAAAAGGCATCGAAAAAAGTCAGAATTTTATGAGTTGCGTGGCAACAGCCGTGATGAACAGACGTCTCTTGTAATCTTCTAAGTTGGATTAAAATTTAGAGGTATAGAATGGGAATAAAAATTTTAAGTTTGGTATTGAATTAAACGTTAAAACTACTTCTTCAAGTGAATCAAATCTCGTTGCACTTTTATGTGTGTGGTCTACGTCGTTTTGTGCTGAACAAATTATATCGCAAATAAAAACCATACAGTGTTATAAACGCCAGTGTATATACATATATTCATGTGTATTCACACGTACAGTCTATCAACGTTGGAAGATAAGAACAAGCATCTAGATGGAAGGAAGAGGAGAACAGCCAACCTCTGGAGGGGGATCTGATACCAATGTTGTCTTATTGAATCGTGTTGACTCTATATTAAAGGAAATTTCTTCACTTCGTTATGACATAAACAGAATTGATCTGACACAAAGCACAATAACAAAAACTATCACAGATTGTAAAGACGAAATGATCAAATCAATCCAGTCTGTTACCAATACGGTAAACCAATGTACTAAGAAAATCAAAAAATTAGAAAAGGAGACAATTAAAATGAATAACGAGATGCAAACCATGAAGGATCAGCTTGAATTCCAAAAGCAAATTTTGCACTATGATGGCATCAAAATT
Source organism: Gonatopus flavifemur (assembly GCA_018340375.1). Lineage (NCBI taxonomy): Eukaryota > Metazoa > Arthropoda > Insecta > Hymenoptera > Dryinidae > Gonatopus > Gonatopus flavifemur. The sequence goes on along the minus strand of JAFFJZ010000050.1, from coordinate 32,233 downwards.
ATGAATGTTCCCGAACAAACAAATGAAAATCTTCTGAATACGATAGCAACCATCTCTAAAACAATCGATTTTCCTTATGATGAGAAGAAAATAACAGCCTGTTATCGACTTAAAAACCCTTCTGTTAACTCACCAATAATTGTTAAATTTGTTAACAAAATCGATAAATTGGAATTTCTTAGACTGAAAAAGATCGCACAAAATAAACTCAGTTCAAGAATTTTTTCTCAATCGTTCGAGGACAAACGCATAACTATTACGGAACTTATGTCACCGTATTACTGGAAGAGATATAACTCACTGAAACAACTTCAGAAACAGAACAAAATAAAATACGTATGGTTCAAGAATAATAAATTATTTATCAAAAAAGATGAAAATTCACGATCTTCCATAATCTACAACCAGGAATACCTGAAAATAATTGGAGTTGAGCAGGGAAATCAAAATGCATCCAATGATTTGGATGAAGTAAATCAATTGGATAAGGACCTGACTCAGGAGGAATCTGATTATTCCGAATCGAGTACCAGCAGTCAACCTAAGAGAAGGAAAATCATTCGACGGAAACATTCAACACAAGGATCCTTGGAATCTTTTTTAAAGGCACCAACGGAAGTAAACCAAAACAAGTAGTGCAGAATAGTCAACCTAGGTTAGTGAATTCGAAAACTTCAAAAAAAAATGTAAACGGTATTCCTATTTTATTCTGGAATATTAGAGGCTTCAACACACTCTTTAACTTATCATCGAATGAAATTAGTGAAATATGTAAATACGATATTATCTGTTTAAATGAAACATGGCTGGTTTCAGAAAAATTCACGATTCCTAAATTTCTTGAACGTTATTCTTATTTTTTCACTTCAGCCGTGAAGCAAAACAGCTTAGGAAGACCGAGCGGAGGTCTAATTACTTTTGTTAGGAAAGATTTGATACCAGAATGCACTTTAATTGAAGAGACGAATTTATATCAGCTAATAGTGATCAAACAATCTAATAGTTCTATCATTCTTGTCACTGTGTACATGAATCCTTCTTTAAACGATGAACAATGTATCTATTCATTAAATGAGTTGTTTCTAGATATTGCAGATAAACAATCGAGAAGCTGTTGGATAGTGGGTGGCGATTTTAATGCAAGAATCGGTAATCTTAATCAGCTTGATGAATCCATTACAGACGGATCTAAATTGCAAAATCTCAGAAAAAATCTTGACAAACAAATCAATCGAAGAGGTTCCTTACTAGTAGACCTAATGGAAGAGTGGGGGATGGTAGTATGTAACGGTAGGTCATTAGCTGATGAACAAGGCCAATTCACGTTCTCTTCTGAAAGAGGAAGTAGCACAGTTGATTTGGTCTGGACTAATTTGGAAACTTTGCAATATCTAGACAACTTTGACATAATTCATTTATCTCCCCTATCGGATCACCTGGCATGCGCGTTAATGCTTGGATCAGGTTTTGTCACAAAAAATTCAGAGAATAGAGAGGAACCTCAGAACAGTGTCTATGTAACAACTGAGAAAATTAGCTGGAATGAGGAAAGAAGATTCGTATTCACCCATTATTTAGCGCAAACAAACCAAATCTATGTCGAAAACCAAAGCCCAGTAATTTTGTATAACAATTTCAAAGAAGCAGCTTTTGGTGCTGCAAAGTACTCGCAGATATTACATAAACGAAAATATAAACCAGTGAAGGACTCTTCGTATCCAAATATAAGTAATAAACCTTGGTATGATGAAGAATGTGTCATCGAGAAAAGGAATACTAGGAAATTATACAATACTTATAAAATAAGTGTTGATAGAGCGGACTTAGAAGTTTATTTACACTGTAAAAAAAGATATAAAGACTTAATAACTAGTAAAAAGAGAAGATATCAGCAAAACGTAATTACAATTATGTCAAATGTGAAAAATAACAATGAATTTTGGCACGCAGTAAAATCTATAAACTACAAGAAATATTCACAGAATCCTATTGAGCTGAAAGTGTGGGAAACGTATTTCGGTGATATCTTCTCTAGATCTATAGATATAGAATTAAACTTTCGTGGTGTGTCTCAATCCATATTGGATTCCGACATAACGTTATTAGAATTACAAAAAAGCATTAGAAAAATCAAAATAAACAAAACTCCAGGACCAGATAAGATACCTAACGAAGTTTTGAAAAATCTCCCGGCAAACTGGGAACATTACTTGCTAAATTTATTCAACAAAATAATGTACCTAGAACGTATCCCAGAAGTTTGGTCTGAAATTGAATTAAAACTCATCTATAAGAAAAAGGATCCACTTGATCCAAGTAATTACAGACCAATTGCATCGATCAATACCATAACCAAAGTATTTACACAAATTTTAAACAACAGGCTGACTCTTTGGGCAGATTCAAATAAAATCTTGCCGGAGGAGCAATCAGGATTCCGAAAAGGGAGAAGTTGCCAGGATAACATTTTTGTTCTGAATGCATTAATAACATCGAATATCGTGAAAAAAGGGAATCATGTGTTTGGAATATTTGTAGACCTAAAAAGCGCTTTTGATTCAGTTAATTGGCAAAAATTATGGACAAAACTACATACAATCGGGGTTAGTAGTAAAATACTCACAATATTATCAAGATTTTATGATTCATCTAGAATGAGAATTAATATTAATGGTCAGTTGTCAAACAATATAAAAATTACTCAAGGAGTTCTCCAAGGCGAAACTCTCAGCCCATTGTTATTCGCTCTCTTTCTTCACGACATCATCCAATTTTTTGAAGCTAATGGCGCTAAAGGACTCAAACTTTCAACCAGAGAATTGATCTTGCTTATGTTCGCAGACGACATTGTTATCCTGGCCAACACAATCTGGGATGCACAAAGGAAACTGGATATTTTTAAAAAGTATTGTGAGGAAAACCTATTGAATTTGAATACAGAAAAAACTAAGGTTATTGTATTCCATAGATCCCCGAAAAGGAGAAAATTCAAAAAACTCAAATGGGGCGATGTTCCCATAGAATATTGTAACGAATACTGTTATTTAGGTGTCATTTTCTCATCCTCGGGCAAATTTCTTAATGCTACAAATAGTTTTATTACCAGAGCCCATAGTGCAGCAAATAACCTGAGGAGAATCATCACAACCTCCAAATGCAATTCTTGGAATGCCATACTCAAAATGTTAAGAGCCATGGTAATATCAACTCTTCTCTATTCCGCAGAAATTTGGGCAACTCGTTATATAGATAAGATAGAAAAAATACAATGTCAATTTATTAAAAACCTATTCCTATTACATAGATCTACACCCGAGCATTATATTAGAGTAGAATTTGGTTTGAAGACAATTGGCTCAATTGTATTCAAATCCATGTTGACCTGGTGGAAAAAATTACTCGCAATGCCAATTGACAAGTTACCCAAACTTGCATATCTACACCTTATGGATAGTAGTAGACAACAACGCGATATAAAACAAGTACAGCAATACAATTGGGTCAACCACCTACAAACAATGCTCGTAAAAGTGGGTGCAATTGACATATGGAATAGACAAGAATTGACAAAGGCGGATCTAAATGCACTCATGATCAAATATGAAAACAGTGACCTTAGTATTGACCTGGAAAGAATCTGTGGGAGCCGATATAATCCCAACTTTAGAAATATAAGTAGTTTAAGCTTAGGCGAACATTACTTACAGGAAAATTTACTGTTTGTTAAACGAAGAACTTTAGTTCAACTGAGACTCGCGAATCAACAAAAAACTTACATGCACGTTAAAAAGTCGTCTTACATTATTAATCATGAAGAGATATGTTCAGTATGTAACCTCGGCGAACCTGAAACCTGGGAACATTTAATCTTCTCATGTCCTATGTACAGACCGCTGAGAGATCATTGGATCTGTAACAAAAACTTGGAGTATGCGAACCTAACATATCTACTGACTGAATATGCTAAAACTGAAAGAGGAATTAGTAATATATATTATTATATCAGCAATATACTGAAGGTTAGATCATTCCTGCGTAATGAATAAGGGGGTGTCAACTATAGAAAAAGGATAAATATGTATTTGGAATGCAGTTCTGTAGATGCATTATATAAACGAACTATCGACATAATTTTGAACGTAGAAACCATGCAACTCAATCAATCATTATTGTACCTTTGTACTGTGTACTTTTTGTATAAGCTGGAGCTTAATTACAAATAAAGAAGAATTGAGAATTGAGAAAAGTCAGAATTTCGAAGAACTAAAAATACTGGGTGATAGGGCTTGAAGAATCAATACAAGTATTCGTTTACAATTTTTTTCTGTGATCAATAGTTTTCGAGAAAAAAAATAAAAACTACCTATTTTTTAGTAATAAAATTGATTGTTTTTCAATCTTAAACTCGCCGTAACTCGGGCAGATTTCAACGTATCAAGATAAACCTTGCAGACTCTGATTCGTAAGACTTCCCCGAAGACAACAATCTTTGGAAAATTTGCAAAAGATGATAACAAATTGATGAATTTTTAATTCGAAGTAAAAACCACGTTTTGCACGCTTTGTGGGGAAGGAGAGTTGAGTGAATTTTCGATTTGAAAAATGTCAAAGCGACAAAGTTGTTCGTCAATGTTCGAAAAAGTTTTCCTGAAATTTTCAGATCAATCGAGTGAAAAATGGGACAGATATTGAATATTATGTGCGAGGAATCGTCGCTTGAGAACTATCGTGCGTCCGGTGTTGTGTATTTCAGTTGAACAGCATGGCCGTAGCGATGAACGGGACGGTTTATCGCACATAATATTCAATATCTTCCACATTTTTCACTCGATTAATCTGGAAATTTCAGGAAAACTTCTTCAAACATTGACGAACAACTGTGTCGCTTTGACATTTTTCAAATCGAAAATCCGCCCAACTCCCCTTCCCCACAAAGCGTTCAAAACGAGGTTTTTACTTCGAATTAAAAATTCATCCATTTGTTATCATCTTTTGCAAATTTTCCAAAGATTGTTGTCTTCGGGGAAGTCTTACAAATCAGAATATGCAAGGTTTATCTTGATACGTTGAAATCTGCCCGAGTTACGGCGAGATTAAGATTGAAAAACAATCAATTTTAGTAATCAAAAATAGGTAATTTTTTTTTCTCGAAAACTATTGATCATAGAAAAAAATTGTAAACGGATATTTGTATTGATTTTTCACGCCCTATCACCCAGTATTTTTAGTTTTTCGAAATTCCGACTTTTTTTTCTATGTCTTTTGTGTCAGCTTGGATTAAGAATGAGAAGCGTTTCGAGCGCTAAGCTGCTTATTACATCCGGCCGCTCAATTTTTATTATTAATAAAATACCCATTAAAACCCATTCCGAAGTTTTATCATCGACAAAATAACCAACCAATCCTATTAGAAAATATTTAAATGGTATCAGTTAAAATTTTCATGGTCAACAAAATATTCATCATCAATAAAATACCCATTGAACCCGATTGGAAAATAATTTATTGGTATCAATCGAAATGTTTATCAATTAAAAGGTACCGATTCAATCCAATGGAATAATATTCTCTTATCAAATTCAATCGGATGTTTTTATCAGGACATGTTTGGCAATATGCGCCTTTAAAATCTGCGTGTTAGGATAGCTCAGAGGTTGAGTAAGCAGGTTTTGAAGGAAGGTAGGTCGGTGATAGTTCGAATCCCTTTCAGGTAGGAATAAATCTCTCAAGTCATGCGGAGATAAAGGTGTTGAGAAATTCACGATTGAATCCAGTTGGGAAATATTCCATTGGCATAAATAATGGACATCTTTTCTAATAATAAAATATCCATTGAATCACATTGAAATATTTCATTGGTATCGATCGGAATGTGTATTAATCATAAGAAACTGATTAAATCCAATAAAAAAGTGGTTTTTGATATTAATCGGAAATTTTCGATGCAGAAACTCGATTCATTCCGATAGAATTTCATTTTATCCAATTCAATCAGATTTTCCAACCAGGAATGGATAGAAAAAAAGCGTCACATAATTTATGGATGGTTCCCTACGGTGATTGGAAAAATTGTTGTTAGTATGCTGATATGCTATTTTGTGTTGAAAAAATCTAATAACATACGTTTCTGGTGCTGTAAGACTAGCACTTTCAAACTGAAAAAACCCCATATTTTAAGTTTTGTTCCGCCTTATTCTCCTGTATTATGATATGAATGATCCATTTTATATTCACAGGATCCTAACGTGAACCGATGTGAGCAAACCCGAACGAATACAGCTGATACAAACTCGCTGACACGCTCCTGACAAGCAGGAAGATTCTCAAAAATTATCGAACGTCCATGAGACAAATACAAATGAAGATGACCGTTCAACTGAATCTTCGTTTTCTGTGAAAGATAATGGAAAACTTCCGCATGCATCGAAAATGATTCCAGATGGAACAGATGAGAATTCAGTAAGTAACTGCACGGAAAAAACACATAAAAGTATGAATTTCACGGAAACGAAAAAATACGATTCATCATATCACGATGGAACCATTTCAAATGGAACAAAAATACCAGAAGAACCTGCAGCTGTATCATCAGATGACAGTGATGTCTCACCTGTGAGAAGAAAATCTTCCAACATTAAAAGAAAAAGAAAGGCTCTGAATATATCGTCAGATGACAAAAGTATCGATTCAAGTATAAGCAATAATTCTTTCAAACCCGGAGAGATGTTGCCATCCACACGCATGGATGAGCAGATTCCTTCAAAGTCGTCAAGATTGAACATGAGTTTACATTCAAATCCATCGTTTATGTTGCGAAAAGAAAAGCGAACTAATGTGATGAATTCGGATCAGGAAGAGTCCGAAAATGAGGATTAATCAGTAATGAATAAGCAGTCCGCATCGCCTCCAACTTCATCCACTAACATTGAAAATCAAGTCAAAAGTCATTCCAATCTTCCAACTTTGAAGGGATCATCACGAATCACTGACTCTGATGAGTCTTCATGTATACATGAAGATAATGAATTTGTCACAATGGGAACCCTAAAACAGTTTTTGCGTGCAAGTATCCGATTGACAGCTGATAGAGTTGTTAAATACCTAATCCAAAGAACGTTCTAATTGAAAAATCAGGAAATCATCAGGAATCAAAAGCCTTAAATTTGCAGCCTATATCTGACAAAATGGTGAGAGTAATAAAAGGAATTCACTAAGGGATTTAATAAGGAAACTGTTTTTTAAGGGGGGAAATACATGTAAAAACGTCAATAAATCAATGTTGTTCTTTTCCCATAATCAGAAAAAAAACCTGAGATTCCTGATTGATGAGTAAGTAACTGAAACTGGTCGTTATACTGGAATAAACTTGTAAACGTGTTTAACCCGAAATTGTATTCTCAAAAACTGCACGTGCTGTAACGCGAAAAGTTATTGACCGATTTGTCTGGAGTTTTGAGAGGCTTTTATCCACATTATTATCGGAGGGATAAGCCTCAGAAATTGGACATTTCGCATTGATCAAGTACTTTTAGAGGTGGGAAATGTCGAGAAAAAATCGCAAAAACAGCTTCAAATTCTGACTTTTATTTCAAAGGCTTATTTTATATTGAATTTTATGTGTTTTTCAAGTGTTAGAGGTTTATCCTTCCCGTCAATATGTCATGAAAAGAGAACGATTTGGTTTTTCTGTTTCTGATCAATCGTTAATTTGTGACACTACGAGCAATTTTGGGCCTCGCGCTAAAGACGTCTGACGGGAAATTATCGTAAGCCCCGATTTTTGAAGGAAAAAAAACGAAAAATTTTTTTATACTCTAGAAAGATTGTTTAAAGCTATGTTAAAAGTTTAGGAAAACACAATTATTTTATCACTTTCAAAAATGTTCTTAAAATATGACCGATTTTCAGGAGCTTACATGTATTTCCCCCCTTAAAAGGATAAGTGCAAAATTGAACTATTCCGTACCGGTACGAGTATTGACGACATGAATAATCAACATATTAAGGGAGTTCCCAACAAAACTCTTCCTGGTGAAAAAATTGTTCTGGAAACCTCTCTGAAAATGTCTCTGAATTTCGTTGAAAAAGTATAAAAGTTTTTCAAACTGCAAAATTCTGAAAAACTTTTGCTTATTGGACACGTTTTTCTACTGAAAATTGCTCTGAATATTTATGAAGATCTTGATTTTTTTGAAAAACAATGAAACTCCGCAAAACACTGAATACCTCTGAAATTCTCTGGGAAACTGCCCACTGAAAATCTCTCAAATTTTAAAAGATTTTTAGTTAAATTTTTCCACCAGGGAAGCATTCAAAAAGTACCTTTTGTTTTTATGCTAGGAGGGAGATGAGTCTGGTTTCAACAAAATATATAATAATTAGTTTCGTTCCATCACTGATAAGAACAAAAACATAAATTAATGTTTGCACCTGTGCAGATCAAAGTACTCAATATGGATATTGGTGCCGATGAACTGCTGAAGGCAGGTTCTGCTTCAACAATGAGATTACGCGCTAACTGGATTATTCGAGGGTTTTGGCCACGAGAAGAAAGACTCAAACTTGTCGCCAGAAAAAAAAATTGATGATCCTCCAGAAAGAAGAGAAGTTACAGTGTTCGAGTATAACAATTTGATCAGTATGTACTTTTATACATATTGTGATTTTCCGTCATGGGCCTACAAAATTGAACGAATTTTCGTTTTTAGAGCTTTGTTTAGAGTTACAAAAGGGTAACCGATTAGACGCGGAAGGATTCAACGATCCAAAAACACATATGCGGAAATGGGTAATTGATGTATTGAAGAATGATCGTCGGCCACCAGCGAGTATTGAAAAGAAAAAACAACTTCAAGCAGCACGTCGACAACGGCAGCGTGAGCAACAGCGTGAATCACGATCTGCAGTCTCACACCAACAAGTACGAAAAGAACAACTTAAACGTACGCATGCAAAAAACGCATCGGATCAATAAAAAAAACGCGTTACCAGAGAAATCAACAAGCACCGTTAGCCACTTGATCCAGATAAAAGAAACAAAGAATTTAGAATTTTTTTTCAGAATTAGAATTTTTTTATCAAGTTTCAAAGAAAATGGGTACTTTTTATTTATAGAAAAAAATGGGTACTTTTTATTTATAGAAGAAATATTTTATGACGATTGAAACATTTTATTATTTTTAGTATTGGATATAAGACTTAGTCCTAGTAAAAGAGGACTTTATAGTATACTACCTGGCTATTCTAGCGAAACAAAAAATTTAGTAAATAAAACCCATATCGGAATATCATTTATACTTACGCTCAAATATGCATGAAAATGGGCATATAAAAAGCACACATTGCATTCACAAAGACCATGAATGCGAGGGTGAATTAAGGTAGTTGTCCGAAAAAAATACGTTTCCTTTAAATATTTTTGTCATTGAAATTTCACGTACTAGAAAATTCAACGGATACAGAGATTTTTTTTCAGGACAGGAAGCGGTGCTTGTTCTCAAGATATTTGAGCCTAAACATTGAGGTGGTTTTTTCATGGAAAATGAATATCTTTGAACTTCTTCCAATCTTTTCGAGATTTTACCATCAAGTTTTCCCAGTTTGTGGTTCAAATTGATAGGAAAATCTAGAAAATGTTGAAAAAAGTTCGACATTCATTTTCCATGACAAATTACCTCAAATATCTTGAGAACAAGCACCGTTCCCTTCCCTGAAAAAAAATCTCTGTATTCGTTGAATTGTCTCGTACATGGAACCCCAATTACAAAATTATTTAAAGAAAACGTATTTTTTCGGAGAACTATCTTAAGGGGTCTTCCAGCGCGGTGGAACTGTAAACATGTAGGTACACTTATAGCATATAGGTATAATCTAAGCGAGGGAAACTTCGCACTCAACTTCCGTGTAAAATTATCAACTGATGTGAAATTTCCAAAATCTTCCTCTGCACTGCTCACCTGGCATTGCGTCATGAATATGAATTCGGCGGTGAAATTACTTCTCATTCTATGTAAAAAAAATGCATAAACGCGATAGACGATTTGACATTCCACCGTCGGTATGTTGATTTCGAAAATATCGTCAGATGAAGCAGGATGTTGCAGTCAACAGTTTTTATGTTTTCCAGTGATATTTAGAATACCAAGGTATTTGATATGACTGATGAAATGTTTCGATATCGTATTTCGATATTGGATTCACATTAGCGGCGCGATCCCACGTGAACATTATCCCGAAAAGCACGAGGACATCATATCGACGTGTGATACGAAAAGTAGCACGTTTTAATTCCTCAGAAAAAAACCCAACAAATTTAGGTCGGAATTCTGTCTGGTTTTGTTTGGCATTTCAACCTGGGACGAACACCGACCAAATCTTACACAGGCTGGAATTCCAGACAAAACCAGACAGAATTTTGACCTGAATTTGTCGGTTTTTTTCTTAGCGAATTGAAACGTGCTACTTTTCGTATCATACGGCAATATGGACGTCCTGTGATATCAGGGATGTTGTAATATTTTACCCAATTCATTTTAATCGCTACTTCGTACAAAAGGTTGACACAAAGTTTCCTTTGCTTGGACTATGTGTGTACGCTACACGTGTACCTACATATTCCAATTTGGCCGCGCTCGAAGGCCTTAAGCAGATACCAGCTTACCATCCCAATGAACACTTTGTGTGCAAGATTTCCCTGAACTGAATTTATGAAAAAGTCTGAAATTTGCAGGGAATAATCTTCAATACTTTATTCATTGCTGTACAGAGCCCGAATTTCAAATTTCGAAAAAAATTTTTTTTCTCAGTCGGTAGCAAATATTTTTCCTTCAACATTTGAAATTCGAGCAGTGTACAGCAATCGATAAAGTATTGAAGATTATTCTCTGAAAATTTCAGAAGGTTTCATAAATTCAGTTCCAAGCAATCTTGCCCACAAAATGTTTACTCGGGTGGTAAGCTGGTATCCTCTACCACATGTGTAACATATACTTTTTGCACGTCCATTTACATATAATTTTCAGCTAGGTATAGCTATGCCGGGCGAGTAATGTTCTCATAATTTCTCACAAATTCCCAATTCTTAGAGAAATTATGAGTTCATTTTTGTCAGGGATGGATAACTTTTGACATAGGAAGATTCGTAATATGATGATTGCATTAAACTGGTCCGTGAGATTCGATTTACAATACTCAAATCCTAGATAACATTTTATATTCATTGAGATCTGAGTATTGATGTCAGTACCCTTAACTGCACATTAGTATACGTTATAAAGATTTCCTGTCATTGAAAACTCATGTGTTTGAGGTAGACTGATTTCTGTGCTAGTCATGAGGAATCTCAATAATGATGTTGGTTACTGATAAATGGAATCGTATATAAGATATCCATATTTATGCCAATATTAAAAAAAAAGTAAATTATTGTTCTTGAGGTGAATTTCAATATTTTTTTCAATATAAAAGAAGGGGGAGAAAAGAGAATGCAGGTCCATCCTCACACTCTTCATTTATAATACCTTTATAAGAGTAGATACTTGACTGATAGATACTTAAGAGTTTCTACGGCAGGTTGAACAGTGAGTCAAAAAAGTCTGTGTCAGTTCCAATTGCAAGATTTCTGATTTTTATCGTTATTCATGTCATTTTGATATTTTGCTTGCATTGATTGAGTAGATAACGAGTTTCACTGTTTCGATCTTACATCAGAAGGGTCACAATATTACAAAGTACAACAAAATCCGACAAATCTTTCCGTTGGGGGGGGGGGGGGATCAGGGACTTTTTTGACTCACTGAGCTCTGCTTTTTTATGCTTTATGTGAAATTATGTAGCGAGAAATGTGCTAATATAGAAGGAATTTCTTAAACTCATGCTCCGTGTACTAATATAATCACTGGATGAGGCTTGAAATATCCTGTGATTGATTTCCGAGTGAATTATGTTTTGTTTTTTATTTCAGTTCTTTACATTGTTGAGAGAAATTGAATCTTCCTATTAGATATAACTGTTTAGATACATATTACTTCGGTTCCATTATCGGCGTTATGCAAGTTAAACTTCCCAAAAAAACCCCGTGTAAACCTCGTCGGGAAAAGTTGCACACGGCGTCGTTTAGATAAACAATAGATATCTTTTGGATCATCCTCTAAAGCATACCTATTAGATATCTAAACATTTTCGACCACTTTCAAACATTGTATTTGTTGGGTCGTGTTCTCTAGTAAAAATTTCTTATAGAAACCGATAGGATGTTTCACATTCTATATAGGATTCCCATAGAATTTCTAGGAATTCTATGGGGATCCTATATGGAAAGTGAAACATTCTATCGGGTTCTATGGGAAATTTTTAACAGGGTTATTTAGTTATTATAATACATGTGCATTTTTGTAATTAATCGAAATTCTAAATGTTATTGAATGTACAATCCGATAAGAAGAATAAACCTTGCCACAGTATGTTTACTGTTTGCGATACTAAATTGCTACTATTAGGATTCTTCTTACTTCAATACCTCAGTTATTATAATATACATCAATTCCTGCCGAAAATATCTACATCTTTTCTTACAATCTACATTGCAATCACTATGAACCCACATGTTCAATTTTAATGTTTATGTCGATAATTCGGATTGAATGTTTTATGATAAAACATTCAATCCATTTTATAGGTATTCGTCATTGGAGGTTTTATAGGTATAGTAAAAAAGGATTATATATGATCTATATATAATTTTTGAATTTTATATATGTGATCTTGAAATTCATATACACTTGAACCTCGCGATAACACAGCTCTCCTTCTTTCTCATTCGAACGATTTTTGTTTGCATTAAAGTGGGAGGAGGAACATCTTTATCGCGAGGTTCTAGTGTATGGACGTACACAGTTATATATAGAGCCATATATGAAAATTTGAATTATTATATATAACGGAAAGTTTTTAGCATCCCGAAGGGAACATGAAGCTTCAGCGAACGTTCAGATTAGATCTGCATAGATCGGTCCAAAGCTCCACAGGAGCTAATTTTTAGGTTCACAAACGTTTCACAAAGGTTTCACAAACGTTGAAATGTCCACTTCGAAATACTTTCAAGGAAGATAGATTGAACGTTCATGACGGTTCATTGAAGGTTTGATGAAGCTTTACAGAGATATCTATACTTGTATTAGTTCCCATTAATTTACATGAATAATCATTAATTATTAATGATTAAAAATCAATGGAAATTAATGTAAGTGAAGGTATTTTTGTAAAGCTTCATCAAACCTTCGATAAACCTTCATGAACGTTCAATCTATCTTCCTTGAAAATATTTCGAGGCGGACATTTCAACGTTCGTAAAACCTTTTTGAAACGTTTGTGGACCTAAAAATCAGCCCCTGTGAAGCTTTGGACCGAACTATACAGATCTTATCTGAACGTTCGCTGAAGCTTCATGTTCCCTTCGGGATATATAACTCTTTAAATTCCATATATACCCCCATATATAACTATATATGGCCATATATATGTAAAGAAAGCACGTCGTACTTTTTTCGAATCATCCCGCGCACTCACGGCATGTATATAGAAGAGGTCGCCACTGTGAGAGAGGAGAGGAAAATAAGAACACGTGGGATTGATAGAATAACAAAACAATTATATCGACGATATGAGAAATTATTCAATCGCGAAATAGTTGACATTTAATGTCGTTTCTCTTTATTTTCTGGATAAGGTGTAAATAAGTGTAATTAAGTGTAAAGAAATAAAATATAAGCTCTTTATTTTCTAGAGAAACTCAGTGGTGTCACTGTTTCCGTGTGAACTCGACCACTCCAGAGGATACATAACATTATATATAAATTTCAAGATTGCATATATAAATTTCAAAAATTATATATATATATAGACCATATATAATCCTTTTTTACTAGGGTAGGTATTATTGCTTCCTCGTTAGAGGGAACCTTTGTGGTCGTTTAGACCCACACAGCACGAAAGTTCAAGAAGAACTTTTGAGAATTCATAATGAATTCTTCAAATCCCAACTGAACTCTTTAAGAACTCTTTCTGAACTAGTGTGCTGTATAGGGAGGGACCAAGAATTTTTTTTGCCTCCAAATTCAAAATCCCTCAGACCAAAATGTTCTTCAGTGCTCAGGGAGTAATTCTAGTTTCGTGTCTGTCTGTCTGGATGGATTGATGGGTGGATGTGAAGTATTCTGCGACCGCCCATATCTTCCGTTTCTGTTATCCGATCGTCATGAAATTTTTACCACAAGTTTGTGCAGTGTTAATAGTGGTCCCATATGAGTTTCAATCTGATTCAGACGGCATAAACTCCATTAGAAAATTTTTAGACTTATTTCAGCACCGCCGTACGGAGGAACACTTGAATTAATTTCACACGGATATACTAATACTGCTTTAAGATCTCTTATGATTTGTTCATTATTTGTGTTAGGGCATTCATGTAAAATTAGTTCAAGTGTTCCTACGTACGGCGGTGCTGAAATAAATCTAAAAATTTTCTAATGGAATTTATGCCCCCTGATCTGATTCTCACAGAGGAACGGGAGGGGTGAGGAAAAATGTGTCGAAAAATCGTGATTTTTGAGACCGCCCAGGTCTTCGCTCCCTGTTATTCAATTGCAACCCGTACAGCACATCCACCGATGTCCACGTCGCATCTACGTTGAGGCCAGGTGGATGAAAGGGAGACGTGGATACAAGGTGGAAAGCACGGAGAGGCGACGTTGAGGCGACGGAGAAATGTCCGCGATCGGTGGATGTGCTGTACGGGAATGAAACTTATATCGCGTACCAGTCAATATCCCATAGTGGTCCCATATAAGTTTCATCCCAATTGGTTGAAAACTGTGGAAAATTTTTTCTTGTGATTCGCATTATTTTACAATATTTTGAAAGCATGCCTTCTCTATGTCCGTACCATTCAAATGTCCTGAAATTTTGAACCTAATCAATTCATGGGGCGTTAGTTGTATGGTATAAATTTCAAGCAAATCGGGCGTAAGGGAAGGAAATGGTAAGCACTGAGCTCCGAAGCGAAAGTGGTAAATTTCACAAATATCCTATTATGCGATCTTCATGAAGTTTTCACTATAAGTTTATGCAGTGTCGATAGTGGTCCCATATAAGTTTCAACCTGATTTTTACAAAGGCACGGGAAGGGTTGTGGAAAAATGTGCCAAAAAATCGTGATTTTTGCGACCGTCCAGAACTTTGTTTCCTGTTATCCGGTTGCAATGGAACTTATACCGCGTTCCAGTTAATATCTCATAGTGGTCTTATACACCAACAGGATTCCGCACTACTGACTGCTTTTTCATACACGACTCAGTTGTGTGGATGAAACAAAAGGAGAATAACACTAAACCGTCATGCATTGGTATGAATGACTACTGCCAAAAAACGAACGGTTCATGTTAATCCACGACTCAGTAATGTTTATTCTTCTTTTGTTTCAGCCACACGACTGAGTTGTGTATGAAAAAGTCAACAGTAGTGCGGATTTCTCTCCTTGTAGTTTCATCATGCGGATATTTACGGATAATTTTTTCTTTCACAGTTATAGACCGAGGTAATAGTATATAGTCCCTTGTAAATTTCATCTCACTGGGTTGAAGAATGTGAGAGGAGAGTTTTTAGGAATCCAAACTGTTTTCCGATACAAACGAGGAAGCCATGTGCCAGTTGGGTAACGTTTTTTTCACACTTTCAAGTGTTCGGTGTATAGAAATTAAACACTTCAATTTACAGTGATGATGAAAAATCAAAAGGCATACTTTTGATGGAGTTGAAAGTGTTACGTTGACACTTGGCAATGAAAGTTTTCATCCACATCCACCCATATTTGTAATTCATTGCAAGTGGAATTCAAGTTTACTTTCAGTGTCTGACAGTTTGAAAAAAGTGGAAATTTGATGTAAATTGAGGGTTATACGCGCTGGATTCTTGGGCAGTTTGAATCTGAATCAAGGTGCAATCATAGTGTCATTCTGGTGTGATTTTTATGGGGCTTCGAGTCATTTCCAGTAGAATTCAAGTGTTATTTCAGTGTCTGATAGTTCAACAACAGTGAAAATTTGATGTAAATTGAGCGTTATTCGCGCTGGATACCTGGGCAGTTTGAATATGAATCAAGGTGCAATCATAGTGTCATTGTGGCGTGATTTCGATGGGGCTTTGAGTTATTTCTAGTAGAATTCAAGTGTTATTTCAATGTTCGATAGTTTAAGAAGAGTGGAAATTTGATGTCAATTGAGCGTCGTTCCCGTTCGATTTCTGGTCAGTTTGAATATGAATCAAGGTGCAATCGTAGTGTCATTGTGGTGTGATTTCGATGACGTTTTGAGTTATTCAAAGTACAATTTCAGTGTTACTTCAGCGTCTAACAGTTCAAAAAGAGTGGAAATTTTATGTAAATTGAGGATTATTCGCGCCGGATTCTTGGGCAGTTTGAATCTGAATCAAGGTGCAATCGCAGTGTCATTGTGGTGAGATTTCGATGGGGCTTCGAGTTATTTCAAGTAGAATTTGAGTTTTATTCCAGTGTCCAACATTCGAAAAATGGTGAGAATTTGGTGTAAATTGAGCGTTATTCGCGCCTGTTTTCTAAGCAGCTCTAATATGAACCATGGTGTAATCGTGGTGTAATTAGAGTAAGATTATAAGATAGATATGGTGGAATTATGGTAAGATATGGGTGTAAAAAATTCACAAATGCACCGTGCGATTCAGGTGTATATCTGATGTTGATTGGGTGCGATTGGTTTTCACCCGAGTCACACTCAAATCCCACCGTACATCACGGTGAGATCCGATCTGCTAGGATGACATCCAGTCACATCAGTGAAGTTGACCTGTAGTTGTTCTGCAACAATTTCTATAATCAGAATATTGTATCTGCTCAATTTTCGTTGAGTTGATCCTAAACAGTCTCTCTAATCATTCGTCAATTGGTCAGTGGAATGCACCCGATGCGAAGATTTGTGGTATATCCACTGCGCTCCTATCTTTTCTGCATTTTCCTTCAACGCTGCCTAATGATCATGGTAGGATTTAACGTACAGATATATATGACATCTACATCCTTTTTGCTTTTTCTTCATTCACCTATGATTCTGTTGGAAGAATCTGATAGTGGTATTATTCAATGCAAGGACTCGTATATCCACTGCACTTCTGCCTTTTCTTCATTTTCCTATGATGTTGCCTAATGACATTGATTATTGTGGTACGTAACATAAAGATGTATGGTGACATGCATCCTTCTTGCTTCTTCTTCATGTACCTGTGATTCTATTGGAAGAATCTGATAATAGTGTACCTAACGCAAGGACCTGTGGTATATCCACTGCACTCCTGCCTTTTCTTCATTTCCCTTCTACGCTACCTGATGATATTGATCGTGGTGGTGAGTAACATACAGATGTATAGTATACCTCCATCCTTTCTACTTTTTCTTGATCCACCTGTAATTTCACTCAACGAATCTAGGGACACCATTTTGTACATAGTTCATAATTTTGATTCAGGATGTCATATTTTGATATACCTGAAGTGCTCGGTGACTAACCTTATTTTCGAATGTTTTTCAAACTTGCTATAATTGAATTTACATTCATTATCTATTCACTATTCTGTTCCATTATTTGTTCAAGATTCTGATTGCAGAATAGTGGATTCCATTGGAGATTATGGTACATCCATTATACTTTTGCCTGTAAAAAAATAGCAAATAAACTTCAATAATCACCCTTGAGCAGGATTGGTATGATCTTTTTCATCGATTGCCTATGATCCTAATTAGAGAAATCGACAGTGGAGCCTTCCGAAGTAGCTGGTCATCTGGTTTTGATCAGCTACTTCGGAAGGCTCCAGTAGTTGATTGTCCGTCAGAACTTATGATATATCTCTGACTTTCTGGTATGTGCAGGAATTGCAAATAAACTTGAATCTTTTCCCTTGAGCATGCTCGATATGATCCATTTGATCATTTTCCAACGACTCTAGCAGGAGAACCTGATAGTAGATTGTTTGTAAGGGGGTTGTGGTATATCCCATAAGATTTCACCTAAAAAGTAATGCATAAATTTAAATCATTATTTTCGACTAGACCTTGTATGATTTATTTGATCATCAGCCTGTGGTTCTGGTGGTAAGGACCAACAGTAGCAGACTGTTCATAAGGGATTACGGTATAAGGTAATTGACCCCATTAGCGAACGCGACCCCTTTAGTGAACCTCGAGATAATCAAACCTCTTTGACGAACAAGAAGTGTTTACCTATTACGTGCTGTGAAGATTATTCCAATTTTTAAACATTATTGTTCGTGATGAATGCGAAAACAAATGGAAGAAAGAAACATGTAATTCACGAAACAAATAAAGATTCATGCGGAGTGTCACAACGAGCTTTGCCTTCGTGAATCTTACAAGGTGAGTTAAGAATGGACATTTTTTCAATTGTGCATTTTCATAGTAATAATGTGACCGTTGAACTATTTTATGTATCCAATCTATTGATATTATTCAAATTAAGATAATATAGGGTTATTTTCAATAACTGTCAGTCGCTAACCTAGAAAATTGCGCGTTCAGAAATACACACACGAAAATGATCGGTGAATCTATCACTGAACGAAGAAACGTAACAAATCATATCATAGGTATCTAATCTAGGAAAATTTTTTCATGAATTCTCATCATGCGCATAATTTTCCAATCAATCTATAAATTCCTCCAAGGATTGGAATAAACATGTAAGATTATAAACTCTACTTGAAATTCACAATTTTTTTTGCCAAAGTAACTCAAGCAGCAACAGAAGTTCGAAGTATATATGAAATTTAACCGTTGGTAGAATTTGAGAATGAGATACGAAGAACATATCATGAAAGTTCATAGAATATACGAATGAGACTGTTTTAAATATACTCAGAACGGACATAGTACATTTGAAATGTACGATATTCATTCAATCGACGTTCGACTGACGTCCCGTCATATATTCGATTACATACGTTCGATGAATATGCATAGCACCTATGGAAAGGTCTCATTAGAATGTGCACAGAATATATTTCGAATGCCATCAGGAAAGTGATAATAACTCATCTGAGCAGCCTCAGATTCTACGCGTTCAGTAATGGGGTCAATCAGCGTTCACTAATTCATGCGACCCGTTCACTAATGGGGGTATTGTTAACATTTCATAATTTAATTATTCTCATTGTTATCACTTAGAAAATGAATGAAAAATCACGGTAAGAGAAAATTGAAATTCTCAATCTACCTCATTCACTCGTGGAAATTCATTTCAAAGAAATTATTCATGAAATAATTTATATTTAAAATGCTTGTGTTCTTGAATGTTCACTAATGGAGCCAGTTACCTTATCTGCTGAGCTGTTGTTTATAAAGGAATATTGTACGTTATGAATGATATACGAGGGTGGATTGATAAGTTTCCGGCCTGACCAAGAAAAACAACGTTTTGAAGAATTTTTTTTTTTTTTATTTCTCAACATAATCTCCTCCAAGGCTGATACATTTCTCATAGCGGTGTTCTAGTCTAGTAATGCCATCTCTATAGACTGATTCGTCAAGCTCCTCAAAATACCCATTTACAGCTTCGATTACTTCTTCATTGTCCGCAAATCTCTTACCGCCAAGCCATTTTTTGAGGTTAGGAAACGGATAATAGTTACTCGGGGCTAGGTCTGGAGAGTAGGGAGGGTGCGACATTAATTCAAACTTCAGATCGTTGATTTTAGCCATCGCAACGATTGACGTGTGCGCTGGTCGTTTAATTTTCACTTCGTGGCTCAAACGTTGCAATAAGTCTGCGTAGTATTGACCAGTGATAGTTTTACCCTTTTCAAGGTCATCAATGTATATAATACCTCTTGCATCCCAAAAAACAGTAGCCATAACCTTGTTCGCCGAAAAAATTGTTTTTGCCTTCTTTGGAGTTGGTTCCCCTGGTCCAATCCACTGTTTAGACTGTTCTTTGGTTTCAGGAGTGTAGTGGTGGACCCAAGTTTCGTCAACGGTTACGAATCGACGCAAAAATTCGCTCGGATTACGCTTATACAACGTCAAATTGGCGGTAGAAATGTTCTTTCGAATCAATTTTTGGTCGACTGTTAGCAAACGCGGCACCCATCTTGCACAGAGCTTTTCCATATACAAATGTTGGTGCAAAATATTTTGTACACGTTCATATGACATCTTACAGGTCTCAGCTATCTCACGAACTTTTAATCTGCGATCTTTCAGCACTATTTGATGGATTTTTTCGATCATATCTGGAGTTGTGACCTCAATGGGGCGTCCTGAGCGAGGCTCATCAGAGGTGCTCACACGACCCTTTTTAGACTCGGAAACCCACTGCTTAACGGTTGAATATGATGGGGAGGATGTCTCCAGTGTTGAGTCCATCTCTTCTTTGATTTCCTTCGGCGTTCACCCCTTCAAATAAAAGTATTTGATGACAGCACGATTTTCCAGCTTTTCCATTTTTACGAAAAACACAGAGGCGTCTTGGTCAGCGTGCTCTCAAAACTGAACTAACATGGCGATCGGACTGAAACTATAGCTACAAGCTATCTAAGGATGCTACTATAGAACGCCACCTCAAGGTAGGCCTAGTGGCGCCATCTCTTGGTCAGGCCGGAAACTTATCAATCCACCCTCGTATCATACAGAGCTTACCTGTGTATATACCAATTTTCTGAATGTAGCAAATAGATTTATTTATACCTTTCTCAAACTTCTTCTCTCTTTTTCTACAAATCACCTCTTCATCATTCGTCCATTAATTCATTCATGAATTTTTTCAAGTCATATATAAAAGTATATATAATTCCAGGTTATTTGTGTGCGTTTAATTGTTGTTATAATGACCTGTAATGTAGTAACTTGCAATTCATGCATTTTTCAATTATTCTTTTAATATTATAATAACCTATCAACACATCGCCTCATTGACAGGTTATTCGTTTATGTTTTGACAATATATAGACCACACTACACTGAAATCAACGCTATTGGATGTTTGGATTATAATATACATCAACTGAAGTGAATGCTATTGGATATTGGAAGAAAGGAAGAAGGACAGCATATTGGATGTCCCAAGAAAGAAAGAGACAAAATATCTCTATGCCAATGGAAGACACCCTCCCGAATTCCGATGACGAAGAACTATAGTCGCTATCGTGATTAAAATGAATCGAAAGTGGCGATGATGATGGAGAAAAATCCGGATGTTTTGATCGCATGGAAATTTGAAACGTTTGTATCTCGGGATCGCGTGAGCGAATCAACTTCGTAGTGTGCTTAATCAAAAGTGTGTCTTCGAATTATATAATAGAAGTGTGATTATTTTTTCGTGAAATTCAATGTGTGATGAGTTATTGTGGGTTAAAGATTTTTTTACTATAGAAAATCTTGGTTTTCGTGTAAAGATACACGGTAGCGCACGACTTATGCTTTTTCATTTTTTTTTCTTTCAGGGGTTTCATGTACTTGGCGTCGAGACGCTACCGCGTCTCTTGATCCACATCCGCACAACGGATTACTCAGAGAATTCGTGATTATGCATTGATTATTACCAAAAACGAAGCGTGAGCATCCATGCACACTATATATATATCGTAATGGTAATAGCGTGACTCTCAATAACTTCAGCGGATCAGAATCCAGCGACTTGGAATCCCATGAGTATATTATATGCACGTCCGCGCAACAAATTCCTCGAAGAATTCGCAATCACGCTTTTAATATCACCGGAAACAAAGCGCGCACATCCATGCACACTATATATATCGTAATGTTAATAGCGTAACTCTCTAAAACCTCAGTAGATCGGAATTCAGCCATTGGGAATTTTATGAGTATATTATATGCACATTCGCGCAACAAATAACTCAAAGAATTCGCGATTACGCTCCTAATATTACCGAAAACAAAGCGTGCACATCCATGCACACTATATTTATCGTAATGTTAATCACGTAACTCTTGAAACCTTGAGCGGATCAGAATTCAGCGACTTGGAATTTTATGAGTATATTATATGCACATCCGCGCAACGAATTCCTCGAAGAATTCGCGATTACGCTTTCAATATCACCGGAAACAAAGCGCGCACATCCATGCACACTATATTCATCGCAATGTAAATAGCATAACTATCCTCTCATCCTCCGTTTTGTTGCTATAAGAATCCACTGTTGCTGAATTCTCATTCGCTAGAAGCCCAAACATTTCAAATTGCTATAACTCTGCATTGAAGAATGACAGGACAGTTCATTTCGTTTCCAGAGACCCGCCTTTTTCCAACTTACCGAACTTCTCCAAGCTCAAGTTTTCAGTACACTGGGCTTTTGATGTTAATTTGTTGACGTTTGGAGGTTGAAATTCTATAATTATATTTCTCAACCTTCAGAAATCCTTGGGGCATCCAACGCCTGCGGCAATGCGCAATCCTAGTTATGCGATTTATGATTATTGTTCACTTGGAATTTGTATCAATTGCGTACCTTTTGAATAAAGTTCGCGCCACATTCATCTATTCCCCTCCCCCACTTCCTCATGCTTGAGTCCCCTCAACGTAATTAAATATTGATACAGTACCGCTACAGTAATGATCATATATATATAAAGCGCTGACATGAACACTTATAATATCACATTTTTGTCATTTCAATCCATCGACGCCGGTTGATGTTGATAAGTTGTGCATGAAGTATAATACATCAAGAGACACGGTAGTGTCTCGGAGCCGAGTACATGAAACAAAAGAGCAAAAAATACATACGAGGTGTGTTCAAAAAGTAAGGTGACCTTGTATTTTTAAGGAAAAATATTTATTTATTCATCAATATTTATGTTGTCCCCTTCAGAGTAATCCCCCTCAGATACAATACACTAATGCTAACGGTTTTTCCAATCCTCAAAGCACTTCTCATAAGCGCTTTTCGGTATAGCCTTGAGCTCTTCCAGCGATGCAGTCTTTATCTCTTCAATCGTTGCAAATCTCCGTCTTTTCATAGGTCTCTTTAGTTTTGGGAACAAGAAAAAGTCACATGGGGCTAAATCCGGTGAATATGGTGGCTGAGGCATGATTGTGGTGTTGTTTTCGGCCAAAAAATCTCTCACAAGCAGAGATGAGTGAGCAGGGGCATTATCGTGATGCAAAAGCCATGAATTATTTTTCCACAATTCTGGACGTTTTCCTCGTATTGCTTCTCGCAAACGGCGCATAACTTCAAGATAATACTGTTTATTGACCGTACGACCATATGGTGAGAACTCCTGATGCACCACGCCATGGTAATCGAAGAAAACAGTGAGCAAAACTTTGACATTTGATCGAACTTGGCGTGCTTTTTTCGGTCTTGGCTCATCTGGGGTCTTCCATTGGGACGATTGGACTTTGGTTTCGACATCATAACCATATACCCATGATTCGTCACCAGTTATGACCCTTTTGAGTACATCTGGGTCGTCGTTGACGTCATTCAACAGTTCTTGAGCGATGCTCATGCGACGGTTCTTTTGGTCAAAATTTAGCAATTTCGGAACAAACTTCGCTGACACACGTCTCATGCCCAAAACGTTAGAAAAAATTTCATGGCACGAGCCAAGCGATAAACCAACATCCTCAGCAACTTCTCTGATAGTGATTCGACGATTGTCCAAAACAATTTTCTTCACTGCTTAAACGTTCTCATCAGTTGTTGACGTGCTTGGGCGTCCAGAGCGAGGCTCGTCATTGGCATCTTCCCGGCCATCTTGGAAGAGTTTGTACCACTTGTAAACATTTTTTTACTCAGAACAGTTCCACCGTATGCTACTGTCAACATTTTGAGTGTTTCGGAGCACTTTATTTTATTTTTTACACAAAATTTGATGCAAATCCTTTGATCCATATTTTTCGATAGCAAGAAATCGCCGAGCACGCAAAACACTTATAACCTTTACGCCTCTCACAACCAAACAAAAAATGCTATACACTTGAAACTTGGTACAGATGTTCGGGAAGAGTGTGCCAACATAACAAAACAAAAAAATCGATAATCGAAAGTACGTTGCCCGCGAAATTTGAAAAGTCACCTTACTTTTTGAACACACCTCGTACATGTCAATTTCAAATCGAATCGAACAAGCTCGAACAAGCAGACGCTACCATGTATCTTTACTGGAAAACCGCAACTTCCTATAGCCCAAAGATCTTGAATTCACAATAACACAACACTCACTGTTTATCACGAAAAAACAATGACACTTTCAGTATATAATATGATGATTCACTTTCGATTAAGCACACTACGGAGTGTCTCAGTTTATATCCGGTACTGAGATATAGACGTTTTAAATTTCGATGCGACCAAAAAATTATAAAATTTCCATTCACCATTTTCTTTGACATTCTTTATCAACAAGAAGGCAGTGGGGGTTCTCGAGCGATGGGATTGGTCGAAATATCGCAATCATTTCTTCGACCTATAGGATTCGTCGCGATGGTTTCTGCCGCTTGGAGGGGGCAGTGAACTCTACGTATACTGGAGTAGATGAGACAACGAGCTTCAGACTCGCCGCCATTAGTGGGATAGAGCTTGGAGTGCGGATCATCCAATGAATCGAATCACGTTTACAGTTGTTAGGTTCCTTGAATCTTTATATGGCTAGTTCTTACAGTGAAGAGTTATTTATAGTAAGAGTTCTTACAGTGAAGTTATGATCATAGAAGTGTGGTACAATGAAGTGAGTACCTGTGATGCTGTGTGGGCATTGTTGGCGACGGTCACAAATAACATCAATAATAATAATGATAATAATATTATATAATCAGTCAGGGAGGATGCCCGCACAGTACGAAAGCTCAAAAAGAACTCTTGAGAATTCATAATGAATTCTTCAAACCCCAACTGAGCCCGCACAGTACGAAAGCTCAAGAAGAACTCTTGAGAATTCATAATGAATTTTTCAAACCCCAACTGAACTGTTTAGGAACTATCTCTGAACTAGTGTGCTGTATGGGTGAGTTTTTTCTCCCTCGGGTTTTCCCTGTAGATAAAAGTCTAATAATAAAAGGAGGCAGGTAATAGATTCACAAAAGGTGAAGGAAGTTGAAAAGGGTAACGATAAACAAAGGGGATTAACGAAATTCGATGACATGAGGATAAAATGAAAAAGAGAGAGCGGTCTTTTATGTACGATACGCAGGATTATAAACGTCTGTCTCTACCTGAATTGGGATCGTTTCCTATCAATCTTAGAGGGTCAGTTTTGCGTGGTACGCGAGGTGGGTTTTTCGTCTTGAATTTTAAGAGTATATCAAGAGACGCGGTAGCGTCTCGACGCCAAGTATATGAAAAAACCCTGGAAAAAAGATGTATAAGTTTTTTTTTTATTTCAAGTGAAGAAAGCAGAAGTCGTCCACTACCGTGTATCTATACTGCTCAACCGAGATTTAACCTCCTGAAAAAATGTTCAATGCACAATAACTCGACACATATTGTGCGTCACAAAAAAATAACTACACTTTCATGATATAATACGATTACACACTTTCGATTGAGCACACTACGGACTTGATCAGTTCATCCGTTACCGGAATATAAACGTTTGAAGTTTTTATACGATCAAAACATCTTTTCGGAATTTCTGATTAATCGGTTTCTTCTTAATACGAAGACCTATTATCCTTCAGGCGATTTCCAATGCTACGAAGATTTATTCTGCCTCTTTTTCTTTCTTCGAATGTCCAATAGTGGATCATTTGTTTATTAGTATGTAAAATATAATAACGTATAATAAGGTGCTTCCAATATTGTCCAAATGGTTTGTCAGTCTTTTGTAACCTGTACAATGATTGGTGGATGAATTTTTTTCTCTATAGAGTATATACATTGTAAATACGTGAACAAATATAACCTGTCAAGGAGGCGATGTGTTGATAGGTTATGAAAATATTAAAAGAATAATTAAAAGATGAATGAATGACAGGTGACTACATTATTATTACAGATTACTACAGGTTTATACATTGTGAATACGTAAACAAATATAACCTGTCAATGAGGCGATGTGTTGATAGGTATTAAAATCAAAACATCCGATAGCGTTCATTTCAGTGTAGTGTGGTCTATACATTGTCAAAACATAAACAAATAACCTGGCAATGAGGCGATGTGTTGAAAGGTTATTATGATATTAAAAGAATAATTGAAAAATGGATGAATTGTGAATTGCAGGTCATACTACATTACAGGTATTACAGGTCATTATAACAACAATCGAACGCACACAAATAACCTGGAATTATATATACTTTTATATATGACTTGAAAAAATTCATGAATGGATTAATGAATAAATGATGAAGAGGTTACTTGTAGAAAAAAACACACGAAGTTTGAGAAAGGTATAAATAAATCTATTTGCTACATTCAGGAAATTGCTACATACACAGGTAAGCTCTGTATAATGTATTATTCATAAAATACAATATTCCTTTACAGACAACAGCTCAGCAGAAATACCGTAATGAACAGTCTGCTACTGTTGGTTCTTACCACCAGAACCACAGGCTGATGATCAAATAAATCATACAAGGTCTAGTCGAAAATAATGATTCAAATTTATGCATTACTATTCAGGTGAAATCTTATGGGATATATCATGACCCCCTTACAAACAATCTACTATCAGGTTCTCCTGCTGGAGTCGTTGGAAAATGATCAAATGGATCATATCGAGCATGCTCAAGGGAAAGGCTTCAAGTTTATTTGCAATTCCTCCACATACCAGAAAGTCAGGGATATATCATAAGTTCTGACGGACAGTCAACTACTGGAGCCTTCCGAAGTAGCTGATCAAAACCACATGACCAGCTACTTCGGGAGGCTCCACTGTCGATTGCTCTAATTAGGATCGTAGGCAATCGATGAAAAAGATCATACCGAGCCTGCGAAAGGGTGATTATTGAAGTTTATTTGCTATTTTTTTACAGGCGAAAGTATAATGGATATACCATAATCTCTAACGGAATCCACTATTCTGCAATCAGAATCTTGAACAAATAATGGAACAGAATAGTGAATAGATAATGGATGTAAATTCAATTATAGCAAGTTTGGAGAACATTCGAAAATGAGGTTAGTCACCGAGCACTTCAGGTATATCAAAATATGACATCCTGAATCAAAATTATGAACTATGCACAAAATGGTGTACCACAATTATCAATGTCATCGGATAGCGTCATAGGAAAATGAAGAACGGGCAGGAGTGCAGTGGATATACAAGTCCTTGCATTGAATAATACCACTATCAGATTCTTCCAACAGACTCATAGGTGCATGAAGAAAAAGCAAAAAGGATGTAGATGTACCATACATCTGTACGTCAAATCCTACCATGATCATTAGGTAGCGTTGAAGGAAAATGCAGAAAAGATAGGAGCGCAGTAGATATATCACAAATCTTTGCATCGGTTGCATTCCACTGACCAATTGACGAATGATTAGAGAGACTGTTTAGGATCAACTCAACGAAAATTGAGCAGATACAATATTCCGATTATTAAAATTGTTGCAGAACAACTACAAGTCAACTTGACTGATGTGACTGGATGTGACAATTCATTCTCAATGTTTTCTTCCAAAGTTCCATCTTTTCAGTTGTTCCATTCAAGCTGGATTATATTTGTGTTCTTACAAACCATCATTTTTATCTTCACTCATCTTGGTTTTGGGATGATTCGATTCTCAAATATCATGAATAATCAATGGTTTGGATATTTGATACAATATTGCTTCTTAATGATCATGAATCACTTTGAATACATTTTAGTGATCATGAATCACTTTGAATAATAAAATTCATGATATTTGAGAATTGAATCAGACCAAAACCAAGATAAGTAAAGATAAAAATGATGGTTTGTAAGAACACAAATATAATCCAGCTTGAATGGAACAACTGGAAAGATGGAACTTTGGAAGAAAACATTCGAAATGAATTGTCACATCCAGTCACATCAGTCAAGTTGACCTGTATTGTTCTGCAACAATTTTAATAATCGGAATATTGTATCTGCTCAATTTTCGTTGAGTTGATCCTAAACAGTCTCTCTAATCATTCGTCAATTGGTCAGTGGAATGCAACCGATGCAAAGATTTGTGATATATCCACTGCGCTCCTATCTTTTCTGCATTTTCCTTCAACGCTACCTAATGATCATGGTGGGATTTAACGTACAGATGTATGGTACATCTACATCCTTTTTGCTTTTTCTTCATGCACCTATGATTCTGTTGGAAGAATCTGATAGTGGTATTATTCAATGCAAGGACTTGTATATCCACTGCACTCCTGCCCGTTCTTCATTTTCTTATGACGCTGCCTAATGACATTGATCATTGTGGTACGTAACATAGAGATGTATGGTGACATGCATCCTTCTCGCTTTTTCTTAATCTACCTGTGATTCTATTGGAAGAATCTGATAATAGTGTACCTAACGCAAGGACCTGTGGTATATCCACTGCACTCTTGCCTTTTCTTCATTTTCCTTCTACGCTACCTGATGATATTGATCGTGGTGGTAAGCAACATACGGATGTATAGTATACCTGCATCCTTTCTACTTTTTTTTGATCCACCTGTAATTTTACTCAAATAATTTACTCACTGAAAAAACTTCCTCACTTGGGTACTCAGGAATAAGGATATTGGATAATATATAATCCAGGGGCCAAAATATTGATGAAAAATCAACAGAAATTCACGCGTTGAACGTAATGTGTCTTCCTATTGTTGACGGTGTTTCTTCTTATTTCAATGCAGTAATGCAGTGTATATTGTACTGTGCTTCTAAGACAAAACAATTACTTTTATCTGACCCCAATGACATATTAAATATCTCAATTCAGAACTACAATTCGCAGAAAAACCTTGATATCATAACTTTAAAACAGCTGGCAGGTCCAAAATACTCGCATAATCACCCACAAGATGCAGGAGAATTTATCGCTCCTATTTGCGAGAATTCAATGGCTATTAAAAATTCACTGAAGCACCAAATAACTACCTTAACGGAATATACGAGATGTGAATATACCGAAAATATTGTTGGTACAAATTGTGTTACACGTTTTGCGCTACCTCCAATTTCACAAAAATCATTTGAGTTTCAAGAAATATTCAAGTTGAATTTTTCAACATAGAAAATTTTCGAAGATTCTTGTGACAATTGTAATGACTTGCATAAAACTAAAAAATCATTTATAACAGCGTCAGAACAATATGTAACTGTGCAATTGATGATGTTTAATTACAATAATGTTGAAGCAAACGAAGGTAGAAAATATCAACATTAAAGCAGTACCAACTTCAAAAATTATAATTGCACAACACTTTTATAAAGTTATAGCTGTTGTTTTTCATCAGGGTAAAAATATTTCTGAAGATAATTTCACATATATGTTACGAAGTAAAGGTAAAAAGTGGATATTTATTCATGATCTGAAAGTTGAAGAGCGACATTGGCCACGCAAAGCTAAAGACTCGTATATATATTTCTTTGAAAAGCAACAATTTTGCTTCATCATAAAATTAAAATTCAATTACTGTGATATTGTACAGATTTTGAGAATATAGAATACCTTTTTAATACCATAACGAACCAAATATTCTTGAAAAATTTTTTCGAATGATTTCGATGGATATTCCACATAATTCTGAAAAATGTCTGGTACAGTACTAGAAAGTGTCTCCAATCTGATATCTTGACGGTATATCTTTTTGTTGCATGATAAATATTTGACATCTCTTCACCCAGATAGCAAAAGTTCCAAAAACTAGATCCCATTGAATCCTTCTGTAACCACAAAATGGATCACTGAAATGTCAGTAGGATGGTGTTCTTGGAGCATTCAAGCCGTCTCTTGTCATACTATATACAGTACAATATACAGTATAACAAAAGGCGATTTGAATTCTCCAAGGACTCTATTCTGCTGACATTTCAGTAGCTCGTTTTGTGGTCACGAAAGAATTCAATGAGATCAAATTTTTGGAACTTTTGCTATCTGCTACTCTTCACAATGATTCAAAAGAGTGACCGAAAAATGTTCGCTGGAAAGCGATTTTCAGCTTCATGCTAAACAGTACAAATTCTATCTGGCAAAAAAAATTTCTGTTGGATACCTTGAATATATTGTACGCAAGTTTCCTCTGTCTGTAAGATCTATGTTGTTTCGATTTTCTTACAATGATTTCTTGAAACCACTGGAAATTTCCGCACAAGACATGTTCAGCACAATATCGTGGGCTGTTTTGAGCAGCGTGAGCTCCTTTGAGCGCTGTGAGTTGCTTTAAGCGCTTTGAGCGCTTTGAGCTGCTTTGAGCGCTTTGAGCTGCTTTGAGCGCCAACTCATCAGTCAAGGAAAACTCAGTTTTCGGGATTCTTCACACGTATATTTGTTCACGGGAATTCGCTTTTCTTCCCTTCTTTCCTTCATTCTTTATTTCGATAATCAATTGCGTCCAATGATGAGATGACTGATGGAAATCCAAGTGGATTTTTATATCACATAAGTTATCTGAGGACATTTCCTTCATTCATACGATTGCCATAAACTCGACAGGGGTATTTCATTTTGAGACGATATGCTCCATTTGAGAAAAAAAGATATGGAATCAATATGAGCGACCGAGTACATTGGGTATCCGAAGGATATGTGAAAGATTTTTGGTATATTGTAACTTCAGTTTGTTTAAACTGTATTGAAGGTAATTTATGATTTTCAAAAAAGCATTATTGTATCAAAAGAATAAATAGAACAAGCGTATCGTTCTGCTCGTATATATAGATACCAAAAAGTGGAAAAACAGTAGAATTCCACAAAACATACAAATGTCTCACAGAAACCCCTAAAAACTCCAACACAGTGAAAAATAACGTCAAATTCCAAAAACCATACAACCGTTTTACAATAACGCTTGAAAAAAAATCCTTATTAAAACGATCCGCTTGTTCTATTCATTTTTTTAATACAATAATGCTTTTTTGAAAATCATAAATTACCTTCAATACAGTTTAAACAAACTGAAGTTACAATATACCAAAAATCTTTCACATATCCTTTGGATAACCAATGTACTTGGTCGCTCATATTGATTCCATATCTTTTTTTCTCAAATGGAGCATATCGTCTTATATTCCCTCAAAATTCTGAATGCAGTGAAATTTTCCTTCGGAATGTGTTTTTAGATTCTTTTATTCTTTGTTTTCACCCCTGTGAACTTAGCCGGCGACTTTGAGGAAAAATTTTTTTTTTCATGCCAAAATGTCGTCCATCGTTTGTACCCCAATGTACCGTAACGATTTTTGTTTGTACCCTGAAGGAAAATAAGTTATAGGGGGTTGAAAAAAAAGTTTGCCGGCGACTTTTTCCGATTCTAATGATCTTGGGCTCATTTGGAAGAGGATGACGCGTGGATGTTTGTACCGATAAGGATTTTTGATTTTACCCCCAGGGAAAAAAGTTAGGGGCGATATTTCCGTTTTGAAGACAGATGGAATAACTTTGACTGCGGAATCCGACTCCGGGGCGGGCGCCATTCAAGAATCATAGGTCATATGCCCATTTTATCACGGGGGGGGGGGAGAATTAGGGGGGGGTAACTTGATTTCAAAGCATAACAGAGGCATCCCGAGAGGGCAATCTGACTTCGAAGGAGGCGCCATTCAACAATCACAATTCATGTACCCAAGTTCCATCAACGAGAAGGGGAATTGGGTGTGGAGGTGGGGTGATCAGTTCCGAAGCTTGACGGGAGTACCCTTACGCAAAACCTGATTTCAAGGAGAGCGCCATACGACGATTACGGGTCATGTGGCCAGTGCATCACGGAGGATGGGAATGGAGAAGTGGGAGATTGTCTTACGAACAGTTTTCAGTTTGGAGAGAGAGTAGATCGCTTCGATTGGGAAGGCGATAGGAGTATTCGAACTACGGGAACTGACTACGGAGAGGTCATCATTCGAATCACATAAGATTTTTCGAATCCAACGCAGTCGGTTCAATAGGGTGAATGAACATATCCCCGGGAATGAGAGGTGATGTGTGAGGAGGATAACGGAATGCTGGAATATTGATGGACAAAGTGTTGCTGACACTGTCTCGAACGCGGATG